>CM038727.1:21795208-22395208 GCA_021613375.1 Megaleporinus macrocephalus | reverse complement strand
ATTGCCCCAGCAATGGTGATGTACCTCATGCATGCAATTTCAAAACCACTTTCATTGACTGGCAAACTGTTCATAGCAACAGATGGGCAATAATCAGTAAATGTTGCCTTACAAAGAGCACCTATGTGGTAGGTGTTGATAAAATAAATGGTATAGGTATAAGGTAAGTATACCTTAAAAGGCCCATATCCTACACTGATACTACAATTTTTTTAGTTTCCCCCACTTATAACATAAGCCTTACAAATTAGCCTCAGTTTTCTTTTTTCCTCCCATAACAGGGCATACTTCATTTATTATGGCCATTTTCCATACTCAAAATATAGATGTATGTAAATTATTCCTGATTATTTGCCCTGAACTATGCTTAATTCAAAAAGCACTCAGGCCTTAAACATTCCTTATCACAAATGGCAGTATCTAAGCTACAACAAGCTGTAAAAGTTTATATTTCTAAATGTTTTTTTGATCTCACAAATCAGTGTGTCTGTAGCATAATTAGTACATATTGAGTGCATTCACTGGGGAAATGAATGCTCTTTAAAAAAAAAAAAAACAGCAAATCCTTGATTAAAAAAATGGAAAAAAATAAGTTTTATGCCCTAGCAATTCATTGTATTGGTTAATTTACAGAAATATTTACATATTTATTATAAACCAATAGAAAAAACAAAACCAAAGGAAAAAAATAACAAAGAGACAGTGCCATGACTCACGTCTGGTTGCAGTAATGCTCCCCGTCTCCAGTAAAGCCCCTTTCACAATGGCATTCATAGGAAGTAGGGGTGTTTACACAAGTAGCGGAAGGGTGACAGGTATGGAGGCCCAGTCGGCATTCTTCCACATCAGGGCAGGACGGATAGGACCACACAGCATCTCCATCACCCTCCAAATCCTCTAGTAACTCCAGCTCCATCTCAAGCTCCATTGGTCGTGGGGGGGACAAGGTCTGTGGCTCAGGACTAAAGAGATATCATATTTAAAAACATATTTCAGCATATGAGGGATCAGAGGCATCACAGGCATAGTTACAGTATCCAGGATATGATGAACAAATTGGGCTACCCAATTTTACCATATAACCAGTGCTTAATTTGTGCTGGATCTTGCCGGAACAAGATCCGGCACCTCTCATATTTCAGGTACTTGTGTTCCAGAACTTATTTATGTGGATCCACCACCTCTTTGACATCTTTTTTTTGTAGGACACCAAAAGCTATTCGTCCAGTGGCATCTCTGAGATTTTAAGGTTGCAGCTTCTTACTGCAGTCATGAAAGCTAAGATTATTTTATTGTATAGAATGCTACTATGTTAGATGGACACTTGAAGCACTGTTGTGCCTATGCGTTCCAGGACCTTTTGCCTCACTGCCACTTGCTGGATCACCACGCCTTTAGTGTTCCTTTACCTGATGTTTTACAAATTAAGCACTGCATATAACCCTAACTCTGCTTACAGGAATTTTTGTCATATGAACTTAACTCCACTCGTCTACTAGTTCTTGCATCTTTCTCTACATTTAAGAGAAACAATTTTCAACATTCAGCTAAATACCCACTGAAAGAAAGATGGGTATTCATCTAGAATACTCTAAATCAGCATGCTTAAATAATACATTTAAATAATTTTAAGTGTTAAATGATTTTAACCAACTTTAAGAAACCATAAAAAGAAATCCAGTTTATTTTACCTAGTGGCCTTTACTTCAGCAACAGCCATAGTGCAGTTAGTTACAGATGGGTCATTCATTCCACCCCAGTCTCCTTTCAGACACCTAACATAAAACAGGGTATGGAAAAAAATCAGAAGAGAAAGACCAGGGAAACATAAGAGAACTATACCTAAAAACTATATATATATATATATATATATATATATATATATATATATATATATATATATATATATATATATATATATATATATATATATATATATATGCGCCTCCTGTTTCTCATTGCACAAAGGAGGAGGTAGTGGTCCTGCTGCTGGGTTGTTGCCCTCCTACAGCCCCCTCCACGTCTCCTAGTGTACTGGCCTGTCTCCTGCTTTTTGCTCCATGCTCTGGACAATGTGCTAACAGACACAGCAAAGCTTCTTGCCACAGCTTGCACTGATGTGCCATCCTGGATGAGCTGCACTACCTGAGCAATTTCGGTGGGTTGTAGACACCGCCTGCCTCATGCTACCTCTAGGGGTGAGAGCACTGGCAAAATGCAAAAGTGACCAAAAAATCAGCCAAAAAGGATGAAAACAGAGAAATGGTCTGTGGTCACCATCTGCAGAATCACTCATTTATAGGGGCTTTGTTGTTAACTGCCTCTCATTTCTACCTGTTGTCTGTTCCATTTACACAACAGCAGGTAAAACTGATTTACAATCAGTGTTGCTTTCTAACTGGACAGGCTGATTTCACAGAGGTGTGACTGACTTGGAGTTTATATATAAAGCACGGCTGGCTCTCACTGAGTATTTTATATGCTTCAAAAAGGTATCATGTTACAGTCACCAAAAACTGCTTAACTACATAAAATACCTATGTTACATTTTATCCTATATTAGGCCAGGCCCCACTTTCCCCCATCAGTCCTATTGAAAAGTGCAAAGTGTTATTAAAATAGTTCAGAAACGATTTTTGTGTGCACGCATGTGCTTTCCAAAAGCGTGCTTCTACCATACCTGCCGATAGTGGGATTGTTGTAGTCTCCACACCAGCCGCACTGAAACGTCTGCAGGCATTCTGTACATGTCGCTAAAGCAGTACACTGCTTACACTGGGGAACTGAGTGAACACTAAAGAAGTAGGAAAAAAATAATTCCAAATCATTTACAAATCGTCTTTTTTCATTGAATACCTATACTTGAACTTTCTTTAAGTTATACTGAAAGGTACCTTTATAATATTTCAGTTTTTAAATGCCAAATAATGGCAGGAAATAATGTTTCGGAAATGTAAAAAAATAAATGCCTATACATGCAGTGTCTTACCTGTCATACCAGTCTCTACACTCTCCATATGGGAACTTGGTAAGGTAAGCGGCAAAGTAAAAGCAAGATTGTGCAGACTCACACCATGCACACTGGCTGGAATTGGACAGGCACTCTGAACATGTCATCCTCCTGTTATAGACCGCAAAGAAGATTTGTGATGTTGAAAACTTCCAGTGATTAATGAAAGGTCAATCACAGGTAATCAAATCATACTTACTGATTACAGACTTTAGGGCAGCCCCTTGGGTCCCGAATGGAACCTTCCAGTCTCCCACGGCGACTACAGAGGTAGTCACCCTTCTTACTGGAGTTGATTTGCCACTCACAGTATGGATCCTGCACAGACAAATATAAGTGTTATGGTGTGCCCGTGGATATTTCATAGTTACTGCAATTAATTATGTTACATTTCTAAGAACACTGCAGTGATTCAGCAGTAATTCAGACAGTCAGGCTGCAAACAACCACAGGAGTCTAATGTCAAAACAGTTAACTAGAGATAACCATATGGCTATCCCACTATCTTCCCTAATGTTTATCTTATTTTGTTCAATAAAAAGTAGTAAAGTTTTGTTTTGCTGATTCTTCTATCTGTAAATTGTCAAAATAAATATTATGATACTGTGTCAAATGAAAATATTTGCCATATCTTTACCAGCACTGGTTTAACAACTTCAAAAGTTTCTCCTTGGTACAGCATGTTGTGCTCTATGCTGGATGCCTGAGCAGGTTGATAACTGTGTAATACCTGAGTGCAGGCTGCACAGTCTCTGTACTCCTCACAAAGTGTACAGTGCTGGGGGTTGAGCAGCAGGTGGCGCTCTCCTCCCTGGGGCTCCAGGCACGGCTCATAACTGACATTGGCACGGAGTGAACACACATTGGTGGTAGGACACCAGCCACATGACTGATCAGACAAGCAGGCTGAGCAGGAGCGGTACTCAGAACATGAGTCGGAGCGATAGGGCTCTAGAAACAGGAACGAGATCTCCTGCAGAGGAGTCGGGGGGGCGGGGGTTGGAAAAAGAAATGTTAAAAGTTGACAGTTTTTGTTCAAGTTTGTAGTCACTATGACACAGCATTATCCTATGGCAATGTAGGCAACACATTAAAGCAAATACAAATCAACCAATAAATAACAATTACAGTTTGCTGCCAGAGCCTGGGCTGCGCAATCTTGCTCATTTAAAAACAAACAAATAAAACCCCTTACACTTCCTCCAGGTAAGGCAGTCCTATTCCAAATAAGGGTCATCTCACTGGTCTGGCCGGAGGCAGAGTTATTGAGGTAGCCCTCTGCCTGGACCAAGTAGCGGTTTCCCCGTGTCAGGTTCTGAAACAGGCGAGATCCGTCCGGCCGAGTCAGCAGTCGGCTCTCCTTCTCCTCCTGAGCTGACCAATGTCCCAGCACATCCGTCTAAGCCCACAATTAACATCATTATTCACACAAACAATGAAGATATTTATATACATGCCATAACGTCTTGTAAAGGTAAAACAAATAAACAAACCAAAAACAACAGCATTTTGTGATGTCCAGTCAAATAACATCACTTTCACATTTAAAAACAACTGCTTCAAATTAAATAAAAACACTACCTAGACATTGGATTTTAGTCATATCTTAACTTTGCCAAAAGTCATTAGTCCTAATCATTATCCTGAAACAAGTGCATGCAAAATTCTATCATTCATCAGACTTGCACTATCAAACTATCGTAAAATTGTGTGTGAACTTAATAGTTTAACAATCGGATAGAAATGCTTGATCTACAGTTAACTAACAAAAAAATAGTAAATATATTTATTTTATATGCACGCTAAAACTTGGTCAGTAGGGAAAGCAGTACACTCGTGCCTCAGACTCTGACTATGAGCACAGCCATTAACCCAGGATGTCATATAACGATATCATTTCATGCAATTAATCAAAATTTTATATAAGCTCTAAACTGAAAGTTTCATGAATTAGAGGTGAAGTAGCTTGTATGTTACTAATGGCAGTCCAATCTACACTCTTTTTTTTTTACAGATTTTTAATTAATAATAGTCATTGTGTGTGCCATTTTTTGGCAGGATAAGAGTGGTACTGACTGCACATTACTGGTGTTTCTTTTTACTTAAAATCTACACCAATACAAACATTTGAATGGGTTGTCCTCTCACCAGCTGCACAGAGTTAGGCCCTGCAGCCATCTGAACAGTGAAATGAATCTTTTGGATCCGGGCCCACATTGAAATAGTCTCCTGTGGAGGGGGTGCAGGAGGAGGAGCACCCCACAGGGGATGAATAAAACCACGGAACTGTAGGGTGACATCCATCTCAGTTGAGGGGTTGAGCGTAATTGAGGTACTTCTTAGTATTGATACCTGTGAAGAGGATGGAGACAAAGACAGCCACATAAACAGGCATGTACACAATCAGGAAGTAATATAGGATTGAAAGCAAGACAGAGACAGAAAATAAGCTGAAGAGACAAATTACAGTCACATGCAGACTTTGTTTACTTAATTAGGTATTCAGAGGTGTATGGAATACATTTTTGACGGAGCATGTGACAGGGAACCATCACCTTTAACCATTTTAGATGCACATAAAGAAATCTGCAGGGCTTAGGTTTGTTTGTGTAGTTGCTTGTGTGCATGTTAGTGTTTCTTTGAGGAATAATAATGCCAGTGAGAACACCCTTTGCTGGGCAGACACATTTTTAACTCATCAGTTTTAAGACTAAAATGACAGAAGATTTAAAGTGGCAGTAAGATGCACAAATATACAGAGTGGTCATATCAAACATAAATGTTATAGGCTTTATTGTAATTGTCAAGTAATTATATATTTCTTGCTTTTACCTGACAGTGAATAACATGCAACTCATGGCTGTTTTGACAGAAAATGTACTAAATAAATGCTTTCTAAATGTGCAAAGTACCCCAAGTTGTAAGAGTTGCCATTCTGTAGATTACATGTTACATGATGTTAACTGTTACTATGTTAAATTGAATGTCTATACATAAACAATTAAAAATGCAGAAACCTGAACAGTGAAAATGTTTAAAAAACCCGTTGATAGCAAAGAAACAAGTACAGCAAAAAAAGCATGAAGAGCAAACCATTTTAGAATAGGAAAGGAAGACACAGAGAGACAAGATACAGGTCGAGCAAGACTCCAGGAGGAACTGAGCCTATAGGGGACACAAAGGTCAGAAGTCAGATCCAAGATGTTGTGCAAGTCCAGACGTACCTTGTCGGGCTGTGATTGGTTGCGCGGGTGCTGGAAGGTGAGCAGGTGCAGTCCCGGGACATAGTTCTCGGTGCGACAGAAGGGGAGGGAGGTCAGGAAACGCGTCCGCTCCCCCCACCAGCCGTACGCCCCTGAGATCTGGTCCACGCGGCACGCACTGCGCTCTGCCAGGGGTCAAAGTTCACAGTTCAACATAGATTCTAGGTACAACGGATTATTTCACAAGCACATGTATGGTTTTTCATGTATAATGAAAAAAATTACAAACATCTATGAAAGTCAAACCCCTTAGCTGATGAACCCACAAGCATATAAGATGAAGATGACAATCTGCAACCACAGAAAGCTCAGCAAATCATTATTTTACAGACAAAGGAAAGTATTCATGTTGTAAAACACTGACTGGCTTTTTACTCTGTGCTTGCACATTTACACCAGGATTTACCTCAAACATTCTTTTCTTTCTGCTCTACTGTTCATACCTGAGACCGGCAAACATGAATCGTTCTGCACACACCAGCCAAAGTCACCGGGGGCACGAGGAAGAGAGTTGGGCACCCCACTGAACACTAGACATGACTGGCAGTCAGACAGGAAACGGGCCAAACCCAAACAACCAGTGCTGCCACACTGTGGGAAGACATAAATATACAATAGCCATCAAAAACACTGTAATCACAAAGCAACAAAGAAAAACAAAAGAAAAAATAAGAAAAAAGTAAAAATAGAGCGTAATAGAGAATGGAGAATAAAGGGGAAACAAAACAAACAGCGGAAAGTAGAGAAGTAGTGAGTAGAGAATTTTACTGGGTCAGTTGGCTGGTACTCCCGACAGCGTCCCTCACACCAACTGCATTCTGGGTTTTTAAGACACAGGCTTTCATCTGGAGCCTCAGCACACACTGCATCCTATCAGGTGCAACACACACACACACACACACACACACACACACACACACACACACACACACACACACACACACACACACACACACACACACACACACAGATTGGCGAACATAGCCAGAGGTCGACATTGCCTTTTGTCCTGTGTCCTTGTCCACAACATTTCAAACATTTCACTGCACTTATCTTCCTTCACACATCCACAAAAAAAGAATCCTGATTAATAACACTACACGGAACATACTTTTAAAATCTAAAATGAATTAGATTTTTTTTATTTCACACCAACTTAACAGCTTTTCAACACCATAGCAGTTCTACTGTCAAAAGGTCATCACATTTTTTATTTAATTATCTTATGCGTTTTCAATTCCTATATCATTTTCTTTCTTGTCTTTGATGAGTTTCTTTCTGTGAATGCAGGACCAATAAACCATTTGTTAATATTTTTAGTTTATTCATTTTTAACATTTCAAGCCAACAGCTAAGTACATGCATTTGTTTAAGGCCATACAGATACAAGATGTATGCTGATTTATTTAAAATGCAATAAAACATAATGAGAATAATAAGACCTTATACAAAATATATTTTATAACATACAAAATAGTGTAAGAATTTCATTCTATTTTTATTTTTTACTGGGTACTTAAACAGACTCACCCTGTCTCCGGGATCACTGCTGACAAACAGCGGGACCTTATATGCTACTAAGTCGCCCAGAGCAACCCCACTATAACCACCACCAACAAGTAGCACACGACCATCCATTACAGCAGCCACATGGGAGTAGCGCCCTCTTACAGAATGGCTTCCTATTATAGGATAAATGGAAAAGGCACATTCACAGACATTGGCTAAAAACATCTGACCAACAGCATAAGAAAATTCCCACTTATTTGTCTATTTCCCATCACTGTGCACCTATATATGGTACTTCTTTTACCACTTTGTAACTCCATCTCTCTGTGGTTACTAAAAACTTACTGTGCTGCCGACTATCTGCAGAAACCCATTGATGGCAGCCAAGATGGTAGAAAAAGATCTCTTCATCATAGCACTTTTCCTCCATGTAATGGATATGTACATTCCCACCTGAAAACAAAAATGTTTTCATAGTTTTACAAGACGGGCCACATAGATGCACACAGCAGTCAGCAGAAAAAAGGGTAAAACTTACCATACACCACCATGTAATTGCCAATAATAGTAGCTGAATGGAAGGCTCTTTCTCGAGGTCCATTAGCAGGAAAACGAGAACGGAGAGAGGTCCAAAAACGCTTGTCCACATGAAACACGTCTGTGGAGTTTACCCGCACACTAAACCTAAGATAGGCAAAGAAGCATACAAATCTAAAAACAGCTACATATAGGAACTATAAATACCTTCTAGTATCGAAACATTTAACCTTATTTTGTCTTGCAAACTTGTCTTGACACCATCTGGACTACATCATTGGTTGACTACATCTGGAATACCGAGAAAACTGTAAACTGCAGAACTATTTCATTAAAAACACATTAGCTTACAACCAGAAGTGTCAACCTTACTTAAGTAAAATTTTGGGTTATTTATATTTATACTACTGGAGTAATTATTTTTCAGATGATTTTTTACTTCTACTCCTTACATTTTTTTTAAATAGCCCCATTGCTCCTATTTCATTTCGGCTTGTTTTCATTCATGTACATCCACATTCCACTCCATGAAACACATGTTAATGCTCAGTAGTACACGTGTTGTTTTTTTTTCTATTTACATTGTACTAAAATACATATATTTTCAATGGGTATAACAGCTGAAACAGGAAACCTAGTGCATCCCCAATTAACATAACGTTGCTGTCCAAAAGAGAAAACACAGATAAAAATATATATATATAATTATATATGGTATATGTAATGTGTGTGTGTGTGTGTGTGTATATATATATATATATATATATATATATATATATATATATATATATATATATATATATATATATATATATTATATATATATATTATATATATTATATATAAACATATATATAACAACAACAACAACAACCACAAAGAACAAAAAGCTATGCACTTAGAAAATGCCAGCCCCACAGGGCAGGCCAAATATCTCCTCCAGCAACATTATTTCTTTCCCCTTTTACCCCTTTAGATAATTGGGACTTGGAGAGAGGAACTCTGTAGTACTTTAAACTGAACCAGCTGGAGTCTTGCACAAAATGAGCTTGAGCGTACTTTGTTCATAGCTTTGTCCCACCATTGCTCCGTGAAAGTAGTACCTAGTTCATGTTCCCACGCGTTTCTGATTTTAGTAAGAGAGTGTTCACCTAAAGCCATAATATACGAATAAATCTTAGATATAGTAGATTTTTGAAAGGGATCCCAAATCAAAAGATCCTCCCATGATTGTGTGGTGGGAAGACATGTATAATTTGGAAAAAGGGAGGAGATACAGTGTCTGAGTTGAAAATATCTATGGGCATTGATAAAGAGGGAGATGTGAGCTTAAAGTGACATCTAAATTGCGACCAAATTCGAAGGGTAGATCGAACTAATGGACTACACGTAGAACTTGTCAAATTGAGTGGCAAGGAAGACGTGAGGAGCACAAGTGGAGAGAATGGAGAACAAGAGCGAGTTTCTAGTCGACACCACAGCAAGTCTGGAGAACGAAGTCAACAAAGGACCTTTTGAATGTGTGCTGACCAGTAATAAAACAAGAAGTTAGGAAGGGCCAGCCCCCCATCAAATTTAAATCTTTGTAATAGTGATTTTCTCACTCTAGGAACCTTTCCATCCCATATAAAGGAGATAAGAAGCTGATCCAAACTCCTAAAAAACCTTTTCGGCAGGAATAGAGGAAATGTTTGAAACAAAAAAAGAAATTTGGGCATAACATTCGTTTTTATAACATTTATCCTGGCAATCAATGACAGAGGAAGGGATTTCCATCTCTGTAAATCCTGTTTAAATTTATTGATTAGAAAAGAAAAATTAGAGTGAAAGAGAGATGGTAAAGTCCGAGATATATGAATCCCTAAATATTTGAACCCAGTTGAAGCAAACCGAAAGGGAATAGCAGACTGATTAAGTGACAATGCGAGTGAATTTACTGGAAAGCATTCGCTTTTTTGTACGTTAACTTTATAACCTGAAAACGAACTAAATCTCTCTAAAAGTGATATAATTGAAGGAAGGGAGCTCGCTGGATCAATCATGTACAACAGCAAGTCGTCAGCGTACAATGATACTTTTATTTTAATACCTGAGCGAGAAATCCCCTGAAAAGACGAAAGAGATTTCAAGGCAATCGACAGCGGTTCTATAGCAACTGCGAACAATAAAGGAGACAAAGGACAGCCTTGTCTAGTTCCACGTGACAACGAAAAATAATCAGATCGGATAGCTAGTGTGGACACTAGCTCGGGGAGAGGAATATAACAACTTTATCCAAGAAATAAATTTGTTCCCAAATCCAAATTTGTACAAGGTTGAGAAGAGGTATTTCCATTCGACACGGTCAAATGCCTTCTCTGCATCCAGTGAAACTACAATTTCAGGAGCAGAGGAAGAACGTTTTGTAAAAATTACATTTAAAAGAGTACGAACATTAAAAAAAAGATGACGTCCTTTAATGAAACCATTTTGATCCTGAGAAATTATATCTGGAAGAACCATTTCCAATTTAGATATGGGTCTATAAGAAGCGCAGGAAGTGGGGTCTTTATCCTTCTTCAGAAGAAGTGAAATAGACGCTTCAGAGAAAGTAGGGGGTAGAGTCCCAGATAACAGAGGTTCATTATATACTGCTAGAAGAAGCGGGGCCAATTTATCTTGGAATTTTTTTAAAAACTCAACTGGGAAACCATCCGGACCGGGTGCCTTGTTGGTTTGAATGGCATTAATTGAAGCAGCAACTTCATCTAAGCTTAATGGTGCTTCAAGATCCTTTGTGGTAGTAGGATTTACAGAGGGAAATACTAATTCTTCAAAAAATAAAGACATCTCAGTGTCATCTAATTTCGATTCAGATTGATAGAGTTTTGAATAAAAAGATTTGAAGGTATTGTTAATAGACAATGGATCACAACATAAAACTCCCGCTTGGTCCTTGATTTGGGAAATTAAACGTGATGCAATCTGTCTTTTTAACTGATGGGCCAGAAGTCTAGATGGTTTATCACCATGCTCATAGTGGTTACTACGCATACGCAACAATTGTTGTTCAGCAACAGCTGTGGTAATAATTAACTTCGACCTGTAGCTCCAATCGGCGTTTCAGCAATGCAGGTATTGGGTTAACCGAATTAAGTTTGTCTAAGTCTACAATTTTTGCCATTAAATCTTGTAGTTTGAGTTTGTAGGATCTATGTAAATGCACTGTATAGGAAATAATTTGCCCACGTAAATAAGCTTTAAGAGATTCCCAAAGAAGAGAAAACGAAGTTGTGTCATTCTTATTTATGGCAATAAAATCAATGGAGGATACAATGAAAGCATTAAATGTATTATCTGATAATAGTAGGGGGTTGAGTTTCCAGAGAGCTGAAAAGGGAGGGCGATTTGAAAACTGAATATTTACAAATAAAGGAGCATGATCTGAGATGATTATTGGACAGTAATTGGAGGAAATGACTCGAGGAATAAGGAAGCTGTATATAAAAAAATAATCAATGCGGGAATATGTTTGATGTGGGTGGGAGTAAAAGGAAAATTCTTTTGTGTGCGGATTCTGAAATCTCCAAGGGTCAATGATGGAGTTTTTAGCTAAAAATTCAGAAATTAATTGGGACATCAGAGAACGTGGTAGTGTGCGGGTGTCTGAACGATCTAAAACCGGGTTAATTGTACAGTTCAAATCCCCCCCCATAATCAAAAGATGAGTGTTTAAAGAGGGGATAGCACCAAACAGCTTATGTATAAATCTCGGATCATCAAAGTTAGGAGCGTAGACATTCATCAACAATACTGGAGTATTAAACAGGGTTCCACGAATAATCAAATATCTACCGTTTACATCTGCAATAACCTTGTCAGGGACAAACTGGACGCCTCTTTTAATTAAAATAGCTACCCCCCTGGTTTTAGAATTGAAAGTAGAATAAAAAGTATCAGTAATTCCGGAAAATTTTAACCTATAGTGCTCTCCGTTCTTAAGACGTGTTTCCTGCAAAAATACTACATCCGCATTCAGGCGCTTCAAGTGGGTAAAAACTCTGGAACGCTTGACTGGACTGTTCAAACCTTTAACATTCCAACTCAGAAATGTCACCTTCAGATATTTGGATTGTTTAAACATTTAGGAAGTAAAATGAAATACCATAACGGCCAACAGAGGGGAGGTGAAAAGGGGGAAGAAGACGACCCACCCCACTACCCCATCCCTCTCCCGAGCAATTAGTTACTTAGTCAGAGTAGCGACGAACCGACTAGCATCCTCTGGAGAAGTGAAGTCATGATGTTTACCATCGTGAGTTATTCTAAGCCGTGCCGGGTACAGAGTGCCATATCGAATCCCCTCCATGGCACGCAGCTGTGCACGAACCTCATTGAAAGCAGCCCGAGCTTTAGCAACCTTGGCGGTGAAGTCAGGAAAGACCGAAAGTTTCAAACAGTAATCCCCTGTTGACGTCTGGCTTTCCTGAGAATGTCCACACAGTTTTCATAGTAGTGCAACCTCGCTATGACAGGCCGTGGAGGCTCACCAGGCATCGGTTTAGGTGCTAGCGTGCGATGAGCTCGGTCCACCAAAAGGGGTTTTTCCAACGCGAATGAGACACTGAAAGTGTTGAGAATGAATGAATCTCCTTCTGGAATTCCTACAATGCGAATATTATGGCGACGAGATCTACATACCAAATCATCGCACTTAGCATCCAGCCTGCTAATTTCTTTAGACAGAGACTCGACTTTAGCCTGCAGCGCTAGCTCATCATCCGTACATGTAAAGAGAGTGTGCTCAATGTCCGAAACAGTGGATTTCAGACCAGCAAAGTCAGACCTCAACGCTGCAAAATCACGAATCAGCTTCGACTTCATATCGAGCAGTTCTGTCTTAATATTGGAGTAATGTTCATCCATTACCGTGCGTATCTCGGAAACCACCGCTCGGACAATTTCAGATCTCAGCGAACACTGCCGGAGCAGAGCTCACTTCTGCTGGGCAAACAGCAGAGTTAAGACTTCAACTTTCAACAGAAGTTTTTTTAAACCCTAGTAGCTATACTTCAACCTGAGTAATGAATGTGAATACTTTTGACACCTCTATTTAGCGCCCTCTATTCTCCAGCCACCACTGAATTACATCATACCTGGCTGTAGTAGGTCTGTGTCCTCCATAGACCAGCAGCGTTCTGGACGGAGAGTGAAATACCATGCTGTGACCAGCAGTGGCTGGCGGCTTTCCCCCATATGGCTGCACTGTTTCCCAAACACCATTCCATAGCCGAAAGCGATAGAGAGAGGATGAGAACATGTCCTCTTCTGTGCGCCCTGTGGACAGACACAGACAGAACATGAGAGTAGAAAATGCAGTCGAAAATCTTAGCATGGGCTCAAGAGTTTAATCTAAAACTATGATTGTTGGTATAGAGCCTTGTGAAAAAAAAATATTTTTTAAAGTAAGAACTAAAGTTAACCACCTAACGAAGGTAGCAAACCTAAAAAGCTGACCAAACAGGAAGAAGTCATTATGTTGTTAAGCTGAGAATGTAGGCTTGTAACTGCAGGTTACGTAACAGCAATTTTGTTGTGTGCCCTCTTGTAGACTGTTTAACATAGAGATGATAAATGTTGTCACTTACCCCCAAACACATAGAGATTGTTTTCTACGACAGCAGCTGCATGATTTGCAAGCCTAGGAGCCCCTGGGGCATTTGACTGGCCAAGCTGTTGCCAGTCATTTTGTTGTGGACGATATAACCAGACATCACTAGCCAATGAGTGGTTAGCAAGCTCGCCACCATAGATCACCATGTTACCCTGCCATTCCACTGCAGTATGAGAATGTCGTGCAGCCTTTTAAGGAAAAGATACAGAGAAACAAAAAAAATTACCCAACCAAACATAATGTACATACAATCAATCAACAAAGTAAAAAAGGATCTGTGATAACACTACTGGAAAAATTGCATTTAAGGGTCTTACCGGAGCAACAGAATGTAACTTCCTCTCCCACTGATTGGTTGTAAAATTGTATTCCATGAGGTCACCCAGTGCTCTGTTCAAGTCAAAACCTAAAAAACAGAATCACTTAATAGCAGTATACAGACCATTTACCTACCCACTAAAGCATTAATCTCAGTTCATGTCAGTACTAATGTAGTACAGTACAGCACAGTACAGTACAGTACAGTTCAAATTCTTTCTGGTCGAGTACCAGTGTCCCACTGAACCAGAACCATCACAGTAAAGTAATATTTTCTTCAGCTTGTGTGGGCACATTGTTTCTCACAGAAAACCACCTTTAACTGTAACAAAGAAGTTTTGAATTGTGAATTAAACTTTAGTCATTTACCTTTTTTTGGTTTGTTTTATGTGAGAGTCACAGACCGCAACTCTAGCTAGTTAATGTTTTATCAGGTCATCTGAATGGAGAGATAACAGTTTGTTGATCAATCAGTGGGCTATGCTATTTTAAGGCTGCAACTATTGAATATTGTCTTGAATATTATTTTAACTATTTAAATTTAGTTTAGGAATAAGGAAAGCTCAAAGTTTCTTTAACTCATACACAAAAACATACACAATCTGGAAGTGAAAACTGCTTTGCCTACAGTGGGTAATTAAAACCACCATTATTGGTTTCATCGAAAAAATTTAGTAATACAGGCATTTGACATTTTTAAGACTTATGCTTTGGCTTTGACAGAAAACATTACATGCATTACTTGCTTTCTTTAGATATACTGCTATTACATGTTACTGTCCACTTGCTAGTGCTTAGCTTGATAAGCAAACTTCCCATTAAACAGATAAGAACATTGCTCAAAAGCTGAATAAATAGAAAAGATAAATAATCAAATATTTGCTGCAGTCCGACACTATTTGTAGCTCCACCTAACCAAATTTAGTGTAAGTACTCAAGTGTGGTGCTGCTCACAGGTACTGCAGTAGAATTGCCAACATAATGTGTTATCATGATTTGCAATTGTAACATGCCGCAATGCCCTGAACTACAAGTTAACTGCTGCATATGGCATTAAATGAATGCAGTATTGAAGACATACAAATTTCATGACCAAAAAAAAAATACAACAAAAAAACAAAACAGCACAAAACAACCAGTACAATTATTTCATTAATTATTATAAGTTGGTCACCAATACAAGTAAAAATTATCAGAACACTGGTAAAAGTGACATTAATGCTACAGTCTTCTTTAAACTTACCTCCAAACATGTACAAAGCCTTGGTAGAGGACAGGTATACCCCAGCTGACGCAGTCCGAGGAGAAGCTCTTCCGTCTCCAGCATTCACTTCCCACCACTGTCCCACCCCACTGTTGTCGCGGAGACCCAGCTGACAGTTCTGCCCAACAAAGCCAGAGTTACATAGGCAATGTTCTCCCTTCTG
This sequence comes from Megaleporinus macrocephalus, assembly GCA_021613375.1. NCBI lineage: Eukaryota > Metazoa > Chordata > Actinopteri > Characiformes > Anostomidae > Megaleporinus > Megaleporinus macrocephalus. The sequence goes on along the minus strand of CM038727.1, from coordinate 22,379,491 downwards.
AAAGAAAAAGAGAAAGATGGTTATTACATTTGCTTTTCATTACACAACACAAAGATTTAAAAACTAGTATTTTTCTGGCTTTAAAATGGATAGTGTGAACAATCATACAGACATACTGATACTACAGATTTTTTTTACTTTTTGTATAAAATACAGCAGTGCTGCTTCAAATTACAATAAGGCCTTGATATCATGTTGAAAAGGGAAAACAAGTAGGGTGGACAATACAGCCAAAAACTATAACACCATGATATTTTACAATACAATACATTAATTTTACTGAAGTTTGTTGGGTTGCAATGCAAAAATTTAGTGAGTCACATACTATGCTGTCCTAAATCCCATGCCTTTTTTTTTAAACCCATACACATGCCTTTTATGCTCCCTTATTAATCAAACATCCTGTTTTTGTACTGAGGATATCCACAAGGTGACGAGTATGGCATATGCAAGGTGCAACTGATCATGCTAACAGTAAATGTTACAATGCCCACCTAAAATACAGTTTGTGGAAAATAGATTCTTGTCTGTTAAAAACAAACCATTTATAAAGAAGACTTAATGTCTGCAATAGTAGAAAGCTAATACCAATAAAATGAGAACAAAATCCTCACATAATGTCATGATTACCAAGAGCACGGACTAAGCAAGATGAACTAGTTAGTAAAAATATAAACCAAATGGTTTGCATAACAGTAGCTGCAATTACAATAGAGTAAAATGTAAAGGTATTAGCTAATAAAGCTACATACATCTATAAGTGCAGTTTTAAAGCCCCTGTTGCCCTCCCAAGTTTTCCACCCTCTCCTAACTCCTGCTCACCTTATCACAGATGCCGTGACCATGCTGGGTACACTCTGCGGAGCAGGGCCTAGTGGTGCAGTCTGACCCTCCCCAGCCTTGATGGCACTGGCAACGGGATGAGGCCGCATCACAGCGTCCATGACCACCACAGTCACCAGGGCAGAGCGAGAACGTGTAGGTGGCGTTGAAGCCCAGCAGGTTGTAGTTGGCATCGCTGAAGAGGTGTAGCAGCATCTGGAAACGAGACCCGTTTTTGTCCTTTTTACCTATTTTGTTAATCTTGTTTGCATATGTTGCTCTCTTTGGTTGTTAGGAGTTATCTTAGGCCTGGTTCTAATTATATGTTGCCTCCGCATTGTAGGTCTGATATAAGGGTGACTAGATTTAAATTTAAAGGATTATTACAATATTAGTGTTCACTCCTCAAGTAACCAAACAAGGACTCCAAAAAAGTATCTAGGCTATCCATTTGTTTTATTAATAAAGAAAATGCTACGGAAAAAAAAAAATGCAGATATATATCAAAGTTTTGGTATAATATAAAATTTGCCAGCCTGTGTATGAACACTGAATGCTCTGAATTGTATAATAAATACAGGAAATAATACAAAGGAAATAATACAAATAATGCAACAGTCTCTATAGAAAAATTCAGTTAAGGTACATCACAAGCATGTACACTCTCAACTACCAAAATATTTAACTGACTCATAAACACTACTGCAACTGGACACCTTATAATCAGTGTTGTGTCTACAAACATAAGAAAAACCAGCAATGACCACAAGCAAGTACTACTATAACTTTTAAACAGGTAACACATTTTGCAGGTAATCCATCTCTAACACTGGCAGCTTATGTGCTGTTAAAGGCCTTATGTCAAAGCCCCCTACCTCTGCGTAAAAATCTAATCAACTAATATTCCCAGCTTGATTTTACACATAGTGCACCTTTATTTCAGCAATACAACACATATTCTATATAGTGCACTGAACTGACGTGTCATATTCTGAAAATACTACTTAGCCTATAGTCATCTTAAACTGCCCTCACAACTTATTCCTTGATATATTTTTATTAATATATAATATAATATTATTCCTAGACTCCACAGTCAGTGACTTACAAATACATTTTTTTCAGCTCACCTTGCCAGACTTTGCCTCTATTGGTTGGGGCAGGGTTGTACCACTCAGACTTGCTAGAAGGGGGCTCTGATAGGAGTCTCCATCATAGATGAACAGGTAATCATAGGTGCACTCTGTCTCCATGAATGTGAAGTTGAGGACAATGCGATAATTGCTGCCAGGAGCTGGAAGAGAAAAATAACAGGTTTTTTTGCTATGAATCACATACAAACTTCTATCTATTTAGAATGGCCTTGTCCTGCAACAACAAATGTTGTGAAATGTTTAGATGTATATAGATTCATGTTGCTAGCCAGCTAATAATGGAAGCAGGTGAGATTGCATGACTGAATAAATGTAGGTTTCAATACATTAAGGGAATTCCACTGAATTTTTGTATAAATCAATAGATATGATGTAAGTTTGATGTGAAACGCTCTGTTCTAGAGGAATTTACAAAGCCAGAGTTGTTTACAGTAGTGGTGATCGGAACACATGCTTAAAGCATTTACTGTTCCTTAAAACTCCCCCACAAAAAGCTATCAGATGACACTGTTATGAATATGTTGCTGATGCCTGAGATATTGTTTCATAATAGATTTTGTCCTAAAAGATATTTTTTTTTATGCCAAAACAATACTCAGGTGTCAGTCTGATACTTGCCAAAATCACTGGATATGGCTTGATAAAAAACAGAATCAGACTGCTTTGTTTATGTATGATGTTATTTAGAGAGTTAGGTTAAGGAAATCTAAATATATTAATTACAGCTTAAATGTTTCGGACAGGAAAAAATAACTGTATCTAATTGGTATCATTATGGGCAGACACTCAAGGTTGAGGTGTCAGTCTTGGCCATAAGTTTACCGGCAACAACATTATAGGTTAGAAAAAAATCTGTAAGGTATTGTAAATAAAATTGTTATTTTCCTCTCACAGCCATTGTAAATAAATCAGTAAGGGGGTTTCATTGTAAAGAGTTAACTACTTCTCGTTAATCGGTTTACTTCTCAACAACTGAATTACAGAAAAATAAAAAGAAAAACTGGTGTAATAACCCTGTTAATGTTCAGCACTAGATGCTGTGTGCCGCAAATATGCATTTTGCCTGCATGCGTCACATTACACTTAAAAAGAGCACAACACAGACATCACAGCAGGTATCAGTCAACCTAATGGAAAACACCTACAGCTACACAATTACAAACACATGCATTCAACCCATTCTTTTGACACTCACCTGTGATAAGCCACTCGCAGTTTCCATTCACTGAATAATTTCCTGGCCCATCTGTGACATATCCTGGGGGTCCCCTCAGAACCTGCCTTTGGCCTTTACAGTCCCCTGCCCAACATACAGGAGCCAGCAGAAAAGGCAGTAATAGGGCTGGAACAAGGGAACCCATTCTCTCCTCCAGCCAGATGTGGCAGAGGGAAGTGGTGGGAGCTGGAGGTTACTTACTCTGCCTTACTCAGAGGCCTTTTAAGAACATGTAAAATAAACAGCCAATGTTAGGCTCTATACTGCAAAGTCCATAAAAATGTATTATTTGTAATATACAACAATAACTAGCCATTGTTTGCGTATTAGCTATCCGCTCACTACTGACAAATGAATCACAAATGACAAGCGTTACTGCTGATACTCTTAAAGATAACACGCGTATCTAAGTAAACAGAGACAAAATAGGGCAACCTTTCCTTCGTTGATCACAAGGCTAGCACTGAAGTACCCAGTTGTTAGTTTTAAATTAAGCAATAGTGTTTTCAAAATAGCTACTTAGCAAAAATGAGGCATTCTCATCAAATATAAGCAGCTCCACAACTACGAAAAGAAACAATGTCTAAAATCAAACTGTTTCTACTACATAAACATGGTTGCTAGATGGGTTAGCGATCTAGCTAGTTCCAGCTAACGTTGCTTATTATTTATTACTTAGCTAGCTAGCTAGCCAGCCACATCTGCGCTAAGATGGACAAAACGGTTTCCGTTAACTTACCAATGCCCGAGCCTTTATCTTCATGCTTCATATGTATAGACTTGCAAATGAATTACATTCTGAAAAATCGACTGATCATACAGTACTCCTCCAAAATCTTGCTCCTGTTGTTATTGTTGAGGTGGTAGCGCTCGTAGGATATTTCCAGGAGAAAGTATCTCTAAGCAGCGTGGACGGAGGGCGGCCTTTAAAAGCTCCTGCTCAGGCTTGGTTAGCGAGCTAGCTAGCTAACAGCCTTTCCAGCTTTTCAAACAGCGTGATTTTTAGATAAAAAATAACTTTACACGACATTAGCGGTCCGGCTGTACACAAAAATGCTATTCTAGGCGCAGAAACGATCACAAGTCTCCGATCAGGAAATACAATTCGTACATCGCGCAAAGCCCACAGAGAAAGACTGTCTTATCGACATTAGCTTTGCTGTTTGTGTTTTGCCAGAGACCCTTAGCAGCATCTGTGTGCGTTAGCGTTGTCCGACTCGTGAATGAATCGTTCTATTGAAGTGATTCTTTTCAAGAAATGAATGAACCGATTCACACTCGCAACCTAATCGAACCACTAGAACGTTTGTGCTGGGAGCGCAACACCAAAAAATCCACTAAATGATCACAAACAATAACATTTACTATTTTGTAGACTTTGTCTTGTTTTTATGTAATATGTTTGTGTTATTTACATGTTTTGAATCGAAAGGCTAAACTTATTTGTTCCACCTTAAAAAGCTAGATTACGTTCTGGCGCCTGATTTAAGGTGGAATAAAAAAAATTAAAAAGATGCAGTTGTGTAGCGAATACTCGCTAAATCATTTGACACAATCAAAAGAGGTGTGTGTAAAAACAAATGTTTACTCATTGTGCACTGTAGGAACGAAAATCAATTGTTTACTGAATTGAAATGGAAAATTGTAAGAATCGGGTTTGTACTAAAGTGAATCAATGTTGTAAATGACCGATGGTTGTTACGCACAAGGCCTAATAAAAAGAGTCCTGCATTGCTCTCTGCTGGCAATGACCAGCACTGCAACGTAACGTTGCGTTTAACAGTATGAATCAAACCAAAAATATTATTCTTCCTCACTGGTCTACCGCGTCACAAATTAAAACGTGTATATACTACCCAAATATATATATATATTAATTTGCTAGGATGTACAACACCATGGTAACCTAAAACCGCGTTAAATAAATAAATCTTTCAGATAAAAAATAAATTTCAAAACCAAACAACCATAATATGTTAATTATTTCTCCCATGTGCAAAATGGGGAGCTTATTTCTAAGATAATGTTAATATTACTATACTAGGGTTAATACTTTTTTGTGGAAATTCTATATTTCTGTATAAATATGACCTAAAACGTAATCATATGTTTACTAACATTTGAACCAAAGTAAACACATGATACAAAAATATTATACTTGGTCATGTATTTACTGAGAAAATTATTCAGTATTATCTGTGAGAGGCAAATGTATGTGAACCATTGCTTTTAGTATCTGGTGCGACCCTCTTGTGCAGCGATAACAGCAACTAAACATTTCTAGTAACTGTCAGTCCTGTACATCGGCCACAGGACAGCTTCAGCTGTAAATGTTGGCAGGTTTTCTTACACCTGCTCGCTTTAGGTCTGGACTTTGACTTAAAAAACATAACCCTTATTCGTCTTTAGCCATTTTTTGGTAGAATGACTTGTGTGCTTAGGGTCTTTGTCTTGCTGCATGACCCATGAGTCAGTTCATGGACGTATGTCCCAGCACTCTCCTTTAGAGTTCATTGGTATAATTCAAAATTCATTAATGATGGCAACCCATCCTGACACAGATGCAGCAAAACAGGCCCAAACCATGATACCTCCAGCATCTCACAGTAACACTTAAACAAGCCCACTGTTTTAGATAATGGAAATGTTAAGGCAAAAAGAGTTTAATTTTGCCTCTTAATCATTTAATAATGTGATTCCGCACTACTGCTATGCTGTTCATTTTGATACGTAAAGGACCAAAAATAAATAAATAAATAAAAAAAAATAATAAATAAATAAATATATATATATATATATATATATATATATATATATATATATATATATATATATATATATTCATCAAACCAATCTTTCACCAGTCTTGCTGTGTGTATCGGTGCATTGTCATCCTGGTACACGCCACCGCCTTCAGGATACAATGTTTGAACCATTGGATGCACATGGTCCTCCAGAATGGTCCTTGGCAGTGACACGCCCATCTAGCACAAGTATTGGGCCAAGGGAATGCCATGATATGGCAGCCCAAACCATCACTGATCCACCCCCATGCTTCACTGTGGGCATGCAACAGTCTGGGTGGTACGCTTCTTTGGGGCTTCTCCACACCGTAACTCTCCCAGATGTGGGGAAAACAGTAAAGGTGGACTCATCAGAGAACAATACATGTTTCACATTGTCCACAGCCCAAGATTTGCGCAGCTTGCACCATTGAAACCAACGTTTAGTATTGGCACGAGTGACCAAAGGTTTGGCTATAGCAGCCCGGCCGTGTATATTGACCCTGTGGAGCTCCCGACGGACAGTTCTGGTGGAAACAGGATAGTTGAGGTGCACATTTAATTCTGCTGTGATTTGGGCAGCCGTGGTTTTATGTTTTTTTGTTTTTTGGACAGCTTCCTCTTGCGTCCACAGTTAATCCTGTTGGATGTGGTTCATCCTTCTTGGTGGTATGCTGACATTAACCTGGATACCGTGGCTCTTAATACATCACAAAGACTTGCTGTCTTGGTCACAGATGCGCCAGCAAGACATGCACCAACAATTTGTCCTCTTTTGAACTCTGGTATTTCACCCATAATGTTGTGTGCATTGCAATATTTTGAGCAAAACTGTGCTCTTACCTTGCTAATTGAACCTTTACACTCTGCTCTTCCTGGGGCAATGTGCAATTAATGAAGATTGGCCACCAGACTGGTCCAATTTAGCCATGAAACCTCTCCCACTAAAATGACAGGCGTTTCAGTTTATATATATATATATATATATATATATATATATATATATATATATATATATATATATATATATATATATATATATATAATTAAAATAAAATAAAAGGCTCATTATACTTGTTTCAATTTGATCTCATTTTGCTAAACAATCTCTTGTTTCGACTGCAAAGAAACTTGCAGACAGATTTTCTTGACAGAAACCAAGGGTCACAATGTTTATATCATCATACATTTTTTACTACCCAAAACAACCAGTAAACTTACACATATCTTATATGTGATGCTGATATATGTCAAAAAAGGACAAAATCCAAAAAAAAGAAAAGAAAAACATTACATACTCTGCATGTACTCTGCTATGAGCAAAACAAAATGTATTAGGCCAAAGTCTTATGTCAAAAAGTAGTTCTGTAACTGCTGTAAATATTGCAATATTATGTTTTTATTAATAGTTCATAATCAAAGACGACACACAGCGATTTATTACGTGTTACATACAAAACCCTGGCCGCAAGATAGCAGTGTCCTTTCCCGTTAGACTCTTCCACTCCTACATAAACAAATAGCATAAAGTCATACTACTAACAGTAGCTTTAGCTTTAGCTTTTGAACATACATTACATACTGGCAATGTATGTTCAGTACTATGACAGTTGCCTAAAATTATACTTAAAAATCATGACATTTTGCTTACAGTATCATAATATAGTAAAGTGAAAATCTGTTTAAATTCATGTTTTACGTTCTGGTTAAAGAGCAGAAATGTAAATCACCATGTAGATCTGAAGTTTCACATGATCTGATTACTTAACTGCCTGTAAACGAGCTGATCAGATTACTGACAAAATCTTACTTACAACACATACAATAAGTCATAGTGACACAGCTGTTATACTGTTAGGCACACTGAGGTAATTAGGAATTAATAAAATGAGTTATAGACTTTGACTGATTAAAAAAGTAAAAACAGTAATTATTTAAAAAAGCAACTGTATTATTTTCAAATGTAGCCTAACACCGAATGAAACATGTCTGCTATTACTTCGAAAGGTTATGTTATCCAACACTGTACAAAACATTGACTCCAACAAACGCCCCTCCCCCCGGAGAGCAGCTCGGGTGAACTTGGACAGAACTGCGCTCTTTCAGGAAGAAGGCCGAACCGGAAAAACGGGTTTTTGGCGAAACTCGGAAGTCTCCAATAGTTAAACTGCGCAGGCACTCTACAGAACATTTTTCATTTTTCAGCGTAAACGTTGGTCACACAAAAGCGAACCTGAATCAAAGAAAGCGACAGCGCGAGCGGTTACAGCCGCCAGCAGGAGAAAGTGAAAGCAAAAGACGCCCGTCTTCTAGCAACATGGCTGGAAACATGTTGGAGGAAGATATCTCGGAAAGACCGTCTCTTCTGGAGTCAGACCTGACCTGCCCAGTGTGTAAGGAGCTCTTCCGAGACCCCGTGTTGCTGTCGTGTAGTCACAGTTTCTGCGGTGCTTGTTTGGAGGCTAGCTGGAAGCACAAACCGTCGAAGGAATGCCCCGTATGCAGGAAGTGTTGTGACGGAGAGCAGCCGATACCGAACCGGGCTCTGAAGAACACCTGCGAGTCCTTCCAGAAAGAGAAAGGCTGGAGAATTCCTGCGGCAGCCGAAGTTCTCTGTGGTCTTCACCAACGAGACCTGCAGCTCTTCTGCATTAAAGACGAGGCGCCCATATGCGTCGACTGCGTGACCCTGCACAGTGGCCATGATTTTTTGCCTCTGGACCAGGGGGTCCCGTTCTGTAAGGTAAACTGGTTTTAAATGTATAATACATTCACCTGTCGTTAAAGTTAAGCTCTTGTAACGCAAGGACCAGAGACGTATACCATAGAATCTTTATTATTATTATTATTATTATTATTATTATTACCCTGCAAACACAGTTACGATGTCACAACGTTGTTACAGACTATTGTTTTGATGCCAACGTTGAAATGTAAATCCTTAGAAAATTGTTACAACAATTTTCTGACAAAGTTGTGACAGCGTAGTTGCTAACTAACACTTTAGAGCCCAGCAGCATCAAACTGTGTTTTACTTTACTGATTTAAGAATTTAAGATTTGCTTAGCAACTGCAGTCATATGCTCTTCTCTTTCTTGTGAAAAGTAAAGCACTAGATTGATAATTGAGTAGATTTTAGATTCAAGTCAGTTTCAAAAACAAGGAACATAGAACTGCAGCAAGCTGAAAAGACGAGGGCCTCAGCCGGTTCAGTAGGGGCTTTAGCCTGGACATGTAAACAAGCGGATTAGAGTGTGAAGAATTTTGATTCCTCTTAACACACAATGGTGTCTGAACCAACAAAAAAACAACGGTGAAGAGGTTTGGTTGTTTTGTGAATGTTATCCTTTTGCGATCTGCTGGCATTTTTGGACCTGGAAATGGCTGTTTACCCCAAACAGTTTGGTTTAACAGAATTTTATAAACAATGCAATTCACACATAATACAATGCAAAAATATAATGCTTTGATTGTTCAGATAGTTTCCTTTTATTTATTTGGTTCTTACATAAAAATAAATGATACCTTATTTGATACAGAAAACCACACAAATGTTACCAGCCTCAGATGCTCTGTCACAAGGTATCTGATATGTGTTGCACACCTAGCTGGCCAAAGTGTTCTTTGTAGCATTTAGTAGGTTTTAAGGAAGGCTCATGTGCTTGCAGAGGTATACTAACAGCTTGCACATGTATTTGTTTTTGTTACACCATTATGAAAGAATTGCCTTTCTGTACACATTATGCTAAAACAGTCTGCATTGCGTTATCTTGCATGTCAGACGAGAGACGATTTCCTTAAGGAACGAAACACACTCTTAAAAGCCTTGTAAAATTTAAAGCCTTGTAAATATAGACATGAATTAAGAAAATACTTGAATACATGCAGAATGCAGAATATGCCCATTTTAATGTTGTTTTGTTGTAGGAGGAACTCAACATGAAAATCACCATCCTAGGTCAAAAACTGGAATCTTTTAAGAGAATGAAGAAAAGATATGGTGACACCATTACTTTTATTCAGGTAAGTTATTTTACATCAACTTTTCACCCACTGTGAGTTTCCACTGCTAAAGCCATTCCTGTTAATGAAGAACTAACAAACACCACATTTTTGAATATCATTGATAATAATTGAATGTAATTTTTTGTTTTATTACCTCGGGTTTCCAGTCCCAGTCTGAAGAGGCAGAGGAGCAAATTAAGCTGGAGTTTGAGAGACTTCATCAGATCCTGAAAGATGAAGAGGATAACAGAATTAAAGCACTAAAGAAAGAAGAAGAGCAGAAGAAACAGATTGTTAAGGAGAAGATTGACAGCATAGCTCGTGAAATCACATCTCTCTCTGAGCTAATTCAGTCAGTGAAGAGGGAGATGGGAGCAGAGGATTTGACTTTTCTACAGGTATAAAAATGACTAGAAGTTAAAAACACTTTATATGTTGTGCAACTGCCTTTCTGTAATAAAGTTGTAGGTCATTCCTTACTAATTTCTTAAATACTTGTCTTTACAGAATTTTCAGACTCTTAAACGAAGGTAAGCAATCTACTGGCATTCAGTTTAGTTCATTGAAATCGTCCATTTCAGTTAGTCTAATGTCCAGTTCAACAGTTGTTATTGTTCTCAGAGCGTAATGATGGAATCAAAGTCTACTTTTTACCATATCCCTCCATAAACAGTAATGAATTATGTAGCCAGAGTTCTGTCCAATAGTCAATAAGTGCATGTTATGCATTTTAAGCACAAGGAATAAGTAGGCAATATACAGAAAATATACATAAATATACAGAAAATTACACAGAAGATTCAACAGCTTAATGTTATAGAATTTGTTTAGTATTTAGTGCGTATACCCTTTGCCCTTTTACAGCTTCTATTCTTGCTTTCACTTTTTTCAAAGATATCTGCGGGAATACTTTTTTTTTACCGCCAGAATTCAGTCCTAGAAGATGGTTGCATTTTCTGCTTCTCATGATCCATGTCATTTTAAACACATTTCAGTGATGAGTCTGAGCTCTGGAGTAGACGGTTCTTGTCATTTGATTTACAAATTTATCATTTTCCTTTACTTAGTATTAGCTTTCTGTCAACTATGCTTCTACAGCATAGCATTGAGTTGTCTTCTCACAGTTAAATGAACAGAGTGGCGCTTGACTGATCTACAATTTGGGGAGACATGTTTTTCACCTATTTTACTTTGACTTTGACCTTCCTTACATTATTTCACATCCTACCTCCTCAGAAATATCTCATAAAAATTAATAACTTATGATTAATAACTGTTTTGACAGAAAAGGAAATAAACCAATGGTCTCTGCTGTTTTTTGGTGTTCTTTACGTTTACTCAGTAATATAGCCAGATTCAAGGGACATTTTTTTTTATAATTTTACTTAAGGTTATGATGTTCTATCTGTAGACTGTACAGAGACAATGCTGTAATTTTAGGTTACATAGTAAACAATTTTAATTGTTTGTCTTCAGCTATACATACAGATGGATGACGTTTTGCAAATGTTACTTAAGTAAGTTTTAGACAAATATCCCTAAAATATGTTGTGTGTTAATCGATTCAACCAGTTTATGAAAAATAATTTTTCTGAAGTAGAACACTGCTTATGCAAACATGCATCATAGTGAATCTAATTCATGTTGTTTGAATCTATTCCAGAGCTCAGTGGACTGCTGAAGACCCAACAAAGGTTCACGGAGCTCTTATTAATATGGCCTTGCATGTTGGAGCACTAGGATACAAAGTCTGGGAGAGCATACAGTCTCATGTCCAATGTCGTAAGTGGCAATAACTGTAGGAGGAATTTTTCTGTTAGCAAAAAAAACAGAACGTTGATGACCTTCTTACATATACTGTATGAAAGTGGTTGTATTTTACATTTTGCTGAAGAAAAGAAAAAAACCTGTTTGCACACTTGTTCCTTGAAACTTTGTCATAAATATGTAGCCTTATTTGGTAGTTTTTATATGGTAATCCTTTTCCTGTGCTCTATTTTTCATGCTGTTTTGCTCTCTAGGTTTTGTAAAATGTACACAGACAGAGCTTAGTGAGTGCTCTGAAAGTGGCAAATGTTTGTTATTTGAAGTTTTTCAGGCAGTATATGATTGGTACTCTGCTCATTATTTCTTCCACTTGAGAATCAGAAATACTAGCACTCTAAAACAGGGAACAGAATTCATGATTGTAAATAGTTTACCATGTGCGATATGATTTGGTCATTACAGTCTGGTGTATAAGCATCAATACCAACGCCTTGTCATCAGTCCACTGTAAGTTTAGTCGTATGTTGTCCAACTGATCTCTGTAATTATTTAAAATTAGCCAAATAATGGCATTAAAGGAGGATTCCACCTGTTTAAAATGTCTGCATAATTAAATAATTCATGTGGAAGAACAGTCATTTAACATGGCTTGATGTGAAATGCTTACCAAGTCAGAATTGTTTAGAGTGATGGTTTGATGCATCTAAAGGTACCTATCTAAGTTGTTAAGCTTCTCTGCAGTTAACTGTTTTACACGGACCACTACGAATATCTCTGTGCCCATTTCTGGCACTAAATTATGTTGAAATATTGCTTGAAATATTACTCTATTTGTCACTACTGCTGATCATAATTTGAATCAGGACGTTTTTTCATAGAAGTCAGCCAATATGACCCATCTTTGTATGCTGACGTTCCCAAACTCAAGTTAGACTATATACAGTAATAGGTTATTAGTCAATTAACAGTGTTGTATAGCTCTCTGTCAGTCTGTAGTTTTGCTAAGGTGTAAAACAGCATAATGTATTTGTTGGACTGAGATTGAGCTCTGCATTTACAGAGCAATGAATATGTTTAAAGGTTTCACCCTCAATTTGTGCCTACCCTAGTCAGTCTATCCCACCCACATTTAGCCCAAATATTTTCATGGTTGTCCCCAAATGTTGTAGTAATGATATTATGTCTGGACCCGTGAGCCTAGTCCTTAGTTGACCAAACAGAAAGGTCACTCACTGGCCTTCATTTTGGACACTACCTGTTACAATGCATTGTGAGTGTTTGAGTGTACTATTCTAAGTATGTCTGTGAAGAGTCAGTATCATTTTTGAGTTGTCTTGTTACCAATTAAGATAAATGGGTGTACATTATAAGACATGGGTTTTCATTTTCAGTGATTGAGACTATTACAAACAAACAAATTTCAAAATGCAGGGACAAATATTTGTCTTGTTAATTATTGCAGTCAGTTTATACATTTAATGAAGAAGAAACACATCCACCTATAATCCATGGATTTGTGCAGATCAGAATTCATGATTGTAAATAGTTTACCATGTGCGATATGGTTTGGTCATTACAGTCCACTGTAAGTTTAGTCGTATGTTGTCTCACCAACTGATCTCTGTAATTATTTAAAGTTTGCCAAATAATGGCATTGTCAGTTTATACATTTAATAAAGAAGAAACACATCCACCTATACTCCATGGATTTGTGCAGATCAACTCCACCTGAGAGTATGTGATCTAAAAATAGTACAGAATTTACTTGTCATAACTTGCCTTTGTTTTCAAGAAGGGTTAAAAGCAGACTATAGATTGCTAGCTGGCTGGACCTGCTTTTTCCGCCCTGTCAGTCTCCTTCAGCTTGTTTAGGATCACATTTTTTTCTTCTACTGAGAAATACATTAACTCAATATAAATGGATCTTCAACTACCTAGTGTTATGTAACCTGTCCCTTCTTCTTAATATCACATAAACCTAAAGTTAGCTAAAGGGCAAACTCTGTTAAATTTAAAAAAAAAAAAAACCAACTCTGTAGCCAGCAATATTGAACATTAGCTTTAAGCCAAAATCCTCTCACAACATCAGCAATTGCTGACTGCTTACTTTGTAGAGCAAGTAGAGTATCAAAGATATAAACAGATGTGCATATAGGTAGATAGGTAGTCTGTGAAATGTGTTTCAACAATCTGCAACAGAACTTCTAATCTTCTCATCTCCATCCCACAGTTCCTGTGATCATGGATCCAAACACTGTTTCACCCTGGCTGTCCATGTCTCCTGATTATGCAAGTGTGAGGGACAGTCCTGAGAGGCAGTCCTTCCCAGATAACCCAGAGCGATTCGACCCTTGCGTGTTTGTCCTAGGCTCTGAGGGGTTCACCTCTGGGCGCCACCGATGGGAGGTTCATGTGGGCGATAACCCTAAGTGGATTGTCGGGGTATGCAAGGAGTCTGTGGCTCGCAAAAGGAAGTTCACAGTGACCACAACTGGAGGGGTGTGGAGCATTGGGCTGAGTAAAGGCGTGTACAATGCCTTGACCACACCACGCACCGTGCTGAACGTGGAGAGAAGACCGGAGACAATTAGGGTTAAGCTCAATATGGAAAAAGGGGAGGTGTCCTTCTGGGATGCTGTCAGTGGAAAACATCTCTGCACATACACTGACAAGTTCCCTCCCAAACTCTTTCCTCTATTTGGCCCCGGTCTTCACCATACACCCATGGCCATCCTACCCTCCAAACTGACTATTCACAAACAGTAAATCTGCGTGCTGTTTAACTACAGAGCTGCTCCTTCAAACCTGTGTTGATCTCACTATTTGTTCTACAGGGTTTGTTTCTTGTAAGACTTGTAAGAATCTCTAAGTAACACAACAGCTTTTGAGTGGAAGATATTTGCTTCTTTTAGCAAAGCTGAGTGTCACTGCAGTCTTCCATTGCAGTCCTAGCAGTCTATTATCCTGCACTGTTCAATGTATTCATTGTAAAACACACATTATTAAAGGAATACTCCAGTGTTTTTCAACCTAATCTGTTGCCTCTGTACAGTTGTTTTAATGCTGATAATATTTGCAATGGGTTTATCTATCTTTAGAACAGAAACAGCTTACAACAGAAGGCAAAAATGAAAACCGGTGGAGTATTACTGTAAATAGTTAGTTTAAACAGAAAGAAAAATGACTTTGAATGCTATTTTGAACTATTATTTACTGGAACAGAACTAGTTTATTAATATCCAAGTATGGGTAGGAAAGGAATAATAAATTAAATCAGACAGAAAAGGTTTTATGAATATTTTTTGAATCCGCTTTATATAGCCCTTTATAATAAGACTTATAAATAATCATGTCTATACAAGCTAGATCTGAAACATGCTGTTTCTTTGTTTCCACTATTTTTGTGCTTACAATCTGCAGGTTACAAACAGATACATTTGCCTTAAAAGTTGAGCAGACAAAGCAAAAAAAACCATCTTATAGTGTGTAAAGAGATATCATGCAGTAAAAGAAAAGCTTTTTTTCTATATTGCAAACAGAAGACCACAAAACAGGAAACTGGTACCGGGATCTTTTAAAATCCTGCATACTTCATTTGTTAGCAAAGATGTAAAATCATTCAGAGTGTTTTGATGTGAAATGCACCAATATAGAGAAACATAAACATAAAAATAGAAAAACAAAAAACTGGCAATGGAAAAATTATAGTCTTTATATTTTGAGATTTGCTGTTATTGCACTGTACAACCGTAAGATATATACTTTCACTCAGTTTGGAAATGGTTACATTTGTGCCATGGACAATACTATCATCACTCACTTGAAAGAATTCCCACAGTGTAATTTTCCCTGCCGAACACTATTTCACATCAGTACTAATTAAATGTCTTGTGTTGATTTGTATATAAAAATGCACACTGTTAAAAATCAGTGACCCAAATTTTGTGTGCCCCTAATTTGCCTTCTTTAAAATGACATATGAGCATTTATGTAAAGATGTTTTGAGTTGTATTATATTAGTAATTACTTTTACTAACTGCAAATAATAATCCATATGAGCTCAGCTTTGTGTCTAAAATAAATGAAAAGATTGTCAAGCTTTGGGTGTTCTTCCTTGAATGATACACTTACAGAAGCTACATTAAGTATATATGGATATGTAATGGTGTTATATACTGCAATTTAGGTAAACTACTGTCTTATTTCTTGATTTTTAAAGCTGAAATCGCTCAACAATTCCTGTTATATCTGTTGTGAGGATTATGTAATCTTCACTCAAATATGATAGTAAGGGGTGCCATGGAGATTCATTTTAATGTAATTCACAGGCTGGAATTGCCCACTAAGACCATCTTATTTATTAGTTATTTGGTTAACTGACCAATCCTGCTTTGGGAAATGCTCCTTGGTATGAGAAAAATAATCATAGTAATAGTGCTGCATGTTGCATGCAGAGAGGAGAAGGTAGCAATATAAAGATTGTTTTCTATGTATGTTTAAAGTCTGTTTTCTTTGGAGGTTCCCCTCTCCCTTATCTCAGTTGGAACATCATGGGAGCTTCAGTTAAGTCACCTC
The DNA here is from genome assembly GCA_021613375.1 of Megaleporinus macrocephalus. Classification (NCBI taxonomy): domain Eukaryota; kingdom Metazoa; phylum Chordata; class Actinopteri; order Characiformes; family Anostomidae; genus Megaleporinus; species Megaleporinus macrocephalus. The sequence goes on along the minus strand of CM038727.1, from coordinate 22,363,169 downwards.
CCACATCACTAGGCTGTACACTAGAAAAAGCTAGTGGATACTAGCGAACACTTCACATGATCTAAGATCTAGGTAAGCTAATTGCTTTTATTTGTACTTATATGTAATACTGGCAAAATGTGTTTATGATGTATTTTCAGAATGTTAATGACTAAAAAGGGAATGAAGGAAGAGCCTAGGTGAATAATGCAGAATACCACATAGTTAATTTGCTTACAGTGTATTCGGATCATGTTAGTATATGTGAGTTGACAGGGTTTGACAAGAAAGTGTGCATGTTTCCCATTTGAAATAATTAACATCAACGCAGATTTCTTTCCTTTTTTTTTTTACTTTTGTCAGTGATATATTGTCTTGATGAACAGAAGTTATACTATGAATCAAAAACATACTGTTTATTTGGGAATGAAAATCATGTGCAAAAGTTATTGCACATTTAATATTTAGGTTTTTTTCCCAACATGTTAAACTATGTTAAATGAATTAAAATTATGTGCTAAGATGTGTGGGAAATAATAGGTATTAGTGAGTTTACTTTGAAAATCAACAGATCATGTCATTAGACCTGATTAGAGCTGTGCAAACTTTTATTAACACTGTACTTTAATCTTAACATTTTTCCAATATTTATTGACATATATTGCGGGCACTGTGGATGAACTGTAAAGTGTATTTTTTGGCCACACCTATTCTTATCTGTTAGACTAATTCATCGTTACTGTTTAAATAAAACAAATTGGGGATCTCTTTATCAAATAAAATAATTTCAGCTTCAAATCTAATTTGAATGTACTGTTGTCCCTGGAATGATGGAATTAATGGTACTTAAATAATGAATTCAGACTGTGCAGTGAGTGATGATCTCATTTGCTGCGTGAGTGTGTGTACGTGTGCGCATTGGCGCGTATATGTGAGTGGGGCACTTGTTTATCTACTTAAAACACCCATAGCCCTATCTCGCAACAGAGCAGTCCTGGGTGGGGGTGGCAAGGCAACCTACTGTCCCTTACACATGCAAACACACATTCTCACATTCACCTACATGCTCTTCACTGAAAATAATTCTCAGACAGCGAACTCTGAAATAACTTCAATGTATTTTGAAGGTGGTCAGAAATCTACTGGTTATTTTAAGCAATAAATATGGCCTTGACCAAAAATACACTATATGGCCAAAAGAACTAGACACCTGACCATCACCAATATAAGCTTGTTGGACATCACATTACAAAACAGTAAGCATTAAAGGAGCAACATTCATAGAGCAAGATTTGTAGTAAGAGTTATAATTCATAACATTCCAAAATGACCTAAGATCATCAAAAGAATTTGATTTAATAACAGTTCTGATTGCATGTCAAAGATATTTATAGCTGGGTTATCATTCAAATGCTTTACAAATATTAAAAATAAAATAGTGTTTCCATTTCACATAATATCACTTACATGTGATCATGGCAGAAATATCTTGTATCTAAATGAGAAAACCTTTACAGATATGGTATATATTTAAGGTCAGGACAAAAAATTATTTTAAATTTATTTAAATTTGATATTTGCATGCATTGTGTCAAAATTGTGTGGAAAATGGACCACTATAAATGATTGAATGGACAAAGATAAATAATGTTTTATTTCTTTGGTAAATCTGCTGTTTTGGATATTTTTTTCATTTCAAATGGCCATTAAGTTGGCCAATTTTCAATTTTGTCAGCATAAAGAGAAAACATTTTTATCGGCAGACATGCTTTCATTTTTTCAAAGATATGAACTAGGATACTTTTCCATGCTTATTCCAAACTTCTGTCTTAGATGTATTTTCTGTTTCTCATAATTTATCACCAAACACACTAAAAGATCTCTGAGATGACCAGACCATTGTTTTGAAAACACAAGAGGCTTTGTTACTTGCTAGGTACTTCTTGATCTCAGCTGTGCATTTGAGATTGTTATTTAGCTGTAGTACTGCAGTCTCAATTTTAAAACAAATCAGCACCTCCTTGTTATACCCTCCTCATACCATTTTTTTTCTTTCCAGCTATAAAAGAAGGTATATCATCATGCTGACTTTCTACAGATGTCAGTCATAGTATTGGCTGATACTTTAATAAAATTATTTATTGTTTTGTCTCGATGGGGGGAAAAAATTATGGCATCTGGTGAAATAGACACTCACATTCTTCAAAGGCCAAATCAAATAGTGTTTCTGTATTATCCTGTGTATTTCTAGATAATCTCTTTTGTAAAAGTTAAACAGCTAAATAGATATGTGCATTACATGATTACATGTAATAATTTATGTGCATACAATTTATAATATCACTAATGAATCTATGTAATATAGATATTAAATATTTTTTACATTTTTCTTCAATGAGCTCGACTGTTTAAACCTTTTGTTAATTTTAGATAAAGTAATGTAAATTGGAGTGTATGCTTTGTGTTTATTGCTAATATTGTATAAATGTTGTTATAAAATAAATTATTATAAATATATAAGGAGCTATTAATGTAAAGGTCCAGGTACTTCCAAGAGTTCAGAACCTTTGCAAAAGTTCAGTACTTGTTTTGTATCTTGTTATGTTGGTAATGAGAGAAATGTTCCAACGGTTCCAAATGTTTCCAGCATACTGGATACTGAATTTGGTGTGTTTCCTATTAATAAAAAAAACTCATATAATATGTTATTTAGTACATAAAAGAAAAATGAAAATGAAAAATTGGTTTTATCAGTCCATAAAACTTTACCCCACATATTAGATGTTCAGGTGTTGTATAATTAAATTTTGACTTGACTTCCCTCCTCCTCAGGCAACTGGATTATTACTTTAGTACAATTGCAATCTGAAATGATTAATTTAGCAGTAGTAGAATAAATTTATGTTAGTCTCTGTCTTTTGCCCTATTCTGTATAAATAAATTCAGTATGGTGAACAATGCATATAAAGGGATGTGTCTGTTCTTTACTGTGTCAGAGATCAGTAGGAGAATTAAAAAAATGTTTACTAAAAAATCTTATATACACCATTTTCTATAGCCAATCCACCAAGTAGATAGTTTAAGTGCCACTTTAGTTTTGTAGTAAGCTACATGTGCTGATGTGTAGCTAAAATCATGTAAATTTTTTAAAATGAACTGTTCCTATAGGAATGCATTATCTTCAAGCAAATTGACAACTAATCATTGCAGATTAATTGATGTCTTATTGAGATATTTATGCCAATAAAGTAATGCTGTCTAATTGATTGATTGTGGCAACCCTAAATATTTGATGGCTTTTTTTCAGGTTTGCAGTTTTGTCTGCCACAAGTAAAGCAGCCATTTGCAAGTGAGGTGAAGGCTGGCGTGAGCCATCCAGAGAGAGGCAGAGAACGGAGGAGAAATGTTCCGTTGCCGAGTGAATCTTTTGGATGACACACACATTGAGCGAGACCTGAAGGTTAGTCTTATTCCTCCTAAATTTCAGTAAGCAGACACAGTCTCCCACAACTCACAAATGTGTTGACTTGTGTGTGTTTTTAGAAAAATGCTGTGGGCCAAGTGCTGTTTGATGAAGTGTGTGATCATCTTAACCTACTGGAGAGGGGTTACTTTGGACTGGCAGCATGGGACTCCTCCAACAACAGGGTAATTTAACACTGTTACATAGCACCCATGTATATGTTACTGTTAAAAAAGGGTAATTGCTTGTCCTTAAGTGCAGCATTTATCTACTACTGTGTAATCAGGCAAAACAATTGATAAGAGATGGTTGTAAGTTCTTTGAAAGTGCAGTGTTTTTCTCTTACTTTCTTCAGGTGTGGCTAGACTTCTCTAGAGAAGTTCACAAACAGATCATAGGTGCGTAAAAGACTTTTCTTGTTCTCTGGTGTTTACCGCTTATTTTATCTGTGTATTTGCATACAGCTCTGCTTTTTATTCTTCTCTGCATTGTCTGGTTTTAGGCCACAATGCTACATTTACTTTCAATGTCAAGTTTTACCCATCTGATCCCTCCATGCTGGCCGAGGACCTCACCAGGTAAATCATTTTACCTTGTGATATGTGTAATATCTCCAACACATGGCTAAATGCAGTCAAAACTTTGCAGCAATGTTCTAACATCCAACAGCCTTCTCGGAAGAGTAGCGACTGTTACTGCAGCAAGATAAACTCTTAAGATTAGCCTTTGGACATATAATGTACACATCATTAGAACACGCCTAACCCTGATCTTATTCTCAGTTGCAAAAATGAAATGGGTTTACAAAGTCAGTCATTGTGTTGGTCCTGTCATGATAGGTTAGCCCTGTTTTTTTAAAGTACATTTTTGTTGAAACTATTCAAAGATAACCAAGTATCTACAAAATAGTAACTTTTTTTTTTCAATGTAAGTCAATGTAAAGAGGTTTTGTTCCAAATGATTTTTGTGGATTTCTATTGGTCTATTCATCGTGAAAAATTTACATGATAGAAAGGGCATCATGTTCAAATGATTTAGAATAATAAAACTCCACAGAAATTGAGATACATGTTTTCTTTTGTCATTTGCTTAAGGACAAATATTCTTACAAATTCTAAATTTTACCAAACGGCAGCCTCACTAAAGAAAATTACATTTAACTCTTCTAGTTTGTCAACTGTGAATCCAGTATTCAGGGAATTTCCTATTTTTTGTGTGGTCATTGTTTTTGTATTATTTATGATCATTGTTGGGACATGTGTCCCTTACTAAGACAGTACACACTTCACACATGCATAATGATTATAAAACATATCACCTTGTAGATGTGAAGTCAGATATCTGTTGCTCATCTTTTTGCCCTTCATCGGTGGCTACAGGACATTTATGTCTGTATGATTACGATGTTCTATGTGTTTATTTAATGCACTGTTTTTTTTGTAGATATTTACTCTGTCTGCAGGTGAGGATGGACATCATGACCAATCGTCTGCCCTGCCCACCAGATATGCTGACAGTTTTGGGGTCATACATTGTCCAGTCGGAGTTTGGGGATTATGACTCTGACGTGAATGGACCGGGTTACCTCAGTACGATTCCCCTTGTGCCTAATCAGACACGAGAGCTAGAAGACAGTGTGGCTGAGCTGCATTGCACATACAAGTAATGCATATTATATATTATGTCTGTGCTCTAACTGATTCTAAAAGTGCTTGATGTTATTCCTGCAGTTTAAAGTGAGCAATTTATTTGCTTTTCAAGTGAGACTTTTGGGAAAACCTCCACCTTGGCACGGGAGACAAGGTGAAAATGGTGCTCTCCAAAGTGGAATTTAGACTCAAAAGAAACCAATGCAAAAGTGATAAACCATTTTCCCAATGACTTCTAAGTGTGTTTTTGTTCAACAAATATGCCGTTGTTAAAAGGACGTTGTGAAAGACATTTGACCTAAAGGTGTTTTATGAGTGCTGCTATCACTACAATGAAGTAGGTTTTTTGCAGATTGCAAGATTTAAACTCACATATTCTTTCTCCTTATGTGTGCTGCAGATCAATGACTCCTGCTCAGGCTGATGAGAATTTTCTGCAGAATGCCACAATGCTCCCCTTGTATGGAGTGGACCTGCATCCTGCCAAGGTAGAATATTTATACACTTGTATACATGTTTACACTCATATTATGTTGTATAATGTCAGAACAAAATCTCCCAAGTGGTAACTTTACAGAAGAAGAAAAAACATTTTTTTATTGGAATTTTCTTGTAGTGGAAGGAAAATGACTGTTGCACATCAGTTTAGATAATTTCTGGTCTTTTAAAATCATGTGTAAAAATAAAAAAATGGCATTGTACATTGTACCTGACAGCAGCAATATATATGTATGCATATTAGTTTTTTTAACCATATTTTTGTGCATCAGTGCCTTATTATTCATTTGTTGATCTTTAGATGTATTATTGACAACTATTAGAAATGATCAAGTAGCAGCTATAAAACTATGATGCATATACATACAAATTGGAAAAAACAACGTAGAGTAAGGTGTTAGGTACCCACAAACCACTAGAACAGCTTTAATGTACCTTGATATGGATCTGTCTCTGGAACTGTATATGAGGGATAAAACACCATTCTTTGCTCAATCTGTCCTTCTCAATGTAGTGGTCACAATCTGAGTTTACACAATCTAAGTTTATGCCACACATCCATTCACCTAGTTGTCAATAAAATGATGAAAGATGATTCATCTGACCATATCACTTTTTCCAGAGTGTTCGAGTTAACAGGTTTACAAAATCAGCCATTGTGATGGTCCTGTCATGATGGGTTAGCCCTGTTTTTTTTAAAGTAAATTTTTGTTCTTAATTGAAACAAACATAAATATCTTTGCAATTTAGGGTAAACCAAGTATCTACAAAATAGTAACTTTACAGGAGTGGACAAAAACGTTCTTTACCTTTAATGGAAGTCAATGTAAAGAGGTTTTATTCCAAATTATTTTTCTGCTTGTCGTTTTTGTTTGTGTAGGATGTCAGTGGAGCAGATGTGATGCTGGGTGTGTCTGCTGATGAAATTATGGTGTATGAGGGCAAAACAAAGACACAGAGTTTTCCATGGCCCAGAGTGCTGAAGATTTCTTACATCCGCAACAAATTTCACTTCAGGATCCGCCACACACAAGTAGCCGATCCTAATGAAATATAATTGTACAAAATATGTATTTCAGAGCTATATTTACCAGTATTTGTAAAATGTTTCTACAAATGTGAGTGATATTTTAAGCAGAAACAGAGTTACAGCCTGCCCTATAAAGACATTTTAAATCCTTTAGGTTTTAGATTTTTAATAATATGTGACCTTTCTGGTTTTTAAACAGGATGCTTCTGAAAGTACCCACAACTTCATTCTGCCTAGCTACCGAGCCTCCAAACGCCTGTGGAAGGTTGCTGTTGAGCATCATGCCTTCTTTAGGTAATTTACAAATGTGTGTCATATGTAATTAAATGCATTGCTAAATAATAGGACTGTTGACCCAAATTAAAAGATGTATGGTTTGGTAGGATCCTACCACACCTATTCAAATGGACTGAAAGACTAGAAAAATGCATATTCGCAATGGACAGATACTGTTTTATGAAATCCATTGACAGTTCCTTTAATATTGTTCCAAGTTTAATGCCATGATGCCTATCAAACACCTAAACACAATATCACATGAAATCTTAATAAATAATAGCTGCCTTGTACTTCTTTCTTTTGTAAAGCATATTTTAAAATGAACCAGTTTACTTTTAGTAATGCCCTGATTTCTTTTGGAAATCTTGTTCTGTTGGAACACAGGTAGCTGAAACATGATACGCTTAACTGGTCCCAACGTATAGCTCTTTTCCATGTTCAAGGATGTTACATGATGGCACAAATATTTGAAGACAAATTAGTACAAATAGGGCAAATAAGCGATTATCTACATTATGGTTACATCCAAGTTATCTACATTACATACCTTACATCCAGGTGCCATGAGGAAAAACTCAAAGTGTAGCAAAGAAAAGAAAAAATGTTGCTGCACTCCCAATACTAAAGCAGTGCATAATGCTAGAGTTAATGTTGGTATAGATAATGATAGATATATACAAGTATAGATAGGTAAATACTTTTCATTACTTCTACATCACTGTTTACCACATGTAGCATATTTCTAAATCTTAAACCTGCCAATATAGTGAGATTATTTAATTCCTAATACAATTCCTTATATTATAGGATGTCTGAAAATAAGTTAAATTGAATAGTCTTACATTGTCTTATATATAATAGTCTTAGTTCAAACTTGTTCATACAGAATGTAAATTAGGTGTTAAGGTAAAGCACATAAATCTGAATCTGAACAATAATAGACCTTTGAGAAACATCAACATACATTTGTGTTCTAGAAACCACCGACAAGACAAGTATGAAGGACTTCTGCAGCTAGGCTCCAGGTTCCGCTTTCGTAGGAATACTCATACTGAAACCCTAGAGGCCAGCTCCAACATCAAGCGGCCCGGTCCAGCTGTTGCACACACTGCCATCAAGAGAAAAGGTGCATGCATGTCTGTGTGTACAATGATCTTTCATAATATGTGTGCTATCTGTGTGTTTCTGAACTTACCTAACAACGATACCTTCCAGCCAAAGAAAGCATGCTTGAGGCTTTGAGGAGTTCAACCCGAATGCAGGTGGATGATTGGTTCCAAGTGTTGGAATTTGACCGCTCAAGACCCATTTCTGTCCCAGGTATGGCTTGTAAAAATAAATAAAATGTTCTGGTTCAGCATGGCAGTGGATGTATAGCGTTTTGTTGTTTTATTGCGTTTTGTAGCCAGTGGCACAGGAAACATGTCTCTGTCAGAACAAAACCTTGTATCACCTGGAAGGTTAACAGGAAACAAAAACTTTTAATTAGGTTATTGGAAATGTTTATAGAACATGGTCTTACAAGTAATTTGGGGCAATTTCTGTATTTCCATTTACCATTACATTTTGATACAATGTAAGAGCCAACAGATGTTTTTAAATCATGTGAACAGTATGCATATATGTATTTATATAAAGAAACTGTTGTGGGGTCTCGTAATCATGGCTTTGTTTCTACAGAGACCACCTACACTTATCAGGAGAATCTAACATCCACCCAAGTACATAGACGCAGACATAAAGACATAAAGACAGGTGCAGAGATCTTTGAGGAAGAGGAGGATGATGAGATGCCAGAGGAAGAACAAGAGTGGTTTCAGCTGCTGGGATCACGTTCCTTTCCCAAACAGGTCTCTCTGACTTCAGGTAAATCACGTTTTCTTTTTTTTTTTAAACTAACGCATTTTTTTTTTTACATCAAAATAGCTGCTGATAGTTGCAGATAGTTGTGCTATTCCTCTCTGCCTGGCTTGATTTATTTATAGCTGTCAAATATACATTTAAAGTTTCATTATACCAAATGGATGTTTGGTTTAAAAATAAAAGATCTATCTGCTATTGCATTGAAGTAATTTATCAGTTTGACTACAAAAATCTTTAATCTGATTCATTGCATGAGTTCCAAAACTCTCCTAGTGGTGTGGCAAACAAAGCTTTCTCCAACCTCTAAAATGTTCACACATTCTGCAGATTCAGAAAAATTAGAAAAGGCTTTGCCCCAGTTTTGGAAGCACAGTTCTGAAGATTGGATGGTCCTGCTCTACCCCAAAATATCTGAAACCTCTCTCTGGGAACAGGAGACAGCACCCTGTAAGTTACTCACCATATTCTTTGCTGCATTGCCTGAATTGCCTTTACAAGTCACAGTTTAATTTCAATGGAACATAAACAAAAGGGTTTTTTTTTTATTTTTATTAACATGTTAGCAGTTTAAGTCTGTTGAATTTGTTATATTGATATAAAGATACGTAGAACATTGTTAAAAGTACAAGAAGTGACAAACTGATATCTGAAAAATAATGAGTTACAATTTTCAGTTTATAGTTTTCCAAACACTTGGGATGCTGTGCAAAATATAATAATAATAATAAAATAATGCAATGATGTGTGAATCATTTAAATTCCTATATTTAACTGAAATTAGTACGAAGATTGTTTTTAAAAAATATATATGCACATTGTGATGCCAGCAATGCATTTAAAAAAAATAACCATTAAGTTCATGACCTCTTATTTTTACAACACTCTGCATTTTAAAACTGAGGAGACTGAGGTTTTTTTCCATTCTTGCTTGATACAGGATTTTTGTTGCATTTGTCGTATTTTTTGTTTCAAAATTACAGGTCTGGACTGACAGTTTAGCACCCAGACTTTGTACTAAGCCACACTGTTGTAAGATAAGAAACATGTTACAGCAAAGGGATAGCAAGGCACTCAGTACAAAAAATAGATAAAGATAAATAAAGATAAATAAACAGTACAGTATATACAATATAAATAAAAAAAGTCAAAAACTCTGAAGAAGAAGAGTATTATTTACAAAGAAATGCATGCAGAGTGTGGTTTGGCTTTTTTTTGTGCCTTCTCTTGTGCAAGTCACTCTTGTTTTGGAACTAAATCCTCAGGGCAGTATTTTTTATATTGCATTGCAGGATGTAGTATATATATTAAAAATCTTTCAAAGAACCATTCTAAACATTAATTCTGTAGGCCCCTCCCTTGGAAAAACTGCAAAGAATGCCAGAGTTAGGTCAAATCAAGTCAAGGATTATTTATATAGCATCTTGTGCAACTGGTGTTGTCACAAGGCAGTTTTACAGAATATCTGGCTCCAAGCTGCCAATGAGCAAGCCAAGGTCGACAATGCTATGCAATATTAAATATAGAAAAAAAGGAAAAAAGCACCCTGTTGTTGAACAGAAGTATTAAAGTGCTATCAAAGTAACAATGAGAAACATCTCAAAATCAGAATGAAACTCTACTAGTTACTACTGTCAGGAGTGTGTCACTGTAAAAAAACAAAACATATTGTATTGTTAATATTATTGAATGACTGATCAGGATTGATCATGACCCTAAGGTTGTTTTACAAACAGTGGTGTAGTGGTTAGCACTGTTGCCCCACAGAAGTAATTCATGAAACTATTACTACTGTAGGCTACTGGTATCTGGAGTTTAGTAGCTGTGTTGTTCTTAGTTAATTTAGAGATCGTCAGTCAATTTAGAAGGTGTAATTGTGTCAGTACTGTCTCATACGTCATCAAATCAGATGTGATAATAAGCATAATTTCTTTTTTTATCCCAGTGCCTCGTCAAGCTGGAGAGCAAAAAGAGGAATACGAAACTGAGCAGTGGGAGGAGAGAACTTCAGAAGGGAGCATTGTCAAGATTGTCAAGATAAAGAAAGGTGTTCAGTTTGAAAGTGAAGAACCGCAGAAGGTTATGGAGGAAATGCTAGTGGATGAAGATGGAGAGATACTACAGAAAGTAGTAATTAAACAAAGAACACAGGAAGTAGAGGGTCAACCTGAAGTGTTTTTTGTTGAGCAAAGGATAAGGACAGTGAAAATAGTAGAGAAAGTACAAGAAGAAGAAAAGATAAAAGGATTAGAGAAAAGACTTCTAGAAGTGGAGACTATTGGACAAAGACTGCAAGATATAGAAGACCTGAAAGTCCAATTACAGGAGGTAGAAATATTGGAGCAGAAACTGAAGGAACAGGAGGAACAACTGCAAGATAAATATGATGTCTGGTATATTCTGCTGGATCGCAGGTCATTAGCAGGTAAGCCACCTGACTGCCTCTATAACAGTCATCACAGATGTAGGACATGTATTTAACTTTAAAGCAGTATATTTGGACAAACAGATTTACCAATGATATTTAAACATTCACTTAACTCTAATGTAGTCAATGAGCCAAGACAAAGCTTATATTCACCAGTTAGCGTTGTACAAACTGTATTTGCACAAGCAACAGTGCACATGTATTGGCTCATCAATCTTAGTTGCGGCAAGGGGAAAGCTGTGTTAAACATCACTTATAAAGCATAAAGCAATTGCAGATGGTAAAGTGTTCTATAACCGTGGGCTGCATGCTTGTCTGCAAATTTAACATCCAATCAAAATTTCTTAAAGGTCAGTAATAACATGAATTTATGAACATGAAAACCTTAAATGTATGAAAACTACTGTAATTCATTGTTCATTTATAGAATAAAGAAAATATGCAACAGGAGTATGCTTTTTTTTATAAATATGTTCCTTGACTACTCTCTATAAGGTATCATTATGGTGAAGCAGAGAGAATCAGTTAGACAGCTGGAGGAAGAGCCACTGCTAAAGGTCTCACCAATCCAGGTCAGAGATGTGTGGCATATTCTGCTGGATTTGCCTCCACGATCACAATGGGCTTCACATATTCCACGAGTTCCATCAGGTACAACTAAAAACTAAATCAGTTTTTATATACGCTGCTGCTTCACATACATCCATTTTGTCTAGAGATAACAAGTGTATACCCATTTGTCTCTCGTGTATGTAATATATATATATATATATATATATATATATATATATATATATATATATATATATATATATATATATATATATATATATATAGTGGGGCGCTCAAGAGCAAAGGAGGGACCACAGAGAAACAAAAGTCTCAGTTCTCAGTCCCATTTATTAAATCCAGTTCAAACAAGGTCGAGGAAAAAAAAAACTAAACTGACGTAACGAAGGCTTTAGACTCTGCGTGGTCTCCTCGTGGGTCCTAGCAGGTCTCTCGGTTTCACTCACGGGTGGCGTGGCTTGCGGAGCTCCAAGCGGGGCGGTGCTGTTGAGAGCAGCGGCTGGTGGAGCTTCAACGGACGAGGCTCAGTCCCCTGGTAAGGCGCAGAGAGAGAGAGCAGAGCAGAGCAGGGAGAGAGAACACGGCGAACCGCCGAGCTGTTAGAGAGGTCGTCTGCGGTGTCCAGCTTCACTCACCCCAGTCTTTCCGCTGCGTTTTTATGTTCGCGGCTCCGTCTGGCTGAGTGAGATCAGCTGCGCTTGTTAGTGGCGGCCCGGCGTGCGTTGTTCCCCGCTCCGCCCCCTCGACCACGCGGTCGCTGGCTATCCACAACAATGGGTGCTGAACTGTGTTTGGCACCCTGGAGAGCGGCTGTTGTCGGTGTGGGCTCGATGCCACGGGGATGGTGATGTAGTCACCGGCCACACACACCCCCCCCCCCCCCCAGAGACACACCCGGCATGGGGCCGCTCAACGCCAACAGGCCGGCAGACGGGAGAGGGCATCCGCGTTGCCATTCAAAGCCCCCGCTCGATGCTGCACCTGGAACGAGAAATCCTGCAGCGACAGGAACCAGCGGGTGACTCTGGGATTGGAATCTTTGGCTTTAGCAAGCCACTGCAGGCATGCTAACAGAGCATGATCTGTGACCAATATGAACGGCCTACCTGTAAGATAGAACTGCAGTTCCTCGATGGCCCACTTGATTGCTAAGGCTTCTCGTTCCAGGGCAGCATACCTTTGTTCTGCGGGGGTTAGCTTACGACTGATGTAAAGGACCGGATGCTCCTCTCCGTCGAAATCCTGGACTAGAACTGCCCCAAGACCCCGCTTCGAGGCATCCGTCTGCACCCGGAATGGTTTGTTGAAATCCAGGCTGCGGAGGATTGGCTCAGATGTTAGGCGGGTCTTGAGGAGCTCGAAGGTCGCTTCGGCCGCTGGGGTCCACACCACAGCGTCCGGCTGCCCCTTCCTGGTGAGATCTGATAAGGGAGAGGCTACAGAGGAAAAGTCAGGGACAAACTGCCGGTAATATCCGGCCAACCCCAAGAAGGCACGTACCTGTTTCTTGGTCCTTGGCTGTGGACAATTAAGGATTGCCTCAATTTTTTTCTCCTGGGGTCTCAGCAGGCCCCTTCCAATTCGGTAGCCCAGGTAGTGAGCCTCAGTGAGGCCTAGGTGGCATTTCTTGGGGTTGGCCGTGAGTCCAGCTTCACGGAGGCCGCTCAGTACCCTCCTCACATGGGCTGTGTGTTCTGCCCACGTGGTCGAGTGGGTGATGACGTCGTCTAGGTAGACGGCCGCAAATTTTTGGAACAGCCATAGGACCACATCCATGAGACGCTGTAAGGTGGCAGGCGCTCCATGCAGACCCAACGGAAGAACCCGGTAGTGCCAGTGGCCTGTGGGGGAGGAAAACGCTGTCTAGGGCCGAGCCTCAGGCATGAGTGCCACCTGTCAGTATCCCTTGGTGAGGTCCAGAGTGGAAATAAAGCGGGCCTTACCTAGACGATTGATCAAGTCATCCACCCGAGGAAGAGGGTACGAGTCGAACTGTGAGACTTCATTTAGCTTTCGGAAGTCGTTACAGAACCCCCACGACCCATCCGGTTTGGGAACCATCACGATAGGGCTGGACCAGGGGCTGTTGGATGGCTCTATAATAGTGGCAGCCAACATCCGCTGTACCTCCTCCTCTATGGCTGTGCCCGGGACAGAGGAGAAGACATCTCGGAACTGCTCCACTATTTCACCCCACTGGATCAGGGACCGGGCAGGTGGGGGTCAATGGAGGCAAACCCGGAGAGCACCGGGACGGGCTCAAACCACTTTTTTAGGAGGTTGATGTGGTAGGTTTGTGTGTCCTTTCTCTTCCCGGGCTGTTACACACGGTAGTTAACGGGGCCTACCTTCTCCTTGACAGTGTAGGGCCCCTGCCAGGTTGCCAGGAACTTACAAGTAGCCGTGGGGACGTGCCGGACGGTTATAGGCTTGTTGCTGGGCACGTTGGGCTTCCTCCATATGCTCCCGCACAATGGGGGACACTGCATCGATCCACTGCTGCATCTCTCGTACATACTCTATGACAGATTGGTACGGGGAGGGTTGCTGTTCCCAGGCCTCTTTGACCACATCGAGTAGGCCCCGAGGCCGGCGGGAGTATAGGAGTTCAAAGGGCGAAAACCCTGTAGAGGCCTGGGGCACTTCTCGAACCGCAAACAGGACGTACGGAATCAATAGATCCCATCATTGCGGAGCATGCGTTTTAAGGTCTGGTTGAATCTTTCCACCAGACCGTCGGTCTGGGGGTGGTAGACTGACGTGGGGAGATGCTTGATCTGGAGGAGCTTGCAGAGGTCCGCCATGAGTTTGGATACAAAGGGGGTGCCCTGGTCCGTGATGATATCCTTGGGGATCCCCACCCGGCTACAGAGCAGGAATAGTTCCCTGGCGATGGTCTTTGAGGTGGCCTTCCGTAGGGGCACAGCCTCTGGATAGCGGGTGGCGTAGTCCATCATTACCAAGATGTACTTGTGCCCCCGGCCAGATTTGGGCAGTGGCCCAACGATGTCCATCCCAATGTGTTCGAATGGCACCCCGATAATGGGGAGAGGGATGAGGGGTGCCGGAGGTGTTTTTTTTGGGGAGGTGAGTTGGCATCTCCTGCAGCGCTGGCAGAAGTTCTTCACTTCTGCGTGGATAGAGGGCCAATAGAAGCGGGGCAGGATTCGGGCCAGCGTGTTTTCCTTGGCGAGGTGCCCTCCCAGCGGGTGATGGTGGGCCAGGTGCATGACTGCGTCTATACGGGATCTGGGAAGAACCAACGCCTCCTGTATTCCTTTGGGGAGGTGGCGCACGTAGTACAGGAGGTTGTTTTTGACTGAGAAGTAGGTGCTAGGGAGGGGCCCTCGACAGTGGGGTACCTGATCGATAACTAAGACGTTCTCCCAAGCCCGCTTAAGTCGTTTATCCTCCCTCTGCTCCCTTGCGAATTCCCCCTCAGCCTGGATCTGTTGGAAGAGGGTAGAAAGGGGGTTAGTGACACCAGGGCCCTCACCTTCACCGCTGGCTTCTCCAAGCTCTTCGGCGAGCTGCGCCATCAGGGCCGTGCTGGTCCTCAGGGGGGCGCGACGGTTCGGGCGTCGCCTTCGCGTCCTTGGCTGGCGTGGACTCCGGTCGAATCCCGAAAAATCACATCCCACCAGCAGCGGTACGGGAAGGTCTGGAACCAGGCCTACAGTGAGGGGCCATTGGAGTCGCTCGTCCCCCACCTGGACTCGGGCGGTGGGGAAGTGCCGCACCTCTCCATGCACGCAGGAGACAGGGAGTGTATCGCCAGAGGGATGGAGCCAGGGAAACTCCTCAGGTCGGAGAAGGGTGATAGTGCTCCCAGAATCCATCAGCGCCCGGACCCTGTGACTGTCCACCAGCAGGAGGCGGGTGGGGCCGCCGGTCTTGGGAGCCGTGTGTAGGACACAGCCGGCGAGCCAGGCCTTCGCGGTTCTCAGAGATCCGGCAGGGTCACGGGGCATCGGCTCGTCCTGGGGGCTATGAGGGGCTGGTGTAGGTACAGGTGGCATTTTTCTCAGAGGCTCCGGCTCTCTCCCAGAGAAACGCCGTGGTGGGAAGCCATCCCGGCGGAATGGGGGGGTTGGCTCCCGCTTTTCAGCCCGCACTAGGGCCAGCACGTTTTCAACGGTCTCTGTGACCTCCACCATGGTTCGGGGGTCTTTTGTGTCTTGCATACCGACGGCCTTGCGGGTCCCCGGGGGCAGGGCGCGCACAAAACGATCCATAGCCACCTGTTCCACCACCTCCTCTGAGGACTGGGCTTCTGGACGCAGCCACCTCCGCGTGATGCGGAGAAGTTGGAGCATCTGCTGGCGAGGCGGTTGGTTGGACTTCCAGCGGTGGTGTTCTGCCGCTGCTGGGCTGAGCCCCATTCGTGCCAGGATCTCCCTTTTCAGCTCATCATAGTCTCTGGCTTGGTCTGCCGAGAGAGATGCAAGCTGGGGCTCACCTGTCAGGAAGGGAGCCAGGATCTCAGCCCAGACCTCCCGCTCGGCGATGACCTCGAACGTGTGCAGGTAGGCCTCAATGTCATCCTCTGGAGTTAGTTTGGTGAGGAGGAGGTGGGCTGTCTGCTCAGGCCGGGGAAGAGGTGGAGCGGCATCAGCCCTGCGAGTGGCTAGTAGGTCTTCAGTGAGGGCTCGTACCCCTCTCGCCAACTCCTGGGTTGCAGTCTGCTGCTGGAGGTTGGCTTCGAGGAGGTGTTGGAGGAGCTGGTCCATCTGTCCTGTGGAGCCAGTCAGCCCACACTAGGGACACAGGAGTGAAGGGAGTACAAAAAAAAAAAAAAAAAAAAAAAAATTTAAGAAGTAAAAATATCCAAAAAAGCCGTTGTAGAGAGGGAGGGGCAAAAAAAAAATCTTTTTTTTTACAAAGGAGGACTTTTATTAGTAGTATTTTTCTGGATCCCTCAGACAGTCATCCGAGAGCTGCCCGCATTCTCCACCACTGTGGGGCGCTCAAGAGCAAAGGAGGGACCACAGAGAAACAAAAGTCTCAGTTCTCAGTCCTATTTATTAAATCCAGTTCAAACAAGGTTGATGAAAAAAACTAAACTGACGAAACGAAGGCTTTAGACTCTGCGCGGTCTCCTCATAGGTCCTAGCAGGTGTCTCGGTTTCACTCACGGGTGGCGTGGCTCACGGTGCTGTTGAGAGCAGCGGCTGGTGGAGCTTCAACGGACGAGGCTCAGTCCCCTGGTGAGGCAGAGAGAGAGAGAGAGAGAGAGAGAGAGAGGGAGGGAGAGCAGAGCAGAGCAGAGCAGAGCAGAGCAGAGCAGGGAGAGAGATAACACGGCGAAACGCCAAACTGTTAGCGAGGTCGTCTGCGGTGTCCAGCTTCACTCACCCCACTGAGTCTTTCCGCTGCGTTTTTATGTTCGCGGCTCCGTCTGGCTGAGTGAGATCAGCTGCGCTTGTTAGTGGCGGCCCGGCGTGCGTTGTTCCCCGCTCCGCCCCCTCGACCACGCGGTCGCTGGCTATCCACAACAATGGGTGCTGAACTGTGTTTGGCACCCTGGAGAGCGGCTGTTGTCGGTGTGGGCTCGATGCCACGGGGATGGTGACATAGTCGCCGGCCACAATATATATATATATTCAGGACCCTCAGAGGTCTAACAGGACCTCATAGTACTCATAGTATACATTATTGATGCATATTTCTTCACCACACTTGGAATTTTAACCCATTTATTCCATACTCTCACACTCATCTCCATATTTACTTCCCAGTAAATAGTCCAAGAACCCAAATGTTTACAAAAACTTGGCTTAGTCAAACTGAACATAAAGCAAGGGATTTCACAAATTTCATGCATATTGGAAATACAAAGAGTTTCAGAAATATTTCAATTAAGGAAGCTAAAAGATATGCAAAAACTGAAGAATGTATACAGAGTGATATTGTATTCACTGGCATGCACAGTTATTTATTAGTCTGACTGCCCAACTAAAAAAAGTTTTCTTTGAAGTACTTCACAACAGTCTGTGCAGTATGGAAGTGCTGTACATTAGTTTGTGTTTGCTCATTTTGCATGTCTGTCGAAAGACCCCTTTAATTTCAGAGAAGACAGTTCTTGATGTTGAGCTATGAAACTCACCACAGTCTTTGACAATACGCAGAGTCAGTTCTCTTTAGGTTTAGTACCAGGTCACACAAGGTACAACTTACTTTTGCATTTCATGTGGTTGTTGTATATTTTTTTAACATTGTGGTATTATTTGTTGAATAAGATAGGAGCACTTGCTGATGGGTAAACAGACTGTATATATGTATTTATACTCTTCTTCATTAGTGGAGGAAATCGTCAAGGCACCTGTAGCAGTGGAGGAGATAAGACTGCAGGAGGAAAGAAGGCGATCGAGTCAGATGAGGGTAACCACACCTTATACCTTCCCCGCAAGAAGAGAAACGCAGCCAGAGACAGATGAAAGGGACGATTGGTTCAACTTACTGGATGCTTCTCCTAAAGACTCAAGTAAACGCACACATAAATGGGCATAAATTCAATCAATAAGGAATGAGGGACTGGGTGACACAACAAGCCGATTGGTCTCTGGCAAGTCTTGACTATGGTTAGCAAAACAAAATATGATTGAATATACTAATATAATATAATAATATGTTTTAATAATAATCACAATAAACAGGTCTATAGGCCATGGATACTTAAGCAACATAGCAGTGCTGCAAAATAACATTATATTAAAATAACATTCTACTGCATAAAACAACAATGTCTTTGTCAGCAAGCAGCTTGTTGCTAGTTTTATTAAATTAGATTTTGTAAACCTGACAGTTGACAGAAATGTCTGCCAGCTGCTGGATGTTTAGGTTGAGTTTTCACAGAATACATGCTTGCTAACTAAATAAACTTTTCTACTATGGAAGGTTCCATTAGGTGTAAAACAACAAATCAAAAAATGTTCCAGGTTTGATGTACATTTATAATTAACTTAACAATCAAATCTAATACTTTGATGCCTTAATAAAATAATTATTCATTTAGTTTAAACCTCATTTTTTCACATTTTATTGATATCACCCACTGTTACAGCATGACAATATGTCTTTCTTATTTAGAAATGTAAACACTTAGCACATGCAGTTCATTTGATTTGTGCTGTAATATCTGTTTGTTTTACAGTGACCTCAAACTTGGCAGCTTTTAGAACTGACATGTATACGCAT
Source organism: Megaleporinus macrocephalus (assembly GCA_021613375.1). Classification (NCBI taxonomy): domain Eukaryota; kingdom Metazoa; phylum Chordata; class Actinopteri; order Characiformes; family Anostomidae; genus Megaleporinus; species Megaleporinus macrocephalus. Next base: position 22,344,216 of record CM038727.1, on the reverse strand, counting down.
CTTAGCCTGAAATGTGTAACTGTACATCTTGTTTGTTCCAGTCTTGGAAGTCTTTGAGGAGATCAAAGCAGAGAAAGTGAGACTAGCTGAAGAGCAAATGGGTTTCATAAAGATGGAAATGCCTTTTGAAATGATGGAGAGGGTTCCAGGAGACCTACAAGAAAGTGACAGCTGGTTTCGGCTTTTGGACCCAACACCTTTCGAGAAGAGAAGCATTCCTTCAGGTAAAACATTTCTGTAGTCTTTAAAAGGAATTACATTATTCAGTCATTAAGAAACTGATGTATTGCATAGGTCATGACTACTATAACACATGACTACAGTGTTAAATTTAGCAATTTTATTGTGTTTTTATATGTAATGATGATAATGGTAGAGTAATAGAAAATCCAAAAATATAAGCATTCTTTGGCTACTATTTTGCCTTACACCATCTTACAATTTGTGCCTTGCCTCACTGCCATGAATAAAGTTTAAGTGATGTGTTTCTGGTCAAAACCTTTCTCTAAACTATTGTTAAACAACATCTCAGGCATCAGGGAACCATGCATTCATAACCATTTCATGCAATACCCTTTTATGAGTAGGTGTCTATGGACATTAAACCCTAGAATAGTGCTTTTCACATCAAACCAATTCGAATGACTTTGTTGACATCTTAAAGATTTAATTATGCTGTTTTTTTTATTCCTGTTTTATTACACATTCTGTTCAAAATCATAATTAGTAACTAGGGGACATTTTCTCTTGGAAACCAGAATTCTAGGACTGATTCACTCAACTCTATACCCAGCAGTGCTGCAACCCAATTATTTATATTGATTATTATTTAAGTCATTCTCTAACTGAACCATAATACCATCTACTTTTTGTCTCTTGTTGTCACATCACAGCACTGCCATCATTCAAAGTTTGGTCTCGAGTGATTTCTTATTTAATGGTGCAAGGAAAAACAGAAGTCACACCGCCTTTCCCGTTGCCTATTGCAATCTGTCAGAATGGCCACGAGTGTCATAGGAACATTATATAGAGCATTATGTATTTTCCTATTAGCTTGAGGTCAGTTTTGTTTATTTCATATCATTATCAGTCTTCTCTTCATTTATCATGCTGTTTTGTTTCCTGTTTTTTTCTGCAAACACAGATGCTTTGGAAATAGTGATGAAAGTGGAGAAAGCATGGAGAGTAAAAGAAGAAGAGAAGAAAAAACAGCAGGAACAGAAAATGCTACTGGACAGAACTGTGCCTCTGAAAGAGGTAAAGGATAGGCTGATGGAGCTTTCTGCTGAAGAACCAGGTAGATATCTTTAATGTACATTTTGTTCCAACTACTGCACTACTGCTGCCAGTGGCATATATACCTATATATCATAAATATACATAAACACATATCATATGTGTATGTGTGTGTGTGTGTATACAGAAATAATGTGTAAATCCAAAACCATTTAATACCATTTTAACTTTTTCCCAACTGATAAATGAATTTCTTTGTTTATTGATTGATTTATTCGTTCAGTCTATTAATCAGTTTTCTGTAGCTTATCTAACAGTAATAGTTTATTTAGCTTGATATCTGTATGTTTGTGTCTGTATGTTTGCAACAAAATGTACCTTACATGGTAATTAATATATCAATAGTAATTACATAATTAAGTACTTAAGATATAAGGCTAGATGAGATGTTTGTGGAAGATGCCTGCGAATAAAATGGTTTTGTTTGTTTTGTTTTTAATAAAGTAAAGATTTAAAATATTAGAAAACATACATATTTGATAAAATACTGCAGTAAATGACCAGAGGACAAGTAGTTGTAAAATAAATATTATTTAAAATTGTAACAACTATTTTGATTATTTCTTGCAATGTCAGAACCAATGACCAAGATATCTAGAAATTACATACTTTGAGCTCAAAAACAAGAATTTTGTGTAATACATGATGTCAAAAAATGTAATGTTTTCTTAGCTATAATATTCCAAAAATCACACCATCTGTATAGAGACTGTATATGGTAGAGATGTATGATATATTAAGTATATGAAATGTATGTGAACTATTTTTTTCATGGTATTTTGTTTTTAGCTGTTATGGCTGTCAGAAACGAGGAAGAAACAAGAAAAACGAGGGGACTGATTTTTGTGGATGACAGAAGAGTACAGCTTCGTCCTCAGAGAGAAGCAATATCTCAGGGGGATATTTATGATGATTGGTTTATCCTTTTTGACAAAGGTAAAAACGCGCACACACACACAAACAGACTTGTACTCCTGTATTTGTAGGATTTTATCTTTACCTAATGCATCAGTAAAAAGTTTAAAAGGTAAATACATATAAGGTGCATATGTTGTTTGTTTCAGTACTTGAGGCTGCAGTTTATGAAGACACTGTAGGCCTGAGAACCCAGCAAAGAGTCACAACAGTGTCTGAGCAGGTGATGATCATGAAAAAAGTAACCATTGAGGAGAAGCATGTGATCATCAAAGGGCAAGTTCAGACTGAAAAAGTAGAGAAGAAGGTTCCAGTTCTGCTGCAAGATGATGAGAAGAGCTGGTTTGTGCTTTTTGACCCAACACCATTTGTGCAAAGGAGTGTTCCAATAGGTAATAATAACCTTTCATGGTATCTGCTTCAGTTGATCGGAAAAACTTGTACTTCCCATGCCTGCTGAGTCTGACATTAATTTATTAAAATATTCATTTTGTAACCCTTTTCATAAAATTGACAAATATTCAGGTAACATTTAAAATCTATAGAAATTATAGAACCCTCAACATAATTGGATTTTATATGAGAAGGTGACATGTTCCTTATATGTTATTCCTGTCAGGATAAAGCTGTAACAGCTAGAAAACAGTCATTAAGTTAGCTTACTTAACTTATTGTTGATGGTCCTAGGCTCTAACATTGTAGGCTTATAAAAAAACTCACATAAGTTTAATGTTATCAAAAACATCAGAAGTCATTTTGACAGATTTATATCAGCTTTAATTTACCTTGATAGTGTTCTAGTGGATCATTTGTACCTGTCTGAAAAATTCACTCAGACAAGACCTCAGAAAAAATTCTGGACCTCCACAAGTCAGATTCCTCTTTAAGAGTAGTTTCCAACTGAAGGTACCAGGAGTATCTATAAAAGCAATTGCAAATATAAAAATCTTGGGACACCATAGACATTGCATAGATCCCGGAGGAGTCATAAAAGGTTTCAGCTAGACCCCAAGTCCGTAAGAAAAAAGAACCTGGTGAAGAAGATGGAGATTTTCACATACCAAAGTATCTACATCCACCATTAAGAGAGTCCTAATTGGCAATGGAAGAAGTTACGGCATAATAAAAACATACTGAAGTTTGCAGGTCCTCACCAGGACAAAGACCTAGTCCTTCGGTAGAGTATATTCTGGTCAGATGAAACAAAAATGTAACTGTTTGACTATAATTATTTGTGCTGTGTTGCTGGAAAAGGGATTGGTCCACTTCATAACCTGGATGGCAACATGTAGAATGGTGATTCTACAAAACCCAAAAACCCACAAACCTGACTAGTTACACCAGTCCTATCAGGAGGCATGGGCCAAGTATTGTGAGAAGTTTGCACCCCAAGCATTTGATTGCAGTAGTGCAAATAAAAGGCCATATTACCAACTACTAACAAAGTAAACTTATGACCAACTAAAAAGCTGATACAGTACATAAAACCTGCAAAGCTTCTGTCTTCTAACTTATATTGTAAATGGTGTCTTATGGAAAAATACAACAATGTCTATGTGTATGTAATCTTTTGTTAATATTACATGGATATTCTTATATAGATCAAAGTCAAAGTCAAAGTCAAAGTGAACTTTATTGTCATTCAGACTTTACAACTGAGTGCATAGCTGAACGAGATTGTGTTTCTCCAAACTGCAATGTGCAGATATATAAAAACACAAGACATACAACTAACATGACAAATAACAACATGACAGTGCAGTGGAGAATATAGAAAGAGTGTGTGTGATAAATAGTGAGATATACTCTAAATAGATAGATATACTGTAAAAAAGTGTTTTTGCAGACGTATTGCATATAAAGGGAATATATATATGTATTGCACAGTTCTGACAAAATATTGCACACTGTAACAATGTAAACATAAGACTGTAAATTTAAACATTTTAAGGTGTAAGTGTGCTTAGGTTTAGAAAGAAACAATGAGTCTATTGCACAAAATTAGCAGCATTAAGTGGAGGACCACCTGAGTATGAAGTAGGTATATGTTCAGGAGTTTAACAGATCTGATGAGTCTGCTTATCAGGAAATGTTGAGCAGTCTGATGGCTTGTGGAAAGAAACTTTTGCTCAGTCTGGAAGTCCTGCACCGCATCCTGCGGTAGCGTTTTCCAGAGGGCAGCAGTCTGAACAGTCCGTGAGCTGGGTGGGTGGGATCTCTGACCATCTTGGTGGCTCTGCTGTGGCACCATGATGGGTACAGATCTTGTACAGGTGGAAGTGAGGACCTGATGATGTGCTCTGCTGTCTTCAACACTCTCTGGAGTGATTTTTGTTCGGTGATGGTGCAGCTCCTGTACCAGACCGTGAGGCTGCTGGTCAGGATACTCTCTATTGTTCCTCTGTAGAATGTAGTGAGGATATGAGGCGGAAGATTAGCTCTTCTCATCCAAACTCCACAGTTTTGCCATGGATTGTGAGCGGTGTGTGAACTGTGTTTCCTCCTGAAGTCAACAGTCATTTCTTTTGTCATGTTGACATTCAGTGACAGGTTGTTGCTGTCGCACCAGGCAACGAGTTGGTTCACCTCCTCTCTGTAGGCGGAGTCATCGTCGTTACTGATGAGGCCCACTACTGTAGTGTCATCTGCAAACCTGATGATGTGGTTTGAGTTGTACTTGGCACAGCAGTCGTGGGTCAACAAAGTGAACAACAGAGGGCTCAACATGCATCCTTGGGGAACACCAGTGTTCATGATGGTGGTTTGTGAGGTGTTTTCTCCAACTCGTACTGTCTGAGGTCTGTCTGTGAGGAAGTCCAATAACCAGTTACACAGTGAGGTGTCAATGCCTAATGGGCCAAGTTTTTCAACAAGGTGCTGGGGGATGACTGTGTTAAAGGCGGAGCTGAAAGAGTCCAGTATAAAAATAGAATGTTATAAAAAATATTGTAAAGATCACTGATCAAGAGGGAGGAAGCACTAGGTGGGGTCTGCTGGCTTATTACATTTTTTTCAAGTAATTACATGGAAAACAATGCAAAGAGGTCAAGCTGAATTATAGGAGAGAAAAATGAAAACCAGACCTGACAGTGGTAATTTAAGGTGTTAAACTCAGATCTGTTGTTACTGAATAATTCTTGTTCTATACTAAGTTATTACTGGATGATGAGCCGTATGATTAATAACAGAATAATAAGTCTGCTGAACAAGAAGTCAAGCCAACTTGATTATACTTAATTAGACGATTAGAGCACAAATCAGTCTGGCTGTTTTTTGGCTACAGAGGTGTCAGACTCATGGATTGCGGAGGAGAGGAGATTAAAAGAGGTGCAGGAGAGATGGATCCGAGACGAGGAAAGGAGAAAACATGAGGCGGAGGAGAGAAATGTTGGCATAGCTGTGCAGAGAGAAGAAGAGCCTGAGCTTGAGAAGGGCGAAGACTGGTTCATCCTGTTACAGACCCCTTATATAATAAGAGGTAAAAAGAGATGTACCTAATTGATGTACCTAATAATTGATCATTTAGATTTGTTTTTTTATAATAACCTCCCTGTTGTATTTGTCCATTTCTCTCATTCTCTGTCTCTGCTAACTTCTCTTCTGGATGTAAACACAGTGGACAGAAAAGCTGATGAGGAGCAGCTCAGGGAATTGGAGGAGTGGAAGAAGCGAGTGAACTTCAGGGACAGGAGAAAAGTCATACATGAGGAAAAAGCAGTTTACAGAGATGTAAAGGATGACTGGTTTATACTTCTGGATGCTTCTCTTAAAGACCTAGGTAAATATGCATATGTATATGTATACAGTGCCAGTTTATTAAGTGCCATCTAAGTCTCATGCAAAAGTTTGAACACCTCTGACTTTGTTACAAGTTTTGTTGATGTTCTTCATGAAACAATTTAAACATAAAATATGATGTAAATTTTGCACAGTTCACATTTTATGTTTTTGTTCCCTTAGTATGTTACATTCAACAAACAAACAATAATTGTGCATTAAAATGTGCAGATGTACAGTATGTTCTCTGTGAAAGATATTTATTTTCACTTTTGAGAAGATCATGTAATTTGATAAGGGGTGCCCTAGTCTTGTACTGCTGACTCTCTGGGTCTGGTGTATTTTCGTCACTTGGCATGCCAAAATAGTTCATGCTGCATGCTGAGAATAGTTCATAAGCAAAAATATTCAGTGGTGATGAAGGGTTATTATATGTATTATATATTATAATGTCAAATTGTACAAAGATTTAAAGATGAGTTAAAGATGAGTTAACTGTTACAAGGTTTACCAACAAGGTGAAAAACAGTCTTAAATTATATTTGATTGTGGATTGTCCTATGGTCATCCCTTTCCATTGATGGACAGGGTAGAGACTGACTTTTAAGCTGATAAACTGCTTGCAGCAACAGATTGCCTACTGTAAATAATTATAATCCTAAAAAGTGCCCCCCGTATGGTAAATGAAATAGCCAGTGATTGCAGCTACAAAATAGCTGTACTTTATAAACAGACAACTGATGGTATATTTGTAATGGATGAAATAATGGTAAAAATCTGACTTTTTGTGGTTTTCTCTCCTTTTCTGGAATTGAGGACCACTGTGTTAAGAAAGTAAATGTCTTTGTGTCATTCCTTCTGTCTTTTTGTCTCTAGAACTCAAGCCTCCCCCTTCCCTCCCTTCTCCAGTCATTTCCCCAGTGGTTGTGTCTAAGCCCCGCCTGGAACCCAAACCCCATTTAGAACCGAAGCCCCACCCAGAACCTAAGCCCCGTTTAGAGCCCAAGCCCCGTTTAGAGACCAAGCCCCCCCCAGGGCCTAAGCCCCGTTTAGTGATTGTGCCTGACCAACCACTGACCTCCACTCCCACTGCACAACCTGTCCCCATCCCTAGACCCACCTATTTGGACAAGACACTGAACAGACTGGATATCACGCAAGAATTGGAGGTTCGAAACACATTTATTAACACATAACTCATCTAATAACAGTGCTAATATAATGCATGAATATGAAACATCTTGTTTTATAACTAGGTTCAATTGTAGATTTTAAGAATGCAAATCCAGTATAGGATTTACTTACATAACAATTAAATTCTTCATTGAAAATTATTTTCTGTATTGAACTAGCTTTAATCTGTTCCAGTTAGTTTTAACTCCTTGTTTTTCTTTACAGGAAGAATCAGAGTCAGTCCTTATCAGAAAGGTCAGCCACTTTCTTTACTTTTAATTCTAAAGCACATACAAGTCAAGCATGGCAAACTGGCCTGAAGTGTAGTCTTAGTATTTATTTTATTTATATTATTTATTAGTTATTTACCAAAGCTCTGTTGTCTTTGTTTTTACAGAGAATGATGAAGAGAATGGAAGGTGAATCTATTTATGTCCGTCACAGCTTGTTAATGTTGGAGGTGTGTGGACATTTAAGTCGGACATTTTGCTTTAGATTTATGATTTTCACTTCAGACGCCATAAAATGATTCATATGGTCTGATATGCATATTCTCTTTCTCAGGACTTTGATGTGACTCAGGAGGTGGTACTAAAACATCATGCCAGCATCAGTGAGTTAAAGCGGATCTTTATGGAGGACATGACGGTGTCTGGCCCCAACGAGTGGGAGAAGCGCATCTCCACACACAGCCCTGTTCGTATCCCCCAGATCACCACTGACCAATCCCTTTTCACCGTAGAGACAGTGAGTCTCATGCACTTAATCACCTGTTCTGTGATTCTTTATATGGTTTTAGAAAGGAGTATAAAACCGTCACTGGGGTGGTAACTTCAAAGGTACATCATTGGTCTCTTTAGGAAACATAGTGGTACTATTGTCCATTGTGGTTACATTGTGCCACTTGCATTGACTTCATACACGCTTTATTTAGTTTTAAAACATGAAAAGTTAAAAATGTTATGAAATGTCATAGAATTCCCTTTTAAGTTATCTCAAAAAGACATATGTAGTCTTTGATGTACAACATTTTTTTAATGGACTGTTCTTATAATCTGTGAAAATTCTCCTAACTCCTTTATTTTCCATTGCAGGTGGAAATGGAATCTGTCGTTATTACAAAGGTTTGACAATCTCTACTATAATATATTAATGTCTGCACAGATGTAATGTATCAATTGTAATCTCTTTACTGCTGATCCATGTTTAATGATTTAATGTGTTTGCTGTATATTCTACATACAAATCCTCAAGGTCAAGTAATTTAAAATAAACAAATTTCTGTTTAACATAGTACAAGTACAAGTTACAGACAGAACGGATGATTCAAAATGTTTGCTACTACACTTTTTAGCTATGTAATGTACTTTTGTCCACTTTTATAGAGCACACTACATCACTGTCAGTGACCACTGTGGATCCACTGAGTTGACTGTGGAAGCCCAGTGAGAGATTATGTGGATAAAAGAGAGAGAATGAAAAGAGTCATGTGTAATTCATCTTTAATATGGTTCTGTTTTTCAGACGGAGGAAGATGAAATATCGGCCATGTGACATAGCTTTAGCATGCTTACAAAGAAAAAAACAGCTTATTATTAAGACCAAACCCTGTTTTTTTACTGAAACAGATTCTTTGCAATTATTGTTTTTGTTTTACTCTTCATTTAAAATAGAGAATTGGAGTTTGTTCTTAATACCAGTCTATATATTGTGTGTATTACAATCCTTGATATGCTTTGATTAATGTAGCCTTTGTGAGAAGCTTCATAGTAGATGCATAATGTGAGTTTGTAACAGAATAGATGTAAGATTGTCTCTGAAGTTTTATTTCTACTAGTATTCAGCAGATATGTTTTAAAAAAAGCTTGATACCTAAAAAGCTTGATAATGCATGTGTATTATATATATTATAAATATATTATGAATTCATACATCAAGCAACAATTCCAAACATTTAATTCTGTCATACTGCACTGTTCTCACTCTGTTTGGTGCTGGGCTTACAAAGATTTTAGCACCACACCCCCTATTTTGATGATTGGGTAAAAAATCTATTTGTTCCTCTACAGGGAACAAAGTTATATGTCGTATATGTTTTTTATTACACATTTTGTGCATGTTATCTGTTTATTTGTTGAGTTACACCTAGGAACATAAACACAATATATGAAACATCTTATTTAAAAAACATACTTTTTCCCTTCTTTTAATTCAGCAAATAAACAGTAGTTCACAACAAACTGTGCATGTGTGTTCTTTGTAGATGATGTGTACTTATTTTCTCTTGGGGTCAACAAATCATGTAATTCAACAAGTGCATACAGCAATATGGCCTCACCAGTTTAACCTGCTTTTTGTGTTACATAACATGTTGTGAGTATATTAACATACTGTATGAACAAATGAAACATCCTTTTGCTGGCCCTAGCCTTTACTTTGAACAGATTCCTGATTATTCCCTGCATGCCTTGGATCTTGGCTGAGTATTTGTTAAAGGAGAAAAAACTATTGTAGGAAATGCAGGGTAGGGATGTTTAAAGTGGAAGATCGCTGTAGAAATCCAAACAGCAAATTTTAAACCTGGTCTGATCTGAGCTCGACACATGTTTGGAAAATAAATGAATGAATGCTACCAGATCTAGTATCTATTATTTTCACATTGTAGTTCTACAATTATATACTAAACTCCATCTGTTACTGTACTGCTACTTTGGTAGCCCCCATTTGCCCTGTTTTTTAATAGTCAGGACCCTCACAGCGGTGAATCATTATCAGCACTGCACTGATATAGACATGGTGGTGGTTTGTTGTGTGTTGTACTGATATGAGTGGATCAGATACAGCAATGCTGCTGTAGTTTTAACACTGTGTCCATTCACTGTGCACTCTGTCAGACTTATCCTCTTGGTCAACCTTGTGATGTAAAGTTAGAGACAATATTGCATTGCTGCTTGGTTTGATTTGGTCATCCTTAAGTCCACAGAACACTGCTGGCTGGATGCTTTGTGAATACACATCACACAAAAGTACACAGAATAGTGGAGAACAGCATGTTGCCAGGATTTCTCTAAAATGTTAGTGAAAATTGCTGTGGAGAGTTTTTTAAGGGAGAAAAATGTTGAGGTAGGAACATCAGAATCAGACAAATCAAAATTTGAATCTTTATTTGCCAAGTGTCAGGTGTACAAGGAATTTCTTCTGGTGCAGGTTTCAGCATAAAACTATGCCCAAAAATGAATAGTAAAAAATATACTCTATATAAACATAAACAAAAGACACAAACGGCAAGTAAAATTATGTGCAATAAAATAAGTACAGATATAACCAATTACTGGAGTGCTAAGAAACAGATATGCAGTATACAGCTAAGAATTTTGAGCAGCAATTATTAATAAAAAATAAAAATATTTAATAATTCAAGAACATTGGCAGTTTTACCAGTGGTGGCAAAGGGGTGGCATTTCAACCGACTGCCAATGTTAGCATCATGCAATATAGTAAGCAGTACTGAGTAACTCTCAGTAAGTCTTACATTTGTCTTGAAGATGGAAGATGCGTACATTGGGTAAAGCTTATTTGCACATTTGAATCAGGTAAATTTAGTGCGTTACTTTCTCAGTGTGTGGTTTTGTTTGAGTAATATCAGTAATGTCATCAGTTTAAGAATACAATGAATAAAGTTAAACATTATAGGTAATTATGAAGTGTAAAGTTTTTTATTATCTATTGTTTTATTAATGCTAAGAGACCTTAAACTGTGAAATGAATTCCCATTCTGGTGTTCATTATCACCTTCTGGTCCAGATAGGAAATCTGTTGGTGTTTGGTTTCTGAATATAATCAAGTGCCCATCTGTCATTGTAGCAAACCCAGACTGAAAACACAAATGATTTGGTACAAAAACTGTGGGGCTTAAGTAAGAAACACTAAGCCGCTGTACTGATTGCTGGGTCACTGGTCACCAGACAGCCTGACTGGGTTTGCAGTTCAGTTGCTCAGGATTATTTGTAAATAATGAAACAGTGAATTAATCACCACTATTTGACCTCATAAATTAGACTATTAAAAAGCACTGGCTTATACCCTGAGCACGAGTGTTTTGTTTTAGAGAAAGTGGACCAGTATGAACAAATTGTATTAATCACCATGGGGCAGCAAATTACTGGCCATGTGAACAATCAATATAGTGACAATAAACAGATCACAAAGCATAAAATAAATCTCTTCAGTAAAAGCTAAGTATAAGATGACCTTGCTCTGTGAAGCCTGATAAAGGGGTTGGATGTGGTGGCTACTGGTTTGGTCTCTTTTATGCACCATCTGACATTTCTGTGAAGATCAAAGCCTTCTCTTTGACCAAAAGTACACGCACACACAAATGCAGTGGCCTACTGAATGTTAGCTGGTAAAAAGATACCGTATGTGACCTATGACAAATACGTGATAAAATTAAACATGGAGAATGGTACCTTGCCGGCATTATGTTGTTCATTGGATACTGAACATAATAAGAAAAACTGATCTCACGGCAGAACGTCTGGTCAGTCTTTGTCAGTCTCAGAGTAAGTAAGTCATGAAAGCGTTGCGCCGAATTCCAACTCCCCTTCGCATGCACACACATCAAGCAAGCGTATAGATTCCACAAATTACACTTAAGTTTTTTGTTGTACACACAGAAACAATGAAATTGTGAGTGCAATTTGTATCTTTTCAGTTCGTTTCTGTCTATAAGTGGGACTTTGTTTACATTTCAAACATCTAAAAAGTATTGGAAATTCCCTTTCATGTCTATCTTAACACAACAGTAACCTGAACCAGTAAATCAAATCAGGAGGGCACAATTTGCTCCAACGCACCATCCAGAACTCCAGACTAAAACCAATGAGAGTAACATAACTTAAAGACTTTTGTCTTTGGCTGCAAATCCACAAAACAGTAAACAGATTCCTACTTTTTTTAAAAAAAGAAAAAGATCACGTTTTATGGAAAAGAAAAATCATGTTAGACTTAAAACACCATGAAAGAACTGCTTGATCTAATAACTAGCAGAGGATGTGTACATTACATACTAGTTTGAGTTTTATAGTAGTAGATTTTCTCCTAAAGATTTTCTTTCCAAATTGCAGATTTCAATGTTGAGAATTTTAGGATACATTGCTTTTTAAAGATTATTTTGCAGATGTTCATTCCAGTTGAAAAGTTCTATTCACTTTGATTCACTCATGCCAGCGCAACACACCACCACCATGCTAGTGTCACTGCAATGTTGAGAATGCTCCACCACCTAAAAAATACCTGCTATGTGGTGGTCTTATGGGGGTCCTAACCTTTGAAGAACAGGGCAAAAAGGGGACTAACAACGTTAACGTCTGCATAAAAGCAGGTGTAATTGCAGTACATGTGCTGTAATATGGTAAGTGGACCCGATAATTGTGTAGATACAAGGAGTACCTAATGACCAGTTGGTATGTATGTACATAATGTAAATTGTAAAAAACGTGCATGTAAATACAAATTTTGTGATATTATGAAATAATTATGAAGATATGTTTAGGCAAACAACTTATTTTGTTTTTTTCATTCCAATTCCTCAGGCCTCTGTGCAGGATCCAGAGTTTCCCCAAACCAACCTTGTCTTTACGGACTTGCTTTGTGCATAGGAGCGCAGTCATGATGAACAGAAAAAGGTCTTCTGTTTGAGGTCATTGTACGCTGTTGCATTAAATTTACCCCTCACTGAAACTAATTGTCTGAGCCAAAATCCTGAAAAACACTCCTAACCTGAGCTTGTTTGTGTATAAAGATGGCATGGATAAGTGCTTTATTTTACACACCTGCTAGCAATGGTTGTGACTGAAACACCTGAACTTCATAATGAGTAATGGTGTACTTTCCGTATGTTTAGCAAAATTGTGTAGCACATTGTTAGCTATGATAATTTATATTCTGCAGAAATCATACCTTCAGTTTGTGAATACAGACCATTCCTTCAACACACTTAAAGGTGGCAAAAAGTTTTTGTGAGCAGTACCATAGAAGAACCACTTTTGATTCCCTAGAGAACATTTCAGTGGAATGTTTTTATAAGTAATCATTGCTGTAAATGAGATGTATAAGTGTAAAAGAGGTTTATGAGGTTTATTAGGTACCTTCATTTTTAAATTTTATGGTTAAAATGTAAGAAGAGAAATAACACTGTAAAGGGTGGAATGGCTTCTGCTTTCTAAGTCTTCCTAAGGTTTGGAATGACCTACCTGCTATATAACTATACTCCTTGACAGAAAACAGGTACCACAAGTGATGCTATAACATGCTATAATCACTTTCAACTCCCTAAAGATGGTTGTAGTGAATGGTCCTTCAATGAGCTTTTGTTGTAGATAAGATGAGCATGTGAAGAACCTTCTTAAAGTTTAAGTAACCTCAAATGTAAAGGCCCTGTTCTATTAAATGGTTTTCTCCTAGAATTATATTCATTTTGAAAAGAAATTAAGTGGAATGAAGCTTTTAAAGAACTGAAGAGTCACTAATACAATGTAAAGTTTCTATACCTATTTAATAATTCCTCCCCGAACCTTAATATAATTTGAAGGTTCTTTAAACTTTATATTAGCAATCTGTAAGAGAATGCAACCTGTCCGATTCATATTCCAAGCAATAGGGGGCAACATACCACTGGTAAATACACAGGTCCTCTGCCTCCCCCTTTGATTCTTACTGGTTTAGAAGAAACATTTTCAGCGTCAAAATTAATAATTCGCTAAGAACTTTCTGCAGTGGTGAGAAGCAATGATACTGGCAATTCTGGTTTGGCTTCTATTTATATCACTTCTTTTGTTGTTGGGTGTGTTTTTTTCCAGGGCTGGGCAGTGGTCAGTGCTTCAGCCATCATAGCATTTACTGATCCTGTCATTTGCCACCTTTTCCTAAATGATCAAACCGAGAACAGGACCTTCAACAGTATGGACAAATGATTATAATACACCACTGTGTATTGCTTCTTTGCTGCTTCTTCACCTTCACATGTTGAATTGATTAAATTTGACGCTACAGTGACTCACTATCATCTCTTGAGGTACAGCATGGTATTATGAGACAGGACAAGCTGGGGTTAGCAGGTTTGCATGGTAACTTAAGTAGATATTTTCTGAAACCCATATGATGTACTGTAAAAATGTTTTTTCTTCACTTTTTATTGATAATTTTAATAAATTTTGGAATGTATTAAACTAAAATTGTACATATTGCTCAACATGGTTTTTTACCCAATATGTCTCATTTATAGTAATTGTTTTCTAAATAAACATCTATGAAAAGTAGCTCTCTAACAAAAGTAGTTCTTCTATCACTTTAAAGAACCAGTTTGGCTCCTGCTTTTTTAAGAATGAAGAATTGCACTTTAAGGATGGCATTGAATTTATGAGTAACAGGATGGAAACAAGGGTTCTGGTGAAAATCTTGCAACATGAAACAGAAGGAATGCACAGTTTTATGTTTGGTCCCTCATGAAATTTTTTTTTGTCAACAAGTGTACAAATGAGTACACACATTCCGCAAAGAAGATGCAATTTTAATGCACAATTACTGTTTATTTACTGAAAATCAAGTATTGGGCACAAATGGCCCATGTAAAAGTTTACAGATTTTAACATATAAAATTTTATGTTTTATATTTAATATTTTTATTTCCCAAAATGTTAAACTAAGAAAATAACACAGGAATATGCCATATTTAAGTTGTGAGTGTTCAGCATAGTACATCTCCCAGTTGTTCAGTTGTTTTGAATTATAATTCCTGTTGTATCTACCAATCTGCAATCTCAGTATACATGCATTCTCTCATTGGAGCTAAACTAGAATGCTCTATTTGTGCCGATCCCACATTTGTAACAGTAGCCACTGCCACCCTGGTCCGGTAAGTGCGCTCTGGAAGAGGCGGTGCTTCTGAGCAGCTTATAAGGCAGTTGTTTAACCTGATAACTGGAAGGGTCAATGTAACTATGCCCCTGCCATCAGTGGGAGGAGACTCCCTATCCAGGTCAAAATTCACTTGACTGGAGTTGCAGGAGTCAGAGGAGGGGGAAGAGCACTTCAAAGTAGGAATGGACATCCCTTCTTGCAGGCATTGGATGTTGAGCTCTGACAACATCAGTGTATCACTGTTGTCATTAGATTCTGGCTGGAGGTTTCTTGTTGAGTTGGTGTCCCCATACCTCTCTAATTCAATTGATGAAGGCTTTTTTTTGCTTTCAGTGTTTCGTCTACGGTGGCGGTCCCAGTCCCGGTCCCGGTTCTCATAGAGGAGTGTGTTGGCACAGATAAAGATGAACAGGCCTACCCCCATGATAATGGGACCGACCAGTTTGAGTTTCTCAGAGGGTGTTCGGCCCATTGGTGGGTGGTGTGACACTGGCCGCCGGGGCCGATGAGGCCAGTAGCCGCCCACAGCCACACCAATTCCTACAAGTAGCAGCACACCAGCAAACAGCACACAAGCTCCAGGAGCTGAACGTACCCGCAGCCCACCAATCACAGGCCCAGGGTTCTCCTGAGGGACAGAAGTGTCCGACTCTAGACCAGACACACCTTTTACTGTTGACTTGTCCACAGACATTCTGTGGAAAAATAAAAGCAGTGAGAAGGAAGACATATTAAGTTGGAAAATACAAGGAAAATGGTTAAACTGATTGAACTTGTTGAAAGAACTTTAACTGGTGACAAAATCATTACAAGTTGTTACATATGCATTCTGTGATACCCTGTGAATATAGTAGATTAAGCTAGTATTGGCCCCTTCCTATCAAATGCACTCAATTGCCAATCTCTGATTTATTTTCTAAATAAAAAATCTTAACACTGCCTCTGCATGGAATTTAAATATGCATTTGTTTGGGTACCCCTTCAGATCTCCTTTGGCTGAAATCATACCCTCCAAATGTTTCTTATAGACAGCTAGCAGTCTTTCTATTCTTGATTAAAATTTAGGAATATTAATGTATTTTCTTGAATACACATGATATTTTACAGATACTCAAAGATATTTATAATATTCAAGTTTGAGCATGATGAAGGCTGAACATTAAGGTTTCGTTCTGCGTAGTCTACAAGTTGTTTATTTCCATATATATTCTTTAGTGTTCTAGATCTTGTATTGACATCAGCAGTTTACCTTCCATTAAGGCAATAAAAAATACATGTAGAAATGTTTACAAATCATGTAAAGTATTCCCTTGCTTTATAAGTGTCTTAGACAATTGCTTAAATAAGCCCTTTTCAACTGAGAATAATATCCCAAGAGGTTCAAGCGTCACATCACTTGTTACACCCTTTGTCTGCACCTGGCTTAAGTCCTTAATTCAAATAAGTTCTGAGACCTTACAAAAAGTAATACTAGAATATTAACTAATTAGTTGCTACTGAGCTCCTTAAAGCAAACAGACCTTTAGATGTGCACTATTAATTATTTAACATAGGACATACACTATGCCCTGTGCTTTTTTGTTGTTGTTTTTGTTGTTAAAGCTTTACATGAGTTGCGTGTTCTGGATCATGACCTTGTGTGGAAGGTATTTCATGGTACAGGAGACAAAAACCCTTAGCAAAACATAAGGGTAAAAGTAAGTATCCCATCAGTTGCCCGAAAACAGTGCTCACCAACATTGTTCCTGAAGACCCACTCTGCTACAGAGTTTAACTTCAAATCTGATTTTCAAGCACATGTAACATGCTTCAAATGTGGTACAGCTAATCAATCTCTTTAGAAGATCTGGGTTAGATCTGAAATCAGACAATTTAGACAACTGTAAGGCTTACTTATCTGACCTCTACATCTTAGCTCATGGAATCTGACCTTTCCATTTATATTCAGCTACAAGCTGTTATCTAAACACAGGCCAGGCAGGAAAAAGAGGACAAGAAACAACGCATAATCTGAGCATTCCAGCATGATAAACACAGTCAGGATATAAAAATGCCTTTGCTTGTAGAGAAAATAAATCAGAAAACATTTTCATTTTTAAACATTCCATTCTTTTTCTGAAATATAAGGAAATATTTACAATATTTCTGAGAGAATAACTTAAGACCAGCCTAAATTAAAAGACTGCATATAAAGAAGCCTGACATAACAATTTGATCAGTTTGCTTTTTTTAAATTGTACATAACTGTGCATGACTAAAACAGAGTAAAAGACCAGTCCTGGACAAAATGTCTGTATTAACCGTGATTTATGGCATGCCTCATTTGCAAAAGACTTTTTATTCAGGACACCTTTCCCTCTCCTTTTATTAGGAGAATAATGCTTTTTTTTAATGTCCACATAATGTCAGTGTAAATGTAATATAAATAAAGGCATTCAAAGGGGTGAGTGTGAAATTGTGTATTGTAGACAGATTTGCAAACATATTTCTTTTCATTGTTGCTGACATAATAGGTGCAGAGCAAAAATAGTATTAAAATAAGGTATTTTCTGTAAAATATATTTCAGGACTAGTGTAATTACACGTCTAATGAGATTTAAAGTAAAATTCTTATAGTTAAATTATCGCAACACAATGCATCAGGTATGCATATTGTATCCTATTCAATTAATAACTTTCTGTAAGGTTATTTTTATAGGAATTCCTATCACCACCACTGTAAAAAATGTAACACTATAAGTGGGAACTCCTTTTTATTGTGGAACTATTGACTTGTGAATGCATCACCTCTCAAGATTAGACAAGAGATTAACTTAAAATCTTACACTTCTCTTTATATTTATATACAGGATAGCCTACATAAAACACACAAAAAAAATGCAATAATTAATCAAAACACCTTAAAACCCTAGCTATGAGCATTGCTCTTTTTGTCCTCAAGATCTAATCTTATATTTGTTAAAATAGATGAGCTTTGATAAGGCTCTCACCTTTTAAGTCATACATCCTTGCAGATTCACTGTGGCTCTAGATAAGACTAAAAGAACAAACATAAGTGTAAAAAAAGCCTACCTATAGGTCTTGATAGTGTTAGTTCTCTTTGTCCTCACAGAGACTGGTCCCAATAAAGCCAGCCCTCAAAAGACGGCTCCATTTGGTTAGTATGCACTTGTCCACGGTTAGAAATGCTACTTTCTTCTTCTGTGGTTCAGTACTATGGAGAGCCTTCCATCGCTGTTCTCTACTAGCTGACAAAAGCGACAGATGTGCAGGAATGAGTTTAACCCCAGTGACGTAGAGAAAAGAGAAAGAGGGGTGGGGGTGAGTGAGAGAGAGGGAGAGACAGGGAGAGATAGAGAAAGAGAGAGATTGGTTAAGGGTCATGGGAAGATTTGTGCAGGCCTGCTTGGTCCCACGATGGGCACACTGACCTATTCTTAGAGCCGCTTGGGATTCCAGCTTATTTTACACACCGGCGCCTCATGGTCACTGTTTATCATGTATTCTGTAGATGTAAAACTAATCTTAACTCATCTAGCATGAAAGGTGCTTTTCATTTCTGAAATCAGACTATTAAAATCCCTGCTGTGACTTCAGACTCTGTG
Organism: Megaleporinus macrocephalus; assembly: GCA_021613375.1. Classification (NCBI taxonomy): domain Eukaryota; kingdom Metazoa; phylum Chordata; class Actinopteri; order Characiformes; family Anostomidae; genus Megaleporinus; species Megaleporinus macrocephalus. Next base: position 22,325,530 of record CM038727.1, on the reverse strand, counting down.
AAATGTTCTTAGCACTGAGGTCAGTGCATGTATTGATTTTGGAAGTTCATTAGAAAAGGGCACTGCTTGATTTATGGTGTTGTGAAGGTCGGCTCTGTTGTGCCTTAAAAGTGACTGCATCAGTACCAAAGATCAGTTTGAAAATAGATTTGTAAGGATTTGGGCTTGAGAACTGATTCAGGTATGTGGCATATAATTTTTTTCCCAGGTCCACTTGACCATTTTCAAACCCCTCTTTCCCTAGAATGACCCAGGCTGTTTTTGTGGTAGTAGTCTGAATATGTGGATATATGCAAACAAGTTGATTCTTGTGACATCATAGAAACATATATTTAAAACAAGCTATTTTTTTGCATTTTAGTTCCCATTTGTGGACTGTATGGATAAGAAATAAACATTAAATATCACCTTAAACTCCTTAGCAGTTAAGTTTTGCTGCTTTTCCATAACATGGGCACTTCAAAAGTAGGACTTTCCATTAAAACATTACAATAGACCAATTATCCTTGTAAAAGCATTTTCAGACTTAATTCATTCATTCCCTTGGGAAAACTAGTGATAATATGATGTAACAAGTTGAAATTGTAACATCTTATAGTGTTGTGTGAAAGTCAGAACCCACCCTTTATTTAGTTATTTTCTAGTCCAGCAGCCAAGTTATTCTGTCTTTTTTACCAAAGGGAAAGAAGCAGGAAAAATCAAGTACTCAAATAAAATTATACAAAAGCCTCAATTCAGAAACCTCATCTGCCAAAGCTGGGACAGCAAATAAAATGCAAATAAAAAAAGACAGCATTGATTTTATAAATCATCAATCTGTACGCAAATATAGTACAAATGCAAGATGTTTTCGGGTTTTAAGCATGTTTGCTTAAAGAAGAGTATATAGCTGAGTATAAGGAAGGTCCTATATAACAATGTGCAGCCATGTAGCAATGTAGTCTGCCTTTACAAACAATTGTGAAAGAAAGAGTCAGACTAAAGAGCTCACTAAATTCAATTCTAGTTCATCCCAAAGGTGTCCAATGGGCTTGAGGCCAAGACTGTGCAGACCAGTCAAGTTCTTCCACACCAAACTTACTCATCTATGTCTTCATGGGCCTTGCTCTCTGCAGATGCTAGAACACCAAACTTTCTGTCACCTTCTACACCAAACTTACCAGACTCATCACACTGCCAGATAGAGACGCATGGAACACATCCATTTCTCCATAATACCACTTATAGTTAATCATAAAATAATTTCACAAACTAAAAGTGTTTGTAAAGGTAGACTGCATGGCTACACCTCTGGCAATGGTACTGAAAGAAACACCTGCATTTAATAAATAAGAGCTGTGTCCTAATATCACTATGTTTTGTGTGCCTTTTAGTATTTTTTTTTACTTGTTTTGAAATGTCCTGGGTTTTTTTTTACTGATTTACCACTTCTAAGTAGATTATCTTCTATCAGATCACTTCACAATATCCCCTGAAACATTTAAAACTTCCTCTCATTGGCCAATTTTACTGGAAATTAAATTAGAAAGGGTGGTCTCGGAGTGTAGTAGCCATTTCAACAATACGAACAGCATCTGTAAGCAGATAAAGCTCTAACTATTATGTAATAGTATGACTATCAAGTGGGAAAATATTTACTTTGGTAAATTTTAAAATCAATTTTATTTGTATGTCAGGTAATCAAACAAATGCATGACATACAATAAGTAAATGTAAATAACAGAGAATGTTAATAATATGAATAATGGAGAAATATGGGGTGAGATGAGGTGGTCATTATAATCTAAATATAATAAAATGTATTACAATTTTAGTTATTCTTCCCCTTAGTGTGATATGCAGTTTGTCTGTGCATGTAAATGGTTTGCAAAGTTATAAAAACCCAAAGTACACACCAGAGTGACTCTTTGCCTCAGAAACCGCTCTCTTAGCTGCCCAATATGTCTCGTTGGAATTCCATCCCTGTTACGGCCCACCTATCAGCAAGCTTGGTACACCCTCACACAACACACACAGAGCTAAAACAATACTCACTCTTACTCTCACTCTTAAATCGCCCTGCTCCAGTCAAGCTTGTTCTAACAACTTGTTTACCTGAATTTCAGGATCAATCTCCCATGCCATTATAAGAGCAGCCCCAACAGTGCAGAGACAAAGACACATTGGTTAGTTTTCTTTGCTGTCTTGTGTTCTCATAAAAACACTGAGCACCATGTTTACATCTTCACAGTTCACAGTAAAGTTGGAGGTCTTTCTGGCAGTCATGACCCTTGTTATCCTTTATGTTAAGTTTAACTCTAATCTTTTCACCGTATAAGAGCCTTTTTGTCTTTTTAGTTTGTACTGCACAATGACATTCTTTCCACCAGACTCAAATTTTTCCATGTCCTTCCTCATGTCCTGCTTCTGTTTTTATGCACATCACACAAAACTAAACAAATAAAGCTGACACCAGCTGGTTTATCCCAGGCTCTATTTAAGAGCTTAATTTTATTTAATTCGTCCACTCTTGAGCACTATAATTTACAATACTTTTTTTTTTTTTTTTTTTTTACATTTTCAATGTAATCTTTCTGCAAGTTTTGTTCTATACACACACATTCGATCAGGTCCCCCGAGGATCAAAGTACACACACATCTGTGGATCACTCTTAACATATGGAGAAATTCACTGTACATCAATTTACAGTTTTTGAATGCATTAAACAAAAGCACAATTTTCATACCACCAAAGACATTCATTGTTGTTTTCCCCAAACGAAGAGATTCCCTGACATAAGAAAAAACCTCACATTCTCGCTTCCTTCTTCTTGCATACTTTTACATTACTCACTCTCCTACAGACATACTCACACATACACAGACTTGCATACCTCACCAAAATGGTCTTCTAAATACCCATTCTGACCATTTTAGGCATGTTCATTTACAAAGAGCGAATTTTTGCATCGTTTTAAAAATTACTTTGTACACTTCAAGTAAAAGGTCCACCAATGTGGGATTTGTTCGCAGTTTCTATACCACTTAAGCACACATTTAATAACCATAAAACCATAAATAATATTAATAATTAACCAACATTACGGTGGCTTAGGACCATGCTCTCTCCAGTCCAAAAAGTAAATAACGATCAATCTATCAAACTTAAGTTGAAATAAATAACGTTAAAGAAGGGGAGATTAAGGAAATTAGGAGAGAAAAAGCAGATAAGGATGGTGGGTTTTGTCTGTGCAGCAGCATGGTTTTCCCACTGTTATATGTTCTGAGTGGTCAGTCTCATCACTGGAGAATCAGTGTAAACCAGCATTTCCAGAGAAACTACATTTTAAACAGAGGGCAGTCTTAATGATTGGCCACAGTTTGCCAGTATTATTACTGGAAGGATTGGACATAGTTGAAACAAGATGCAGGAAAGATGTTTTGACACCAGTCTGACTGGGTTGTGCATGGCTGTGCTGAGGTTGGTTACCAGGGCTGGGGCTACTCCTCATCCGCACTCTTCAGCATAAGAATGCAGTTGTAAATTTTGAGAGCAGGGCCCAGCTTTATGCTTAAAATCTTTACAATGTCTGACTGGGTGAGAAGGAGGAAGGCTTCACCATCGATTTGCTAGGGCAAAAGGAAAAAAAGGTGTTCAATCATTTTCAGAGTATTAAAGAAACAAAATTCAATAAATATTACATTTTGTACTTTTCACAGGCCATAAGTGAAATGTCAGCACCCAGCATATTATTCACCAATGAATCAGTAAATGTTATTATGAGTCTGATATTTAAGTTATAGCTAATAATTATAAAATTATTTGTACTTTTTTAAGCTTATGCCTGCACTGATGAATACTTCTAGTTCTTATCAAAATCACTTTTAAGTATGGACATTTCTGGAGGCCAAAAATAGATGTAATTCTTAACACAGCGAAACCTTCAAAACACGCCCCCCCCCCCCCCCCCTCCAAAACACTAAGAATTTTTTTCGATCATGCGTTGCATTGTGTATGAGTTCTGTGCAAGCAAGAATTATGCTGTCATACGGATGCTCTGACTGATTTGCCAATTTTAATACATCCATACAATGCAGAAAATCAAGCTGGCTCGGATTAGAAAAAAAAAGAAAGTAATATTCTGTCAGCTTCAGACATGGCATTAATGTGCACATACTTGCTTAAAAAACAGACCTTAAAAGTGCTACAGAATGGTTATATAAGCCCAATCAACAAATTACCTTAAATAAGATCTTGGACAACTTTTATTCACTTAAAATTAATTTTAATTTAATGTCAAGCTTAAATGCAAATAGCTAGTACATGAATGTAAAATTAATCAATGTCCGAAATTACCTAGTCTGAACTTTACATAGTAATAATAATTAAAGTGACAATGAATACAGTAATTGCAATTACTGATCCATTATAAGTATTATGTGTTGATTAAGTAACATTATGATTTAGCAATATAACTGAATAATTAGCAAAGAGATTTAACTCTCTCACAATCTTTTGCTTTTTTACCTCATTCCTGAAAATAGCAGCATGTTCCCTGCAGCCTGGCAACTTCCGTACAAAACTTGCAACCTGACAAAATGCAACACAAAAAATATAAATTACATACATTTTTTTGTTCACAGCAACCTGGATACATCAGTTTTGAAGCATATAACTGAACACCATTAATGTTTAATTTTTACCTCTTCTGTGTTCCACTTCGCCACGGCCTTGGCACTGAGCCCCAAGGCTTCAGGCAGTAGTTTGCCATGCTTCTCCCAACAGTGCTGAAACTTGGGTGGTTCCCAGCCGCAAAACACAGAGTCATGCAAGAACTGCTGCAGAGAATCTACAAAACACAGCATTTAGGGGCTCAGGAGAAGCATAAAAATAGTTTTATATATTTGGCATACTTTTATGTAAGTCTCAAGTGTGTCATAAAAATCAAAGAGGTATTGTGGACTACCTTTGCCATTTCCTTCATGCTTCACCTGGTGAGGCTTCATGCATTTGGCCGCAGGGACAGTCCTACAACAGAGAGGGAAACACAGAAATGAAATACATGCTACATTTTTTTTTTCAATTCAGTGTATGACTTATGGCCAGCCCAACCTGGCTGGTGGGGAGCTATCCATGTTTTCAGCAGGCTCCTGGCTGGTTCCGGTGGGTGTGTGAGTGGGCATTTGTGATTCTGTACGCCGGTGTCTTGGAGGTCCACTCAGAGTGACAGGTCTCTCCCCACTTAGCCTGTCTGGTAGAAGACCCTCTTTATTTAGATTCAGTTCAGAGTAGGGACAGCTCACTGCCCTGAGAGAGAGAGAGAGAGAGAGAGAGAGAGAGAGAGAGAGAGAGAGAGAGAGAGAGATTCTGTGTACTGATCCATCTTGTGAATTCTAGTTTTGTTGCTGCAAAACTACAACGACAATGTTTATTATTGAAAACACTGTACTAATTTTTATTGAGCTCATGTGAAACAGCACAATATTTTTTAAACAAAATTAACAGTAAATAAACAAAGTAAATCAAACAAATATTGCCAATACTGCAATCATTAAATTTAGACCCTTAATTTAAATTTAAAAAAAAGCTAATTAAATACATGCAGTCAAAACTGCAGTCTGCACGGTTTGCTGGGTTATTTGTTTTGTGCTAGCTGCGTGTGCTAGCTCTGCTTTTTGCTGATACTCACTGTATTCAGCCGCATGGTTTACTATTAAGTGCCGTATCAGATTAGTAGTGTTAAATGTCTTTGGTTCCCCCACAAGACATGTCGATTTTACTAATTTTACAAAACGCCCTGAATGAGTCTGCGTTACATACAGTAAACACTGCCAGACAGACGACTTGCTTTCTATCAGCACATGCTTTTTACACAAGGTTGCTGCTTTAGTCAGTCTGTCAAAAAGGAAAGGGTATGTATTTCCACCTAGCGGTTCAGATAGGAATTGCAGGGACCGGCTTGGAGGGGGTTTCACAGAGGGCTTCTCTTCCTGGATAAAACACTAGCTGGAAATACAGAAATTAGGCTCATTTGTTTAACGCCATCGATTGACTCTCAGGATCTCAGGAGTGTCCACTTCATTTAGTGCTTGCACTGGTTACTAACGTGTAATGTGTTCCATAGCGAGGTCCTTTGATGTGTCCAACACCATTGCATCCAGGTGTAGGGCAGCCTTGTCCTGGTGGTGCTGGGGGATCACTGGAACCTAAAAGAAACAATTCATAACATCTGATTCACAGAGATATACAAACACTAAGGTACAAATACGAGTAAAGTGCTCAGCCTACTTGTCAAATGAAGTTTGTCGGTGTTGCACAAAGATGAGATGTGCCTTCACAAGGTTACAAACTTGCATATTTCTGCAGTTTTGTTTAGTCTGCTATTGCATTCCACTACTACACCACTATACTTTATAAGTTCCATGACTACTGGAAAACAATGTCAGCCTACTTGAAACTGGAAATCATGAACCTAATACAAGGTCACTGATGCATTTAGTTGCTTGGCGCTGCCTAGTACAACTGAATACTGTCTTATATATAGAATGTATTTATTGATTATTTAACAAATATGCATTCACACTGAAACAGGACTCTACTAAAGCGCTCAGAATAATTATTGTATAACAAAGCTCTTCAAAATCAGCCAACTTTGTTTAATGGTATGCCTCTTTTACCAATTGCAAGGTTTGTCACACAGTGTTTCAGAGTTGCCCAGCAGCTGCAAGTGTGACACAGTGAGTGAAGCCTCCTTGCAATAACTGTGGTTGTCATATTGTTCACCAAAGCCAGGTGAACGTCATCTCTGCAAGAGTCATGCTGGGGACTATAGGGTGTGTAAGGCTTTTAGAATATATACTCATGTATGACACTGAGTACATGTTACCATTGGAGTGCTGTAAAGGATGACCAGTCTTCTGGCACCAGCCCACAGGATGCAGTTCTGTACTATCAGCATCCAACCAGTAATCATACTCCTCACTCCAACCATCAAAATGAATCTGCCACAAATACAAACATCCAAACATAAACAGAATTAATAAATCACCAACACGGTCTGTTTAAATGCATAACCGTGTTTCTCCCAGGGAATTTCTTTCAGTTTAAAGAAGGGTGTCGCAACATTTTTAACCCCAGTGTTAGTGCAGTGTACCTTGACTCTGTGATCCTCTATGTCAGATATCGTGGCTACACGAATGAGCATGGGGTTGCGTTTATCTACTGCCTCCAACTTCATCCCCACTTGGAAACCATGCGGTGGTCTCTGTTATTAAAAAAAAAATAAAAAAACAAAAAAACAGTTCATAAAAAACAGTTAATGTTTTGCTATAACAATCAAGAATCTCTTGATGGCTGTGACCAAAACTGATCCATAAGTCCCTCATTAGATTTGTGTTATATAAGGGAGAACTGCTTACTCTGTTACATAAAATTAATCAATCAATTAATTCCAACACTTCCTCATCATCGTCAATAGTAAGAAACAGAAAACAGGAAACTCAAATAGGAAAGTGAAAAGCTTTAATAAGTAACATACTTAATTTTTGGTCCATGGCTACAGGAACCACCAGCTATTAATCAACTGCATGATAAACAGCATTAGAATCTTCATTGTATCAAACTGCTATTTTTGTCAGTGTTCCTCCAAAGAGTAAACAGGGGCTAATACGATTTGTTTTTAATAATTCACACTTATTATTACTTTGTCCACTGATCAGTAACTCTTTGTAAACTCTCAGTAAGTATTTGGGCGCTATGACAAAAATGGCCAATGTAGCCAACAGTGCAGTAAAGTGCAAACAGGTATCCATTTTTTTCACAGCCTTTACATTTGTGACATCATGGTTCTGCACATTTATTTGAATACAGCACCCCTGATTTAGTGATATGAACATGCTTAGTCACAATCACCTGCTTGAAGGCTCTAGCAGGTGCTGCTTGGGACCCAGTTTCTTCCAGGTATTTCTCCCATGAGAAACTTTTTGGGTGCTTGTACTCTTGAGACACACAAGCACAACCAAACATAAAATAAACATAAGAAGTGCTGTGACAATCTATTTTATTAGTGTTATATTCAAAGTTATATTTCACAACACATATTAGACTTTTAACTGACTTGCACTAAATGACCTTATACCTTAATTACGTTTATAGTATTAAACAATTTCATAAAGCCATTATACCGTTTTTCATTCTGGTGTAGTAGAATGATTCATATAGAATTTGATGGAACATCTGGGTATCTATAATCAACTATTTAACAAAACATAACAAAAAGAAAATAAAAACATTTTTAATTCACTCACCAGCAGGTGTAGTCAGCGTTAACTCTGCCTCCTCACAGTACCCAACCGGATGAATATATGGACTGCTGGCATCACACCTGGGAACAAATAACAAATTTGGAATGCACAAACACATCCAGTAGTGTTAAATGTTAGAGCCCATTTTTTCATTACAAATTACATTATTAGAATAACACTTTTGAGTAAAAGTCTCTGAAATATTTATCTGCACAGAGGAGGCACAGACCCCACAGGCTTTGGCAAAAGCTTCAACAAGAATTATCTGAACACATGCCTTAATTACATAAATTCAATTCAATATTTAGGAATCCACACATATACGAGTTTATGTAGAAACACAACCACCTGTTCACATACACAGTCTGGCTTACCAGTAATCGTATGTATCATCCCAGTTGTCAAAGTGGATGAGAAGGCGATTGTCCACAACAGTAGCAATGGTTGCTACACAAATGAGTGATGGGTTTTTCCTGTCAACAGCTTCTAGCTTCATTCCAGCACGGAAGCCTGAGGGGGTGACTGACTACAAGGTAGCATTACAGATAAAACCATTAAATATAAACACATAAAATGCAGTAAAAATATCATATAGTTGTTTACTTCTTGTTCATTTTTTGCGGTGGGGTACACCTAAAAACATAGAGAATGGCTTTTCTTAAGAGGGTATAACGTGCCATTACTTACTGTATTAAGACTTTTAAAGAGGTGTTTGGGTGCCAATTGGCCTCTACAATTCTTAACATACGTATTCCAGTTAAATTCTCCATCTCTGCAACCTACAAGCATAGACACACCCACACACAAAGTAATAGCACATAAATTCCACACACTGGTATCTCAAAAGCAAGCATCATACTTTGCACGGTACTATGGCAATATTTTTTCAGCTCTAAGTCATTTAGTTTGTTCAGTGTGCCACTGTGAATACAATTACATATTACTACATAATTACTTTGTTATTAACATTCCAGTTATTCTACAAAGAGCTGATTGCTTAAAGAGTTTAAGCTATATTTATGGCTCTTTAGTCCTCAACAGTTGCAATATGTCTGGCTAAAAACACATTTTCAATAAAAGAGAAAAAGCTTAGCCTATTGGCAAGATGGCAAGACAGTGGATGTCTATCTTTCGCGTGTCGCTCCAATGTCACCAAGAGAAACCAGGTCGTCTGGTCTGATTTAGTAAACACCTTTGGGCAGTAGCAGCTTGAGGCCCATCTTTTCACACCAGCCTGGTGGCTTCACGTCCCATGAGTCTGCATTTACCCAAAAGTCATAGCATTCAGGGTAACCGTCAAAGTGAAGTCTTATTCTATAACCCTGGACCTGAGAGGGAAAAGATACACAGCAAATAAACTCCTTTGATGTAATAACTGTGTCCTGCCCTCATTGTAGTATAAGTATAAAACACTACATCACAGCAGCAAAGGCTTTACAATTAAATCCTTTATTTGAAATAATTATTTGCTTATGAAAAGAGCACTCTGCTGAATAAAAACAAACAGCCCTAGAAATTTCCTAGTGCTAACATACACCACACAGCAACAACTGACAACCTTGGACCATATGTTACCTCAGCCACAGTGAGCACACAGAAAAGAGCAGGATGACAAGGGTCCAGGCCCTCCAGCTTCATTCCAACTTTAAATCCATTCCTGCTTTGAGGAAAAGTCTGATGCTGCAACACAAACACACGTTTGTGCATGTAAGCATTTTATTCTAGCTAAAATGTCCATTATTTAAAATGTATTAAAATAAAGCACTCAAACACTCAATTTGATGTGTCTTATTTTAGGTCTTACCTCTTTAAACAGCTTCAAAGGTGCAGCCACTGCTTTCTCCTCCTCTAAATAGGCTGGCCAGCTCCAAGCCTTCTTTTTCACTGGTGCTGCTGTTACTATGGCAACAGCATCACATCAGTACATTAGTACAAAACCCCTTTTTCACGTGTTTTAATTTAAAAACAATTTTCACATCCCAAACTGTAATCTGTAAATTCTGTTTAAATGAAAGACTGTTTTATATAGACACATTAAAAGATACAATCAATTGTTGACTGAATGTGTATTCACGCTGGACACTTACTTAATCTGGCAAGTTTAGCTGCTTTTCTGCCTTTTGAGATTTTAACCTTTTCCTAAAACAGAAATAAAAGCTTGCTAAGCATACAATAAAGAACAAAGTGTATATTGTATAATGTGCAGATGCAGATTACCTCCTCTTCTTCTATATTGTCTTCCTCCTCATCCTCAGACTCCATAAACATTTTCTTCTTCTTCCGGACTCGTTTACCCAACCGCTCCCCTTCTCCCGCATCACCTGGAGTTGACCTTTACACAAAACATTAACATACTCTAACAAAATCACAGTAAAGCACATGATACAGGCATGCACATAAAACAGTGACTAGCAATTAAATAGCAAATGCACTAGGCTAATCAGTTAAACCATAGACAGAGTTTATCTGAGTTCAGTGTCTGCATGCATATGGGTGCATGTTTACCTGCCACTGCTTGGCTGGACACAGGCGGGACTGCAGAATTTCCCCTGAAGAAAAGATGACAGAGAACCAGCGTGTCCACAGGACTTACATCTGGCTACCTCTGTACTGGGGCCTTCCTCAGAGCCTGTGCTTAGCGCGATGGAACTGTGTACCTGTGCTGCAGCACCATCAAAAGAGTGAAACTTTAAAACAACTTTTTTGTTCATAGTAAATCATTCTGTAAATTAAAATTTCCCTATTAACACCCCTAGTATTTGAGTAGGTGCCTATACTTCTTAATATAGAACTGACTTCCATGACACTGATTACCCAAAGTCTTTGGCTAATTAAATTTCAATGTCTTGGTAAACTTACTGATATTTGGGTTTGAGGGAAAAAGATGAATGACACGATTTTTCACCGAAAATCGAAAATTTCACCTTTTATTTCCTGACATTCACATTAAATACATGTACATGTGACTTACATGTGTTTCTTGTTATCAAGGTTTGCCCTGTAATACTGATTGTTTAAACAATAATAGCTTTGAATGTCTACTCCTGGTTTAAGCCAAGAGTCCCACCTGCGAAGACTGCATTTGTTGTTTAAAAGGATAAACGAACATAAGCACCAGAAAGCCGTATAAAGGAGAAGAAGTCAATTAAGGCTAAGAAAAGTGAAAAAAATGCTGTTGGGCCAATAAAACAAGTTGAAATATATCCTGAACAAGGAAGACAACACTGGTGCAGACCTGCCAACCTGGGAATTTTTTTTTGAGTAGCAACTTCTTGCAGTGGGGCAGCGCAGCACATCACGGCATGGCACGGTGCAGTGCGGCGCGAGGTCAGGCACATTTGCTGATCAGTATTAATTGAGTTGATCGCTCATCACAACTTATTACTAAGCACATAGTACCCACCTACTTTACCACCATATCTAGTTATTCAACATACAAGGAGAACGTGAAGAAAACAAGAACTCTTTTAATGAAAAGGCAATATATTCATACACTTCAAATTTTGGAACAAGTTCCAATGTTTTTTAACAAGACATTTGACATATGGTAATTGAAAATACAAATACGTCCCTTACACAGAATTTAAACTTATTTAAACATACTTGAAAATTGTATTAGCCTGTGGCATATTATGTGTCTTAAATACATTGGACATTATAAATAACAATAAAGCTCTACTTTCTAAAAAATATTTACTGTTCTTTAAGGACAATACAAAAATACCACTCTAAATAACAAAGCAGCAGCAGAAATAATCCTGACACCTAATCACAGAGGAAATGTACATTATTTGATTAAAATAATCCTGCAGTCAATTTACAGAGAATATTTCATATCCATATTTCAGTCTTGTTATGCCCAGTCACTCTGGAACATTCTGACAGACTTGTTGCACTAACCATTGGCAACAAAAAAAACAAAAAATGTTTGTGATTAGTATTAAATTAAACTATTTCCTAAATAAACCCTGGGCTGATATTATTATATGTTGTTATTATTATGAACACTTTTGGATGCCATTTACTTAAAAACTGTACAGTAGAATCGCTTCATAATTCATATGTACATAGTGTTCTAGACTCTGAACTGATAGCTGTTCACTTTATGGACTACCTATTTGAAATTGCTATTTTGTAAAGCTGTGAATTTTACTTGTGAACTAAAGGTTTTTTCTCTGGTCTGCATGTAAAATGACTCTTACAAACAAGTGTATAGCAGCTGTGCACTCACAGTTCACGTGCGGCTAGTTTAACTGCGTTTTGACGATAGGCGGCTTATCCAGAGTTTTCAGTTGATGGGGGAATAGGCAAGTGGGCAACGAGAATCAGTGAATACATGCTCATGAAAACAAACACACCCCAATCCAACACTCGAGCACAAAGAAATTCACTTGAGCACAGAAAGCAGTTGAAAGTGATTCACATGGCCGCGAGGACAACTTTCGAATCGAGAGTGAAAAAGGCAGTTTGAGCGTCGCCTAGTTTTGAGATTGACAATTCACAATTCCCATACCTGCCGGTTACCTTTGAAACTGCGTTTAGCACCATCCTTCCTTTAAAACCAGTCACAGTATGAAGACGGACTAAGAGGGATGAAACCCAATTTCGTTATTTTCATTATGATGGCTCTCCGGCTCTCCCCTCGTAGCCTGTTTGAAGAGTTTAAAACTAGCATTATAATTGGTCATTGGTTTTCTTTTCCCAAAAGGTTGCTGCCCAATGCGGTTACACCTATAGATGAGTTGCCTAGCACGCGAATGCAAAGACAGTTGAACTCAGAGCCATCGATGGCTTTTCTCGTATTTTGAAGTGACAAATCGTCGCAGCGTAATTTGATGTCTAAATGTGTATCTGCTAAGCAAAATCCACTCGTCGAAAAACACTTCAGGAGTAGAAACATTGAGGCCATTCTACAAACCACTCATCAGTAGAAAGAATCGTAAGGCCAGACTGGCCAGAGTTTTATGGAAAAAAAAGAACGGATTTGCTAATGATTTACAAGCTCATCAGTGGCTTACATGGCTCCTTCTGGAACAAGCTCATTAATCTTTATTGATGAACTAACTTATGACGGTAGCAGCAAAATGAATTCAGATATCAACAGAAACATTCTGTCTGCCAAATTACAGAGAAATGTTTCCAGTCTAATCTGGAGTACATTCATCATACTGGCCAAGACAATCACCACACTTTACACCAAGTCAGCATGCATTTTATCTTTTGAAGAAGAGACAGAAAAGAGAAACTCCACATAAAGAAACAACTAAAATAAATTGCAGTAAAAGCCTGGAAAAACATCATAAAAGAACAACACAATAGTTTGCTCACGTCAGTGGGTCACTGACAGATATTGCAAGCAAGGGACATGCAACCAGAAATTAAAATGTTATTTGCTTTGCTATACATTAGGCCTAACTGTTCCTGCATTTGCTCACCTAAAATTGGGCTGTCTGTTTAACACATTTATATTTCAATATCAGGAAATCATATGGATCGTTTGAAAGCGTATATAGCCAAAACAAAAATAACTGACCTTGCTGTTTCAGGCCAGATTTCATCTTAGTCATAACAATGTTCACCTATGCGTCTTTGATATATGTTTTAATATACTACAAAGCTATACAATATATTAGAATTTTGTCCATGTACTTACCCACAGTATCTGCAGGTAGATCCATGGATGTCTGAGACTGTGGTGTCTGATTTGTTGGGTTGCGTGGTTCAGATAGAGGAGCACTGTTGGACGGTGCAGTCTCAGTCTTAGGGCATGCAGGTTCCTCTCCTTTATCTTTGGGCTCAGGCTCTGTTACAATCTCCAGTGTGCCGAATTCTGTCATCCGGAACTTCAAAACAAAAGCAATACTTACACAAACTAACACTTTGAAAACTTAATTTGAGATATATATATATATATATATATATATATATATATATATATATATATATATATATATATATATATATATATATATTTCAGTGTCGGTTTTCCAAGTCATGTAGCTTATACATAAAATATGTTATAGTAACTGTTAGTACAGCCTATCATTATCTTTCAAGCAGCAGTAAGAGCCATAATTCTATCTTAAACAATTGTCAAATGGCTGTGCTATGCATGTTACACCATGAGAACCGTGAGAACAGTGTGAAAACATTTTTAGTGTAAAGACAATAAAATTTGAATATAACTAAATTCTTGGGCACTTAAATATCTGTATGCGGGGCACTGTAATGAATAGCTAGATTTCAATTCACTGGAGATTCAATTCACACAAACATAATTTCACATAATGGTGCATACTAAGTATGTTAACGGTGTATGTCATGACCTATAATTACCAGGGTTTTATTTACATAGTCTAATGTGTTGCAACACTCAGTGAATCTATGTAGGAACAATCACAGACAATTCTCCAAATACCTGCACAAAATATTAATTTATATCAATCCACTCATTCATGCTGTTTTCCTAAAATAAAGATGAATTAAATTTTGTTTGTTGATCATTCTTATGTTTACATTGTCAGATTACAGACCTCCACATTTGAGCATGTTTTGACTTTTATTGTTTTGTATTTGTCCAGTCCCATGCTGACTTACACTAGTGCCATGGCCTATTACATTTTGCATATGCTTTTCACTACCTTGTGACCAAAGTCTGTTTGCTTTGCACCCTCTGCATCCACTGTTTTCAAACACCATGTTAACATTACTGCATCATTGCCACTGGAATACTGTTCTTTTGAGTCCAGATACATTGTCCTGAAAATTCTATATAAATTAACATGACAAAAAAAATACACATATGACTGACCCATAATATCTAGACTAAGACTAAAGCAATGGTACAAAAGAGGAAATTAACTATGGGAATTCTTTGCAGTCTAAGATAAGGCTTAATCTAAGTCTGTTAATAACATTTATGTAATTGAGCCTATGTACCCTGATGTCACTTCCAGGTAACGTAGCTATACCATCCTTCCAATCAAGGGCAGTCATCATGTCAAACTCTGTTCCTGGGGTAGAACCATCACTGGGAGGTGTGTCTGTCATCTTCCCCTGAACAAGAAAGAGACAGCTATTGTTTTTAATGTACTCAGAACTTGCTACTTTCTCTTTGAATTTCATATTTGAACAATAGACAGGGATAATTTCACACACAAATCTAACAGGCTGTGTCTCAAATATAGTTAATTGTGTTGACATTGTATAAACAGCAAATGAGAATATTTTACAGGACTTTTTACACTAACAGGAAGCTGTACTAGCTCCCCAAATTGTTCACTTTGTATGTATATCCTTACAACTTAAGCAAAAACCTGGTGAAGTCCTGACCAACTGCACAGGTATTAAGGGGTTGCAGGTAAATGAAACAACAACATCTATCCGGTTTAAATGATATGGTAAGTGGATTCCACTGAAAACACGATCCCCTACAGGCCATCACTCTCCACAATCGCAGTTATATCTTCGGGTTTAGATTCGCGGCTGAGACTGTACGAATATGCGTCTTAAAGCCTGCACAAAACCCAAAAACTTGCTCGCAATTCCGAGAGCAGCAGCTGGACCGAGCAGTCGGAACATATTTTGTAGGGGTGCAGCCAGAGAAACGCCCGCAACTGCACTTACGAAAGAGCTGCGCGTGTCTACGCCGTTTCCCCGCATGGCCACCGGGGGGCGACTCGTATAGACGGTACGGATTGCACCAAGCACTTAAATACGGACAAAAACACGGATTTATAATTGTTTACCGTGGGACTCGGAGAGAAACGCGTCCAAAAATAAACTCTTGCCCTTCCACTGGTCGCACTCCAGGGGCCCAAAACGAGGGCAAGTGAGTGAAATAAAAGTTAGACGAACAAGTTCAGCTTTCCGTTGTTTTAAAAGAATCTTGTGAAATGTACAGGTTCTGTGATGGACACAGACTTCTGGCGGTCCCTTAGTGGAAATGTCACATGCAGTCATGTTTTCTGTGGCAAAACAACTCGTTTGAGCGTGTTAACAGTCGTACGGTAGTGGGAACACTGTAATAACGTTCTTAAACCCATCGCTTGTTTAAATCAAACCTGCCTGCAAACAGCCGCATGTACAGTGACGAGGCGGCTGTGCTCAGCCCAATGAGGCAACAAACTTGTTCAAAGATGTTTTGTTTCCCGGTTTGAAGTGTTAAAGGAAATTTTATTCCGACCATAAATAAAGTGTAAATGCCCGAGCGCCCATTATTAGCATTCGGCTGATACAAAATGGCGGAAGATAGCAAAGGGCCGCCGACACGTTTAAACTACATAAATTACCGGAGTTATTCGCTTCAAGTTATTCAGCAAAGCCTTTACTTAGCACAGGGAGGTCGTGTGTATAACTTGTTCTGTTGCAAGTGAGTGTTTTTCTCGCGTCCGACAAACTACTCACTTTCCCCTTGTCACGGAATGTCGTTAGCGTCTTGGCTAGCTTGGCTAGCCTGTGCTGCCTGCTTAAACCGACCGTGGTCCAATTCAAACGGGCAGCCGGCTAGTGAGTGCAACTAGCTTCAGCTACAAATGTTAGCAGACGGACCACAAGATGCGAAATATAACAGTTTCTTGTTGCTCCTCAAACGGAGAAAAACATTCACAAAGAGGGTTTAAATTATTTGCCGTTTACTGACAATCAGGAGAACGAACTCCGACGTGCCTAATGCAGGAAAAATAGCGAAACGCTCGCTTTTAATTTCTTCTCCACAAACTTGTCACTTCTATTTATCTTTGTCGCTTTAAACGCCGCTGCCAGCACTTACCATAGCTGCAAACTGTTAAACAAGCGCTTCCCCGCGCACCCGTGCCGTTGTTTGCTTCGTTAATCGTGACAATACGACGGTATTTTAAAGAATAATTGTGCAACTCACCTCGTTTCTCTTTTAACTCTTATTTTGAGCCGGATGGCTTGGGCACAGTGCGCATGCGCGAGGTGATGTGCCTCTTGCCAACTTCGGAGCTCTATAAACTTCAACCCAATCAATAGGCTGATAATGCCGAAGACGGGGAACTTTAAGGAGTTACACAGGAATTGTATTCTCCATAACTTAAGTCTTCTTATGCACTAGAGCTCACGACGGCACGCAGTCGGACCACAACTTTGTGTTTGTTCTAGAAGCACTTTCATTGTTCAGAATATAGTGATGCCCCCCTCTGTGCCCCAGATGCTCTATGCTCTCTATGAGTGTCGTTATTGTTTTATCTCCCTTTCCTTGAGAAGAAGTGGGATTGTGCTATGGCCTTCAACATTCTAGCCTGTGCATTTGCTCGGCCAACTCAGTCCGAGCTGTGAACGTCGCTAAAATATCGATGCTTTCTTGCACTAGCTTTAAACGAAAGCCTTTAGACACTCGAATGATTTGGTAAATCCGCTGATTTTGGTTTTCCTGTCACTCATCACGTGCCCAGCTTCTCCGCCGCAGATCTATTTAATAACGTCGAACAGGCCTTCAATAGCTCGCATTGTACGCACGTTTTTTATTGTTATATTTAGTATTTAAGGGTCAGAAATGTATGCAATAAGCACTGGTAAGTGTAAAAATGCACTAAAGTTTTTTTTACGTATTTGACAGCTGCATTGCGAAGGCATAGAAAAGGCATAGGAAATCGAGCAGTGCCCAAAGACCACCACTAGATGTCGCCATGAGCATACAAATACCGCAGAGCGCCACACAAAAGCTTCAGATTTTGGATTTGCCTTCGAGTAAACACAACGTTGCTACAAGGTTTTTTAAAAGGTGGTGCTGTTACATTGTCTCAACAAGGTTGTCACAACGTTAACACAACGTCACTATTGAGATAATTGCTTTATGGTTTATGACAACCTGATTGCAACTTAGCAAACTTCTATGGAATTCCATGCGGATATAAAGGAACGTATGAAGAATTCTAGGTTGTGATGACGTACTGATAAGACAGTCACTACGTTGTCACAACGTTGAAATGTAATTCCACAGAAAGTTGTGACAACGATGTGGGCACTAAAACAATATGTGGTCACAACGTAACTGTAACGATGTAATTTCGCGAGAAAGCTATACCAGAAACAGACATAAAAAACAGACATTTAAAAAACCTTTAATATGTAATAAAGTTGTGAGTTTAAAACAGGGACTTGGTTCTGTGACCCACAGTGGTGACCACTAAGTTGCTAATTACATTCAATAAATAAGCATACTTTCAACTTTAAATTCTGAATTAAATTCTTAATTCAAAATTAAATTCTGAGACCATGTCACATTTACAGGAGCTAACATTTCACATCTTCACAGTTCTGCTCTTGTCAAATCAAATTCTTACACATGTTACAAAATAAAAGTTCAGTCTGTACCTGAAAGTTTTTCAGCCTCCAAAAAATTCTCATTAGTCACCTTAAATGTCACATCTTAACAATACAATACTCCTTCATTTATGTATAACTTAACATATATGCTTTTCACTTACACATACATCATATATAATATGATAATATATGGTTCATGTACTTTAAAAACAAAATTTACACAGTTAAAACAAAAGATGCAAATATAAAAATTGTACACTCATATTGTTACATATGTTATACTTTGATGTAAGCACTAAGAACAGAGTGTAATCACAGTGGTCCAAAGAGGAAAAAAAAGATTTTGGGTAAACATTCACAATCCATATCCACTTTGAGGAAAAAATGTCACATTCTCATTACTTTTAGTACAGTATGATGTGTTTTTTCGACGTTCTGATTAAATGTCTTTTGGTTTGGGCTATCACAAGTATTGTAATGTTCCAATTCAGTGTCCACTGGCCTGCATGGACAGTGAGAAGACATTCTGACTCATGTAACTAAAGCCAGGAAAGGTTAGCCCAGCCTCTTCACAGACACCCAGAGATTGCGGCACAGGAAGATTTGTGAATGCAGGGTCAATGTTTGTCAGGTCATCAGGGCCCGACTGAGAAGAAAAAGGAGATCAGGTTCACACTAATATACATTCTTATACTGGCTGTCAAATCTTTGTCATGTGCATGTATACCAAGGTGTGAAATATAGGGGGTTCCTGATTCACCTCTTGTACGCCTTAAATGTCTCAACATTAAAACTGTAATGGGTCCCTGAAAATAAACCTAAGACGTTAAGAAAAAATTTGTTCAAATACAAATTTGTACAAATAGAAAGATAATTCAAACTCAAGAAGAGCATTTCCAAATAAAGAATTGTTTTTTGTTGACAAAATCAGCTGCCATTATGGCAAGTGAGTTACCAGCCAGCCAGCCATCCAACATGGGACCAAAGAAATTTTGCACTTTGGTGTACACCACAGTTAAACACCTGCACAAGCCACACATATAATGTATATTCATACTGCAAAAATCTATCTTGTCAAGAAAAAGTATCTTATATTTAATTATATATGTTTAAGATTGTTCAGTAGGCAAAATTATATCACTGTATTGGCAAATAATGTTGCTTATTTGCAGAAACATGCCTAAAACAAGACCAATGCAGTTAGACAATTTGGCAATTACTAAAATCACTCATTAATAATTTAAAAAGTATAGGACTAAGCTAAATAATCTTATAGCAAGTTTACAACATTCTTAAACAATGATATATATTTATTATATTTATTTTGCCTATATACAGCTTTCTCTAGCCTCACCAGTGAAGGGACGAAGGGAGGTGGGATTTTCTTAGCCACAAGGTCATCCCACTGGATTGTTGAGAAGAAAGAGTGATGCTGCAACTCCACCTAAAAAGAGAATAGACTATGTAATTTAAGTGATGATTATATCTGGTTTGTTCATATGTGCCTTTGTAAGCTCAAAATGCAAATTTACCACGTCATGTTTAGCTCCTAGCCTTTTAGCTCTGTCTCTATTTAACAGCCTTTTCAGAAGATCTCTTCCAGCTTTGGACACCCCATCCTTAAGAACCAGCGGCTGAAACATGATGTTGCTTAACATCACCATTCGATCTACACTGTAGAAAGGTGGCTGGAGAGAAACAGAAAAAAAGTCAAAGTCCATAAGTTACCCCACTCACTGGGAAAAAAAGTATTTTGGCAATTTTCCTCAAATAAAGATGATTGGCCAAGATTTGAGATGAGAAATTTGCTTTCTTTAATTTCGTATTGGCAAATACAAGCAGCAGAAGCTCATTGGCAACCATTAGTCTTATAGACTTGATTACATAGGTTCTGCCACCGTATGACATACTTTTATCCATAAACAAACAAAAGTGTCAGTACCAGTTATAATGAGGTCAAATTTTTGTTTGTGCTTTAATCATTTTACATAGATAATATTGTGTATGTAGTGTTTAAAAAACATGGGTCTATTTGAGGTTACTTTCAAGGCAGTTTGTGTGATGAATTAGGCATGCGGTATGCAAAACGCTAAGCTGGTGACTTTCATATTCCATTATAATGACTTTGTAGCTCCAGCACCATAATAAAGAAGCAAACCTCATGCACCAAACATGTCTCGGTTGATTGACTACATTTGTAGTAAGTAAAATGTGATTTTTGGTTGAACCACTGCTTAAATGCTCTGTTCATATATACTTTTTTACACAATCAGATGCTCCAGGTGGATTTACTCACCAGACCGTAAAGCATTTCATGCAGCACAGCACCCAGCCCCCACCAGTCCACCGTCCGGTCGTACTCGCGCTGCTGGAGAACCTCGGGAGCTAGGTACTCTGGAGTGCCACAGAAAGTTCTGGTAGTTGCACGCCCGACTATGCCCTCCTTACACAAACCAAAGTCTGTTAGGACCACATGGCCTGCAGAATCTAGCAAAATGTTCTCTGGCTTGAGGTCCCTGTTAAAGCAAATGCAATACAGAAATAGTAAAGACACCTGGGTTGCAGTTAATATTAAAGTTTTTCAATCATTACAGGACTTTGTAGTATAATTCAATGAAACCCTCCCTAAACATATAAGTAATATACACTACCAGTTAGAGATTTAAGAACACTACCGGTCAAACATTTTAGAACACCACCTGTTAAAGGTTTTAAAACACTACCTGTCAAAAGTCTTAGTTTACTATCAGTCAAAAGTTTTAGATCACTATCAATCAAACGTTTTAGAACACTAACTGTCAACAGTTTAAGTACACTAGCAGTCAAAAGTTTTAGAACAGTTCTAAAACGTTTGACTGGTAGTGTACTAAAATGTTTGGCTGGTAGTGTACAAAAACATTTGACTGTTAGTGTACTAAAATTGTAGACCGGTAGTGTAAGTGCAAGTATGTACCTGTAGACAATATGCAGAGAATGCAAGTATCCTAAAGCACTGGCCATTTCTGCAGCATAGAATCTGGCTCGGGTCTCAGTGAAAGCACGCTCTCTCTGCAGGTGGTAAAAGAGCTGCCAACACACACACACACTGACATTGTAACATAGCCTGCCATCATTTGCTTTCAACAAATACAAGCATCCATTCATAAACAATGTGCGTACACACCTCTCCACCACTGGCATAGTCCAACACTAGGTAAAGGCGGTCTCTGGTCTGAAAGCTGAAGTGAAGTCTCACCAGGAACGGATGATTGACAGTCTTTAATAACACGCTACGCTCACACATGACATGTCCTTCCTATCAAAGACAAAACCATCATCATACACATGCAACCATCTCCATCACAATACATGCATAGAATACAAACACACACACGAAGTCAGACTCACTGCGTTTTTCTTCAAGATGATGTGCTTCTTTAAAACTTTGACTGCATAGTACCTATTATTCTCCCTATGCCTGGCCAGTAGGACCTGAGCATGGGTGGAGAAAAATAATATAAAGGCTGTCACCGTCTAATCAGTTAATTTAATGATTAAGTAGTCAATTAAAAATACTTAAAATTCAGCTAATTGTGCAATAGAAACCCATGCACAAGAGAGTCAAACAAAAGTCCACCAATTTACCAAATCTGCGTAAAAACATTAAGATTTAAACAATTAAGAGTAGTTTAATGTGCAATGTTTCGTTGCATAGAGACTTAGTGAGCCAAAACTGTTTGCAGTGTTGGTAACAGGAACCAAACATCGAAAGCATTTAGATATATATTCAAATATATTTTGTCAGATTCACCATTGTTACTGGCATTATGCAATACAGTTTCTTAAAATGATAATAGAAAACAATTAATAAAAAATAATAAAATAAAAATGTTATCTAGTAAAAAAAGTTGGTATGTGCAAAACATTCTCTGTTTCGTACTGCGAGAGAGATCCACTTACAAATCATTGCCAATTTATTAAGGTATAATATTCTTTTTTTATTCTTTTTTAATAAAATAAAGGCTATGATTGTGTTATGACAGCAACAACAACAATGAGCTTTCATATTTAAAGGGTGCATATACTACATTTATGTATTAATTTTTTTCTTCTTGAAGTTAACATATAACATGTTTGTTATGTCAAACAAGGCCACAATTCATTTTACACATTCAGAAAAAAATGTTTTAAAAAACTGCTTTGTTCTCACTAACACCCCACTTCCTCTCTTTATTCACCTCACTGGATTATCACGTTTCTTCATATCTCTCTCATTTGTTGAGCCAGAGGGACCAACTGTGTTTAAACAGAAACTGTCAAGTATTATTTATTCTGCCTTGGGAACTGCTGTCTTTTGGCTGGTTTGCACTGTTTATGTGCGGAGTGGGGTGATTTTTGGGCAGGCAATGAAATTCAGGCACAACAATAAAAAAATGGCTATCAAGCACAACTCGTTTTTGTGTTTTCACCAAGGAGCCGTTCAAAGGACCAAATTGTTTGTGAACATCACATCACTATTCAGAAATGCACTCAAGTGGAACATTGTTTAGAACATCAATAAAAAGTGGATGATACATGTAAATGAGTTCATTCTTGTGATGTCACAAAAACAGTGAAGTCCAAACAGGCTGTTGCAACATAGTTTTCGATATATTGATTGTACTGATTGGAGAGTACAATTTTAACAATGTTTACATATAACTTCAGACTAGTTTATTTAAAAAAAAAGCGAAGGATATTTTTTTGCCATGATATGGGAAGTCTACCTTTCCAAAGCTGCCGGTCCCAATCACCTTCAAGTAGTCAAAATCTGCTGCTGAAGCCCTATTAACAGTAATAAATATAATGGTCAGCCTGTGCATCTGCTATATGCAGTGTATAGCCTAAATATGTCTGCTGCACAAAGTTAGCCTACTTACCGAGACGTTTGTAGCTCTTGTGCTGTATTGGAGAAACACAGCTATTAGAAAAAAAGAACAATGTTATCAGACATCTACACCAGACCCCCACAAATATAACCCCTATGCTCAACTTCAATTTTTTCAATCAGTCAACTGCCATTCATACTTGTATTACATACTTGCTGAGCAGATCTTATTAGAGCTCACTTACAGCAGCTGCTCCAGCCTCGTCACACACACTGCCCTCTGGCCTTAGAAAACACTCCGAGTCCATCCTGGTGGGAGGGAGAGAGAGAATTACCATTAGAGAAATCAAGAAACCCAAGACGTTTAGGCCAGTGTAAATGAATCCCTGCTTAAAATTTTTAAGGGTTTTAAGTACACAGACACACTCAAAAAATAAATAAATAAACAAATTTAAAAAGACGACAAGCTGCTTTTTTCTATTTCTGTTTCCAGGTTGCTATACGACACAGCACAGCAATTTTCCGAACCAGGCTAACCAGGTCATGTTCTCTGAAGCGGACTGTCTGACCCCAGAGGGCCAGCTGGTGTAAAGTCGCGTTTACACGATCATATACTGTATGTGGTACAATACGTACCACAATAAGTGGGCTTTAGCAAATTATATTGTAACCTATTTCTCCTCAAAAACAGCACTGCGGGGATAAAATACATTCAGATCATTCAGAAGGAACTTACTGCCGGTAAATTGGATGGCTGGTCACAATTTTCTGCAGGAGGTCAGCTGAACCAAACTTTTTCTCCTTGATTAAAGCTGTAATTTCAAATATGTTAAACATTAGAAAAATTATCTATATTAGTTTTGTACCTTAATAACGGCTACTAGATCAAATTAACAGAACAGTTTGTTCAGTCAGTGTAATCGAAAACGACAACTTGACAACGACAAAAAGTTCAGATAAATAGTTTCACTTACCGGCAAAATACGACACTATACCCTTCATTTTCGTGTACGTAACGGGACTTTTAGACTTCTTCGCCATTCTTCTTTATGGCCAGTTATGAAGTTCTCGGTTCGTCTGTAGCCTCGTCCTGTGCCGGTCAGTTCTGGTTAGGCGCTGCCGCTTCACGAGGGCAACGGTGACCGACTATTTTTTGCAGAGCACGTGGTTATCCGACGGACCTGTGACATCACTCGGTTTGTTGAGCTATGCATAAATAACCATCTCAGCTTCTCCAATGGCCACTGGCTAGATAATCCGCGGAGCAGTGTGACTCTCTGTCTCGGTAACCCTGATAATTATGTTTTATAACCAGTTGTAACTTCGTGACGTACGCAATGTTCTTTCTTATTATACATGGCCATGCTATTACATGATCAACAGTGTCTGTGCTAGAAAAAACAGCATAAACCAGCAATATAAAAGGCATGGCTGGTCACCAGTTGTTTTTGGATGCTGGTGTCAACAGCAATGAATCATCACCAAAACCAGCATATGTTGAGTAACGAGCGCTGGTATGCTAGTCTGTGCTTTGCCGGTATGCTAAACCAGCTCCAGACCAGCATACACCAGTTTAGACCAGCATGAAATGCATGCGGGTCTGTGCTTTTTTTCAGCAGGCCTTTCATACTTGGTAAGAGGTAAGTTTAGAAGAACTCTACCATACATAAGCTGTTATTACAACGCTCACTGCAAATCTCCACAGCTTTACAGTCACATTTGCTGCTTAGCAGAAGATATCTAAACTATATAAGATTAGGGTTACCTATCCCTGTCATTCTCATTCAACTACTTGCAATGCCCTGGCTAATGATAGGTGCTACAACTAAATACTTGTAATGAAACTCACTCTGAGTCAGTGCACTACATATTAAAAAAAAATATATAAAATAAAAAAAAATAAATACAGCTGTGTGACAGCTATGAGTTCCATTGCTGGGTTTTCTGCTTGGCTCACAGGCCAATGTACAGACTGTCCGGAGTTATTTATACAGAAGATTACTGCTATGCTCCAACTGCATCTGATGGAGCCACAACTGATCCCCCTTGGCTTCCTGTGTTTTAACGCAGGAACTAATTTGTGCCCACTCAGTTGTGACATCCAACTACTTCTCTCAAAGCCTTGACTGGCCTTTTCAGCCAGGACGCTAAGTATTATTGCTTGTTTTTCTCGACACTCTGAGAAGCTGCACATAGTAACTTTTGAATTCACCTTTGACATCAACAAGCCCTGTCTTTTGGCATAGCATATGTAATACAGTCCTCAACCAAGAAACACTTACATTTCAAAGCAATCTTTACGTACAAGCCTTGAGCCTAGAAACACAACACACCAACTACTATGCCTGGGCCAAAAAAGGCTTAGAACTCATTCACTGGAGGACTGGAAGACTGAATTTGTCACCAAGCATGATCCAGTAAATCACTTCTGATGATGTCATCCCTATTAAAGGAACTCCCAAAGTCTTGTTCCTTATTGTTTTCCCACATTCGTGCAAAACATGCTTCCTCTGACTTATTACTTACTGTGTTTATTAAGTGGCCTTGGCTCACTTAGAATCAGCCACAGTCCTCTTCCCTAATTACTGAGCCTTTTGTGTTCTGTCACCAGGATTCCAAAATCCCAAAAATGTTTTAGCCCAGCTTGCAGGAATTATGTGAAGTTCACTAGTGCCTTCTTTTCATGTACATGGTCAGGCATAGCTTAGCATCATTGTTTAAAGATCCAAATTAGTAATTTTACAGGAAAGGCCCAAAGCATTCTTAACTTTCAATGCAAGCCAATATATAAGAGGATTGTTTGTAGCAATTCTATTGGTTCATTTATTATGAATGGATATAAAGGGCAGCTGTCATATTTAAAAGATTTTGAAAAAAAAATCACCAAAAATGGAGATACATGTTTTTCTTTGGACAGTGCAATAGCAGTTATAGCACTTCAGTGTAAACCGCTCTGCACTGGCTGTCCATTCTGTGTGTATGCTGGATCTAGTGTTTGGACACAGCCCTGGCCCTGTATAAAACAATGCTGCATTATTTAAGATAGAATAAGAAAGTTAAAAAAATAAGCTGGACAGGTAGACTGAATGGAACCGCTACACTATTTAAAGTAGAACAGGAAAAATTGTACAAGGAGCTAAGGCCCCAGAATGTTGCTGTTGGACTATTTAAGGTGGATCGGGAAAACTTGAACAAGAAGCTAAGGTGGAAGAAGCAAGTGCCGCAGAATGTAACTGCTATACTGTTTAAGATGGTGTGGAAAAACAAAAAGCTGATGAAAAAGCAGCTGAAGTCAGAAGCATCACAGGTTCTATATAAAACCATTAACACTCAAAAAAAACTACTGCATGATTAAACAGGTTTTTTCCATCATAAAAGCGTACTTCTGATTATGATGCTCTTAGAATGTCGGTTTATAAGAACCCTTTTTGGAGAGGGTAATTTGAGTGTTAACGGTTCCATATATATATATATATATATATTTGTCTGTACAATGGAGGATGGGTTTTTGCAAAGGGCTTTATCAAATACATAAATAAAGTGCCTTTGCAATCCATAAACATAAATGATCATTCTCAGGAATCACTTATTGCACCATTAAGGCCTATGGCAGTTAGGTAGGAGCATGCCTGGAACTGCCTTTTTTGTTTATTGCTCACACTGACACATTGGTCTTGGTTTCTCAGTTTCATGGCCATTGCCAAAAATGGCCGGCTCAGTCTCCCCTTGGTGTCATAGAAGGTCCACTGGATCACATTATTGGGTGTTTCTCTGAGGTCAAATCCCTCGAGCAAAGGGGTGATCACAACCAGTCCCTGTCAGGTGGAGTGCGGTTTGGCACCAATAGGACTGGGTGGGAACTGGCCCAGCTCAATGGCCTTAGAAGATATAAATTAGTTGGAGTTACTCACTGCCTACTGGCACTGAGACAGTTCTTACCAGTTCTGTGACACCACCATGAGGTAGAGAAGGTTGTGCACATAAATCATCATTATAGTTTAGCTATTGAAATTACAAACCACCCAGTATAAATGAGTAACTAACTTGCCATTTTTAAAAACATGCTATGTACTGCCTAATGCAATCAATTTATTACAAAACAGTTAAATGAACGCTGCTGTGTAATCCAGCATAACAGAGTAAAAAAAGACAGTTACAATAACACTTGTTTCCAATAAGCATATAGTAATATAATAGTAATAAAACCCGCATGTAATATTAACGCCATGATTATTTGAGTCTCTCTCTCTCTCTCTCTCTCTCTTTCTCTTTGTGTTAGTAACACACACTACAAAATATGTAAACCCTATACTAAAATGAATATAGTACAAAGAGAAACTCTCAAATGTTTAAACCTGACAAAATGTATAATGTTTTAAAAAATATATGCAACATTTCATACCAGCCACATGAAAAAAATGGACCAGTTGGGGCAACAAAAGCTGATTTAAGTCATGTAATGCTACAAATACATCTGGTGAAACATCTCGTAACTAATTAGATTAATTGGTAGCAGGTCAGTAAAACGATTGAGTTTAAAAGGAGCATCCCCGAGAGGCTGAGTCTTTTAGAAGTAAAGTCTCTGTGGAAGACAGTGCAGGCAAACACTTAAAGAATAGTGATTTACAACATAAAATAGCAAGGAACATATGTGTACTTAATATCATTATAAGATTCAGGGAATGCACTGAAATCTCTGTATGCAAGGGACAAGGCTCAGAAACCCATATTGCCGTAATCTTCAGACACTCACACAGCACTGCATTAAAAAAAGACATGACGCTGTAGTGTAAATCACTGTATGATTTATGCTTATGCTTAATCACTGTATGCCTAGTAACATTTCCAAAAAACATTGTCTGTGAACACAGTTTGTCGCTGCATCTATAAATACAAGTTAAAATTCTGCTGTGCAAAGAAGAAACCAAATACCTTTTCAGGGCCCAGGCTCAGTTTAGGTAGGCTGAGGTGAAAAAAAGGGTCCTGTGGTTCAGAAAATTAAAATCCATAATTCTTTTATGTTCTCTGAGATAAGCGAAGAGTAACCATTCTGCTTTTTATTAGCATACAGCTGAACTTCTACCTTAGGCATGAATGGGAAAACATTTCACTCAGTTCCCAAATGCTTATTGAGTGTTGTTAAAAGAAAAGATGGTGCAAGACTGACCTGATGCAAGTGGTGAATGACCCTGTCCCAACTTTGTTGAAACATGTTTCTGGCATAACATTTTAAATGTGCGTATATTTTTCAAACACAATAGACTTTTTCTGTTTCAACAATTTTATGTGTTATTAAGTTGGATTGAAAAGTTGGACAGAAGGTTAATATTTTTCCCTAGTTTGAGTACAAAATTCAAGATGAGACTATTTTTAAGGATATTTTTGCTAGTCTTTATCAAGGGTGCTGATAATTGTGGACAGGACTGTATATAGTCATTTATTGCTTGTTAAATCCACTCCAGTTTATATAAAGTTATATTATACAACAGTGATTATGTGCGAAACTAGTATACCTTCTTCAGCACCCCAAGTCAAAACTCCTTGCCACATTGGTGTGGTAACTCTCCTACAAGGTAACTTTATAGGTTACATAACAAGCATGCTTGCCTTTTAACACGGATAGACCCACATAAGCGGACTCACCTTCAGTCACACACATGCATGTTTCTGTAGAGAACATGCTGAACAGTTAATCTCTGTCTGTAAATATACCACACGCAGTCTCACATATGGACAAAAAGGAGCACAGAAATAGAACAGGTTGTTCTAAAACCTGAACAAAGCACTTACTTAGGCTTCCTAGACCTTCAACTCACAGTCTTGTGCTTGAGGATAAAACTAGAGATCCAAATACAGAAACAGAGTGACAACAGGAAAATTATGGACGAGCTCAGCTAAACCAATAATATTAGGAACTGGAAAGGTGGGCCAGGATCTGAGCAATTAATTTTTTTTTTTTACCTCTCAAGAAAGAAGTTCCTGCTGTAGACACACCCCCTGTAATCCACAAGCGAGATTAAGCCTTAGTTGTTTTATAATACAACAAAATTAATTTGAGAAAAACTCCATTCCTATTTTTAAGTTGGCCAAAATGTGTCCCATAAAAGATACCTTGCCGTAAAGTCCTTATGACGCATTATTTACACCTTCTTCCAAGAAAACCTTGGCACTGATCTCTGCCCCCATCCCAGAGAGAGAGAGGGAGAGAGTGAGCTACAAGGTGACAGCTACAAGGTGGAGTCTATATTTGACTAGAGGTTAAAGTACAGTCAGCACTGATTTGTGTCTAAATTAGAAATATGATACCGTTACACCTAGGCGCTCACTCATATTCACGTACTTGCTTCAAGTCGATCAAATTACACCATCGGCTTTTATTGGATAACTCAGCAACCAATCAACGCCACATTATATATATATATATATATATATATATATATATATATATATATATATATATATATATATATATATATATATATAGCGTGACCATTTTGTCCCACTCATTTTTCCTAACCATATATTGTGACCTTAGCTAACATAAGCCTACATCTGTAGTGTCTTTCATGAATTGTTTACAACTTTTGTAAGACTAAACTGGGTTACCGACTTGAAGAAAGGAATGAATATAAATAAATAAATGAATAACTACTACGTAAATAATATAGTTTTGTTTTTGGTAATTTGCCAGCCTGTGTATGGTTTACTTTTTAGCGTCAGTGAGGCTGCAATACCACCTCTAACCTGTAGAGGCTATCAGGCTCCAGGGGCTAACAAATGTTTTATATCCATCCGTCCATCCATCATCTTCACGGACCTGTACACCATGGACCTGTAAATGTTATATAAAACTAAGTATATATATATATATATATATATATATATATATATATATATATATATATATATATATATATATATATATAAATATATATATATATATCTGTTTTAGCCTAGACAACACAGCTGGTTTAAGAAATTAAGGAATCTCCATAGATTAACCGAACGGTGTTGCAAACGCAGGTCATGTTGTTTTTGCTTGTGTTATCCTTAGGAACACAGGGGCGTTTTTTATTGACTCAAGGGAGCCAGCGCCCTGACTGCTCGGGCACACGCACCTGTGCGCGTTCCCGTGGACACTCCTCTGTCATAATGTGACAGAGCTATTTCAAGACGGTAAAACTCTCTTGTGAAAACCTGAGGTAATTCGTTGGCACTCATATATTATTAGTACGCTGTGAGTAAAGTTACACAGACCACACAATCACTCAGAACAGTAAACGCTGCAGGTTGGATGTCAATGAACTTCAGCGGTGACGATTACTAGGTAGCGGTTACTCCCGAAGAAACCCGAAGGAGCAGGAACAAAAAAAAAAAAAAAAAAACATTTTCCCGGAAGTTTATCGACACCTGCGACCGTGGTTGCTGTAACATGGAAACTTTCCGCACATCGCAGAGGATATCAACGCCGCGAGAACAAGCGTGAAGCCGTGGACTTCAACCTCAGGTAGCCAGCTAATGTTAACTCTCTTTCACACAGTCTAAACCAAAACAGTGCCCTCCGTATGCCCATTGCTACCTGAAAGAAACACTTTAACTTCGCGAATTCGCTGTCAGTCCTTTCTCACGGAAATGACAGGAACTGCAGAATGCCAAATGTCGTCTATTGGGTCGGGCTGAGTTAAGTTGGAATTGGAATTTTCTGCTTGAACGCTTTTCACGGACACGACAAACAGTAAGTTAGCGTGTAAAAACCAGGCTTATGGCATGATACACGTATTATCCTAGCCATAAAAATGTTAGCATACTAGTGAGTCCTTGGCCGCTGTTGTTGGATCTGGAACATTTTGAAAGGTGGGGTTTAGTCGTGTTACTGACACAAATAATCGAATTGGCAACGCTGCTTAAACTGTTTAGAGTCTCGGCAACCTTACAACAGCCTACAACAAAAATGAAACCCGCATGTAATATTAACGCCATGATTATTTGAGTCTCTCTCTCTCTCTCTCTCTCTCTCTCTCTCTCTCTCTCTCTCTCTCTCTCTCTTTCTCTTTGTGTTAGTAACACACACTACAGTACATTATTTTTCACTGCGCTCATTTGCTTCTATGTACAGTTTGAAACGCCATTGAAAACGCCAAGAAACGCTAGAACTGACTGGACTGTTTTCTGTACTACTGAGGCTTTTTGAGAATAACAGCCTGTGGTTTAAGAGAAAATGCCACGGTGTTAGAACTGTAAAGTTCTCTCACTGGATGCTTCTGACTTTTGGCCTCTACGAATAACTGGAAATGCTTGCTTTTTTAAATTTCTCTTCAGGGAGATCATGATGTTTAAACAGTTGGGGCTGCTGTTGTAATGAGAGAGGTTTCAGTTTTTGCTTTTGGACAGTTATTTTTTTAGTAAACTGTTACTAGTATGCAAATATTGAGCTACAGAATATTCTACGGCCACAGTCCCTTTAACCCATAAATCTGAATAAGTATTAGAACCTGAAGGTTTTCTGGTGACAACAATAATGATAAACAAAACGTTTTACAAGGTTAATCAAAATATTTTCAGAGTAAACTACTTGCAAGAGACTCTATGACTCTGTTCAGTTTTTGAAAGAAGATACAGAAGGGAGGAAGGGCAGGGTTAGGGTGCAATTAATCTGAATGTATGTCTAGTAAATTCAGAAACACGTAGTTCATGGTGGGTGTAAACTTTCCTCATGACTCCCTAGTAAACCGACATTGACAGTTACGTTATGATTTTGAGCATTCGAATGGAATGAGTTGTTTTTCCCATTGTTGCATATTGTAGGAAATATTGGTTATTCTGGGTATTTTGGGCAGCTGAGTAAAGCCTATATGTGCTTGCCTGCAGACAGAGGAAATACTGCCTCAGTTTGTTAAAACATAATTTTCAGTTGCTTTTATTACTGTTATATTCCCAACAATCCTTGCAGGGCTGCATTCCCAAAAGTCCACTGAGTTAGTTCAGCTCTCATCATTGTAGGGCAACAGGCTACTGTTAGTACTCTCTTCCCTACTATTTGTTGTCAGGTGCTAGTATTTCTTTGACAGAAGTACTGGATGATATCAGTTCACTACTGAGACTGAACATGGTATAATGGAACAAAAAGCAGACTTGACATGCCATCAAGTATTAGAATAGAAGATCTCTCTTGTGTAAAGACAGTGGGTGAACAATATTACAAGATGTTATGTACATCATTATGTAATACATTATGTGACTTTGCACTTTCCACCTAGTACTCGTAGAACACTTGTTTGTGTCATAAATTGTAGTTTTAAATCATTTATAGGAAGCCTGTAAACATTCAATGTATAGTAAATAATACCTGATTAAATGTCATCTCATACATGCTTCCAACCTGTATTCATTATTAGGGCTCACCTTGTGTTTGTCTTCCAGTGTATTAATTAGTGGTGGAACCTGTAATCGTTTATCATAATCAGTTGTATTTGTTTGGGATATCCAAAGAATTTTAATAAACAACCATGCTAGATACATGCTTGATACTATTCTCACCACCCACATTTCCTTCTGATAGCAATGCTATGCTCATGCAAATGCACAAAGATAATTCTAGAAAATAGTTTCATTTAAATTATGTGCAAAAAAAGAGATTCTAGAATAAGGCTCACCCACAGAGATATGCAAAGCTTAGTAGCACTTAGTGCTTTGTACACTCAGCACAATCCCTTGCTCTTTTAGTGAGTCTGTGTAGGGCCTAAATGTGGACAGAAAGTCCACTTGGCTCCTGTCAGTTAAATGACAACAAGAAATAGAAAATGGTTCCTGATAATGTGACTGCTAATCTTTTTTGTACATGATAAACACCACGCAGATGGTTTCAATGATGGTTATTAAATGAAAATTTCCGTTATTACTTTTTGCTGTTTTCAGTATTTAAAACATTTTAGTAAAATAAATGCCATACAAAATTAGGAAAGTAGGGCATAGAACAAAAAGTTGGTGTTATGTAATGGGGCAAGTTATAACAAGCCCCCTGGAAATCCAACCTCTTAAT
Source organism: Megaleporinus macrocephalus (assembly GCA_021613375.1). NCBI lineage: Eukaryota > Metazoa > Chordata > Actinopteri > Characiformes > Anostomidae > Megaleporinus > Megaleporinus macrocephalus. The sequence continues at coordinate 22,292,072 of CM038727.1, read as the reverse complement.
GTGTGTCAGGAAGGGCATCCGACGTAAAACACCAAATCTAGTAATTCCGTGGTGCCGCGCTGTGGCGACCCCTGTAGAAGGGAATAGTCTGAAAGAAGAAGAAGAAGAAGAAGATACACGCACACAAGTTATTTTCCCCTTAGTTCCCTGAGTAAGACATGTTGTTGTAGGTGCCCAAGAATATATTTACAAGATCCAGTCTATTATTGGAAGTACTATGTAAGTTTAAAGGTTCATCAGAAATGAGGGTATCAGTACAAATGGACTTTCTGTTCTTAATACAGCTTTAAAGTTGTAAGATAGTGAGTGATGTTCTCTAGGAGAGGATGTGAGAGTAAGAGTCAATAAAACCAGGAACAAGACTTAGCAGTCTCAACTTGCTCACCATCTTTTGACTCCTCTTGGTAGGTTCTGTTCAATGCCCGTCTGTACACATGCTACATAAAAAGTAATTTTATAGTAATTTTGTGAGAGGCTTCTTGCTTATGTGTTTGCCTGTATGTTGCTTCTGCTTGGCCGATGATCCCTTACATGAAGCAAAGGTTTGGGTACATAAAGAAAAAACAAAAAGGAAAGAAAGCCAAAATAACCCCTTTAGCAAGACTAAAATATATTTTAAATATATTTAAAAACAGTCATCAATTAATGTGCATGTCACAGACCCCCCAAGGGCAGCAGCAGAGAAGGACTATTTTATGGCTATATAGGTATATCACATTGACATTGTCTACCCTCTCACTCTGCAATTGTTGAGACCCAAGTGTCTCTCAACCTTAGCAGTACCTTGTCTATCTAGATGCAAGTTTGTCTGATAATTTGGCTGAAGCATCTGACAATGGATGTATCCAAACTAGGTTCCTGACTGTAAACTGTACACATTTGCAGCAGACATTATAATATCTAGCTTGGGTGGACTGAGCCACACCCAAGTGCCTTTCCACCTCTCTTACCACCTTGGTGGATTCCAACCTCCTAATTCAGACTGTCAACCACTTCTGCAGCAATGTTCAGACCAACTCCCATGTTTCATTCTTCACTGTGGCCATGTAAAAAGTAATTCTGCCTTCTATTTTGGACCAGCTGGGCTGAGTTCAGGACTGCATGTACCGACTGTCATCTTCTAGGACACACTGGTCAGCTTTATATAAGACATAATAGAGCTTGAAACCAGAGGAGTATATCATTCTCCCTGGTGATTTACTTTTACCGGTTGTCCTAAATGAGTGTGTATGTACTGCCATTGTTCAGCACAGCATCAACACTAGCTCCACAGATCTGCATAGGCACAATGAGAAGAGTGACGGACATCTATGGTGGTGAGATCACCATCAAAGTTCCTATCTCCACCTTTATCAGTGGGTTTTATTTTTTTTGTTTACATTCACCAAAACGGGGGGGTGAAGCACTAAGCATGCCCAGCAACTCCTGATTACATTTGGGCATAGAAAAACATAAGTTAAGGGTTGTATACACAGACTTTAAACTGCTGAATAGTTCTGAATAAGGGAGACATTTTCAATGGCGCCACCACCATGCCAACTCTTTCCATCTCCCCCTTTTGTGCTTTCCGCTTCCCTGTTTCTGCCTGTATGTTGCTTTTGGCCAATGATCCAATGATGGATTGATTGGTGTACTCAAAGATCATAAAAATCATATGACTTATCTATAAAAATATATTTAAGAAAGCAACAGTCAATGTGCATATCACAAGTTAACATTCTCCTTGCAAATCACATTTGATTGTTTAAATTAAAATGACTAAAATTAAGTTGGAAAAGACAGCTTGTCGACACATGTAAAACATAAAAAAACTAAAAAAAGAACATGAACATCCTGCTTTTAATTAGATGCAATAAATATGTGAACTGGTTGAAGTTTCCCTGTTTGTGTTTACCTTAACTGAACATCAGTATACTTCAGATGAGCAACTATTCAAATGTCTTTACTGATTTTAGAGTAATGGGAATACATCCCATACGCCTGAAGAAATACCGGTTAAACAGTGAGAATTCTTAGAAGGTCTAAACATCAACTTTATCACAGCATTTGCAAGTATAGAAGTCAGTGGAAAAAGAGTCTAGACTTCGCTTTGGCTTTTAAAATAAAAAATTCAAACAGCATAAATCTGTCCTGCAAACACTGGCCTGAGAGGGTCCAGCCCAGTTTGTTGGTTTCCTGTATTAACTAGTGATTTGGGTTTATTTGAGCAATGAAATCACCAAACTGTGCTGGATTCTAGCCCTCCAGGACTAGACGTAAAGAACCCTGTTGTCTCTTAGGTGAGTAAATGTCATGAAAAATGTTTTAGGTTGACTGTCTTCATCTTCAACATGCCACAAAGTAAAATACTTTTCTTACTGTTACCCAGGGTAGCAGCCAATGTACTACTTGGTCTGATGCAGGTAAGTACAACCAATTACAACATAATTATGCCCCATTTTCGCCCATGTTAGTGCATTGAAATAACACCAAGGTGAATACAATTATTTTAAAATGGTTTCAAAGTGATTCACTTCCTATAAAGGATAGCTTCTAGGATAGCTACTGCCTCACACAATCGAAAGATGAGAGACGATGAGAAGAATTTGCTGTCTATGAACATCACTGCTATTCTAATTAAAGTACACACAGACACAGCTTTAGCAATATCTCATCTGCACACTGGAAAAGGAACAAATTTATTGTTGTGTAGCAATCAAAAAAAATGTTTACACTCTTACTTAACACCTGTTTCATTTTGTTCTTCATTCATCCTTGGCTACTGTTACACTGTCTCCTATTACTTTGTCAAGCTTTCAGACTTTTTAGCAGGGAGCTAACATTAATTCCTGTAAATGTACTCTAAATTTAAAACTCTACATTATCAAAGAATCTCCCAAAGGATCTGTCAAAGCAATACCTGCTGCTTCAATAGAACAGAGGATGCCCATTGCCAAAGTATAAAATGTTAGCTACCAGAGTGGTTGATATGTGAACTGTCATCTAAAGAAAAATGAAAAAGAAAAAACTCATCAGCTGTCACGGCAGTATGCTTTTTATCCCAAAAAATCGACCACCATAAAAAGCTACCAGGTAGCAAAAAAAAAAAGGTAGCAGCCCGCCAGTGTTTTGTCTCCTAACTATATAAAACAATGAATACAAATAATTATAGTTTTCATGGTCATAGTTTTACTGTTTTTTTATGTGATATAATTGGTGCTTTTGTAGCTTATCAAACCTCAAAAAATATTTTGTATTATATTTTGAAGAATTGTGTATCACAAAAATGTATCATTTCAAAGTATCACTGTTATACTTGCTATATTTTCCACTGCCCCTATTCACACATTTGCTGCCCTTGCTGTTATTAATCACACCAGTTTTGCTCTGTCAACATGAGAAACACAAAAAGCATTTCAGTACTGTACCATGTATGCTCAAATGTTTTGTCACTTTTGACATTGCTCAATTTGTTGAACTGTTTAAATTTGACCTCTAGACTGAGTATTTCTATCAAACTATTTTTCTTAGCAAGTTTTTCTGTGTTCGTCTGGCTATGGTATATACTACCAGAGGTTTGTTTGTATGTTTATTAGCTGCTTCACTGCCCTTGTTTAATGTTTCTGGGTAGTAAAATGTTTCACATTCCTGAACTGTGCAGGATTGGGAGGGGAGAAGAGAGGAAAAACAATGTAGAGGCATGTTAAGACTCAAAAAGGAGGCGTGGGTGTTAGGGTTTGGGCCACATGTTATGGTCAGATACACTTGCATTCATTTGAAGAGGGTTTTTTTTCTTTGTATTTGTCACCCGGGTTTGTTTTATGATTCTTTATACTTTTTTTTCTTATGAGTCAGTAAGTCAATAAAGTATTAGAAAAGTGTATAAAACTGTACTACTTCAACTGTGATATGCCTTCAGTTTTGAGGAGCCTTTTTAATGAGCCTGTGTTGAGTACTGTTTGCATACATTTAACTGTTTATATACATTCAGTCAGCTTGTTTGCCAGTTTATAGGACTGTAGGGTAAAGCAAGGTTTTGGCGGTCCAAATCAATCAGTCAGTATAAACACAACAACATTAACAAGGAGTCCTAAGTTTTCAACTGTCTTGTGAATATAGATAGCATTGCAAAATGGAGACATAAAGGCAGATTTCAGATATTAATATGGAAATGTTTAGAATGTAGATAATTTCCAAGCATAAACTTTTGTTTTGTGATTCTTTTTTTATACTAGTCATATATGTTCACAAATGTAGATGTTTTACTTAATGCTATATTTTGTATCAGTATGACAAAAATATTTTGTGACTATTAATAATTACAATTTACGATCTCAAATTCCGCTACGTTTGACATTTTTATATTAGCTGGTGCTTAACCTTTAATGGCAAAAATGAATAATTATCAGAGGAGAGTTTTAGCTGTGGAGATTGTTTGTTATTTAAGGTGGAGAAAGGCAGGATGATGATTTGTACACTTGTATGTAGGCTGTTTTATACTGGATTCATTCAAAATTCAACACTGAAACGTTTGGCATCCATGGCTCAAAAAAGAATTCCTCAAAATCAACATCCGGTTTATTGCGGTTATTGGTTTTAAATGTTTTCAAAATGTTTTTGAAAGCAACACAGTATCCAGTTTGCCCATGTTCATCTACCACAAACTGAAAGCATGTTTTCTGTCTGCACATCTGAGACCCACAGTTTAGTCCTGTAGTCAAAAGTCAAAAGGTCTCTTGCATGTAGGAACTGCATGATCCTGTGACCAAGGTGCCTTGTGCAGTGCTCCTTAAATTATGGCTTATATATCACTAGTCAACTCTCAGGATCAGCCAACTTTGAGTAATATTAGCCAACCACCGGTTACATATTTGGGCTTAAAATCAGTTGATATTGATACATAACCAGATATTATATATGGCAGCAGAATTAAATGTACTTTGCATTTGTGTTTTTTTGTAGCGTGTGATTTAGGTCATAACTTTATACACTAAAAACATCTTAAAAATTGCATTTGTGAGAACCTGCTGTGATGTTTCTGGATGAGTGGATTTGTGTGTATGCCTGTCTGAATTAAAGCTGCCTTTCGTGTTACCACAAATTCAAAGAGCCAAAGCTGTGGGCAAGAACTTACGTCTGTATTGCATAGTTAAAGATAGATGTGTAATGTTAAAAACATTTTTTTCAGTCTGTCTGAAAGCCTGTAACTTGGCAGGATGCTTAGGAACTAAGATTGATCAATATGTTTCTAGTGTACAGCATACATTTCTGAAATTGGCTAGATTGTATGTTTGTAGGAATTTGTCCAACATCCCCAGGCACACTTACTGGGCCTAGTGGTCACACGACATGGTAATTACAGGTAGGAGACTATCTGCTTTAGATGAGGGAAAAACACACACCCTGAAATGGAGAGTTGTTGACAATGTGTAGAACTACTGATTATTTAGTGTTGTATGAAATCTTCAGCTTAATATCTTATATACCTTTACATATATAACCTATATGGATATAACTTGCTTATGGGGTAGTTCTTTTATTTGCACAACAAGTAAAAAAGAAGTATCACCTCTGATCACCTCACATTATCAGCTGGTAGTGAAAATGCAAAAAGACTCCGTCAGTGCTGTTCCTTTAAATAGGGTATTTGATAGACACTTCACCCAAGTACAGGCTTCCAGGAAAAGCCGTGCTTAATGCAAACCCTTGTTTTGAAAAATATAATTATGTTAAACTAGAGGTTGGTCCAAAAAAATGATAATTTAAGAGAAGATAGGAATTACTTTGGTGAATTACCTGGAACACATGTAATTTTCAATATGTGATCTTTGTTGTTTCCCATTACCCATTCCTTCTAAAGGGGTGTATTGGCAAATGTATATATACTCTTATACTGTTATAATTAAAATAATATGTAAATGTATTCTATGTATTTCTTGATGAAGTCTTAACAACAAAGTGAATCTGAAATCATATGACTTTTTCCTTCTATGATGGGAAGGGTCTTTGAGCCAACCGAGCATTTTAATATGAAGTTTAATATGATTTTATTTTTTTAATGTGGCTTTTGCTTGTGAATAGTGAGATTAATATTGACATTAATTATAACAATCGAAACTTTACATACATGATGTATTTTCCTGATTTTGAAACATGGTATTAGGGAGGGTCTTTGAACTAGCATGATCTGGGTGTTCAGCACTGTGGGGAGACATAAAGGTGTAACAAGTCATTGGCTGTGTTTGTTGTCAAAATAACCTGGCATAGGCTGACTTAATGGCCTGTGTGAACTGCTGATGACTACAGGGATGTGGTATAAAAACACTGCTGTCACATTGAAGACACATTCTACTTCCCTTAGCGTGAAGTCACAGCAAAGGCTGATCTCACACCATTTGCCTTTTGCTAGAGCCATAATTATTGAGAGATATTTCAATTGCTTGCTGTTGTATTGAAAACCATATACTTGATACCATTACAAAGGCAGCCATATTGCTAAGAATGTGCCAAGAAATATGAAGAATAAATTATGGGCTACAAGGAAATTATTTTGTTTAAAATAACAAACCTCTGAACAAAACTGGAGCTTTTTTGCTGGAATCAACATACACGACACACACGTTGTTTGTCATTAACAATTTCAGCCAAAGAGGCCGATGTCCTGACGTCACAAAGGCCTGCAAGGCTTTTTATTGTAGGGTGACATGGTGATGTTCTGCAGGGCCAGCAAAAGTTATACAAAATTTTTATCCAGTATTTGTTGAACATTAATCACATTATATCAGCGCTACATGGCACTACATGGAGTTGCAATAAGTTGATCTAGATTATTTTTCCTCACCAATTTGTTTGCAGTGACATAATCAAAACTTAAATATTTTCAAGGTGGACACAAGTCACTGCATTTGGTCAGATGTTTTTGGCTTATAAATGGTCTGGTAGGGAGTAACAACCTTGTCTTTAAGATATAAACGGCTTTTGATTTTAGGGTGTTACTTTTTTGTAATTTGTGCCGCACATCACTGATTTGAAAAGTTTATGGAAGTAACCTTAAGGAGAAGGTTCCATGTTTTCAGTACAAGTGGTGAACAGGTGTGTGGCATAACATGTATATTTGTGTGTATGTGTGTGTGTAGATGTTGAACCTCTTCTGTTCCATGTCCTGGCAGGCTTGTTTTTTGAGTGCAGAAGATGACGTCCCCATGGTGTGCACTTGGAAACAAAATCAGCTCTCTGGGTCTGTCAGATCTTTCCAAGCACACACACATGCAGCGCTCTGGCATACTTTGTGTGGTGCTCTTCCCTGATGGCACAACACAGACTTTCACTGTCAGCGTGAGTACGAACATGTGTGGGACCATGTGCATGTGTTTCGTCTGATATAGCAAGTCTGTCAGAATGCGTTTAAAGGTAGAGATGGTTGTCAAATCTCCTCTCTTATATTCCTCTCAGCACTGCTACAATCTTGGCTTTATTGTCTGAAGAGCACACATGTACACAGACATACACACAGGCTGCTTTTGAATGCTGTGTCACTAGTTCTATGTTTTTACTATAATGCATTCATATAGTCTGGCAAAGTAAATAACAAATAATCAGTGCAGTTACCATTGTTGTCTGGCCTTCAGAATTGGCCCTCAACTGCAAAGAAATTAGAATCAGCTGTTAAATGCATCAGCAAAAAACATTCAACTGTTTAAAAATACCTTATCACAATAAGTGATTGCAGGATTTTAGGTTTTTCACCCTCCACAGTGTATCATATCCACAGATTCAACAGAATTTAGAGAAATGTATTTTTGTAAAGGACAAGGGCTCATGGACAAAATATAACAGCTAAGAACCTGTATGGTTTCACAGTTGCCAAATTATTATTAAGTGTGAATAATAAATGTAAGACAATAGTAAATATGGTCCTGTTTCAACCTTTTTGAAACATTTTAAATGTATTGAATTTGTTACACAGCTTACTCATGCGCACCATTCTGAGTGCCTCTAAAATTTCTTTTTTTCTTTTTTTGTTTACTTAAATTTTTATTTTACAAGCTTAATGCAAATTGTTTGAAGGATATGAGATTTCTTAGGACTAGCAAACTGATTATATTTTAATTATTGATTTGTTTTATATAAAATCAAATTGAGGTAACATTTCCTGGAAACATTTAAACTGTGATTGCAAACTTTTAAACACTAGTGTATATCTAATAGGTAATATATTTTTAATCAATAATCAAAAAAATTAATCAAAGAAAAATCACAAATGTACCCCATGTGTTTTTCCTGTGTAAAGAAACATGATGCAGGGCATCAACTGTTTGACCTGGCTTGTGAACATCTTGGCATAGTGGAGAAGCACTACTTCAGCCTTCAGATAAGTGAAGATACCTCTAGTTCACCTGTGAGTATATATGTGTGTATCGGTGCGTGGATACACTTTCCTGTAGAAATTGAGAGTTGTACAGTCTTGCCATAGACTGTACATTTTCATCTTTCATCTTTCATTTCAGAGGTGGCTGGACCTCAACAAACCTTTCAAAAAGCAGCTCAAAGGTGAGAGTGCACAAACACAAAAAAAACCCCACATGCACAATATTTGGTGTTATGTAAACTTTACAATTTGAATATTTCATTATCAGCATTGTGAGGGCTGCAATCGCATAGATATATTGCACAGGCTGTCTCCATAGACAAAGTGAAATGGGAGCTCAGTGACTTTAAATGTGGCACTGTCATAGGATGCCATCTTGGCCACAAGTAAGTATCCTAAAATTACTGCCTTGCTACATCTGCACCACTAAACTGTATGAGCTGCTACTGTAATATGGAAGTGCCTGGGACTCCCAAGCTGCCCTTGAAAGCAACACCAGCAGAAGAATTGGGATTGGGGTTATCGTTTTTTAATCTTCCGTGTCTATAAACCTGTACATAAACCTAATGCATAATGCCAAGCTTCAGCTAGAGTGGTGTTAAGCACTCCACCACTGGTCTCTGGAGAAGTGGATGAATGTTCTTTGGAGGAATGTATCGAGCTTCACTATCTGGAAGTCTAATGGATGATGAGTTTTTGTGTGAGGACACTCCAGTGGCCTGCACAGAGCCCTGACCTAAACCACATGGAAGGCCAAGGTTTATATCTATAGCGCCTTTAACAACAGATGTTGTCACAAAGCCGCTTTACAGAAAGTCCAACCCCCAATAAGCAAGCCAAGAGCCAAAGTTGCAAGAAAAACTCCCTTAACATTTTAAGGATCCAGGCTCACAAAAAGGGAACCAAACTGATCGACATGGGATAGCAACACAAGCACAAAAGTAATGCAAAAAGGATAGGACTTACAACTAAATGTATTTTTGAATGTAGATAAAAAGGAAGAAAACAAGAAGAGATCGGAGATTAGTTTGCAAAAAGCAGTAAGAAAGAAAAAAAGGAAATGTCTGTAATTAAGTCAGCAAGCAGGATCTTCCACAAAGCATTGGGGAGTAAAAAAGTGCCATAGTAGGTTAACTGGTCCAGAATGCAGGCAAACAGGGGCACCTGGTCCAGGCATATGAAGCACCAATATCAGATTGCACAGGATGAGCAGTTGTTCCACATCAGACCACACAGGATGGGCAGTTGTTTACCTCAATGCAGAAACACAAAGATAGTTAGTTAGTTAGTTAGTTAGTTAGTTAGTTAGTTAGTTAGAAGACTCGGGCAGGCCTGGCTATTACAGCATAACTAAAAGGAGAGAGCCGGAAGGTAACAGACATGAGATGTCAGCGCTCTTCCGCACCACCCTCAACAAACTTAAGGGAGTGCATGACTGCACAAGACTCTTAGTTTACCATAATACTCTCTGTCAAAGAACAGTATACAAGTAGATGGTTTTGAGGGGAAAATAATTTGAACTAGCTCTGTCTGTTGAAATAAGGTTTCTGCAGTAGTTATACTGTGCTGAAGATCTAAGTTGTATTTGTTATATTTTTGAGATTATTCTTGTTATTTTGATCAGGGAGGAGAGATAAGATGAAAATGCTACAGTGCTCTTCTGTAATGTGTAAAGCTATCCTTCCAGGTAGATTGGAAAACATTGAGTTTAGTCAAGTGCCATTTACACTGTAGTTGTCTAACAGTCTGTTGCAAGCTGTTTCTGCCTTATTCTTTTATTTTTTGCTGGAGCAACAGCTGATGGAAGTTGATAGATGTGGGAGGTTTGTGATACAGCTACTAGGAGGATGTCATAATACTCTCAGGCCGATAATGTGTGGATGAACAAATACAATGATTAAAGCTTATTTTGTATGAGATTATTTAATGATCTAAGACTGATGTGTTCTGAGAAAGAATGGTTTAATGATGTATGTTAAGTCAAGTGTGTGGTAACAGTTATGAATGGGCCCCAACGTATTTGAATGAAACCAAATACTGAAATTGATATGAACGCCTTAGTTGATCCTGTAGTTTAAGTGAATATTAAAACCGCTTACGATTATTACTGTATTCAGGCATATTATTAAACATGATAAATTGTCACCAAATTTCTGAAAGAACTCACAACAGGGCCCTGGTGGCCTGTAGTTAAGTACTTTGTCAGCATCAATGAGCCAGTAAGCAAGTTCTGAAATCAGTTTTCTTTGGCTAATTCAAATTATAGTCCTTACGAAGGCTGTTAACAATAGTGCTTGCTTGCTGGTCTGCAATCTGTAAACATACCCATTTACAGCACTTTGAGTCAAGATATGTATAATGGAATCAGAATTGACAAATTTTTAATAATATTCAGCCCATTTGTGAAACAAAATACTTACAGTCAAATCTACAGAGAATATACATGTTATTTGGATGAATGTTGGGAAAGTTAATTTTTTTTTCATTTTTGATGTCTGGTTAAATAATTACAATATAACAATATACAAGTAAACAAGTAAAAAAAAAAGTTGCATTTTTCACTTGAAATTACCAAATTTTCACTATTGCACTATTGAAGTTTTGAAGATAAATCTAAACATTCCCTTCTTTATTTATCTGTATGCAGTTATCGAGCACGAGTATTTTAAAGCTAATTAATATAACATTATAGCCATGACAGCCATAGAGGTTTTTTTATTTTACTTGTGTCACATTTTGTTGTTTTGGTTCATTAGCATAAAGTTTTTAGGGAAAACATTATAACAAATATTTATTACAATTACTACATTTTTTTATGTGAAATTATATGAAGTTATAAATGTTAGTAAGGAAAAGCAGATTATATTGATATAATAAGAAGCTAGGTAAAAACAAAGTTAAAAACAAAAATGATAAATATTTTTTGCACTGCCTTGTAGAGCTCCAGCTGATTGAGAGAAAGAATACACAAATAGAAAAAGAAATTGAAATTGTTACAGTAGTTGCTTGTGCATATTAAAGCACTAACTAACACTTCAGGCTGACCATAGTAGACAAAAATTATGGCTCACTGAAAACAAATGTCAAATGGTCATAACAGTAAATGCACACATCCAAAAGGAATGTGAACTTGCCTGTGCAAGAACATGAAGCATTCCTGTTACATGGTTCATCAAAATTTTAGAATATTGGAAATGATTCTATTAGATTGTAGGTATTAATGAACAGGATGGGTGTTACTTGGTGGGAAAGACACTTTGAATACTGCAGACAAAAGTGTTTTTAAAAGACTAGGTTGATGTGGTTGAGCAAGACAAAAAAATTAAACCACTGGTGCATATACATTTTTGCATGTATACCTAAATGTTAGCCATAGTATATGTAATATTGAACAAACGGTTCTGTTTTTTGCTGTTACGACTGGTCACACCTCAGAAAAGTTAAATATTGTAATGCATATGGTGAAAAAGACTTTCAAGTATATTGTGATGTTATATTTTTATCATATCACCCACTATTAGTGACAGCTGTTACATACACCGTGTTAGTATTTGTATTCATGTCATGATGACGGTTTATCTGCTTATAGAATGCACCACCCTGCTGTTTTTCCTCATGAGACCAATTTAATTACTGAATTGGCTTGAGTCATCAAACGTGATCAGCATTCAGTGAGGGTGGTATTTGCTTGTGTTTTTCACAACAGGATTGTTTTTGAAGTTTGCCGCTGTTCGGCATTTTGCTTTGCCGGACTGATGAATCACTTTGATCAGGATGCAGTAATTTGACTGGTGAATTACAGTTTGAATTTGAATGTACAATTGGAATGTTGTGACAGTTGAATTATTTTCTTTCCACTCTTCCTCTCTCTCTCTCTCTCTCTCTCTTTCGCCAGGTACTGATCCATTCTATTTAATATTTAGAGTGCGGTTCTTCATCTCTGACCCTAACTCTCTTCAGCATGAACAGACCAGGTGCATTACTAAGTTCATATGTATGTATTCATATGTGTTTGTGTGTTGCTGAAACACTAACTTTAGCTCTGTCTTTTTTCTGCAGGCACTTTTATTTTTTGCAAATAAAGAAAGACATTCGTGAGGGCAGGTAAGACACGTGTAATCCTACTTTCATGTCAATTAATCTTTCTATGAATGACTCATTCTATAAAACCCAAATGTGACTCATTTTACTTGACGTAATTAAGCTAGCTCTTTCTATGTGAGGAGGTACATCTGACTCATTATGTACAAATCAGATGTTCATATAATTTATGTGTGTTTTTTAATTAAACATTTTTTAATCCTTTTTTAATTTAGTTTTATTGTTGTCTTACTCTTTACAGCAGGAGAATATGTGTGCACTTGTAACCTGCAATCTGTATATAGGCCTTCCTTCATCCTTAACATATTGCCATGTTTACTGGCAGCGTACCCTTGCTTAACTTAGGCAAAAGTGACATTTGGGCAGGATTAGTTTTAAATGAGGACATGGGGTAATGTAATTGTACCACAGGGTGACTTCAAAAGTGCTGTGTATTAACATTTCATTCCTCAGCATGGTTCATTATGGTACCGATTGTATTAACTTCAGTGCGACTGAGCATTGGCAAATTACAGTACCAATTTTTTTATAATTAAGTGGTTTGTCAGCATCAAAAATCCAGTAGGCATGCAAGTTCTGAAATCTACAGTTCTCATGTAAATTATAGTCCTTATGAATGCAATTAACAATAGTGCTTGTTGATTGGTCTGCAATTTGTAAATATACCAATATACCCTCCAAAACTGAAGAAAAAAATCTTGGGAGGAACCAAGACTCACAAGGGGAGCAAGGGAAGACCCATCCTCCTCTTGTCATACAGTATTTAAAGTCTATTAAGCTAAACTCAAAGTGGAACTATGAGAATCTGAGTCTGAATGGTAAAAGCTTTAGAAACTGCACAGCTGGTACATCTGATGATGATGATACAGCGATGCAGTTGAGGGTGTAGCAAATGGCATGAATGAGGTGAAGAACTGGTTGGTGCCAGGTGAGGAGGAGGCCCTGATGGTCAGTCCCCCAACAGTATTCAGCAGGACAATAAGAAGGTTATTATCTCAGAAAGATTTAAGAAACAAAGCTAGTTCTGGTTTGGATTAATATAGAGTCCCGAACATTAACTGGGAGATTATTCCACAATTTGGGGGCTTTGTAAAAAAAAAAAAAAAAGCTCTCCCCCCTATTTAAGTCTTCTGAATTTTAAGAACTATTAGAAAACCAGCATCCTGTGATCTGAGTAAACGTGGTGGTTCATAATAGGAAATAAGATCTTGTAGGTACTCCGGTGCGAGACTGTCGATACAGAATTTAACAAGAAACCAGTGTAGCACTGCTTAAAACTGGGCTGATGTGATAAAACATTCCTGGTTTTAATTAGTACTTCAGGAACTAATTGAAGTTTATTCAGGTTCCTGTTGGAGCATCCTGACAAAAATGGATTATAGTAGTCTAGTATTGAGGTTATAAAGGCATGTACCAATTTTTCAGCATCAAACATAGATAATGCATTTCTTTGAAATATTTCAGAGGTTCTTTTAAATTTGCTGATGTGTTGGTTAAACGTCAGATCTGAGTCAATTGTCACATCAAGATTTTTGGCTGTTGAACCAGGATGATTTAACATTAAATCTGAACATTTAGTCCGAGCAGGACACCTTAGGACCGAGAAGAAGAACTTCTGTTTTATCTGGGTTCATAAGAAGAAAGTCTTTTATCTTTTACACAATCTTCTATTTTATTTAATCTGGATTTATCATCTGTTTGGCTGATATGTACAGCTGTGTAGAAGGCCGTAAGAGCGTGTTTGACATTGGGGGGGCACATTTGCTAATATGAATCAAAGTCCACCTTATCCCCTAAAATATTACCTATAAGCTGATTCCACTGTAGTTGAGGTAGTAAATCACTGTATGTATAGTGACAGAGAACAACATTTGTGGAATTACGGTGAATTGCAAATAAGTAAAGAAAATACAACATTATCTGTACTTCTGTTTATTATGAGATAAATCCAATTAAAGGTCACTTCACGAACTAAACAAGATACTCCACATTACATGGTACTGTAGTCAGAAAACCTTGAAATTATACATGCAATTGCAATTATGTTGCAAATCTCAGCATATAACTACTTGAATTACAGTTTCACCTTGTAAAGCTAGCCTCATGTTATGACCAGTTCACACAGGATAGGAAGTCTCATCAGATTAAATTTTCATTTGCCCATTGTTACATTTAGTTCTAACCTGGTTATAAGTGAATGCAGTGTATTAGTATTTAGGGCTGTATTGGCAAGAACCTGGTGACCTATATTATGATACAGGTGTTAAGATTCAATATATTGCAATACTGTAAGCAAGGAAATATATTGCAATCTGTCATCGTATAAAAAAAAGCACACCACCATATACATAGCCATCCAAATGCTAATGTTAGTGATGTACTCTTACAATTACATGTTTGTGTTGTAGTGGAGTCTAGCAGTCCGTGATTTAAGCAAAGCACAAAATGAACCACTGTTTGCCATAATTATTTGCATGTGATATGTCGATTAAAAAACGTATACTGTGTTTTTGAGAATTTCTACAGAAACAGCATTAGGAAATATAATGTAGCAATACATTTTCAATTTTCAACATTTTCTTATACTCTTAGTCATAAATGACAAACTAACCAAAAGAAAAGGCTTTTTGCTTGAAGATAAATTGCTCTGAACTAACAGCAGTTCATTATTAGAATAAGACAAAGGTGGGGATCAGATATTTTTGCAATGTTTACTAGCACTAACTTACTGGCTAATGATGCGAACGTAGCCTTATGTGCATAGAACGCAGAAATGTGTTGCATGCACAGAAGAAAAAAATGTCACATGAATTCTGAATCTGATATTTCTTATTTACATGGCCACAAATTGGACATTTATCTGATTAAGAACCTTATATAAAAAGTGATTTACATGCCTACACAGCTCTAAAGAAATCAGTGCCACATTAAGTCAGAAAGGCTGGTAATTTGAACAGAATCATAGTTTATGCATTCTGATGTTTTTCTTTTTGGAATTTCTTAAAAATGCAGGCTAAAGTGTCCTCTAAGCTCTGCTGTGGTGCTGGCGTCATATGCTATTCAGTGTAAGTCTAGTGCATCAGATGATTTCAGATTTTAATTTAAGTCTCACAACATAGTCACAAGGGAAAACTGACATGTCATGGCATTGCTATAACTGTTTCTTTTTGGCTTAACAGCTGAGTTTGGAGATTATGTCCCTGAGACTCCTGCTGGATATCTTGGCCAAGACAGTTTTATTCCTGAACAAGACAAGGACTTTCTTAACAAAGTGGAGTCACTGCATCCCCAGCACAAGTGAGTACACAGATCCCAACTCTTATTCATAAAAATTGCATAGAAACAAGCGCATATTGGACTGCAGCCCCTTTAGCCCTGTGATTTGAGCACATGTTAAAACAAGCAGCTGCAAACATTTTTAACGCTGATTTGTTTTCTACATGTACATGTACTTATTTACATGGCACACTCCTGAATTCAGGGCCTCAGCTCAGCTGAGATTAGCGTGTTATAAGTTGAATTAAGTGTGTTTAATGAGGCACTGAAGTTTGCAGTGCTGTGGCTCATTGTGCCTAAACTCCATCTCTGGGTCTCTGGCCACAGGGACTTAGGGCTCAAGGACTCTGAATGTTGTATCAAGTTAAGTGATGTTTACTGAAGTATTCAGCGTCATTTCAGAGGTTTCACGGCTGCAAGCATATAAAATGTGGGAATGAGAGAGCACTTTACTTTCAGACTCACCCATAGTTGATATTGAGCCCTATGGAATTGTTTAGTAATGGGCACACCAAAGCCACATGTCTGCAAATGTGCAGGAGAAGACTTTACAGAGTGGTTTGATTCTCTTATTGTCAATACCAGGTCTTAGTCAGTCACTAGATAGAAACGTTGTAACGTTGCTAGGTTATCGAAACGGTGCTATGGCAAATACGCAGTAATCAAAGTTAAAGACTGTCCAACTTTTTTTTGGCCAGGGAGTGTATATTTCTATTGACTTTATTTATCCATTGCCTTTGTACAAACATTCTAATCTTGTTCATACAGTTATGCAATAAGAATGGTTATGCTTAATTGTAGGCTTTATAAACAAAACATCACTAACAAAACTAAGCACACATATTTTCAACACCACAGTGGAAGTTAACAAATCGTCTACACAGAATGCAGTTACCCTAACTTGCATTGCAGCCTGTTAGCCATGCAATTGCGGCCACTAACCCTGCATGGGGTCTCTTTTATTTCTGTTTTTAACTATACAATCCAGTCACGTTATTATGACCATTAGCTAATATGCAGAGTAACTTGTGGGAGGATCCAAGTGGTATTGGTGTGTCCCTAGTAATTATATAATAGTTTCTTCACCATCAGGTAGCATGAAAGCTATATGGTAAGGCTATAAATAACTTATGTGGTAATTCTAAAATGAATTTAAATCATAGTGTAGTCACTTTTTCCAAAGATGATATGTGATTATTCCAGTTTAATGTGAAATAAAAATGCAGATATTTTTGAGAAGTATCCCAGTGTCACCTAAACATTCTGCTTTTTCTAAAGCAGTTATGTGCTGGCAACAAAATGATTCATAGACAACAATAAACTAAATAAATATATATATAGTAATGTATTGTTGTCTATGAACAATAAATTACTTTTATATTTTATATATAATGGAGGGCCCATGTTTTAACATATATATCTCATCTTTTCTTGCAGAATCACAGAAAGTTGACCCATTGTTTAAACGGTCGTGCTGATTTCCACTCCTGTACGATCAACCCACGTGTCAATACTGATACAAAAGCTATAGCATTTGTAAATTCTTGATATCTCCCCCTTCCCATAAGGATCTAACTCCATAATAGCTTAATAGCAGTAGTTTAGTCTTCTAACAAAACTGCGCACCAGCAGGTATCTGAAGATATTGTGATATTTTTATAGCGTATAATGTAAAAAGAAGTCATCAAGAAATACGAACTTGTTCTTGTTCTAGGTAAGCTCTTTTAATTCATGCCCTGGAAATGGACCAGATAAAAGTGGTAATAGGGCTATTTAGCTGACTAATCCAAGACTTGGTTAGCAGAATTGGAATCATTTGAAACAAATACAGGAATCTTGACAATACTGTTATTTTAACCATATTTACCCAGCCAGCTAATGTGATACGGAAAGACATCCATCTTTGAAAATCCAGTTTAGTTTGTTCTAATAGCAGTTTAAAGTTGTGATCATATAGATCTTTGAACAGTTGTGTGACGTTTATACCTAAATAGGTGAAAGATTGTTATTCAAGCTTCCAAGGGAAATCACTGTAATCAATTGTCTGATGGTTTATGGGAAAGCAAGCTCTTTGAGAAATTAGGTTTATAGCCCGAAAGACTACCAAACTGTTGCAATATGTCTAAGCTTTGGAATCGATTTTACTGGATTGGATATATACAGCAGAAGATCATCAGCATACAGTGACACCTTGTGTGTTGTCTGGTTTTTGACAACACGCACTATATCGTGTTGATTACTCAAAGCTACAGCTAAAGGTTGAACAGATAAATCAAACAAAAAGGGTGAGAGCCCACACCCCTGTCAGGTCTCTCTGTGTAGTGTAAAAGATCTAAATCTAAATCTAAATATTTAGATCTAATGGAGTTTGTGAGTACTGAAGCAGTTGGTGAAGAATACAGAATTTTAATTCATGAAGTCAAGAGAGAACCAAACTCAAATTTATCCAATACCAATAATAAATAATTCCATTCAACATGTTTGAATGCTTTCTCTGCATCAAGGGTTGGCAGGCTGGATTGAAAGAGTAGGGTATATTGAATAGCTGTTGCATATTTTAGAATGATTGCCTACCCGGTACAAAGCCTGTTTGGTCAAGAATCTTAGGTATCACCTTTTCAAGGCAGCATGACAGAACCTTGGTAAGGTTTTTATAGCCACAGAATAGGAGGCTAATGGGCAGTAAGATCCACAGTCTAATTGATTGTTATCTTTCCTCAGTAAAACTGATATTGTGGCTTGGGCCGTAGCAGGGGGTAATTTTACGGTTGTAATAATTTTTTCAAACAGTGATGACAAGAAGGGTGCTAAATCCTCACCTAGACAATTAGTTGGGCTACTCCTTAAACAACCACTCAGGCCCTCAAAACTTATAACATGATTTGTACTGTGCCAACTTAAAACTACTTTGTCTAGAAAATAGTGCTTACTCTGATTTTATATGAAGCAGTACCCTCAATAGTGCTGCAAATGCCAGGTTCCATTAGGAGCTTGACTGCTAGACATTAGAAGGTGGTTGACTGAAATGTTGATCGTGATATAAGACAGGGTCTCTTCCAGTGTAGAGAAGGTCCGGTCCTGGTTACTGTGAGTGATCTGGAAATAAGTTGGTTAAAGAATGCCAAAGCGGATCACCTCCAAGCCTCGGAGCTGCTGTCTCACTTTGTTGTATCCCGCGCAAGCCTTGGTCACTTCTAAAGTGTAAACAGACATGGTCATACTGTCCATCTTAATCCGATGTTTTTCTCTGGCGAGCCAAAGAATATTGCCGCAACTTCTGAAGTTGTGCAGGCGCGCCAGAATGATGAGGTCAGTCCCAACGCCTTTTGCAACAATGTCGAGACAGCAGATGTGGAGCTGCTCTGGCTTTCCGGCACTGCCACAATTCTGATGTAATTCCTTCTAGACCTTGCTTCTATATCTTCGCACTTACTCTATAGTAGCTCCAACTGAGCTTTGAGGCGTGCTACTTGATGTTGCAGAGTGGCGATATCATCTGTACATGATTGGTAGGCTCCTATTCATCTCGCCAGTTGAACTTTTCAGCTTGGCTAACTGGTGACCCAGTTTTGAAAGGATTGTAGCTCAGTTCCCATGTCTGCTCTAAACTCTGCCATCTCATTCTCTAGCACGCTTCTGATTTCCATTTTAATCATATCTCCAATATTTCCAGGTAGGGACTTGAGAAGCTCAGACCTGAAAGCTTCCATGCCCAGTCCTGCGGTCGCATGGGCATGACTTGATCTATCACACTGGCCTGGGAATGAACCGAGAGCACTAGGCCTTGGAGCAGTTGTGGCTGAGCTTTACCGGCCATGTTCACATGTTGTTCTTACAAGCAAGTGAACAAACTTTTCAAGAAATGAAACTTTTTTGTCCGAAAGTGCAAGAAAACGGTCTTTTAATCTGAAAGTTCTGCGGAGCCTAACTACCTACCATAGGTTCTTAATGCCTCGCCTCCTCCATAAACTACTAATTATTATTATTATCAGTCGTATGTGTAAATGTTAGTGTAAATGCTATCGATAAAATATAAGCAGTAACTTTGCAACTTTGATCAATGAAAACCAAATGCGTTTGTGCGCATGTGTGCAGTATGTTTATTCATGTGTGTCCATGTGTTTGTGTGAGAGCAAGAAAAAGAATGAGGTGGAGAAAAACAAGGCGCGTCTAACCGTGTGCTTGTTTACATTTCAGAGGGCTCTCTCAGAGTGAGGCAGAGTTGTGTTTTCTGAACACAGCTAGGACATTAGATCTGTATGGAGTGGAGCTTCATAGTGCACGGGTAACATTTCCACAACACTCTATTACAGCTTTGTTTGTGTTGTTTTGGAGCTTTAGTCAGCGTTCAACAAGAATAAAGGATTGTAAATCTCTTCTGTACTGCCATGTGTCCTTTTATATGCTTGCGTTATCTCTATGTACCATATGGAGCATTTACTTGTCTACATGACTAATAATTTTTATAATTTCATTTTAATGGCTTTTTCTTCTCAGGATGCTAATAACCCTTCTCTCTGGGTTGGAATTGCATCAGGAGGTGTGGCCATGTTTTGCAATTTGGTTTGCTCCAGTTTTTTCCCCTGGTGAGTTCTTGTGTAATCTTCTCTGATGAGCCAGTCACTATCCTATCCTTGGCCTTTAATGTTTTACAGCATTAATATGTTTAAAAGGGGCAAATTGTATTATCAGTGGTGCATTCACAATAATATAATTTTATTGCTGGTAATTGATCAAATTAATATCATAAAAAAATGGAACATCAGATGTGGGAAACGCAGCAGAGCGCTCATCAAATTCCATAATTGCGGACTACGCACAGCGCTTCCTAGCATCCACTTGGCCAACCTCTGCGCACTAGGCACCAAAATGGACAAACTTTCACTTCTGAACCGGACCAACATGGACTTTTCTCTCTCTGCGGTGCTGTGCTTCACTGAGACCTGGCTCACTGAGGCCATTCCGGACAGCTAAGAGGCGGCGGAATCTGCTTTTACATCAACGGCGGCTGGTGTCGGACATCACTGTGTTCATGAAAACATGCAGCCCTGATCTGGAGTCTGTGTTCATAAACTGTAAACCATTCTACTGCCTGCGGGAATTCTCCTCCGTGGTGCTTGTTGGAGTTTACATAGAACCAAGCGCGTGTGTGCGCGAGGCACTGCGCGTCCTCACATACCAGATTACCAGCGCAGAGCACAAACACAGTCTGTTTTTATCATTCTTGGGGACTTCAACAGAGTGAAACTCACCAGTGAGCTGCCCAAATACAGACAGCATGTTACCTGCTCTACCAGGAAGAGTAATATCATAGACCACTGCTATACTATATTAAAAGGTGCATATAGCTCTTTTCCCCAAGCTGCTCTGGGCCTATCTGACCACTCTGTGGTCCATCTTCTCCCAACCTACAGACAGAAGCTCAAGTGGGCCAAGCCTGAGGTCAGTACTGTGAAGACGTGGACCAGTGAGGCTAAAGAAAAGCTTCAGGACTGTATGAAGTTTACAGACTGGTGTGTGTTTGAGGACTCTACAAGCAGCCTGGATGAATATACTGACAGTGACGTCCTACATCAGCTTCTGTGAGGACATCTGTGTTCCGACCAGGACTCGCATTAGATATAATAATGACAAGCCCTGGTTTAACGGCAAACTGAAGCAACTGTGACAGTCCAAGGAGAACGCATTTAGGAGTGGGGACATAGTTATTTCCACAACTGAGCCTTCAGCCGTCTGGAAAAGCCTACACAACCTCTCAGGCTACAAACGACCCCCACATCAGACAATGAGGGGTCGTCAGCTGGCGGTACTGTAGGTTTGAAAAGCCCAGCTCCACTGAACAATACAATACCACCTCACACCCTTCTGACTCTCAGCCACCCATTCAAGATCTGTGAAGCAGACATGCACCGACTCTTCAAAAAACAAAGAGTGAGGAAGGCATAAGGCCCAGACGGAGTGCCACCCTCCTGCCTGAGGAACTGTGCAGTCCAGCTTGCTCCTGTCTTCACCAAGATCAATAAATCACTGGAGCAGTTTGTCGTACTGGCGTGCTTCAAGCGCTCCACAGTAATTCCCATCCCCAAAAAGCCAACCATCTCAGGACTGAATGACTACAGACCTGTTGCACTGACCTCCGTGGTCATGAAATCCTTTGAGAGGCTGGTTCTCCCTCACTTGAAGGAGATCACCAACCCCCAACTAGACTCCAGCACCTCGACCGCTCAAATACATATGCAAGAGTTCTGTTCTTGGACTTCAGCTCTGCCTTTAACACAATCACTAAGAGACAAGCTGGTTAGGATGCAAGTGAGTCAGCATCTGGTCTCCTGGATCACTGACTACCTCACTGGCAGACCTCAGTATGTCAGGCTGAAGCACAAAAGGGGACTGTATTCTCCCCATTCCTCTTCAAAATCTACACCTCAGACTTCCAGTACAACTCTGAGTCGTGCCACACGCAAAGGTTTTCGGACGATACTGCCATTGTGGCCTGTGTACGGGGAGGTCAGGAGGAAGAGTACAGACATCTTGTGGACGACTTTGTGTTATGGTGCCGTAGGAACAACCTGCTGCTGAACACCTCCAAGACCAAGGAGATGGTGGTGGCCTTTCCGCTGGGCCAGGCCACTCACACAGCCTGTCTCTATTGAGGGGGTTGATGTGGAGATGGTTAGGACCTACAGGTATCTCGGTCTGCACCTGGATGATAGATTGGACTGGTCAGCCAACACAGACACCCTGTACAGAAAGGGGCAGAGCCGGCTTTACTTTCTGAGGAAGCTGGGATCCTTTAACATCTGTAGGAAGCTCCTGCGGATGTTCTATCAGACTGTGGTGTCCAGCTGTCTCTTCTATGCTGTGGTGTGCTGGGGAGGCAGCATGAAAAAGAGAGATGAGATGCGTCTGGACAAGCTGGTCAGACGTGCGGGGTCCGTGGTTGGTGTGGAGCTAGAGTCTGTGGCTACGGTAGCAGAGAGGAGGACACTGCACAAACTGCTCTCCATCATGGATGATGATGGTCACCCACAGCACACCATCATCATGGAACAAAGGAGCAAGTTCAGTGGCAGGTTCCTGTCACAGAGCTGCTCTACAGACAGACTCAGGAGATCCTTTGTCCCGAGAGCCATCAGACTCTTCAATTCCTCCCAGTGGAGCCGGAAGAGGAAGGAGGACAGATGAGGAACAAGTCCCTTATGTTCAAATTACAGTTTATTTTTATTTGTACTGTAATCACATTACTGTACATTTGCACTCCTCTTGACACTATTGACACTTTACTGGACATCTTATGTCAGCACTCATAGACACTATCGACACTTTACTGGACATCTTATGTCAGCACTCATAGACACTATTGACACTTTACTGGACATCTTATGTCAGCACTCATAGACACTATGTCAATGTACATTTGCACTCCTGGACACTATTTGACACTTTGCTGTACATCCTGTACATTTGCAATCCTGCACACTATTTAAACGCTATTTAATTTTTATATACCTTATTGTTTTTTTGTACTATGTTTGTAACTGCTGCTGGCTGCTAAATTTCCTTCGGGATCAATAAAGTATCCATCCATCCATCCATCCATCCAGCCATCCATCCAGCCATCCAGCCATCCATCCATCCATCCATCCAGCCATCCATCCCCGGACATCTACACACCAAACTGACCCACCTCAGTGTGCCAGCCTCCACCTGTCAGTGGATCTTAAACAGTTACGAGTCTGCCTACAGACGGGTTGTGGAGCAGGTGGTCCTCTGGAGCAACTACAACAACCTGGAGCTGAACACAGCCAAAACAGTGGAGATGAGAGTAGACTTCAGGAGAAGCCCTTCCACCCTTACAGCACTCACCATCCTCAACAGTACTGTAATGGCTGTGGACTCCTACAAGTTCCTGGGCAATATAATCTCCAAGGACTTAAAGTGGGACTGCAACATCAGCACCATCATCATAAGAGCTCAGCAGAGGCATGTGTCAGCTGAGAAAGTTCAACCTGCCCAAGGAGCTGATGGTGCAGTTCTACAACGCCACCGTAGAATCTGTCCTCACCGCATCCATCACAGTGTGGGGCAGCTATGCCACTGAACACGACACCCACAGTCTGCAGTGCATTACCCGGTCTGCAGAGAAAATTATTGGTGTGAAGTTACCCTTCCTACCAGACATGCACACGGCCAGAACCAGGAAGCGCGCAGAGAACATCTTCCGTGATCCATCACAACCTGACCATCACCTGTTCCAGTATCTTCCCTCAGGTCGGCGTTTCAGCCAGTTGAGGATCAAGACCTCCAGACTACTACTACCGTCTCAAGCAGTGACTCCTCTGTTTTTCATATTTATATCTATTAAATTTAGTCTGCAGTCCTTTACTGCTGCACTTAGCACTTAACTTTAAATATACAATTCTGCACGTTAAGTTGTTACAGGTGTGTGTGTGTGTGTGTGTGTGTAAGAGAATGGCTAGGTTGGGTGTGTTTGTTACTTCCATAATGTCAGTTATCATGCACTGTGAGCTACTGTAACCAAACACAAATTCCTTGTATGTGTAAGCATACTTGGTCAATAAAGCCTGATTCTGATTCTGATATAATGCCATCTCCCTGACTCTCCCTGAATCATAGTTGTCATTATAATTGCACTTCTCATTAAGGCTGTTTTTGTAAAGGTTGTTTTCACTTTGAAAAGGCATTGCCATGATGTGGGCATGTGGTCATTAAGCAAATGCGTTTCTACTTAGTCCATTATGCACTTAAACAAAATAAAATTACTAATGTAACAAATGCAGTTTGCATTTGTGTCTATTGGTTCCCTGTGACTACAATTATTTTATTAAAATTCACAGATCTCTGGACCTGGATTTGGACTCATGTTTAAAAGAATGAATGATAATGAACAATATTCTATGCTAAAGTATTTATTAACGTATAAACATTCTAAGTATTTTACATTTCATATCTTTACCAGGAGAAGTTGTAGATCCTATTTTATGTGTAAATTTAATCAACAGAGTATTTCTTTATTTGATAATCTGTTTTATCCTCAGGATAAATGTCATCAAAATTTCATTCAAAAGAAAAAGATTCTTTATACACCTTCGGCGGAAGCATGTAAGTTCCATTTCTCAAAATATTTTAGCATTTCTGTACAGAAAAAAGTTGTTAATGTGGTTTTGATATCATTTGATTTGATAGGGAGAGGTTGGGCAGCAAGTGGTATCTGTCTCAATGCCCAGTTCCCGTGCCTGTAAGAACCTCTGGAGATCCTGTGTGAACCATCACACTTTCTACAATAGAAAAAACCCACATGCCGTCTCAAAACCTAGGTACACAAACATGCTGGAAATTGTGTTGAGCCCTCCTCCCAACACATTTTGTTTGTTGTTCCACCAAACAAGTGTGTGTGTGTGTGTGTGTTTTGAAGGTCGGTCCCTCTGTATCGGAAACTGATAGGTGATGTGATGTGGAACCCCATAATAAAGTCTCTTTCCACTGAACATCTGGAAACCAAGAGTCTCCCCTCAAGATCCCCACCCAGCACGCCTAACTGGTACTACATTTATACTCATTTATCCACAGTTGCACTATATTACTTATTTAAGATATGTAAGGCTAATTTTATATGTCTGCAAAGATGCATGCCTATACAAATGGTTAAGCATAGCTTATTTATTAAGACTCACAGAGACCATAATGTGCATACCTTCAACTGCTTGTTTTTAGATCCATATTGTTTTAGATCCATATTTTAGATGAGTATTTGTTCTAGAACAGAGAGAGAGAGACAGACATTTCCTTTTCTGTATCTGTACATTCCGCCTTGGAAACTGCTCCTGAGCATACATGTAATTTGTGAGTATGTTAAAAGATATATGCATGTGCAGGAGTCTTACATGTATTTGCAGATGGTCAGAAGTGTAAATCAGCCGTTAGCCCAAATACATAGATTTATTAACCATAATAGACTATAATAATTAAGTAATGATAAGAGAGTTGGAGAGTTTTACAGATAGGATAAATAGTTTAATCTTTCTGCTGATTTAAGGCGTAGTCCTCGTTTGCGACATGATTTTCGTAAGCCACGCCCATCCTCTGCAGACAATCTCACCAATGAGATGAGTTATGTGACAGAGAGTGAAGACGTTTTCTATACTTACAGGTGAGCAAAATTCCATCTGTGCAATCTCAGTTCACTATGATAAGTTAATATAACAGTACACTCATACACACATATATGGTTAATAAAGGAAAGCTCAGGAGGATGAGAGGACCAGCACTGTTCCATCTCACACTGATGAGCTTGCTACAGGGGATGAAGAAGACTGGCAGGGTCTCTGGGATAAGGTGAGTAGAGAGTCTTTAAGGCCAGCTGTATTTGAGACAAATCCTGGAATTTTTGCAGGAAGTTTACAAGCAAGCTGCGGACTTTTGAGACTAAATTACTGAGCGGTTATAAGGTTTTAGCCTTTTCCAACCTTAAATGTAACTACATGTGTTCATGGCGGAATGAGATGCAGCCAAGCAGAAGTATGCGTGATAAAGAACTCAATTTCTTTGGAAATTGCATTCCTTTAGGTATATGTACACACTTAAAAAGATGGTTCTTCTTAGTAAAAAATAGTTCTATGTAAAACCACGAACACTCAAAGAACAGAGAATAATTAAATGGTTCTTTGTCATAAAACGATTCTTCAGATTAATGCTGTAAATGGTTCTGTATAGCACCAAGAAGAGAGGTTGCAAAGTACATTTTAATTATGAGAGAGTTAAAGTTCGATACAGAACCATTTTCTTTACTAAGAAACACTTTGGGAAGCCTCTTTTTTAAGATTGTATGTTGTGTTTTCCTTTTATCTTTCAAAGATACAAACATTAACATAGCCATTATTGTTCATATTGGGTAGTGTTTCAAATGCAAACATGTGAACCAGTCATGCAAATCCTTTCCTTGAAAAGCATGAGTTTCTTTAGAAGACATTGCTTATTTCAGGATGTTATCTTGTATCAAATGTACACTAATTGTCTCATACGTGTGCTGTTTAGTTTTACAGTGTTTGAATACGTCTGTTCTTTTAATTAGTAATCTCTAAACACAAATTCCACTCCCTTGTTTCAGAATATGGCAGCTGATGGGGAGCTACTTTTAATAAGAATCAGTCCAGACCAAGAGGGAAAGTTTGGTTTTAATGTCAAAGTAGGTGTCACTTTGGTTGTCTTTTTTATATTTGGAAGGGAAATGTTCATGTATACTAAATGTGTTTGAGACATTTTTACTTTGGTTTTCATTGTGTGTGATGTTATTTGGCTGTTCCTTACAGGGAGGGGTGGATCAGAAGATGCCTTTGGCCATTTCCCATGTAAACCCTAACTCACCGGTAAGGAGTACCAACAGGGTTGTTGGGAATTTTATAAATGCTTGCATATGTAACACAGCTTCTTTTTTGCAGGCTGGTTGCTGTGTACCTGCATTGTTGGAGGGAGATCAAGTGTTGTTGATAAATGGGCGAGACATTTCAGAGCACACACATCAACAGGTGGTTATGTTCATCAAAGCTAGCAGAGAGTCCCACAGCAAGGAACTTGCTCTGCTTTTACGTCGGAAAGGTAAGAATGTTTGTTTGTGTTTCCCTTCAAACTGCCAGTAAATGTCAGAATTATTCAACTGTGGACCTGGGACATAATAGCTTGTTTAGTCAGCTAGTGTTTTGTTTGATCAGGCCTTATCTTAGTCATGTAGCTTGGAAACCTTGATATACACTGACTTTCCAGTGTATTGGGGTCACCTTACTTGTACATCTACCATTTCGGTCCAGTTTGTAAATATACCATTTTCCCATTAGTTACAACTAGGGGTGTGCGATATATATCATCTACGATAATATACAATAGTTGCCAGGTTAACGATGTGCGTGAGCTGACGTTATCGAGTATCTTAATGACAGAAAAAAAAACAGTTATAACACCTTGACTCTGCACGCTTTAGTATAGGCTGCTCCGAGTGTGCACTGAAAGTGTGCTAGTATAGCCTAAAGCTAGAATAGCTGCCTAAACAACACACCTAAAGCAGTAAATGAGTGGACACACTGTGCCAGGGGAAGAAATTCAGACCGTCTTAGGTTTAACCCCTAGGCGATGATCATCTTTACTCGCGTGGAGCTGCTTTGGGTTCGATAAGACTAACAACAGACTCAACACCTAACTGGGGATGCATATGATCGGCAAACTCTTCTGAACATCCGATCATCGCTCAAGACGGACTTTAACACAAACTCGCACAAAGGCGCAAGCGGCTGCCCCTCCGCGGCTATGCCACTTCTTTGTTCACTAACACGCGCACGCCGGCGAGGCAGGAGAAAGCACAAGAGGGGCAGACGTGCCGGTATATTATGCAGGACAAGGAAACGGTGCTTCAACCCTTCGCTGCTCGTAAATGTCCAATCACTGGAGAACAAAATAGGCGAGCTGAACGCGCGGATCAAGTTACACTGCGACATCGAGAGCTGCTGCGTTTTAGCGCTTACAGAGACGTGGCTATCTGCGGCTATACCTAACAACGGCATCACACCAGCCGGCTTCTCCACTGGCAGGACAGAACTCTGGACTCTGGTAAGGGCAGAGGTGGCGGGGTGTGTGTTATGGTGAACTCTCGATGGGGGACATGTAGCAGTTCTAGCCAGTCACTGGGCATCAGAAGAGCTGCACACTGACCATTTCTGTGTCTGAGGTGGTGAAATCCTTTAGGGCAGTTAACCCACGCAAGGCACCAGGTCCTGACGGCGTACACAGTCGTGTACTTAAAGCATGTGCCAACCAGCTGGCTGAGGTTTTCACAGACATCTTTAACCTCTCCATAAGACTGTCAGTGGTTCCTACGTGCTTTAAAAAAAACATCATTGTTCCAGTTCCCAAGAAACCTTCTGTCACCTGCCTGAATTACTACTGCCCTGTTGCACTGACATCAACAGCTATGAAGTGCTTTGAGCGGCTGGTCAAAGCTCACATCTGTTCTACGCTCCCTGCCAACATGGACCCTCACCAGTTTGCATACCGCTCCAACAGATCCACATGATGACGCCATTGCAGTACAGTACACACTGCTCTCACACACTTGGACAGAAAGAACACATATGTGAGAATGCTGTTCATAGATTACAGCTCAGCTTTCAACACAATCATCCCAGCCAAACTCATCCCGAAGCTCAAAGGTTTGGGTTTGAACTCTCATCTCTGCAACTGCATACTGGACTTCCTGACGAGTAGACCGCAGGTGGTGAGGGTGGGTGACAGCATCTCTTCCACTCTGACTCTGAGCACGGGGGCCCCCCAGGGATGTGTACTCAGCCCCCTCCTGTATTCCCTGTACACTCATGAATGTGTAGCCAAACTCTCCTCCAACCTCATCTTCAAATTCGCTAATGACACTACCATCCTAGGCCTCATCACAGATGGAGATGAAACAGCGTATAGAGACGAGGTCAGCTCTCTGTCAGAGTGGAACCACGACAACAATCTCCGTCTAAACATCAGCAAAACGAAGGAGATGATTGAGGACTACAGGAAGCAGCAGAAGGGCTGTCACTCTCCCATTTACATCAACGGAGCTGAAGTGGAGAGTCAGCAGTATTAAGTTCCTCAGCGTTCACCTCTCTGATGACCTCACCTGGTCCCTCCATACCAACACAACTGTGAGATCTGCCTGTCACCGTCAGGAAATTTGGACTGCCTCCTGATGTCCTCACCAGCTTCTATAGATGCACTATATAGAGCATCCTAATGGGCTGCATCACTGTCTGGTACGGCAGCTGCATTGCCTGCGATCGCAAGGCCCTAAAAGGAGTGGTGAGGACAGCAGAATATATCGTAGGCAACAAACTACCAGCCTTACAGGACATCTATCAGTCCCGCTGCCTGAACAGCTTCTACCCACACGCTGTCAGGCTCCTGAACAAACTGTTAGGCTGAGAGACCCCAATACCGTTCACTCGGCCACTGCTATATTACCTTATGTTACACTAAAATATTATTTATTCTGTTATCGCTGCTATGGACAATATCACTAAGTCACTTTAAATAGATATATCTTCTTAGATAACCTGCCAATGCAAAAGTTTCTTCATATGTCCTCCTGTATATCTTATGTATATTTCTTGTGTTTTGGATAGTCCTTTATATATTTCAGTTATAACTATATGTATATTTTCTAGCTTATTTTTACTTTAATATTGTCTATTTATTGTATGTTTGCACTGTTTTACATATATAATGCTGCCCTGCTATAGAGTTGTATCTGAGCCTCACCCCAAGCATTTCAATGCATGTTATGTCCTGACATGATGTGCAAATGACAAGTAAACTTGAAACTTCATCAGACCATAACACATTTTCCCACATGCGTTTGGTATGTCTTTTTGAAAAATTAAACCAGGCTTGGATGTTTTTTTTTGAAAGCTAAGGCTTCCATCTTGCCACCCTACCCCATAGCCCAGACATATGAAGAAGACAGGAGATTGTTGTCACATGTACAGCACAGCCAGTACTTGCGAGAAATTCTTGCAGCTCGTTCAGTGTTGCTGTCGGCCTCTTGGCAGCCTCCCTGACCAGTTTTCTTCTTGTCTTATCAATATCGGACAGATGTACTGTTCTTGGTAACATCACTGTTGTGCCATATTTTCTCCACTTGATGATGACCGTCTTCATTGTGTTCCATGGTATATTTAATGATTTGGAAATTCTTTTGTAGCCTTCACCTGACTGATATCTTTGAATAATGAGATCCCTCTGATGCGCTGGCAGCTCTTTGCAGACCTTTAATTGGTGATTGTGTGCTGACTCCAATTTAACACGACTTTGAATGTAATTGGTTAAATCTGAACACAGCCATACCCCCAGTTATAAAAGGGTGTGCACACTTATGCAACCACATTATCTCATTTGTTTTTACTTCACCTCCCTGAAAGATTTCTTTTTGTTTTTCAGTTGCTCAGTTGCATTGTACAGGTTATGGGTCACATTAAAAGTAGAAAAAGTTGTGAAATTATTTACATTTACATTTGCATTTGCGGCATTTAGCAGACGCTCTTATCCAGAGCGACTTACAAAAGTGCTTAGTGTTCGGTTAGAGTATGTATCTCTCCTACTCTTATAGTCCAACCTACTCTTATACTCAAACACTGCCATAAACACAGGGCCAGTGCTGATACCTAGAAAAAAGACAATGCAATTCCTAGCAAGACTGGAACACCTACAGAGAAGAGAATAAATACACTACATACAGTAAAAGTGCAGTACTTATACAGAGCTCCTAGAAGATAAAGTGCAATAACAGTTTATACCAACAGTTTAGTAGATTAGTGTGCAAGTTAAAAGAGATAGGTCTTCAGTCTGCGTTTGAAGACTGCGAGAGAGTTCACTGTTCGGACAGCCAGTGGAAGTTTGTTCCACCATCTGGGCGCCAGGACAGAGAAGCGTCTTGTCGCGTGTCTTCCATGAATCTTAAGTGATGGCGGGTCAAGCCGAGCAGTACTTGAAGCGCGAAGGGCTCAAGGTGCGGTTCAACTTTTGACCATTGCCATAAGGTAAGGAGGAGCTGGTCCATTCTTGGCTTTGTAGGCAAGCATCAGAACTTTAAACTGAATGCGAGCAGCTACAGGAAGCCAGTGAAGGGAGCGCAGCAGTGGAGTGACGTGAGTGAACTAGGGAAGATTGAAGACGAGCCGTGCTGCTGCATTCTGGATCAGTTGTAAGGGCCTGATGGTCTGCAGAGAAAGACCAGCCAGGAGCGAGTTGCAGTAGTCGAGTCTTGAAATGACAAGAGACTGGACGAGCACCCGGGAGGCCTCCTGAGAGAGGAAGGGTCGAATGCGTCTGATGTTGTGGAGAATGCATCTGCATGACCGAGTCAGGTTCTTAATATGGGCTGAGAACGATAACTGGTCATCCAGAGTCACCCCAAGGTTTCTTGCATCTTTAGACGGAACAATCAAAGAGTTCTCGAATGAGATGGCAAGATCCTGCTGAGGACCTGTAGTTCCAGGGATGAACAGCAGCTCAGTCTTGCTGGGATTGAGCTTCAGATGATGAGCTGTCATTCATGAAGAGATGTCAGTCAGACATGCAGAAATGCGACTGCAAACCTGAGTATCAGATGGTGGGAAGGAAAGCATTAGTTGAGTGTCATCAGCATAGCAGTAAGATCCATGAAGACTGTCTGGAAGAGTGTGGATGGAATGGGATCCAGTGGGCATTTTTTACATCACAAAAACCTGCCATTTGAACTGGGGTGTGTAGACTTTTAAAATACACTGTATCAGGGATTGAGCAGCATTCATACTACAGAATTATTTTATGTAATAGCTTTTGAAGGCTTTTGATCCCTGAGTCCTGTCACTATTGCTGTAAACAGTTCTGTCTGTGCATTTCACAAGAAACCACTCTAAATTACTTTGTGTACATTTAATTATGATTTAATTTTGCATAAATGTAGAAAATTTGGTGGCGTCTCTCCATTCTTAACATAACTAGATACTTAAACAAATTCTTGGTTTACAGTGCTTCCTGCTTGTTTAAAATTAGTGAATCATTGCAGACAGCTCATAAATAAAATAAAATTTAAAATGCATCATGCATTAATAATACTGTTCTCTTAGAGACATACAAGTATTATATGAGTAATGTATACATAAACTCTTCTTAAGTTAATGTTAGAACTTGCAAACATTTGACCTGTACTGCATTGCATTGTAATTTTGTTAAAGAAAAAAGTAATTTTATTGTATTACCTTACACAATACGTAGTACTGTAGCACCTCTGGACACTCTGGACAGCTTCACTCATATTGGCTGATCATGATGTCTGTTTACAGGTATCTCTTTACGAGTTGAAACCCCCCTGCAGCTCTGTGGTGGCCTTAGTCTTCAAGAAGAAATGCCCCCACCTCTTAGTCACCCATCTGGAGAGACACTGGAAGAGTCTATAGCCCGCTTGGATAGAGGATTGACCTCTGGAACCTTGCTGATGCAGTTTGAGGTTAGGATGTGCAATCGTGTGTGTGTGTGTGTGTGTGTGTGTGGATGCACATCTGCCTAAAGCATGAGTAAGTAGTTTGATGATGATTTATTTCTTGCATGTTTTGTGTGTGTGTGTGTGTGTGTGTGTGTGTGTTTTAATACTCATAGAAACTATACAGGAAAAAACCTGGATTGTTAATGTCTTGTGCAAAGATGTGTGACAACATGGACAAGAATCGATACAAAGATGTGTTGCCATGTAAGTTGCATTCTCATGATGTTTACTTATTGTTCCTCTTTGACCAAAGCTATGTGAGCCAAATAGAGTGCAAACTATGTTTGCCAGTCATTGTATGTCACTGGTACTGCATTTCTATATTCTTTTTTTCAGCATTAGTAGATGTATCTGAACCTGAATGCCTTCAGTGTTGCCTGATTAGGGGACTTGTATTGTAGCTTTGCTCCAATGATAATTAAAAATGAATGGATTAGTGTTAAGGACAAAAGTATTATTTTATTTTATTTTTGGGCTTGGTTATAAGGCTCTGTAGAAAGTAGAAGAGGCTTTTTCAGATAATCTTTAAAGCCCACTTCCTCATTTTTTCCTTGGTCTTTCCCTTTGCTCACTTCAGATGACATCACCAGGGTGGTGTTGCAGGCGGAGGAGGATAATTACATCAATGCCAGTCATGTGAAGGCTAGTAGTGAACTCATTCTCACTCACACACACACACAGTTCAGAACATGATACATGGTTAACTGATTTAAATGTGTTTTTCTCCTGCCAGTAGATTTTTGGCACTGAATAGTTAATCAATTTCTGACAGTTTACTATTTTTTGTTCAGTTAGCAAACATAGATCCATACATTGTCCCAGACACTGCGCAAAGGTCCTATTGAGACAGTAAAGAAGCATTACTTTGGGTACTTTAAGTTAAGATGGCTTTAGCAGCATGATGGACAAAACACCGGTATTGTATTACTTAGAAGAGGTATAGGGGTGGAAAGGAAGGAATGAATATGGCCCATTCCTGTAACAGTTCTTGCCCAAAAAAGCACATACTCACATTTCTTCATAGTGTAGAGGGTTTTAAGCAGTTTGGGCATGGGTTTGTGAGTACTTCTAGTACTTCTTCATCTTCAATTAAGTCCTGTAGTTAAAATGGTTTAAAAGGTCAGGTATGTAATTTTTTTTTGTTCGACCAATAATTGGCCATCAATATCGGACCAATTATTATAATTAATATAGTTGGGGATTTAAGATGCTTGATATGTACTTACTCACAGGTGCACAAATCAACTGAATTCTGTGTCAACACATCTATATATATAAAAACTGTTCTTTATATGGAATGTAGTACTGGCAAGTGGGGCAAGATTGAAGCATGTATATGAAGTAAGCAGCCTGAATCCATATTAAACATAACCTGTGTTAGAACCCAATTTTGGGCCTATACTAAAGCAGTAAATAAAATTTAAAATTAAACGTTCCCTACTTTGATGTTATATTATTTTAAGTTTTTAAAAGTATTTACAACGATTTATTCCAAGTATTAAAAGCATTTTTATTTATGTTTTTTTACATTTTTTATGTACTTTGAAAATGGTACATTATTTTGCTATTGTCCTTTCAAAAAGTGGTCCTGACCAACATTACTGTGTGCTTCTTCATTTAGTAGATGCAGCAGCTCTAGCAGAACTAGTTGCGCTTCCATACATTCAAAATGTAAATACCAAAAATGTTCCTTAACATGATTAATAAACCCGCCTATTCAGATTGTAACTGTTGTTTATTAAAAATGAAATAAAGTCAAAATAAAATTTTCGTTTTTCAGTTCACGGTTAATTATTTACTTCCCAAATTAGTCATTTTTCAAAGAAAATTGAACTGATCTTTGAGATGTGCATATTGTCACAAAAAAGTAGTACTGTGCGATCTTCAGTATTATATTGATGTGTACTGTAATTTTGCATGTTTTGTTTGTGAATGACATGCGCATTGCTTCATCAAAACACCACAGACACTTTCATCAGGAACAGTGATTGGTCTGGATATTCACTACACGCACAAACATTGTGATTGTTTAGATTACTCATTTGCATAAAGCAGCCTTTTATGACGTGTGTAATGCAAAGTTAACAATATCCTGATACCAATATTTACATACACTGTACTGTACTGCACCTGCATTGTCTGTTTTGTCTAAAAGGTTGTTAATGGGAAGATTTGAAATAAGATAATGAACAGAAAAAAAGTCACAAAGCATGCTGCTCGCTGTTTCACCTCACTGTGGAATGGTACAGTAATGTAAGACCACATACCTAATAGTGTTTGTCATTAATAGTGAGATGTGAGATCATAGAGTCAAAACACACCTTTAAGGAGAAAATAAAAAGATGGACCAAAAGCATTGAATGTTTTTTTATGTACTTTGACATGTATTTTAGAATTTTGGAGAAAAATAAAGAAAGATGTGAAAAACATCTTATATTTGCCAGACTTTAGCATCAGAAAGCTTCTACTTTTACTGTTTTTTGTTGTAGTTATTATTCATTTGTCAGTCATGTAGCTGTCTGTATGCTGAAAGAAACAATGGTTTTTTATAGTTGCAGTCTACAAATTGTGCAAAGCCTTTTGTATCAGATTAAACAAAATAATACTAGTGAAATGAAACAGTCAGCTGTTTTAGGAGGAACTATTCTAAAGACTATTCTGCATGATAAATATACATCACACCAATATCAACAATGATGACATAATTTCAATATACTAACGATAAGCTTACACTAAACCCACAGTACTTTTACATTAATTTCTGGAACAGCTGAGAAACCTTAATAAGCATACTCAGTAGGTCAGCACGATACATCCTTTTTATCATTATCGTGATACTAATATTGAAGAGTGCAATATGCAAAAGACCTCTAGCAAAACGCATTTCTTTATGTTGTAAACATTAAAAAAGTACATTTGATCAAGATATACTTGAAGAATATACATGTAGACAAATGATTATAATGATCTAATTTAATTTACAAAGAACCACATGAGCATTTTGCACCTTTGTACAGGACACGCTTGTCCATTTTACTGCCTGATAGTGGATGTCATGTACCAAAATTATTTTTTGTTTCATGGTTCTTCAGCATACTTTACCATATTAAAAATCTACATTGTGATCTTTCCATGTGTGTCTGTTGTATACAAGTCACCAGATTAGAAACAATGCAGATAGTTAAATAATGGCAAAGCCATTAAAATGTGGCACATTAGACAGAATAAAAATAAAATGATCTGAGTAATATTGATACTTATTTAAATAATCGTTGCATTTTGGTAATTTCATTTATGAGCTCAATGCAAGCTCCATTTTGAGTTTTTGTAGGAGTTTTGATGAATTTACATGTTCAAGTTACTCAAAAGCCATAAATAATTTTGGTCAAACTATCGCACGTCACTCTTTAATGATGGCACTTCAAAGATTCCCTATTTTGTACAAGATGCCAAAAATAATGCCCTGAGTAGTTATGTAAGACATATAACTAACTATAACCAGTTAATTTATTTTTGCTTTGATGTACCTAGAGATGAATGTATGGGATTTGTTTACTATTGTCATCATATCTTCATCATGCATTTTAGAATTGAGACATGTTTCTCATGAAATGTCTCATGAAATGAGACATTTTTCAAAGAACTCCTGAAAAATACACACTGATGCCTCTTTAAATGACTATATCAGGCTATATAGCATGACTTGCACTATAGTTAAGTTTTATTCTGTTGACTCAAAAATGCTACTTTTCTAAATTTCCAAAAAAGTACATACTGTTGCTTTAAAGTCAACCTGAAATGAAAAATGTATAACAATATAGAAGGAAAATGCATTATTTGAAATTCATGCTATATTTTAATATGACAAGTTTATACTGTTTGTCAGTCCATTTGATATCTTTCAAATGGTGTAAAAAAACATTTTAATGATGTTTGAGAAAATGATGGTTGAGATTTTGATATGATCAGTAGGGGTGTGTTTAAAAAATCGATTTTTCAATTCAAATCGATCTTCATTTCAATAATCCAATATTGATTAGTATAAACCCGAGATCGATCTTTAAAATAAGCATTCCAGCTCCCCCCGCCCAGTCTCGCATGATCAGCCATTGTTTTTTTGCACTACGAGATCTGGCTGGGGGCGCACATCAGTTAAGCATGGCTGGAGCACAAGTGAACATTTTGGATTCAGAAACCATGACGGTATTCACGCTATTTTCCAAGACAACACTGAGGGGGCCATCTTTCTTTACTTTGTGATAGAACTTCCGGTGTGCCTGCGAATACATTGATACTAATTACAAGCAAAATGACAATAAACATATAAAATGACTAGCATAATATGTTCAGTTAGAGGGAGTCAGTAATTGGAAGAAGAGGAAAAGTTGGCTTGAACAACCGTGTTACGAACACAGCACATAAAGATCAGAGTGTTTGTAAAGAGTGTTTGCTTCATCCATAGATCTGCGTCTATGGATGAAGCGCTAAATTTAAAACATCCACCCAAACCTCTGTATGTCTGCTCTTACCATTCTGTGGAGGGAAACCAGCATCAGAGCATCTTTATTCAGAGAAATGGCTCGCTTATAAAGCTCAGAGGAAGCAGACACGTTAGGTGTTTGCGAGTTAAGTAACTGTTTTATGATCAGAGTCCACCGTGCTAGGCTATTTGGGCTGTAGCTAACACTCACACAGAGTGGCTTGAGCAGCTGGCTTGACTTGGGTTTACACCAAGTCATAAACTCACCGTCTTTATGTAGGAGTACACAGCCGACCTTCCCACTATGCAGGTACTGATACGCTTCACTACTTGTATAGTTTTTCATTGCCGAACCGTCTACACCTTCAGAGAGTACAAAGTAATTAAAAACGTCGCCGTAGGTAACCTCAGGCCACCTTTTCATATAATCCACCCACTGTGTTATTAACCTTGGATGAGACAGTGTTGTCTCATTTGAAATTCTTATTGCTTCTCTGGTCTCTTCCAATGTAACTGTATTCATTTTGGTTAGCTGAGCAGAAGTTCTAACACAAAGGCGGAAGAAACACATGCTTGAAAGTGGGTGTGGCGAAATACGGTGAATATAAACATATAAACACTAATGTTTTTAGTAATGGTAGGTTGAGTGTTCCTTGTACATTTACCACATTAGTTCTCTGAAAATCACGGAAATGAGTGGCGATACCCAGCCCTAGATGTCAGTATGCATCTTTACTTGTTAATTAAACGTAGATTCTGTTTCCTTTAAAAAATTGTACATTTAAATTGTACATTTAGCACATTTAAAGTGGTGTGTGTGTGTGTGTGTGTGTGTGTGTGTGTGTGTGTGTGTGTGTGTGTGTGTGTGTGTGTGTGTGTGTGTGTGTGTGTGATTTAGACTGAGCCAGCAGGTCATGTATTACAATACATGGCGGCACAAGGGCCATTACCTCACACCTGTACCCACTTCTGGAGAAGCGTATGGGAACAGGGCGTGACTCTAATCGTTATGCTGACCACACTGACTGAGAGGGGACGGGTGAGTTCCACACACACACACACACACACACAAACCTCACAGATTAATTACGAATTTACAAGCTGGACATAAATGGAAAACATTTATTTACATAGATTCTCCTAACAACAGTAATGTCTGAATCCAACATGATTCCACTTTGGAATATAGTGAACTGAACCTGTTTTGTCACTGTAGAACATACATGCACACAACCCACTCAGATTACCCATCACAAACACACATCTTATTGTGACTGCTGTATTCTTGAGCTCAGCTTGACCGTTGCTTGGTAACCATGTGGTCTGAATTCTTTCCTAAGGGTGATTGGATATTGTGTGCGTGTGTGTGTGTGTGTGTGTGTGTGTGTGTTTGTGTGTCTTTAATAATCTCTGCACCATTTTAGACCAAATGCCACCAGTACTGGCCTCATCCCCCTGAAGTGAAGGACTACGAGTATCTCCAAGTGTGCTGTCATTCAGAAGAGTGTAACCTGGCATATGTCACCAGAGAGCTTACACTCACAAACACTCAGGTATCTCACACACTGAAGATGGGACACCCTGAGTCATGATTAAAAACCTGATTTTCAGCAGTTTATATATAGTGCAGACTGAAGCCTAGCTGCTTATATGCTGTGTTGTTCTAAGAAAATGTAGTAGATTGTAGCCCCTTATTCAAATGCAGCCTTCAAATGGGGTTTAATATAAAAATACTGATTTATACTGTTTATATAAAAAAATATAAAAATATCTTCACCTGACTGTCAGGTCAAGAAAATCAATGGATAATTTAAAGAAAAGTTGAAAGGCACAGTTCCCTGTAGGGTTTCATTAGCAGAAATGTGTACACCTGTTTGTACACATTTACATTAGCATTTCTGTGCTTGTGTGGGCACACAGGTCACATAATTTCACAGCCAAAACCACAGGTTTCCTCACACACACACACACACACACACACACACACACAATTACACAGTATCATTGCTGGAGAACAGAGACCCATCTGCTGTCTCGGTTGGTGGGAGTTAATCTCAGCACGGACAGCAGACGGAGGTTATATCACATGTTCATCGACCATACACTGTGCTCATTTGTGAATGTATGTGTACCCACATGCATGCGTGGAGAGGAAAGGACACAGAAGACAAGTAAAGTAAAGAAGTGCACCAGGGAGCAAGGCTGTTTGTGGTGTGCTGCTATTTAAATTGATTGTCAGAGTAGATGAATTAGCCTTCCTTCTCTGACCTTGATGCAGCATTTATTCAGGACCTCACAGTAAAGCGAGGCAAACTCTGCACAGTTTTGCCTAGTTTTTCCACTGTTCTTGCAGCCTCTGGCACATTTTAGCCAGTAAGGTGAAATACTTCTAACATATATCTTGCCGTCGTCTGCTATAATTCTGTATCTCTGTTGTATGAGGGTGTGAGAGATGCTGTAAGTAAAATGGTTACAGTTTTGTAACTGGAGGTCAGCCTTTAGACTTTAATATTAGAATTAAAAACTTCTTAAAAAGTACAGTATAGTACTGTGCATGAGTAAAAGACCCACCTTCATTTATATAACATCCAGTCGAAGCTGCTATTATATAAATCCAAGTTATTCATTTTTTACCTTCCTTTTTCCTTTTCTCAGTTGCACCTTCTTGACAGCTACACATCCTTTCAGACCCATAGTTACTCTTCTCAGAGTAAATTGACAAAGAATGGACAAAAACATATCTAATGCAAGAGTAGAGCTTAATTTTCTTCTTTCTTAAAGATAAATGCTTTAAGTACTGTTTAGCAGATAGTGACACTGCTTTCACTTACTGTCCTTTGACTTTGATCTTTCTATGACTTTGTCTTATAACCTTATAAACGTATAACCTTATAATTTTAAAACTACAACATCTACTAAATAAAGAATAACTTGCATACTCAATGGCCTTTTTTGTACTGCAAATAAAAAAAAACGATTGGTGGTTTCTGACTTTTATGCAGTATGGTTGAAGCAGCTTAGCGCAACATTAAAAATTCTTGATTTAGAGCAAACATTGTCTTCCAAAAAAGTACAAATAAAGCATGTTTTTGTCAGTATTACTATCTCAGATTATACATTACAGTGTAACTAGCTGGCAAGTTCTGACAGCACACATAGCACTTGAGAAAGAATTTAAACCATTTTTCAAACTTTGCACAAATTAATTTATTAAGATGTAAATAAAGTAGTTTATGCTGGGTCATAATTGTTCCCAGCGGTGGAGATAAGAACCATGTGTCTAAAGCATTTAATGCCTATAAAACTACCTTGCAGTTTTTAAATGAGGATATTCCATGTCTGCCATTATTTAACAAGAACATTTTGTCCATAAACTTCCTGAATAAAATGTATTAGATTTGACCATTATTTTACCATTAACAACTGTATATACTGTATATAAAACTACTTATTAATGAACTGTTGCATGAAACTCATATCTGTGGTTTACTGGTTATTTTGAAAAGTGCATAAAATGGCTATATTTTTAATGTATGCACAGCAACACCTGGTTCCAATCACCACCATTGTAAAGAAACCTCAGTCTTCTTACATTGCACCATTTCACATCCAGCTTCTCTAACTACGTTTACATCTTATTTTTTGTAATTGGTCTGCAGTAACTGTAATGTAACTGACAACCAGATTGTGTGGGTGTAGTCACCAATAGCACATTAGGACCGAAAAAATTATTGCAAAATGGAGCAGAATTACAATGTTCAGTTGATTCAGTACTTTACAAATATACTTGAAAAATTCTATGAAAGTGAATTTGTATAGATTTTCCAGAAGTGTAACTAACAGTAAACAAAATATTGGTTACTACCACCCTCACTCAGGAGTAATCAGTAGAAGTGCTGATTAACTATGAATGTCGTGTGATCACATGCATATGTGTGTACCTGTTTTTATGTTTGTTTTCCGCTTCAGTATTCTTGCAGTCTAGCAGGAAAAAAAAAACATGCCCAGGCATGTATTTTTCCCTTTCAGCAACACACATTCACACACAAGCAATCTCTCTCTCTCTCTCTCTCTCTCTCTCTCTCTCTCTCTCTCACAGCTTGGACAGCACCGCTCCATCACCCATTTACAGTATGTTGCTTGGCCTGATCACGGGGTTCCAGAAGAGTCTACAGATTTTCTTCACTTTGTCGAGGCAATACGAAGCAAACGAAGCGACAAAGAACCACTTCTGGTCCACTGCAGGTACACATATACGGTATCCAGTATGTTTACATTTTTGGTTTGGTTCCCTCCATTTTAGTTCTGTTTCACTTGCTTTCCACACTTACATGTTTAATATACAGGCAAAACATATAAATAAAAGTCATGTAACTAAACAGGACAAAAATGTCATAACTGATTGGACAGATATTATGACATCAATTTGGTGACTATAACTGGGCAAAAATCCAACAGACGTTCTAAATCATGCTGTACCTCTATATCTGAGCTTATGTGTTGTTTGCATGTCTTTTGATATTCTAGAAATATTTTTTGAGGCACACCAGTGTCTCGGCTTTTGTAGAAGGTTGCATTATCATAAAATATGATTTTTATGTGTACCTTATATAACATATTTTACAGCCATAGGAGTATACTTCTGCCACATTTTAAAACCTAAACTGTATGATACATTATTAATTTCGAGCTCATTAAGGGGTGATAAATGCACCCACATGTCAAAACAACATCAGAAATTGTCTGCTGCACATACTAAAGAAGTTATATACATACCGTGCATCCGGAAAGTATTCACTCAGCGCTTTATCACATTTTGTTATGTTACAACCTTTTTCCGAAATGGATTAAATTAATTTTTCCCTCAAAATTGTACACACAATACCCCAAAGTGAAAAAAAGTTTGTTTGAATTGCAAATTTATTTTAAAAAATAAACAGGATTGTATCAACGCACAGATCTAGGGAAGAGTACATAAAATGTAGCATTGAAACTTCCAATGAGCACAGTGGCCTCCATCATCTGTAAACGGAAGAAGTTTGGACCCTACAGGACTCTTCTAAGAGCTGGCTGCCTGGCCAATCTGAGTGATCGAGGTAGAAGGGTCTTAGTCAAGGAGGTGACCAGGAACCAGGAACTTCCAAAAAGACAACCATTTCTGCAGCACTCCACCAATCATCCCTTTATGGTAAAGTGGCCAGATGGAAGCCACTCCTCAGTAAAAGGCACAAGACAGCCTGTTTGGAGTTTGCCAAAAGGCACTTAAAGGACTCTTAGATTATGAGAAACCAAATTCTCTGGTCTGATGAAACAAAGGTTGAAATCTTTGGCCTGAATGCTAAGCGTCATGTCTGGAGGAACCCAGGCATCTCTCATCATCTGGCCAGTACTGTCCCTGCAGTGAAGCATTGTGGTGGCAGCATCATGCTGTGGGGTTTTTTCAGCAGCAGGAACTGAGAGAGTAGTCAGGGTCAAGGGAAAGATGAATGCAGCAATGTACAGAGACATCCTTGAAGAAAACCTGCTCTAGAGCGCTCTGGACCTCAGACTGGGGCGAAGACTCATCTAATATAACAAACAGCCAATATAACAAAGAAGTGGCTTTGGGATAACTCTGTGATTGTTTTTGAGTAGCCCAGCCAGAGCCTACATTTGAACCCGAGATTTTTGGAGAGATCTGAAAATGTCTGTGCACCGATACTCACCACCTGTTTCAACAAAGTATTGAGAAAAGGGTATGAATACTTATGTACATGTGTTTTTTTGGGGTTTTGGTTTTTTTTTTGTTTTTTTGGTTTTTTTTTTGGCGGGGGTGGGGGTTATACCTTAGCAAAAAACTTAAACAAACTTTTTACTTTGTCATTATGGGGTATTGTGTGTAGGGAAAAAATATTTAATCCATTTCAAAATAAGACTTAAGGCTTTAACATAACAAAATGTGGAAACAATGAAGCACGGTGAATACTTTTCGGATGCACTGTAAAACTGTTCAATTTACAAAGCAGTTAATTAGCAGAACCTCCTTGATTCTGTGCCCATTATCCATTTCATCAGTTCCACTTGCCATATGAGAGTTATAGAGTTATAGACTGTAGTCCATCTGTTTCCCTGCACAATTTGTTAGCCACTTTTACCCAGTTCTTCAATGGTCAGTGTCCTATAACCACTGATAAAGGACAAGAGGATGACCAACACAAAATGTGTAGATAAGCTATATATACAGGTTGGTCCAACAAGGTATGTGTGTCCAGTTAGTGTATACAAGCTGTGTGTTTTGTCTGTTTAGACGTAGTTTGGTTTGGTTTGCATTCAGTTTTCTATTAAAAAAAGGGTTCATTTGGAAGCAGACTAAAACAGACCTGCTTGGTCTGCTTGATTGGTGCACAGCAGGGATTAAATTGTAGCCCTCACAGTTATTCTAACAAATCATATTAACAGAGCAATCAAGCTTGCTTTAATCAAACCAAATCTGCCAAGTGTGAAGATGCACTAACAGTGTAATTTGGTGTATATGCGTTTTTCAGGGCATGTTCACTTGGCATGTTTTGTTTGGTTAGATTAAAACTGGTGTAATTGCTCTCTTGTTAAGGTTCCACAGGACCTCTGGTGCAGTAAAACCAGCATCTGAATGAACCTTTTTGTCTCTTTTCTGCAGTTTTCTTTGATGTGTGCAGCAGACAATGTTGTTTTTACTGTTTGAACGTATCTGAATTTCATGAGGTGTGAATTGGTAATTATAGAATAGATATAAAACGTTAATTGGATATCATCTCAGTTATTGTCACCATATGGCAAAATCTGGCTAATCAACAATGTGTCATTTTCTGCTTTGGTCCAGAACAAGTGGTCTTAACAAAAGACTATTAGTATTTCCGTAAGTAACTGAAAGAACATTTTCTGCAGTGCTGGGATTGGGCGGACAGGTGTGCTGATCACCATGGAGACAGCCCTGAACCTGATGGAGAGTGCAAAGCCAGTGTACCCTCTTGAGTTAGTGACTTCACTGAGGGAGCAAAGAGCCATGATGGTCCAAACCTCGGTACTCACACTCATACATACTCAGAATTAGACACACACTGGCTTATTTTAACGCACAAAGCTGTTAATGTGATTTACACATTCATGCTGCATGCAGCACTGCAGGGCATTTTTTTTATTGTTCCGCTCCTTCTGTATGTGTGTGCTATTTTTCAGTGCCAATTCAGCTTTGTATGTGAGGCCATCCTGCGTGTGTACAGAGAGAGATTTAAACCCAGCCAAAGCAGCTGACGAGAGGA
The DNA here is from genome assembly GCA_021613375.1 of Megaleporinus macrocephalus. Lineage (NCBI taxonomy): Eukaryota > Metazoa > Chordata > Actinopteri > Characiformes > Anostomidae > Megaleporinus > Megaleporinus macrocephalus. The sequence goes on along the minus strand of CM038727.1, from coordinate 22,247,517 downwards.
GGACCAAAGGGACGGATATGAATACAGAGATGGAGAAAGAAATCGTAAGGGGTCGTAGAGATAATAGAAGCTATACTGAGAGAGATGGATTTAGCCAGATTTTCTCTGCACTGATAGGAGTACCAATAAAGGGATATGTAGAATAAATAGAAGGAAGGAAAACAGTACGGGAATGAGTATATTAATTAAAGACAGAGTGGAGAGAGGAAAACCAAAAATGGACAGACACTCTTCTTCATTTAACTGTAGTGGCCTAGCTTTGATTTCCAGGTTGCATTATCACCTGGATCTGTCACCTTACTGAGCTAGCATCATTTCTCTCTTTGTGGAGGGGAAGATACAAGTCATATTTCTTTCGTAGGGTGCCCAAATACAACTGACAAGCCTTGTCAATTACTAAACACATCTCTAGTATCTGTTCTGGCAGAACAGCTAACTTTTCTTCAAACACTTTTGCTAACAGCTGTTCTAGTCAGAGATATGCAGTGCAAAACAGAGGGCTCAGAGAAGCACGTTGATACTGCTGCACATCCATGCTGCCTGTAACCAGACACGACCACAGCTCATCTGGATGACCCTGAAGATGTCACAATCACTGGAACCAAGACCAGCCGTGCCTTTGCAACTGTGTGGATCAGTGGAGGGGACATAAAGCACTTTGTCACTTTTAACTATGATTCTTATAGCTTACACACAAATGCACAGTAGGCCTTTGCGTATGCAGGCATACTACTAAAACAATCAACCATCACCTCTGCTAATAAAGTAAGGAAATTGTTGACACCTGTGTTGTTGCTTTATTTGTGAATGTTATAAAATTTGGCATGTTCATTCGTGGGGGCTGTTAAGCGTATTTGTAAATGGCCTTGATTAAATACTGAGGGTTGAAATAAATGCATGCTGTGCGCTGGAAGCACCTATGAATGCGATCGTGACTGTCGAGTGACCAGCAGGTGGCGTTGCCCGACGCACTCTGACCCACAGAGCGCGAGAGAGTAAAAAAAAGTTTGAGTGCGGCTGTGATTTGGCGCATGCGCGAAGCAGCCCGTCTGGCCAGTTCTTCTGGATTACTTTACCTGAAAGGTGCATCAGTTTCGGTTAGGAGAGAAAGGAAGGGAAAAATCTGGAGCGGCGAGCTGGGGGTGCCCGGCTACTGTCCCGGCCGCGCGGAAAAGTCGAGCTTCAACAAGCCAGAGCTGGAGCCCTCATTTGCGGTCCCTAATCCTCTTTAGAGAAACAAAGATCACGATACAGTGAGAGGTGGTGGGGGAAAGGAAAAGGCTGGGAAAGGCTTCAAAAGCTGTCCGTGCTTCCAGGCAGGTGTGCTGGTTGTTTTTTTTTCTCATCACGCAGCGACCGGCCCTTGAAAGTCGGCGTCCTCGCTGCTCGTGTAACCTCCACGTTCGATCTCCCCTGCGTCGCTCTGTTCTTGTCCCCGCAGTTGGTGCTGGTGGTTGTTGTGGTAGTGGGGGTAAGGAGAAGAGGAAAGGATGATGGGCTTCCTGCGCAGGACGTTTAGCCTACGTTCGCGGAGGCGCTTTCGACACTCGGATGAGCTGGACGGCAGCAGCGGGACACCGCAGCAGCAGGTGGTCCACTCCTCCTCCTCCGCCGCAGCAGCAGCCGCCGCTGTGGTGGCTGGAGGAACCGTGGTGCATATCCCAGCCGCGGGCAACAGCAAGGCGGCCATCACCTGCAGGGTACTCCTGCTCGACGGCTCCGATGTCAACGTGGAGTTGCCGGTGAGCAGCTGTTGTGGTGGGCTTTGGGGGGAACATCGACAGATGTGTGTACGAAATAGAGCAACATGTCATGGGTCGGTTTATCTGAGAAATGTCAGTTTCTGTATGATACGCGCTATGGGGATCTAGATGATCGCTATGTGTGGAAAGTTTACTGTAAGTAATGCAGAGGTGCGCAGATTAGTAAACTATCAGGTAAGCCAAGTTTGGTTGTTTCATAACAGTGTTAGACTTGGGTTTAAAACTTGAGTTAGATGTCGTATAATAAATGTTTAGATTAGGGTTAAGATTAGAACTACGGTTTGAGGTGGATTGTTTTATGATTTAAGGTAAAAGGTGGATTAGAACAACAGGTTGGGGGCAGGGTTAATATTAAAACCAAGGTTTAGTCTAGGTTAAGGTTGGAATGAGCTTTAGAACCACGATTAGGTTTTTGGTTGAAGTTAAGGTTTGAGTGCGTGTAACCTTATGTGTAGGGTGAAAGAAAAAACAATTTCAGATTTTTTTATACGATTTTCAATTCCAAAGTCCAGCTTGAGTCCGGTTCTATTTGTAGCTCTAATCATATCTTACACAGTTTGTGTGCCATCCTTCTCACTAAATAAGCTCCAACAAAAAAAGTCCTGTCATTTGAGCATGGATACATGTATAGCCACGCCCTCGCTGCTGATTGGATGTTTCAAGACAAGACGGCAAATATATATATATATATATATATATATATATATATATATATATATATATATATATATATATAATTATATATGTATATATATATATATATATATATATATATATATATATATATATATATATATATATATATATATATATATATACACACACACACAAATATTTACACAGTTCAATTATCTTTGAATTGTTATTGTTATTTAGAATGTATGGTAATGATAGCAACATAATAAGAAAGATACACCTGTTGCCTACGATTACAAGTACCATACTTTGTGGACTCTATATATATATATATATATATATATATATATATATATATATCTTCAAAGAAAACCAAAGATCTCCAAAATTGCAACTTAACAAGAGAGGCCATCAATCAACTTTACTTTCACTGTAAGTCAAGGGACCAGATTTTTTCCCCAAGTATTTCTATTGACAGCTGCTGTGTTTAAATAATGCTGAAATTGACTGTAAATGTACACAAAAGTGGACCAACACTTAATGTGCATGGGATATTGCAAATCCCTTTGCTAAGGCTATGATTTTCGGTGGTGTAATTTAATTTCTCAGTGTCACGTGTCACGAGGAAAAGGGAGTGTATAAAGGATTTCCTGGTTATGTGATGTCATCAGGTATTTTTCCTGAATATCACATCTGGGGCTGGAAGTTTAATAATTTTACATCGCTAGTACCAAGACATATCAAACACGCTACCAAGATATCATGAAAAACGAAAATGTCTTGGTATCAAAAACACAAAAAAAAGACAATTGCAGTTTAAATTGAAGTTGCAGTGCTCATAAGAAGAAACGCAATTAGATATTTTCCCCAAGTTGTTCAACCCTAATCACCTCAGTATTTCTTAGCCTTTATCAGTAGTACATAATTTCTTTATCACTGTGGAAAGCACAAATGAATGAAAGTCACTGAATTCTGTCTGAATGATGAAGCTGAGGGGTTCAAAGCTGTTTTACAGAACAATACATAACGTGATAAATACCATTAATTGCTAGCTTTAGGCTGTTAATGATGAGGCAAGCATGCAAATTTAATGTGCCATCCAAATGAGTGTTACCATGTGTCTAGGTGGATTTCCTGTGCGTTCGTTGTTCCTGCCTGGGTCCTGTCCCAGGCTGACAGATGGTGCTTGTGTTTCCTTCCCAACAAACGCCCCAACCCATCACCTTTAGGCTCTATAGGGGTGAAGGAAAATCTGTTTAAAAAAATGCTGGGGTAGCTTAGATAAAGGAAGGTGTATTGGGTTTTTATAACAGGAATTATTTGCCCAGGGAGGTCAATGAACGTGTAGCTAAACAAGAATACTTCACCTTTGAGCTTCACTTTGTCAGAGTTGCACCTGAATTAGTCTGCAGATCTTTTGCACCAGGTCTTCAGTAAGAATTGGGATTTCTTGTGTTTGCATTTTTGTGGTGTTTGTGTAGATTTTTGCACAATATATCTGTTATTTCTTATTTTTATTGTATCTTACTACTTTCTTCTTAAATTTGTCATAGTTGCCACAAAGGCAAAAGCTTAAAGCCTGAAACATTGTACATTCCAGAGATCGACCGATATTTCACTTAGCCGATATTTTGCTCGGCCGATATTTGCCATATTTTAATATATTGGCATCAGTGTTTGGTAGTCCCCGTGTTATTGGTGCGGTGACACGTGCTGCTGCTGCATGTGAAGTACCCCAATCAGAAACTTTTGGAACTGTTTGGCCAATAAGTGAAAATAAATCATTTTAGCGAACAATGACGTTTTTAATGACGCGGTTACGTGTTTCTAGTTCCCGACCGTAGTCGTGAACCAAAGTGGATGTTTGACTCCTTAGCTCCAGCGCTAAAGTTTACTGCTAGTGTTTACTGCACTGTTTCTCTCTCTCTCTCCGCGCTGTATCTATTCGCTCTCTCCAAGTGCCTTATCCTCCCTAAAGAACCGCAATTTCACCACATCGCTTGCAAATAATGCAGAAAACTTCTAGATATCGGAAAAAAAATGGCAGCATATATACCCTGACCTCTAAACATCAGCAGAACAACCCATATCGGTTGATCTCTACTTAGAACACATATACTGTTCGTGTTTTGTCATGTTTTCCATTAGAAATGTGCTGGTAAAACTGTCATTTATATTAAATCAGACCATGCTGTATATTTTGGAATATTTAAAATATTCACATCCTAACTGGGAGATCAATTTTATACTACTCTGCAATATACAAAACAGCATTTGTCACTGTTCTGAACAGACACTTGGTTGGATTTGAAAAGTATTGGTAAAGGAATTAAAATCCAACTGCAGTTTGAGTGCTCGGTTGTGCTGTTGAAGAAGGCTCTCTTCCCCAGAGATGAAAGTGAGCATATTTGTTTACACAGTTATGTCTGTGTTTGTAGGCAACTTTAATAGCACACAAATCACAAGTCAGTAAAAATGTCATCTAAAGCTGTTAATATAATAAAACATAATAATAATAATAATAATGCAGTAAAAATACAGAAATACAAAAAAGATTCTTTATATAAAGCCTAATGACCATTTATAAACAGTATATATGTTAGCAGTTTCTTTGTGCTGTTACAATTGTTTCTCCTGTATGCTGTGGTATGTGACTCTAATTGTGAAAATGAAAGGGTCTGTAAAGCAATCAGATAAAAAACCTGGCAACAGTTTCAAAAATGGGACACTTAGCTCACTGGTAGACATCTTTTAGTCAATCTTATTAATAAAAACCATAAAACCCTGTGTCTAGTTTGAAATTCCATAGATTTCCATTAAATTGTTAAGACGCCATCAAAGTCATTTAGAGTGTTGTGATGTAAAATGAACAAAACCAAAATTGTATCTCCAAAATTGTAACTTTACAAGTCAAGTAAAAAACATCAACATTTAATTCAAGTTAACATAATGTGTTTTTTCAAGTTGTATCACAGTGTTTGTGTTCATCCTTGCTTTTTAACACAGTATAAAGAACAACTGGAGTTTTCAAATTATGTAAATAAATGACAGCAGTTGAGATAAAAGGTTTTGTATATATAATGGTATAATGGTGGTAAATCTGGACAATATATTTTCTTTGGGAACAGTTTTGCCTCACCATGCTAGTTTTGTGACAAGCATTCTCTCAAAACTCTTAAAACAACGTCTTAGGCAGCGTATTTCCATTTCATGTCTTTGTTAGGCAGCCAAGTTCTGATAAGTTTATCTAGAAAGACTTTCACATTGAATCGCTCTGAATGACTTAGTTTACATGTTAACCATTTAGTAAATTCTGTAATGGTTACATATACATTCTCCTTAAAAAAAGCAATCATTATTAGATAGATTCCTGATTCACCTAAAGCAACACTCTGGTAGCCACTCTTATAATCGTCAGTTTTGGTTAACACTTATTTTCCATGTCCAAGCAAAAGCTACCTAACAGGCATAACCATTGAAGATTAAAGTCATGCACGTCTGGTGTGTTGAAATATTAGTGTCATTATTTGTTTACCCACCACCACCTTCTGTCAGATTATAGATGCTGGTCCAAGTCCCATTATCATGTTTCATGTTTCTGGCTTTATATGACTTAGTGAGCAACAGGAAGCAGTATATATTGCTAGTATGTCATCGTTGCATTGAGGAGCAGGATTTTTTTTTTTTTACTTTGATCCATACATTGAAGAAATTTGCAACTTAATAGGCAAATTTAGAGCACCTTTAAGCAATAGGAAGAGTGTTTGTGTTAGCGTGTGTTCATTCACGTGCGGGAACGTGCCATGTAAGGGGTTGAATGTCACACAAGGCAGCAACCAGGCACAAAGCTGAGAATAATAGCCACTCCCCCAGGGCGTGTCCCAAATCCAGTCTCAGGAAACTGTGACTTGAGCTATTTTTACATCAGCCTACATATAGCATATGAAACACTTGCAAACAGGCCTGTGCAAATATGCAGTATATTAATAACGCTTTACAGTTTTTAGGCCCTATCTGGAACTGAACAGTTTTTTGTGATGTTTTGATACCACTTGATGCAATGCTCCATCTGTCATTGGCATAAATAAGTCCTCACGGAACAGTACACATTTGAGTTGTGACTTCTTGCTTGAATCTCATCCGTATCTCATCGGGTTGCGCCTGAGCCAATCATGCCTGTCATAACAGGAAACTCCTGTCATCTGCATGATATCGGTGACACATGCCTGTCCAAGCAACATGGCAGGCATGATGAACAAAGATATTCAGCCACATTGTGTGCTTTTTAAATGTAGTATTCTAATCCATACATTTAGACTTCTGTTGACTTTGGCTGAGCATAGGTAATAACCTGTTTTCAAACTGGCTTATCAGTGTGATTCATATCCAGTATGCCATCATGCTTCACGTATTAACAATGTATGTGCCAGTGAGTGAAGGGTATCTCAGAAGTTTGTTTCTTAAGAAACCAGGATGTTGAATAGATGTACTTTACCCCACTGAGGACAATTCCAAACATTATTATTCAACCATTTTATGGGTTTATCAGTTTAACCAGAGAAGAACACCATACAAACATTTTCACATGAAAAGGAAACCAACAAAGACAAATACTAAAGTTCATGTCAAAGTTGATGAAGTTTAGTATTTAGACAATCAGCAGAGGATCTAAGCAACATACACAATCACACCTCAAGGCTTTCACCACATTATCTGAAGGGCTGATTCTACTAGTTTGCATCAAGAGGCAGTGCATGATTGATGCTTTAAACATTACATATCATTGTTGTCAGAACAAAACCTTATGTCTTGAAGCAGGCACATTCACAGGAGAAGGGCAAAACCTACATAAATGTATAAATTAGTAACATGATGACAGCAGAATTAGACTTGCTCAAGAAATTGTATACCTCCAATCTTTTAACATGTATACATAAGTAATAATAATCTCTGAGGTATAAACAATGTAATTCAGAGTTGTTTGATGTGAAGTGGTGACTAGAAAAATTGTAGGGTTAGATTTCTTTAAAATGGTGGTGATGGGAACCAGGATTTATGATGTACATGGTGCATTTCCACCATGTATTTCGGTTAAAACCTTCTATCAAAACTATTGAAAAAATAACATATCATCAGGAAGCATATTCATAATTGTTTTATTTGACATAACATTTTTGTGAGATAGCTGAGACATCAAATGATAAGGGCATTTAAAGAGCATTGCATGTCAAACTATTCTAAGCACCAAACACAATTTACTCCATTTAAGAGTTCTTGAACACATGGAGAAGAGCTATGTTTCATCTGACAGACTTCACTTATACAATAGGTATGAAAATTTTGAAGTTTTTCTCTGTATCAAGTAGCAAAAAAGCTGAAGCATGGTGTGTTTAAATTTAAATTGCCCTGCTTGACATTGCACATCCTGTTAAGTGACTGCTGCATATGCACACATTGCGATAACAATGCTCTAACAATATAATGTGCAGTCATACTCCAAAGTGTTGACATTGCTATTCATTCACATATTACATTGTGTTTGGACCATAAATGGATATAATGACTTCATTATGTTTAATTAAAATGCCTCATTTATTTGAGCAGTATGTCTTTTATTAGTCATCCTTATGGATCACACCAGTGGAGCATTAGGAAAAATGACTTCTTGTGGTCATGTAAATGGATGTGGTTGCCGTAGCGGCTAATGCATGCTGTTTGTGGGAAGCTTCGCAGGTGCATGCTGGAGTCAGGCTGGTAAATATGCTCAGCTTCCTGCGCTTGTGTGTTTTTTCTTTTTTTTTTTTTTTCTTTTTTTTTTTATTTGTGTTTGTGTGGTGCAGAAACATTCGAAGGGACAGGACCTGTTTGATCAGATCATGTATCATCTGGACTTGGTGGAGGCTGATTATTTCGGACTGCAGTTCATGGATCCAGAACAGGTTATGGTGAGTGGCATTTTATATATCTGTGTGCCTGCATATGGGTGTTTATGAGAAGGAGCCTCTCAAGATCAATCAGTGCAACAACACTTGAATTTCCTTACTGCTCTCATACTAATAGTGTCTCTCTTTTCTATCTCTCTCTCCATGCCCACCATCTCCCCCCTTGTTCCCCTCACAGCACTGGCTGGATGCAACCAAACCCATAAAGAAGCAGATTAGATGTAAGTAGTCAGCATGCATGCGTATGCACAGTTACTGTAGAGCTGTATGGTTGTGTTGTAGCAGGTGTCTGATGACCTTGTACTTGTTATCTCCTGTTGCTATGGCGATGTGTATTACAAGTGTTTGTAAGAGTATTTACTCAGTGGGTGTGGAAGGAGCCAATCCAAGCGCACCTTAGAAAGACATGCCCACAGTGGGTGACCGGCTTAAATGCCAGCATGAAAAGTCAAACTCGTTACATGTCAAACACCATGTTGTCTTTGCATCCTAATGTTGCAATCAGCACGCCTTGAAGGTCCTCAAGGATTTGCGGCATAATGATCATTATTAACAGACAAGAGAGTGTTCAGTGATTGCTGCTTTCCGCATTAACAAAAAACACATTTAACCGAAGACAAGGTCCAGGCAACGTGCTTCTTGGTCCTTCTAAAGGGAACTTGAATATTCAGTATAGAATTTGTAGTGCACAGTTTCTTTGCTAACACACTGGGGAAGGAAAACCTTTGCACAGGCCACATTATATAGTTTTCCCCATTGTGTTATGTTTAGCAAATTAACACAGTAGCCCATCTGTTGCTATGCACAATTAGTTAGCCAACCTTAACCCCATCCATCAAGCAAGGGATTACCATATGACGGTCGGTGACCAAAAATTATTACAACATAGTATGTCATAGTGTCCGGTATCAGTGTGTGAATGATATCGCAGGGTTGTGTTGTTTTTTTTTTTTAAACAAATGTCTGTGTGACTGTTAAGTGGGTCACAACCTAAAAATGTTCAGCCTAGAAATGGAAAATTGGTAAGGAACTAGAGGTTGAGGTTGACTAACTAACAAAAAAAGTGTGCATCAATAAAATATGCTACAGTGTCCAAATACACATCACAATAGCTGTTCTTTAAGGTAGGGGCTTTAAATAAATTGGTTGCACAGGCATATTTTTAAATCATGCATTTTCTGTTGGTTCTGGGCTGCATATAGGAACTGACTGGCTCAGTAATATTACCATGAACTCATGTAATTTCTTTCATATTTTTTTAAACTTAGTAATCCACATAATATTTCGTACAATGGTCCGTTCTATACAGCACTCAGTGAGTCATGCTGGAAGTGTCAGACGCCTGTCTCTATGACAACTCAGTATGACCTTGGTTGTTAGCCCCTCCAGGCACCCCCCCATACACACACACACACACACACGCACACACACACACTCTTTGTTTCTTTCTTTTATTGCCTTCAGTGTCTTTTTACATATGTTTCATTAAAACATTTTTGATAGAAAATAATTTGATGAAAATGTCATAATGCATCAGTTGCCTGGAGTTGCTTTGTCCTCTGTCCAGGTGTGGACTGTATGTTGCCTGGGGTGGAAAGTCAACATTAATTAAGTCCCCATTTCACCATTCCACCACTTACTAAGTGATTATTGTAAAACAAACTGATGCAGTTTAGTTTTAGCAATGGTATTGTGATATATTTTCTTATCTGTACCACCTTTTAAAATTTCCAGATTAAGAAATCTAGTCATCTTGACTTCTGAAATCTCTCTCTTCTCCCCCACCTTCTTACTTTCAGATGGCCCTCCATACAGGTTGTATTTCAGAGTGAAGTTCTATTCCTCTGAACCCAACAATCTTCATGAGGAGTTCACCAGGTACAAATCATGAGAGGATTGATTTAATTTAATTGTGTAACTGGAAACCTTAGTCAGACTTTCCTAGAATGATTGTAGTCTTTTTTCTGTAGTGTTTGAAATTAAACAGCTAGCTAAACCACAAGCACAGTCTTTGTGTTTTGGCATTTGTAAAGCTAATCTTTGGATTTACTGTATTTCTCTTAGGTATCTCTTTGTGCTGCAACTCAGACAAGACATTCTGTCTGGCAAGTAAGAAATCACCTTCACACACAACAAACGCAAACATGTACACAAAGAGAGGCATTCACAGACCGCTATTTTGAGACACACTTTCTCTCTCTGTCTCTACCTTTGTCCTCTTTACGCCTTTTTGATTTCTTTATATTGCTGTTTCTATATTTAGGCATTTGACTTGGCATTTAAACTAAAGTGTGATATGGCAAACTTTCCACTTGTGCCAACCTTGAGCCATGTGGCCACTTGTTACGTTCCTAAAAAAAACGAAAAACAGTTTTCTGCTGTTTTTTGCCTTTAAAAAATGTGTATGTAATGTCTGTTTTGAATGGAAATTAAATGAAGGACAGCCTCTGACATCTGCACAGTACTGTAAGCAAATGTAGTAATTTGGTTTCCCGTTTAGTTCAGCTAGATACCTTAATGATTCTTTGTAGACCTTTAAGAAAACATGCTAAAAACTGTTCGCCTAAGAACGTGCCATGGAAGACCAAATGTTTTTTCCTTAGTTTTAGAGTCCACACTCTCCCTTGCTCTCTCGCTCTCTCTCTCTCTCTCTCTCTCTCTCTCTCTCTCTCTCTCTCTCTCTCTCTCTCTCTCTCTCACAGCCCAAGGCTTTGCTTTCTGCTAGGGTCCAGTATAATCTCTGTTTCTGTGTCTAATGTGGGTCTGCTCCGCAGGGGGCTGCTCTGCTCTTTTAATAAAAGAAACTGATGAAAACCAATGCATAGCTTCTAATTTAAGATCATCGACACACTTTCCCACACAGAGGCTTATACTTTCTTGCACACTTTCTTACACAAACTCTTTGTTTCTCAGCGTTTCTCAGCACTTTGTTTCTCTCTTTCACTCTCACACTCATTCACTTACTCAGTCATAAACAAACAGAAAAGAGAAACACTGGGTCTTCCTTATTTGCTTAAAGAAAGTTGTATTTTGTTTGTTCCTAGTTTCTCAGAAATAAACCCATTGCCCCATGTTCATACAGTCTAACGTCGGGGGGGAGATTTCATGTTTAGGCTGCCACTTGTATGCAACTGACATCATAGTTACAAATATGTGCATACAATTAAAGATATGTCATTTTACACCTTGGTGTAAAGTGTGCTTCACAACAACATGTGCATGAATTAAAAAACAACTCTTATAAAAACATTTTTCACTTTACCTCAAAATACTAACAGGAAAATATTTCAGAAATCTTATTTTTGCTAAAACTGCACGTAGCATTACTGAGCATGTAGAAAAAATATATGGTGTGCATGCCCTGCTGTTAGTTGCTCCTGTAAAGCTGGAAAGTATTGTTTAGAAGTCAGCAATCCCAGGATCGATTTGGAGTGAGTTTTTTAGTCCACGCCATAAGTCTTTACGCATTAAAGCCTTGCACACACGGATTTAAAAAGGAGATTCGATGGTCTCAAATGTAAGATCAGCATTATGCTAATGAAGATAAAGAACAACAGTAGATAATTCACTCACATCACTTCCATCCTTCACCAAGTTTTGACTGAGTTTTCTTAGAATTATCTTTCAACGCTCTTGCAAAAGTCAAATTTAAATACTACATAGTGTTGCTTTGATATGTAAATCCAGTAACTTTTTCATACATTTCTGCTGTCTCCCTCAACTCCTATTTCAACTCTAATTCAACCTTTGCCCCTATTAAATATTACAAACATATTACAAGAATTTCTTTGAAATCATGGGATAAAAAAACCTCTTTTTTAGCATGGATGATAGTTAACCACTTTTTGTGCATTTGCTAATTCTAGCAAAAAACATCAACCCTATTTCTTTTATCTATTTCATCTGTTATTTATTTAAGACGCTGCCAATTAAACCCTGTAAAATGGCAGGTGCTAAATGGCACCCCAGTCATCAAATCACCTCTGTAATCTAGTACAGGAACACATTTATAGGATGGTTTAATGCATCAATAAGCCTTTCTTTTCCCTGAGCAGGTTAAAGTGTCCATATGATGTATCTGTGGAGCTTGGAGCTTATTGCCTACAGAGTGAGTTCTTATATCTGTGTTTATGTGTATATATTTGTGTGGGTTTTCTGTTCGTAATTGTGAATTTACATAGTGCAAACGTAGTGTTTTCTGAATACGCCATAATCACGCCGTTCTCTCTATCTTCCCTCATGTGTTTGTGCAGGTGAGCTAGGTGACTGTGACCCATTGGAACACTCTCCGTTGTTGGTGTCAGAGTTTCTTTTTTCTCCTAAGCAGACTGAGATGATGGAGGCAGATATTTACCGCAAGTGGGCAGAGTGCAGGTAAGCTAAAATATGCACAAACGACCAGCCGCTACATTAACGTTATCGGCCGCTACATCATTAAAGCCTCAGGGATCTGCAGGGATCTAGGCAGTGTCTTTACGATGTTTGTAGTTCTCTTTTTGTGTGCGTGGGTGTCCCTGGCACTGATTAAAGCTTTGCAGAGTCATTCTCTCTGCTTCAGATTAGAACACCCTCATCGACCAGTGATAATCCTACTGACACACGCACAGACTGAAAGATTATCCCACATTTTCTGTGTTGTTTTGATTCAGGACTCAGACTGCTGATTTGATTACATGTATAACTGAGTTAGGCCATCTGTGCAAGAGAAGACACAACTAAGCTGGGGAAAATATGGCAATGTGCCTGTGCTGTTAGCAAGGCAGAAAACTTATGACAATTCCATGTCAAACATGGCACTTTTTCCAACTGCCATTATTTGGCTATGTAGTGTACATGGTTGTATGCTTGGTTTTGTGCAGCAGTTGTAATAGGAATGACTGTAATACAGCCCTGTGCAAATAAGTCCACACATTTGTTTTAGGATGTTAAATTAGTCAATTACACAAAATTCTCTGACACTAAATGTAATATTAAATCAATCAGTATATAATTTGTCTGGTTTTTTTCTCTCTTGTGCACTCAACTGCCACTTTAACACCTCAATCCCTCTTACCTTAAAACTTACAACGTACATCTCTCTCCTCCCAGCAAAAGCTGCTTGCAAATGTATATCTGACATTATGTTCTCCTTGGAAGACACAAAAACATTCCCACAAGCAACTACCAAAACACACCTTTGCTGCCTTGCATTTATTTCTTCCAGTGTCATTTCTGAGATTAGATATATGAGATAATCATCTTGCATAAGTAAGGATAACATCAAATGAAAGGAAAGTACAAAGTTAAATTGTCTCTACTTTTTCAAAAAAGAAAAAAAAAAAACACGTTTGTCCACCATAAAAAGACAACTCAGCACTATAACAGCTGTTAATGAGCAAAGTGTGGGAGATATTGCTAACTGCACAAAATGTAGCTCTCTTGACAGAAAAAACTAACAGCATTCTTTTTTTGCTACATTACTGTTTTGACTAGATTTTTAATAGTGATATATGTAAATGAACTTCCAAGTGATCTTCTGTAATTGGTTAACTTGCATTGTGCCTTACTAAAACAGCAGTCCCAGCTAAAACACGGCCTAAAAGTTCAACATAAAATGGGTGGAGCTAAACTGCTGTAAATTAAAATTAAAATGGCAGTTGTAGTTGCATGAATCAGTTCTTTAGGTAAATGAGTACTAAATATGTAATTTGAGTATTTCCAGACTTTTAATTGTGTACAGTTTGCATTTGTCAGTTTTTGGGACACATATACTTAAAAACAGTGAGTTACAAATGCTCACTATGTGGGCATAGGATGCAGTTTTACTTCATGTTTTAAATGCAGAGGTATTGCTAAAATAAGGTTCTGTATTTCAAAATTAAACTGTAAATCTAAACCTTTAAAAGAAGCCAAAGATTTAGGGTTTGGGACAGCCAGCTACCAATAATAAATACTCCATAAATTATGATTTATTTATTTTGCCTAGGTTTCTTTATGCTTTAAGTTTAAATAAAAATAATTATTGTAAAAAATCCAGAGAGAGAATATATATATATTTTTTTTTTACTGTGGTTTAAAATATTTGGGTACAATTTCCATATGATTTTAAAATAGTACTAAATAATGTGACAGAATACTGCAATAGTTCTTTGTTCTTTTGTGATTCTTGTGGTTTTGCTCAGGGGAATAAGTCCATCACAGGCCGAGCTGAACTTTCTGAATAAGTGTAAGTGGTTGGAGATGTATGGAGTGGATATGCACTTTGTGAAGGTAAGAATATGTATAAAGTTTGGTTGTCCTTGCTTAGTTACATTTTGTTGATGTTCTCAGTGAAAATAAGTACACATCCTCTATATACATTTAAATGTGCATTGCACTATGTTTATTTGATTTAACACATATTTAAAAGGTAGATACAATGTAAACAAATATATTTTTTTCCTGTATGCAGTAATAAACCACATCCTTCTTTTTACAATATCTGTTCATTTTAACAGCTCTACTTACCATATAGGAGCACTTTGTAGTTCTGCGATTAGAGCCTGTTATTTGTTATCCTTTTTTTATTCATTTATCTACAAGTGACTTACTGTTTCTTGCATAGCTCTAATGGGAATGCTATTAAGGGTGCCTATTTTGCTATTAACAGCCATAAGGTTCATACTGAAACTGTGTACATGATGTATGTGTTTTTAGGGTCGTGATGGAGGAGATTATGCTCTGGGACTTACTCCAACGGGAATTCTGGTGTTTGAACGGTCCAGCAAAATTGGCCTCTTTTTTTGGTAAGGGACATAATGTATTATTTACTTGTTTTTCTTTCCTTTTCATCAAAGCATTTCAAAACTGTATTTAATAGTGTGTGTGTGTGTGTGTGTGTCTGTGTGTGTCTGTGTGTGTCTGTGTGTGTGTGTGTGGGTGGGTGTGGGTGTGGGTGTGTGTGGGTGGGGGGGGTTGTTTGTTTGTTTGTTTGTTTTTTGTTTTGTTTTGTTTTTTAAGGCCCAAAATCACTCGCCTTGACTTTAAGAAGAATAGACTAACACTTGTTGTGGTGGAAGATGATGAACAGGTATGAATGCATTCTTGTCTTTCTAATGTACTCCATTACTGTAGCTGAATAACCCCTACTACGAAGTTCCAAGCTTGGTCGGATTTACAGCATGGTTGGTATGGTAATGTTTAAAGAAACTCCATCTGGCCCTCTTATCGAGCTCTAAAGTAATTTGAGACCTGCTGTTTTTTAATGTTTAATGTTTCTGGCTAAAAACATTCACAAGTTCTGTAGTGGGAGATGGTCAGTGATGTAACTAAATAAGCTTTGCATGCAATAATCAGTGAGATGGCTAGGTGAGGAGAATAGATGCTTATATGCACTTTGCATGTGCAGTGGAGCACAGAAATAGAAGAGCTTCTTGCTGAACAAAAGAAAACAAATGTTTATACAAAGAAAATTGAGCTCAGCAATAGGTCTCACAACTTTACATTTAAAATTTATACCTACACATATATATATTATTATACCTTCAGATCTGTATTGTATTTAGTAGGCCATTTAATATATGGGTATGAGTGAGAAAGCCTACATACAGACTTAAAGCCTTATAAAGCCATGAAATCTAAATATATAGTAAGCATCTGAGCAATCATGCTGTAAAAACTGTCCACATTTTGTTAAAAAGCAACAACAGTGAAGAAATATGTACCTTTATAAGTTTACATGTGCATTTCATTTTACTGTTCAAACATAAATATATTGTTGGGGTGGTTTAAAGAAACATATGTTTTGTTTGTTTGTTTGAGTGAAATGAGCTTTTGATCAACTGCATTGTTAAAAACACACATTTGCACATTTGACTAGATTTACTCGAAAGCAGAGAAACTTCTGCCTAGTAATCTCAGGTAAGAATTGAATCGCCACCTTGGGTGATCACAAAATACAGTACACTACCCCCGACCCACCAAGCAGCAGGAGGCACCTTAATCCTTCCAAAGTAGTGTAGGGGCGGGAAAAAGGCAAACAAAGAAAATGCAGGGGTTTGGCATTTTCAAACAAAAGCTTAATATATGCCCTATGGAAATAAAACCCCAAACTGAAACTCTCCATAAACTTAAATTGTCTTCTAAGTTTTCTCTTATATTCTTTTAGATCTAAGATCAACGTTCCTCTCTGTATTTTGTTCTTTTTTACTCTTTTCTGTTCTGTTTTGTTTTATCGAATATATTTTCACCTCTACCGATCACCTCTCTACAAAGCACTGATTGCGACTAAGGAGCCTGGGAATTTTAGTTTTTTCTCCTTTTCGTGCCAGGCCTCACTCAGCGGCCCTGTCGCACCAGAAATCACGGATCAGTTGAGGATCCAGGATGTGGTGAGAAGGGACCCACAACTGATCCTCTGGCCCGTAGCCCTCCCAATCCACCAGATACTGCATGCTACCCTGAACTGATTGATGACCACTATGATTGTAGTATTCCCTCTGGACGCAGGCAGACTTGTCACAAAGTCCATGGAAATATGTGACCATGGATGGAAGGGAATAGGCAAGTGGTCGAGTAACCCTGGTGGTCATGACCTGGGGGTCTTGTTTTTTGTGCACACCTAACAAGATATAACATGATCACGGATGTCCCTCTCCTCCCTGGCCACCAAAAACGGCGTCGTAGGAACTCTTAACATCCGTGCAACACCCGGATGGCCAGTAAATGGGGAGGCATGTCCCCACAGCAACACATCCTGACGAGCCGCAGTTGGTACATAATGCCGATTGGAAGGGCCACCCCCTGGGTCTAGTTCCTGGCGCAGGGCTTCCCCCACAGCTTCCTCAGTCCCCCAACCGAGAATATTTGGAACACTCCAGGAGCGTTCATGAGTAAAAAGGCTGTCTGCATCAAGAGCAGGGAGTATTGGTCCTTCACCATAATGCAATTGAGTCCACGGTAATTTTTACAGGGCTGTAGCCCTCCATCCTTTTTCCCCACCAAAAAAAAACAAAAAGCCAGATTCCAGGGCCTCGTAGATGTACCCCTCCATGGCGGAGGCCTCAGAAGGGGCTAAGGCAAACAATCAACCCCTAGGTGGTGTGGAACACTGGAGTACATTGGCCTTGTCCTTTCGGAAGAACTCTTGAAGGTTATTATTCTTTGGGTACCTTGTAGAGGTTCAAGGTATTCTGCGTCACGGGCTCGTAAGACCACTTCTGACCAACCCAGGCATGTCCCTAGGCAGCAAGGACTTGCAAGAGGGCCAAGTCAAAGAGACAGGGAGCCCTGGGTTGGAGATGGCCCCAAACCTAGAACCAATCACCTCCCGCCAGGCTAGGTCTGCCGGTTTCCCAGCCATCAGGCTGATGGTATTTGAGTGCCCCCTATTTGCATAGGTTCAGGTGACTTCCACGTCAGCCCCCTGTGCTGTGGGGTTGAACCATGGGCCCTCTACAAAGGTGCGATGCAGGCTGGTGTTTGTGGCTGACTTTTCCCAAACACCAGGCCCCACCAGTAGCAGCATCTGATGCATCAAATTGGGCATTTTATCAGGCAGTACACAAGGAAGTCTTGCAATCTGTCTGCTGTCCAGTCAGGCTAAGGCTATCCAGCTAGTCTTTTTTGTCTGCTGCCTCATAATCATATTTTTTTTTGCCTTTTCATCTAGAGGTCATGCCACCATTGCAGAAATGTAGAAATGTTCTAATGTTTAAAATTGTGTAGTCTACACCTCGTTCAAACCAACTGCAACCTCAACAGCTGCTGTTTTTCTCAGATATCCCTTACATTATCAAAATGTTCGTTTTTAATTATCTTAGATATATTCGGCACACAGTGAGACAAATCACACTAGCCATATACACATTGCTAAAATAATGCTATTAAGGTAATAAACACATTTGTGTTTGTGTGTATGTGTTTGCAGGGCCATGAGCAGGAGCACACCTTTGTATTTCAGCTTTCCAGCTCACGGGTATGTAAGCAACTGTGGAAGTGTGCTGTAGAAAGCCACGCATTTTTCCGCCTCAGGCAGCCCACCCAGAGCAAAGCCAGCCGCAGTGACTTCACACGCCTCGGCTCACGCTTCCGCTTCAGGTATGCAATCACCTTAATGTTTTTGTCACTGATTAAATTGCAATCCTATATTCTTGCAAGGCTAAAGTGTTAAGATGTGAAGAGTCATTCAGAGTGGTTTGATGTGAATTGCAATGACATTACTCAGAATGTCATAATATTTTACAGCAGGGGTGATAGAACCCAGATTGTTAAACTTTGTTCCCTGGTCACAGGTAGTGGATAAAATGGCTATATTTATGGATGCAGATATTAAGTCTCCTTTTCCTGTTACCACTATTGAAAAGAAAATCTGAATCTTTTATTAATATTATTATTATTTTTATTATTTATATATTTTTACAGTGCTCTTTTTCACATCAGACTACACTGGATTGTATCTCAATTATTTCATTTCATGAAAAAATTGCTCTTTAAGGCTGCACAATGTACGTGCTAATATAAGCACATAATATATATTTACTATATTGTGCAGCCCTATTATGGATGTTTTAATGATTAGAACTGTATTGATTTGTGCATGGCTTTAGTGGAAGGACGGAGTACCAGGCAACGCACTCAGGCAGAGTGAGGAGGGCCAGCACTTTCGAAAGACGACCAAGCAAAAGATACCCCTCAAGAACACAGTCATTAGGCAAGAGTAAGTGAACACATCCAATTAGCTTTACACTATACTATACTACTACTGCACCTACTGATTCATACACTCCTGGGGTATGCTTTCTTTTGAAATGTGAGATTACTTACTGCTTTTTACAAATTAAATAAGAAAATATTATTTACTCATATTTGCATTAATAGTGATTTGACAATTTTTCCCCAATTCTAAAGGTAAACTCTGTCAACAATGCCTAAATGTAAAAGGCAAACCTAAGAACTTGACATTTTTACATTATATAAAATTGTGACCAAACATGATTTACATAATTATGAACTGCAAGATTTTGCGCAGTCACGTTATGATTTTAAATGCCTTTTTATTTACAGCTTGCAAGTACACAATTGTAGGGTTGTTGAATGTAGGTTAGATTTTTTGTTTCTGTTTCTTTACAGTCATTACACCTGTAAAACATCAACATCTTAGGTAAGTGTTTATCTATTTGTTTATGCATGGGTTATAGAAATGTATTGGCTTTTCAGCAGACCTATTACTAAAGAAAATTCCGTCTCTTTTTTCTAGTACCCAACCTAGCCCTGAACCCAGCCTAAAACCGGTACACTTTAGATTCCTCTGTTCACGATTAATAATGTAGAGATTAAAGGTTTTTGAATTAAGGAATAGAATTTTTGGTGACAACAGTGTAAAGTTTGAGTTTTTTATATAACTGTAGTCGACTTGGAATTAAATTGTTATCAAATTCAATTTTTATTTTTAAGTATCAGCACAACATTCCAATTAGTCAGGAGCCCTGGGCCAGAACACACACCCCTAGTTTGACTCCTCCCCTCTACATACAGCCTGTTGAACTTGGACATCCTCCACCACCTCACAGGTATTCATACACCTCCCGCCCCCGTTCATATATGTTAACTATGCTAGTAATCTCAAAAATCTTACATCGAATACATGTCCATGTGTTGTTTTTGGTGGAATAATTTACAAACCTCATATTTAAACAGTGTCCTCCTTACATAATATATAGTTAATTAGCAATCAGCATGCTTGGTAATTTTTGGGTTGGGGTAGACAGCAATGGTATGCTGTTACTACATCTAGGTATTATTTTTGAATGATTTGTCTTTTATTCAAGTATTATTGGATTTGAATACTTGTACCTTTGCCCAATTGCATTTCCAATAGAAATGTATTTGTGGATGATCTTAAGTCAGTGGTGTTCCCATGCATTTGAATTTCTGAAGAAAATCAAATGTATTTGTGAAAACATTTACTTTTTTTATGACACCATACTTTCAGTTTATTCTAACTGAATGCTCATACTCTCATTGAAATGTCATTTCTATGTTCTTTTTACACACTTGATATGTTTTAAACAACTCCATAGGGTTTTTTTCATAGTCTTAGCATAATTTAAGCAAAATCATTCAGAGTGGTTTGATGTAAAATGCGTTTCAAAGAAAGCGCTGGGATAGGCTTGCAACCCAGGACAATAAGCAATATAGATGATTTTAGTTTACCTGCAGTTAATAATCTGATCATAATCAAATTTTTGCAGTTATCTAATTATTCAAATGGTCATGGCTAAAGCGTACTTTGATTTCTTCGATCAAAAAAAGAAAATTAATTAACTCAGTTCATCAGTTTTTTCTATGCATGTATACCCTTACTCTGATTTCTTTTGGATCTGTTAATTAGTTAATTTGCGAAAACAAACATTACGTTTACGTCGCGTCTTCTGTTATTTTATTGTCTGGTTGCAAAGCAAAAATCCAATTATTGCCTGACTTATGTAGGCCTGGAGTTTTCCCATTATCTGGTTACCTATGTGCATGTAAACATGTTGAATGGATTACTGACTAAGTGCAAAACGCACTCATTAACTCAGGCAGCATTTATTGTAATCTGGTTCCTCCCTGCATTTTTGTGAAAAATTCTGGCACCACAAGTTTCTCTAGAATGGTGCATTTTAAGCCACTCTGTATGACTTTTAACAATGTAATTATGCAGAAGTTTTGAAAAATTGTCTTTAAGCAGACATTTGTGTGCTTTAAAATGTTTGCTGAACTTTTACTTTACTTTTGTTCTTTGAACATCAGCTTAGCTATTTAGGTTTGCATGTACTTGTTCTATGTTCTATCCATCTTGCATGTGTATCTTGCCTAGACTTCCCCATGCACACAGACCCTTCGTGAGCGAGTTCGTACCGGACGGCAGGTGTGTGTCTAACAGGAGCGTATCGGTGAAGTACAAAGACAAAGTCATGACTGCACTCTAAGTGTATCTGAGGATGAATGTTGCACACCCTAATGGGAAGGACAGGACTAAACAGTTCACAAAGCCCAGCACGTCCCATCACAGCTGGTCCAACATCCTCCATGCGTCATCATCTCATCTTGTCCACTGGAATCTACGACACATGATCATTCATGTATCCATTACACATTGTTGACTCATCACATGACTGGACTAAAGCATAGTTACTTGGCCATGGATGCTTGTGTGTTTGTTTTAATTTTAGCATTTTGCTTCTTGGTGATCAACTTAAGATTTCTTCACCATGATTGTTAGGAACTGTCATTGAAATAATGTGTGAAACAACTTAAGTGTGCTTTGATCGCTTCATTGTATTACATTGGTGGTTGTAACATTTTAACTATATTAATGTGATACATTATTTTGGAACTTATGGAATGAACTATAGGTCTCTGCGAATGAGTCAAGTTTACTCAGCATTAGAATCATCAGTATGACATGCAGGAGAGGTACCCTCCTGTTTACAAATACTAACTTTATATATTGCATGTCAAGACTTCCACTTGCCTTAATGCAGATTTGTCTTTTTCAAACATTGACGCAATTCACAGTGTCTTTGAAGTTGCTTTAACTGACACATACAATAGTGACTGTTCCTGCTGCTACACACTCCTTCGGTGCCTTTTTCTGACCACGAATCCCTAAAAGGCGAGATGTTTGTAGCTGCCAAGGATTAGGAGTCATTGCAATAGAAACTGCCTTAATGAATAAATGCACAGTTTACACGTATTGACATGCTGGTCATATTTCAGTATTTGATGTTGGTGCTTCTTTTTTGGAGAAAGCTTTGCAATTTAGTCTCACAGTGCTCCAGAGAGAATGCTTTTAGATTGAATTAAGAAAATTGGTTTGGTAACAATGGTGTTCAAAATGTTGCATTCATTTGCATGCTCTCACTCTGTGCTCTCTGATGGTGTGCTTGAGACTCAATGAGTGTACCTGGCATGTCCATATTCAGCTAATGTGTACAGTCTTAAGCCAGCCAGGAAAAATGATATATGAGTTGTTGTTATACAGATAAACAGTGTGGCCCATTTGTTCTCTGAAACAGTTACTCATCAACCCTCTTCCCCATTCATCATTGGTCAGTTTCTGACCAGCTCACAACAGTCACAAAAGTCATTGTAAAAAGTGCTGTATAAAGAAATCATGACTCAACAACATTGCAGTCCCTTAACTGAAAACAGAAATATTGTTACTGCAAACTTATTGGCCAACTGATATAAACATCTGTGTTGTAGGCCCACCTTAGAGATTGTAGCCCATCTGTTGATGCACTATTTGTCTTAGCCATTCTCCAGCCAATCAGAGATCAAGTTCTGGCCACAGAACTCCTTACTGGGTATTATTGGGTGGTGAATTCAAGCTAGTAGTGACACTGTCACTAAAACTTCAGAAGCAATGTACCATAAAGAATGGTCCACCAACCAATAACATCTGGTCAACAGCAGTGCTGTGGTTTAGAAGAACAGGTTTGGTTTCTTTGCACAATCCAGCTCCAGCCACTGCATGAATTTATTAAATTCCACCACTAGCACACCTGATTTAACTTAACTGACTGGTTTATATTGCTAAAACTGTATTACATGTACACCACCAATATTGGGCTTCCTTGAGGACAGGTGACATACCCTGGCCAAACCAGAAAATGACAATCTTATTTCTGTCTGTTTAAGCTTATTCTAATGTTCTAGCTTTTCTGAGCTTATATACAATATGAAGGGTTTTGTACTTGTAATAGGCAGCCTAAGGCTTTTGCACACCACAGTCATTCTGTAGTTTTGTCATGAATATGAGGCGGTTTATAGGTTTCCGCAGTGGACTGTCATGTCTTTTAATAGTTTCCCCCTGAGCAGTGCGGACACTCAAAGATTCAGCGTGGAAGAAAATGAAGCCCCTCATTCTGGAAAAGTTCATCGCTGCTACCATCGTCATGGATTTGAGAAACAAGAAGCTCAGTGTCTTCCTTTGTCCAAGCCTAGTGAGTCTTACTATTAGATTGCATTAGCTCAACTTGTACTGCTTAACGGTTTTGTACAACAGTTTTGCACAAAAAACCAAAGTAAAGTTGACTAGAAAAAAGACTAGAAACCCCCTTTGTAAATTTCAAAGCAAATGCTTTGTAGTGCAAATATTTAAATGGACAAAAGCCAGATATATTCAATGTTACTAAGTATATTTCAGCTGTCACTGTCTTTATATTTTCCTCTAACCTTAGAAATGACCTGTTAAGAGTGAATTGCTCCATTTTTCCCCTTAATTTTTGAGTAATCCCTTGATCCTTGAGATGTAAACAGGGTTTTACATAAAATCATTCATTCGATTACATGATTTCACACTAAACCAATCTAAATGGTTTTGTTTATGTTCATTTTTTATGTAGATTTTGGTTCCCCAATTATACTATACAAGGTTCCGTTGTAATGGCATTACCTGGATTTCTGCATTGATTACTAATCAAATGTGGTCACAATTTCAAACAAACACAATTTAACTAAACTAATAACACAGAAACAGGTGTACTTTTATGCATCTTATTGAGCACATTGTCCAATGACTTCTCCAAGAGTGAATTGGAAAAAGGTCTTTTAGTTAAGCAGATGACATCAAAAGTGTGTTTTTTTTTTTTTTACAGATGCTTTGCCTATTAAATTTCAGGCCAAACACTAAGCTTGGTAAACCATTCCATGATGTAAACAACTTTTAGAAAACGTGTGAAGCTGATAAAGACCTGGGTGTACATTAATTCAGTGTTATACAAATTGTCTAAAAAGGAAGTGATATGAGCCTGGCTGTACTCTTAGATAATTGGAAACTAGACAGTTCTGTCTAAGACAAAAACTAAACATGGAGAAGCAGCATTTAGATACTGTGCTGCTCTTGAATTAAATCAGTTGAGAGAGCGCATTAAAAGAACTGTTAGCTGTACAGCACTTTTGTCCTATAACGGCACTTTTATCCAAATAATTTCTTTTTGTTTAATTTTCTTTTTTTATATACATACTTTTAATGAGATTTGAATCATGTTGTCCTTTATTACAATTGTAAAGCTCTTTTGATGGGTGCATTATACAAATGGCCTTGCCTTGCCTAGGTGTGCACAACAGGGAGTCCTAAAAAAAAAGTAAAAGTACCCAAAATTACCAGCCAAAGACTCTACAAACTGTATAAACCTTGGCTTATGTTTGCCCAGGGCCAGCGGGATGTTCAACAATGCTTAATACAAAATAATACAAAAGTGGGTTTTTTTTAGCACAAATGCACACTGCTACTTTTGGAGTAAAAGCATACTGCACACCAACACAAAAACGTTAAAAAGATTTATACAGTGTTTTTATGTTTCAGAGTCCTGGGTTATACCTGCTGGACACCCAGAAGATTATGATCGACCCTTGCCAAGTGCGAATCATTTGGATTCTACGCCCTGGCCGGCCCTTTATATCAACATCGACACAGTCAGTGATGGACAGGTTGCGTTTTGGACACAGAAAGAGATCTCATCATAAATGATAGTTATAAAACGAATAATAGTTGACAAACTTCTCAACAAATCATAATCATCTTCCTCTGGTAAAGTCAACTAGTAAGAGCAGCAGTAGACTAGTAGTAGTGGTATTATACTGTTCTGGAAAACTAATTCAGCAAAACAAATACACCCCTGCCATCAGTGGAGTAAGGAGTCTCTGCAGAATTAGCATTTTTATCTATAACCGCATTTGAGCAGGACTGGAAGAATTCTAATAAAAGGCCATCTGACTGATATTTGCACAGCTCTTCAATCTTGCCTGATCCAATAACTACTTTCCCAGTATTTGTTTTTAACTTGTGTTTCTCTCCATTTTAACAATTTAACAAAAAGTAAAGTTCCAACAAAACTTCTAGGAACAATTTGCAGTAGTCAGAATAATAAATAGGCTAACATATTGTGAAAAGGTGTTACTAAAAAATGTCTGGATTTAATAAATAATGATAAATGACATTACATGATAATGTTAGGATCTGTTAGCCAGCTAAATTACTATACTTTAATTACCAGCTGGCATGATAAATTAAACAGGGCTACTCCATTCATATTGTTTAGTGATAAGGACCATTCATTGTTAAGGCACTTAAACACATTCGTACAAATAGTCTGAAGCTGTCTAAAACACCTTGTGTACAAGATGATATGATTTCCTCTACATATAACATTGCACTGATGACCTTCTTTACTAGACATGGAAGCCTGCTGCTGAGACTTTTTTGCAAATAATTAATTGGGAGAAGGATCTTTCTTTTTCCAAAAGAAACACTTAATTATATTAAAAAAATATGTATCTTAACATTTTCATGTATGACATGGTCAAAAGCTTACGGACAACCCTGCAAGTTGGTTCTGCCCGTTTCAGCCACACACATACTGAAGAGCTCATTGACTTTCAATCTGAACACTGAGATAAAATGCCATCTTTCCAACAAGTCAGTTCATCAAATTTGAACTATTTTAGAGTTGTCTTAGTTAAATGTAAGTACTGTTCTTGTGAAGAGGCAACAGCTCAGCCATGTAGCGATGGGCCACACAAGCTCACAAAGAAATCTGATTGTTGAAAGATATCAGTCAGTAGAAGGGTACAAAAAATTCCAAGGCATTAAACACACCATAGAACACAGTGAACATGGTCATCAAGAGGTAGATTAAATTTGGCATCAGTGACATTACCAAAATTGGATAGCCCCTCAAAAATGAATAAAGTCAAAAAGCAAATTGGTCAGGGAGGCTGACATAAGATCTACAGCAACAGTAAAGGAGCTGCAGTGACAACAGTCTCCTATATTCTTTGTATGTCTGTGCCATGGAGTAGGGTGGCATGACCGAAGCCTTTCTAACAAAGAAAAACATCTAAGCCTGCCTTTGCCAAGTCTGGCAAAAGTATGTGGGAAAATATGCTATGATCTGATGAAACCAAGGTTAAACTTATAAGCAATAATTCCAAAAGATGCACCACCAAAAGAACACCATACAAACATTGAAGCATGGCGGAGGCTTTTTCTGCAGCTGGAACTGGGGCTTTAGTCAAGGGAATTATTTGGAGGGAACTATGAACAGTTCTAAATATCAATCAATTTTAGCCCAAATCCTCTCTGTTAAAAAAACTGAAGATACAGAGGGATTGCACCTTTCAGCACGACAATGACCCAAATCATACCTTCAAATCAACAAAAAAATGGTTTTGCCAGAAGAAGCGCTTTTTGACAAATCTGACAGATCCCAACAAAACCCCAACAGGGGTGTGTAAGCTTTTTATAGCCACTGTATGTTCTGTGTAAAGCCTTCTCAGCAAAGAGAATGCTGTATATGTATATGGGGACATATTTATTCTCATGATTTTGAAATCTTGACAGTCCGCTTGCTTTGGGCAATGTAATGCATGTTGTCATTTTGGGGACATTTTGCCTCTGACACATTTCAAACTAATGTTAAAAGCATATAACAGAAATCAAACATGATTTAACTGAGTGCTAATAATGACTGGCATAATAACAGTAGAATAAAATGTGCGGTGCGTCTTCATTGATTGTTTGATTTTGTATAATATTTTCACAAATACAAGTAACTGTAAAAAAGTAGAAGACCACCATTTATGTGTTAAATTCCAATCAAATTGGCAGGAGATTCTTCTTAAGAGGAAAAAATACCAGTAGCTTTGTTAGTGTCCAAATCTTTATGGAACTAACTGAATATTAATAAAAAACTAAAAAATAACCATATGCAACAGTTTTTCCATCAGGGACAAAAAAAACAGTTATGCATTTAAGTGGTTATTTGAGTGATCATTGTTCTATGTAAAAACTTCCTTTACTAAAGTATACTTCTGAATTAAATGAGCCATTGGAAGTCAAGAGGAAAAGTGAAAAACAGTAGTTTTCAAAAACTGGAAATATTAAAAGATGAAAATGGACAGTGAAAATGGAACTACTAACAACTATTTAAGATCTGGTAGACCAACAATATATAGTCACCTATATTTGTGAGAGAGGAGAAAATCCACTGAAGGTCTATCTGCAGGTCTATTCTTCCACTTTGAGAAGACAACTCAATGCTACGGGTCTAAAGGATTTATAACTGTCAAGAAAGACAATACTAAGAAAAGAAAATAGAACAAAATGTAAGACAATTTCCAAATAAAACAAAGAAGCTGCTGGTGTTTGCGAAACAAATAATTGACCACCCTAGAGTCATTAAGTGTGTTTGCAATTATTTGGATCGTGAGAAGCAAAGGAATGGAAGCTAAAGTAAAGCGATGAAGTTAACATGATAAACACATTTTATGTATAATCTTCTAGTAAATATATATCATTCCTGTCCAAAGAAAAACATTGAACATTGAACAGCTGCTCTTTACATTGTGTAAAATTTCCATAATGAGTGGACCAATGAAAATGCTCTAAAATTACTTGAAAAAATTGACTTGCATTAAATATAAAGAGCATTTGTGGCCTCTCCTATAAAGTTGCCATTTTGGAGATGCATGTTTTGCTTTGAACTGTGACAATGTGTTCCCAAATGCAAAAATTGTTTAACTTACTGGTCACGTTGGCTGACTGTTAAATGTCTCTGACTGCTACACAGGAATATATTCTCCTCACTATTAGTCTTTGAAATGAGAAGAGATGTTCATTTGTAGAAGAGCAAGGTGTCACCAGATTTCTAAAGGGCGTTATATATCTACCTTATGCAAAATCTTTGTTTTGTGCACAGGCAGAAGAAAAACCGTTGTCAGAGAAAAGCCTTCCCTCGTCTCCCTGTGATCAACTCAAAAGCAATATTTTGAGAGTGAGTCATACCCTGCTTTCACTTACACTCTTCATATGCTTACATTCTTCATATGCTTACACTCTTCAACTGCTTAGGGATCAATATGTACATACTTCAGGGGGAAACTGGCTATGTCAAATGAAAGAATCATTGATTGCCTAGGACTTTTAGTTATTTAGGTACATTAGGTTTCAAATATAATTGAACCTCATTATTAGCCAAACTGGGATTTTACTATACACCGTATAATTAAAACATATTGCATCTGTCAAAAAAGATGAAAAATGGGGGGGATAATTTGGTTTATAGAGGGGATTGTATGTTTTTCTTTTTGGTTAACCAGATTACATTATATTCTCAAATTTAAGTTCTCATGAAACAATTTTGAAGGACAAGAATGTGCATGGGCATATAACTGCTGTCGGAACAAAACCTTGTATCTTCAAAATTAAAACTTTGCAGGAGAAAAAAAAAACATTCTTTTAATGTACAGTGCATCCTGAGAGTATTCACAGTACTTCATTTTTTCCATAATTTGTTATTTTACAGCCTTATTCTAAAATGTATTACATTCATTTTTATACACCTAATATTTTACACATAATACCCCATAATGACAAAATGAAAAAAGTTATTTAAAATGTATTTAAAAAAATAAATAAATGTCACATTTACATAAGTATTCACAGCCTTTGCTCAATATTTTGTTGAAGCACCTTTAGCAGCAATTACAGCCTCAAGTCTGTACATTGCTGCATTTATCTTTCCCTCGATCCTGACTAGTCTCCCAGTTCCCGCTTCCAAAAAATAACACCACAGCATGATGTTGCCACCAGCATGCTTCACTGTAGGAATGGTATTGGCCAGGTGATAAGGAGCGGGCTATCTTTTGCTCTGATTGGTTGAGTGTCAGAGTGACCCTTGGGTTCTTGGTCACCAGCCTGATTTTTTTCACAGTAATTTTGGGTCACTTCTTCTGGTCCATTCATCATAATATATATATATATATATATATATATATATATATATATATATATATATATATATATATATATATATATATATATATATATGCAGTGTAATAAACAACAGGTGTTTTAAAAAATTGAGGTACAAGGTTTTGTTCCAATAGCAATGATATGATAAGGCCTTTGTAATACAAGAAAGGATAAAATGCATAAATTGTTTTTTGTTTTGTTTTTTTCTTCCATTTGCTTAAGTCAGCTTGATGGCATATATAACTTCCCATGTAGGAAATGTTGACTTTTATGTATACTTTGAAATTCGACAAAACATGTAATTTTACCAGGGATCTTCAAACATTTGTATATGTATATGCTGTGATAAGAGAGGTTAAAATGGTTAAGCTAGAAAAAATAAAGACCAGTCCTTCAGACAGTCATAAACACTTCATAAGCAAAGCAATCCACAAATGCTATGTCTCTGGAAATTAAAGCAAAAGAGCTGAAAGGACATCTTTCGTGAAGCTATTGTTAAAGGTGCCAGTATAAGATTTAAACCAACATTAACTTAACATAAACTAATCAATAGATTGTAAAGAAATAACAGGTTTGATGACATGTCAAAGACATCTATGCATCACGTAGATAGCCCTGGTCTGTTTTGGCTCATGATACCACTTTGTACCTCAAGTTGTGATAGTAAACTATAGTATAAAATCGAATTAGTCCAACATGAGGATGAAGAGGTAGCGCTGCCTCAATGGCGTATTCTAACCTCTTGTCTGTTATGTTGAAGGTTCTGCTCTCAGCAGGGAAATGCAATGATGACTGAAGCTGCTGCCAGCTCTAGGCAGGAACCATGTTTGGCAGCAAAATAAGTGATAGAAATAGAAGAACAGGTTAACATTGGCGTTGATTTCCTCAGCTGGATACAGTCTTGCACTCAAAGCATTTAAAAGCATTTAAATGTATTTGGATTAACCCGTGATAACTAATGACTACAGTGGAAACCAATGAGTACTGTCAGAATTGTATCACAGTGAAAATGAGTTAAAGCCATAAACATGAATGACTCCTGTTAAAAGCCTATCATGATGATGTTTTATTATGAATATAAGAGGAGATCAGTGTATTATGAGGCAAGTGAAATAATAACTATAGTCTCAGCAGTGTGCTTTGGGGTTATTGTCTGGCTCGCAAATGTATTTCTTCTTAATCAAATGCATTACAGAGGGTATTACATGATGTATTAACATTTGTTTTTACTCATCAGCATTCATGACACCTTTAATCAAAACAAATGAACAACTAAAGATTTTGTTCTACGTCAACAGATCTCACTGGTCCTCCATGCTTGATTGATTGTTATAAAGATGGCTTGAAGAGTAATTTCCTCATAAAACTTTGTTCCACATATCATATGTCAAGTTTTGGTGTTTTACCACAAAGGATTTTTTTCTTCTTCTCAGCAACAGCAGCTTGATAGCTAAACACTACCGAAAATGTTTTTTCACTTCTTTTTTGGCTTTCACCTTTCTTAAGAGAATTATCTTATAACTAAAATCTTCAGAACTATCTCCTTAACCCATCTTAAATGTACATGAGAAAATAGCTTAGGTGTGGAGAGCATGGCTGTAATGGGTTAAAGCGGCCGTAAGGTTGTGCGTATAGAGTGGACAAATTAAATATACAGATTAATTGTTATTATACTTAGTGTTGGAGGGATTTATATAAAAGTTGGTCTCTTTATGCTAATTATCTGCTTTTTTCTGACACATTTTGGGTGGAAATCCATTTGCACGATGCTGTATAAAGGGCATGCCTTAAAGGCACAGTAATAAAATTCAAATGTGGTTTTGGTGTATAAAACCACATCAGAAACAAACAAGAACAAGAAAAGTGCACTCTCAGTGACTGATGACGTATCTTGAGAAATGTCACATATACACTCTTCAGCAAAAGCATTAAAACCACCCCCTTGTTTCTACTATATCTGTCAATTTTTTCAGTGCTGCAAACAATATGGGTACACTTTGTAGCAGACTGTAGTCCATCTGTTTCTCTGCATACATGATCTCACTTTATTATATTCTTCAATGCTCGGGACCCCCACAGAGCAGGTTTTTTTTTGATGGTAGGTTATCAGCAGGTGTTTGTCCATCTGTCCTTCCACTGTGAGAAGACAGCTTTGCGCTATGGGTCTGAAAGGTAGTTTGTTTAACTATCAAGAAGCTGTTACTAAGAGAATCAAAATAATACATTAAATAACATGCTAAGATATGCAGATATACAGTAGTTTGCAAAACCTGGTCAATGGAAACAAATGGAGTTAACTTAAAGCAAGAATCAGTAATTGTCTGCGAAGTGTGGGGAAAAACAATTTCAAACACTGGTTGTGTTTCAGTCTTCCATAAACGTATAGTGTGTTCTTTTCTCTCTCAGTATTGGTAGCCTATTTCTATCAGTTTTAACAACATATTATATAGAGCTGTTTTAAATCTACTTGAAATGAAACAAGTGCAGGTCTCTGACTTTTGCACTGTGCTATATATATTGCAGGGTATTTTTAAAAACTGCACTTCTGTTCCACAGCATGTGATGCATAGTGAAAGTGGAAGTTCCAGGGGGAACTCCTCCAGTGGCGACCAGAGTAACAGGTGTGTAATTGTAGTTAGTTCTCACTCTGTAAGTTTCTTTTAAACTTTGTGCCTGTGCTTGCCTGCCTAATGGCCTTTTATCTTGACTAATTTTCCCAGACTTCTCAGCTCCTCTCAGGATTCAGCTTCTAGCAGTATGAACCTGGAGAGACCAAAAGT
This sequence comes from Megaleporinus macrocephalus, assembly GCA_021613375.1. Taxonomy (NCBI): domain Eukaryota; kingdom Metazoa; phylum Chordata; class Actinopteri; order Characiformes; family Anostomidae; genus Megaleporinus; species Megaleporinus macrocephalus. The sequence continues at coordinate 22,215,635 of CM038727.1, read as the reverse complement.
GGAACGGCGCAAACGACTAGTCAGACAGTACAGCTTGTGAGTCACACTTGTGCACTATACTCACTGTCTGAGGTCCACTACTAAGTAGAAAAGGATCTGTATGTGTAATATGCCTAATGTGCTTTGTGCAGATTCAGTTTTTTGTTATATTTAAAGCATATTTTTAAAAAGATTATATCTACTAAATATATGGTAACAAACGCATGATGTGCCAAGGATATCATGGGCTCCAGTAATAAATAAATAAACAAATAAAGGATCCATATATAAAACTACAGCAAGTGATATATAACAATTACAATATGTACTGCCTAGTCACAGTTTGGATTTAAATAGTGAAATGTTTAGAAGCCTTAATTGAATAATTACTGCAGTGTTGAATTGTTGCCAGCTGATTCATATCATTTTGCAGTAAGTAGCTTCTTATTTCTTAAACCAGCCTATCAGAAGACATATCCTGTAGTTGTGGAAATTATGTAAGTGCGTTATTTTGGTCTGAAGGTTTCAGTTATTGGCCTGCAGCAAGCAAACAGAACAACTCATAAGATTGCTTAAATGTATAGTGCTGGGTTGAGAACTGTTTAATAAAGGATAACAGCGAACCATCAACTTCACTGTGGTGAATTCAATGTGGTCAGAAAAAAATTAATGGCCATGAATGGAGATTGGTAAAGGTAAATAGTAAAAATATACAGTAGAACTTATGGATATGTTTAATAATCAAAACGAGCATTTGCGATGAGAACTCCCAGGACTGGGAATAGACATCATAAGAACACCATAAGAAAACAATTTTCTAGTAAGATTAATCTGCAAAAGTTAACTATAGGGGATAAACATTGGACTCTGGACCAATGATCATGTGGTTTGATGAGTCCAGATTTACCTTAATCAAGCATGATGCACGCTTCAGGATAAGAAGGATTGCGCATGAAGTGATGCACCCATCATGCTTAGTGTACACTGTACAAACCTCAGGAGTCAGTGTTATGATTTGGGAGGCTTCAGTTGGTAAGATCTTGGTCAATGAAATATTGGAGTCTGTGACTGCTATTTCTCAACCGAGCTGGTGCTCTAAACCAGCCTAAATTGTATATACTGTAAATATACTGTTATTTTTGCAGTAGTCATTGCAACAAAATATTTTATCTCAATTTTCTTTTCTTTTATTATCCCCCCTGTCCCCCACATTACCGTAATACTAGTAAATACAGGAGTCTGTTAGATTTAGTGACAGGTGGTATTGTATTCCAAGTGTGTTTGCTGCCCAGTTATGTTCAGAGAGCTACAGCTTGGTGGCATTAAGTTATGCCTGACTGGTAAGTAAAATGGACGCTAGTAAATTTAAGAAAAATTGGCTTAAAAAGTGATAATTTGATTCTGCCCAGTGATATTGTGAGGCCTAGAGACTCCCAGTAATAGGTGCACTATCTTGTGTCCAATAGTAATCACAGTGATGAAGATGACCTCCCAGAAGCTCTTGCAGCCATTTCTTCTGAGAGCAACATGGGAAAATCAGCGTCTAACAGCTCGCTGGATAAACAGGTCCAGCCACCAATCTATCCACCGGTAACTGTACACTGATATTTCTTTGGAGTGTAGTTCTGTACAGTCCATTTATTGCAAATGAATTCATTGGATTTCATTCTTTAGCAGAAAAGCATCCCTCCATTGGAGCACTGTGACAAATCTCCATTATTCTACCCAAGCACAGTCCCTCACCTGATGCCATTCAGTCCAAGCTCAGACAGGTAACATATACAAATATGAGCGTACATTATACGGCCAAAAGTATGTGGATATCTGAACACATCTTACAAAAATAAGGGCTGATTCCACAAAGTTGTAAGAAAATATTTGTAAAATGTCTTTGTAACTAGCTTCACTGGAACTAATGAGCTGAGCCCAAGCATCTTCAGACAACATACTTTACACTAGCCTTGCCAACGCTTAAAATTGTGTATAGTAATCTTAGGTTGTATACCGCTGGCCAGCCATTGAAATCAATTTGATGAACCTCCCAATGCAAAGTTTTTGTGCTAATGTTGCTTACCAATGTCTTAAACTTACTGGAAGTAATTAGTGAGGCAACAGGACAGGCAATTCTTTTCCCTCTACTATACTTGATTTTATATACCTTTTGGCAGTAGGTGTGGCTGAAACACCTGAACTAATTATACACATGCTTTTGGTCATATAGTGAATATACAAACACATGTACACAGTTTGATCCATCATCAGAAATGTGTAATGTTGTACCAAGCCGACATCCATTTTAATGTTCTTCTTTCTCTCTTTTTACACATTTGTGCTTTGGTTGTCCATCTGTTGTTATTTGTGTGTGTGAATGTTTTTCAGCAATGAAGAGCTGAGAATGGACAGAGAAAAACTGCTGAGGGCATTACTAATGACAGAACTCTGAAACTATATTTACATCCAGGCATTTAATTTAACAGAACCGACCTTAATTCATTGCACTGTAAGTACTTTTTTATACATTTAAACAAACTTAAGTCTATTTTTTAATGATAAAACTGATTGATCACATCTGCAAAATCCTTATGTTTATAAAACCCTTCAATATTCTGTGTAATTTTAAACCATATTTTTGTCGCTTTGGAATTGTGCCTCCAAGTCTATAATGTTGAATAATGAGTTCTTATTTGGTTCACGCTGCCATGCTTTATCTTGTAATTGAACTTTGTTTGTTTGTTTGTTTAAGTTCAGTAATACACTGTGCATACATATTATGTACATACCTTATAAAAGGCACACGTTGTTTGATTCATGTAAGCTTTCTAACATTTTGAGGAAGACTTTTGTAAACATGGTACAGTATTTTATTTTATATGCTTAGCCGCTCTGTATCCCAAAGTAATAAACACAGAATTACTAAATAAATCAGCTCTCCTATTAATCAAACTGGATGTTTCAAGCCTAAAAGCTGATTTCTGCCATCATGAATGAATCCTTTTGCATATATCTCACAAATGTTAAAAATCTGAGATTAGATAATAATGATAAAGACATAAATATGAATAAGTAACTAAAAGAATAAGCTTTAAACAAGTTTGGTTAATCCAAAGTAAGTTTAAGGTGTCTTCTCTAAATGTAATTACTTGAATTACTCTGAATGTAAAATGGCTCAGGAATATGCAGGGAGTAGTTTTTGTGGTCCACTAGATGGCAGCAATTATTCATTTGCGTTGAAAGAACCTGCTGCAAGACAGTTGACTGAAAATTAATTAAAAACAAATCTAAAACTACATTTTATCTAATTCTGTTTCCAGCGTGTCAAATTTGTTTCATCATACTTGTGAGAAAGCATCATTTTGATATGATAAACTATATATTTAAATAAAGTATGTTAAAGTTTCCAGAACTGATTTGCAAATGTTTTGACTGTGGAAAAAAGTAAAAAAATAAAGTTCTAAAAAAAACATTCAGTCATGCAGTTGTTAAAGTTGTTAACTTTGCTTTATTTTGTTTTAAGTTAACACAAAACATCAAAATAAAATAACACTTTCTCAATAACAGTCAAACATAATTATCTCTCACATTACACTACTGCTCAAAAACTTGGACTCATGTGCCATGTTGTTTTTATTTTATTTAATAATAATAATTTAAAAAAAATGATTTTTATAACATAAGCTAGTCATCATTTTTGCTGTTTTGGATTGTTTTAATTATTTAAAATCTATGTTTCTATAATCCATTTGTTATAATAATTTATATATGTATATACATTAACATAGCCTTTTTTTTCGTTAAAGACAATGACTCCAAATGTTTGAGCAACAGTGTATAACATTACGTGGAATCGTCATGTTTAAGCATGAGTAGTGCTTTGTCTACTACTTCCTGTTGGCACATCGGGGAGGGAACTAAACAGAAATAAAATGCGATGTTGTCTTACTGAATTATATTTTAATCCTACATTTCACAAAAGTTTAGGCATGCACAAAAATCATTACTAAAAAGCAATGAGTATATGAAGTCAAGGATGTGGCTTGTAAAAAGCCACAAGGGTAGGCATTCGATACAGCTTCAATAAGCTGACATATCAGATCACATTACGTTACTCAACAGTACATGCTCACACAAACTTGTTAATAAACAGACATCAATTTGAAATACAAATGTGTGTGTGTGTATGTTACAGCAGGTCCAAACACCAACTGAGTGCACCAAGTAAAGTACTGTGCAAAAGATACACAGGCCAACCTTTGTTATTTTTAGTTTCCAGTCCAAACAGCCATTCATTACAAGTCTCCTTTAAAACACGTTTTTCTCTACCAGCTCAGTCATCTCCTCATACATTTAAAGAAGTACTTGCTATTCTACCTCCAAACATTAGCAACCCCTAGTGAGAGTTTAAAAAATATATAAAAAAAGAGATTATAAGGGATATAAGAGATTGGGGAAAAAATTAAGCTCTATTTGTGCTTCATGAAAAAAAAAAAATAATAATTTGATAAGACAATCTAATGCTATAATTTATAAGAAACCAATTGACAAGATAAATTTACAAGTCCAACAAAGAAGCTGCTGGTGTTTAATTATAGTATGATAAAATCAGACCTTAACATCACTGAATGTGCTTGGGACCACTTGAACTCTGAGAAGCAGAACCAACTTTGGAGAGACTGAACCAAGATTGGACTTCGGAGGCATGACTGCAGATTTCTAAAAACCTAAAAGCAAGTTTTCTGGGGAAAAAAATAGCTGTAATAAAGCAACACTAAATACTGAATTAGTGAATGTCTTGTACTTGATGCCTATTTTGACTGGAAATAAAAAAAAAAGTGAAAAAAAAGACACACACTAATTATGGTGTATGTGTACATGCCCACACACACAGACATACACATCAGTAGTTATACATTTGTTACAACTAAAAATAAACAAATAGTACAAACGTTAACCCATTCACCTGGTTGAGGGTGCAACACACTCATCTACAATGTTAAGGCACATGAACAGCTGCACACCCACACATACACACTGAGTACAGTAAGTACCTGTTGTTCCTGATTCTGGCCCTGAAAGGATTTTGGCAAAATGATTACTGCAGACAGTAATGTTTTTGCAGACTTCTACAACTGAGGACACTGGCACCATAACTCCGCATTTTGCTGCATGTGAGGATTTGGCGAACCTTGTAAACATTTTGTGTCAGTTAGCTCTTTGAACGTCTTCATGCAAGCTTAAAAATAAGGAGAGTGAAGTGTATATTTGTATACATACAGTCCAGTACAATACATTAACTTAAAATTGCTACTTGTATTGTATTAGTGATTTTTATCTGAGTTACAGACCATAGATCATTTATTTATTTAATTTCCAGTCAAAACAGCCATTAAGTATTTTTAATATTTTTGAGGTTATTCACAAGCATTTCTGTCTATCTGTAAGTTCTTTTTTACTAAGTACAGCAAATAGACCAAAAAAGGGAACATCTGCAAATCAGATGGAAAGCATGCTCAGAATATTGTAATGCCTAGACCTAAACATCACTACCTCTTATTCTAATATTTTGTTAGACAGTTTTTAGCTTTGATTACAGCGTCTTTTTATGTGGCATTGTTTTGACACCCTGCAATGATACAACATTTATTTCCTTCCAAATAAATGTTACCTAAATTCTTGGTCAAGATCTTTTATTGATGAGATGAGAGTCCATAAAGGCTTCTCCATCACACCCCTAAGACTTTCAAAGGTCAGGATTCTGTGGTGAAGTTGATTCATAATGATCCTTAAACCACTGTTTAACAATCTGATCCTGGTGAATCTTGAAATTGTTGTAATTGAAATTGGAAAATGCCCGGGTTTTCCAATGATGAGATAATGTGGCCATTCAGTACATCCACGTAGCCAGACTTTTTCTTTGGCTCATAACATTGCTTAGTATAGAACTAGCCAACTGAAGCAACCCCAGATCATAGCACTGGGCCATTGAAGACCTTTTGACCAAATTTCTTTTATTCTTTTTTGGCCAGGCAATGTATTATACTTAGGGTTTAAATATGTTTGCTGCTTTTCTCCTGATGCTGAAAAATGAATAACTGCATTAAATAGTACATCATGGTTGGAAATTTGCACTGGAAATTAAATGAAGTGAGATTTGCACAGTACAATACCTATATACACACATGCCCACAGCACAGTCACATCAGCTGGGATAAGGCACAACACTCGTAAATGCAGGCATACACACAAACATACACACACTAGCATGTGTGGAGGAATGGGCACATGCATACAGTCCTAGAGATGTGTGCAGGCACATGCACTTTATCTAATCCTTTGGCTTAAACTAATAAAATGGCTGAGAGAAAAAAAAGAGTCAGTTTTGATACAGGAGGCAGAAACAAAGCAGGGTTTAAATGATTTATGTCTATGGATGTCTTTCCTGAGTAATTGAGTTCATCTTTCCACCATACTCTCACACACACACACACACACATACATACATACAAAACAAAACAGAAACACACATCTCTGGTACATGTCAATGAGGAGAATATTGTCAAATGCATAAAAAACAGTGTGCAATATATAAAAAAGCTCAACTTTCAAATACATATTTATAGGTTTCACATAAATAGCTACAATGGTATAACTTGCTGTGTTTCTGGGGGACAAACTAAAATTTTACGGTAAAGTGATGTGGCTTCATGATGGCCTATAGCAGCTGCAAGTCCAGATAGGCACCGCCTCCCAGACTCTGGTCTCCAATAGGCTGTTTGGCTGACAGTAGGGAGGGGAGAGTAACCAAGGCATCACTGTTGCTGGGCTAAAAGAAAGAGAAAGACTGTGTCAAATGGAAATTGGTGCAACTTTCATGGGTACCTTTACTTAGGATACATTAAGTAACAAGTCATTTGAAACATTGAAAATGCTTTTAATTAATGGTTTAATAATTTAAAAAATGGATCTTGGATTCATGCACTCTCATACATGTACATCAGAACAGCATTTATTCTCAAGAAAACTGTTGCACAGTAACAGGCTCTAAGACCAAATCTGCTAATATAAAGATTAGCCAAGTCAAATGTCCAAATTACATGAATTTAAATGAATTACACAAATTATTCTATAATTCCAAGTGCAAAGATACTGGGAAGGTAACATGCAATTTGTGATAAAGTTTAAGCAGCCTCTTTTTTAGCTTAAGAACAATTTAGAATAAATTGACAATAACCAAGCCATATTTGCCTTGTAGTTTCACTGAACTATTCCTGATATTTAGACTTTAGGTCTGTTGCATTCCAGTATAAGAATTCTGCAACCAATCCTTTGGTTCTCATAATGCCATTTAAAACTTGTTGATTTCTAATCCTTCCATATCACAGACACATACAATCTAATTCACAATTCTCAATTAACAAGCATTACTAACAAGTACTTCTTCTTGGGTGGACATGCGGCTAAAATTCATTAGCCTAGAAGAACCGTCAAATATGGTTCAGTTTTTTATTCCTGTGGATGTTTTACTTTTACAAAATTAGCAATTAAAAGCAGTTTGCAAAAGACGCAATTTGGCTTCAAACTGTAACAGTGTATAGCAACTAGTACTTTTATTTTTTAATATTAATAATAATAATAATAATTGGTTAGTTTGTGTGTTAATGAAACACGTCAGAATATGAGCCTACTAGAAGATACAACCTGTGCCAGCCTATAAAGCACAAAAGACATGCACATTTATTGGCACCTATTTATACACCCTCAGACCCTTTCAAATTGGAAACTTGTGTTACACAAATTCCATGAACTTCGACAGCAAGACTAAAGGAAAGCATTCAAAAGCATTTTTAATAAAAAATGTTTACTCTTTTACTTTTTATGACTGTGCTTGATCAATTTTACTGGAAATTAGCTATATCTCTGAGCATATTGTAGATCATCTGTTTTGTAAATACATTCACTGATCCCTAACCAAAATTTGAGGCAATCCTAAGGAGGAACAAAAATAATAAAGCAGGAGAATCAAGTTACAGCAGGCTAACGCACCACGCCCTGTGCATGTGCAAGGAAATCCAGACCAGAGGAACCTGTTCAGCTTCGTGAAGGTTTGTGACAATGCACAGGAGAACTATGCAACTATTACTCAGACCCACTGAAGCATCTAAATCTCTAATGCTCAACACCACAGGACGCAGAACACACCCAAATGTCCTTACAACCTAGCCCTAAACACACCACACCCACATGAAAACACCCCTTTAAAGTTTTTGTAAACTTTAGGATAGAAAGTAAAATGACAAGAGGCAATAGCAGCTACTTCTTCAGGTAGTGTAATTGCATAAAATATGGAATAGCGTTCAGGTTTTTATAAACTCATTACTTTCTTTACTCAATAGAATTAAAATTAAATTCAGTTCACCAGTATTGTCTTTACACCTGAACTGCTTAATATGGATGCAATTAATTACTCAGTTAACTATTAACTGATAAATAAGGAAAATAATAATAAAACGCAAGGAACATTTTAAAATTGTACATGAGATCACAACAACTAATTGACTCTACTAGATAGCCCTACCAAGAAATCAAACACACAGCAAAAATAGTTGTGTTTGGGACTATTTTTCACCCACATGTTGGTCAGCCTAATTGACTAGTCAACTTGTTGATTTTACTGCCTGGCTAGTTGCTGATCACTTGATTATGACACTAACAATATGGAGATGACAATAGGTGATGACAACCTTGTGATTTTTGGGGTCCATATTTCTGGTTTCCTGAAGGCTAGCAGTGCCATCCAGGGCTACACTGCTACACTGATCTGATCTGTGGTGTTTAACTTTATTCTTACATATATAAGAAACACTTCATGATACATACTTCATAAATACAGCTTTGAGTTGATTCAGATGACTCAATAATGTATTTAGTATATAATACTGGTGCAGCACATTGCACCAGTTATGGCAGTAATCATCAGTACTAGCTGAACTGCAGAACCACTATATGTAAATATACAAATGGGCAGTGAGTGTCAGTGAACTAGTTTCAGGGGTCTAAGCTCATAATTGACAGTGTAGTGTTTCACCTACCTGATAACCCTGCACCATGCTGAGGATCTCTTTAACTCCACTGGCATAGGCATGAGTAGAGGTGTGGCTTTGCATCCTGATCATTGCCGTAGGCGGGTTGGAAACCATAGAGCCTGCTGAGGGGGTGTGGCTTGTAGGGAAGTACCCCATGTTGGGTGGGGAGCCTGGGGGGCTGGAGTCAACATGACAACTTTAAATACAGGACACAACTAGCAAGTACTGTCATGCTTTTTAATATTCATTAACTAATTCGTCTTAGTCTATTTAACATTTCCCCAAGTCATATTCACATTGGTATGCAGGTTTTTTAAAGAGACTATCTGTAAAGCACTTTAAACTACAACATGCCTTTGTGAATAGTGGTATATAAATAAAGGTTTCATAAATTGACTCTGTAAACACTGTAAATATGTGAGGGAATTTTTTTTTGGTCAACCTCTATTTTATTTCTACAAACATACACAGCTAAACTGTCCAGTTCTCCCACACAGATGTAGGTACAGGGGTATGTTACAGGATCTGGGTATGAAAAACACTTCTATATTTCTGGTGAGTGCGTGTTTCACACCCAGCTCCTGTATGCATGCTGTTCTGGTTATGTAAGTCTTTCCTGAAGGCTTGAAACAGAGTCATTATGACTTTTCAGTGCTCTATTTAAGCAGCTCCGTCAAGCTGTCTTAGGCACACCTCACTTACAATCAGTAAAAAAGTGCTAGCAGTACCTGAATTGAAGTAGAGGGGTTACAGAGAATGAATAAAATAAAATTGCAAGCGAGTCTCCAATTTTGGTATATATAGCTTCTAACAGGCGTAAGACGGTAAAGTAAAAGTAAATGCATTTATCAAATGATCCACATTTTAAATACTGAGTGTAATATGCAAATCAGCCACAGTGTACAGTCTACAGTTCATTAAAAGGAGACTCTAATAACACAGACACACACACACACTATTGTAAAATTTTCTAAAAATTCAGACACTGTTCTTAAACTGTCCTGTTAGGAACACTTGATGGTGACATTAACATCATGTTGAATTCGTGTTAAAGTCCCAGGGAAAAGTATATGTTTTGCGTGATATGATACAATATGAATGTTTGTATGATATTAAACTTGTGTGTTATATTAAACATCCAGCTGTTGTGTCTTATCCACTCGTACTAGCACAGACAAACCAACACACAAACACACTAACAAATCACCACACCAGTCAGTGTCACTGTAGTGCTGGGAATGACCCGCTACCCAAATAATACTCGCTCTACTGTCGTATTAAGGCATCCAGACAAGTTGAAAGGGGGATAGCAAAGTAATAAAGAAAAACAGATGGACTCCAGTCTGTAATTGCAGAACTACAAAGTGCACCTGTATAATACATGGACCTGATCAAATTGACAATGAGTGTAGATACAAGACTGTTGTTTATGGCAGCTTTAGAAAGTATTTGTGCAGGCTGGGTCAAATTGAAAGAGCCCATGTACATAGCAATGCAGTATATAGCTATAGCTCCCACTGGCACTTCAACTGTCACAACTGTAGTCTTTCATACTCAATCAATAGGGGCTACAAGGAAAAGGTGAGAAAAAAGTGAGTGCAAACTGTAAATTCATCATGGTATCTTTTCTCATGTTGTCTCTATTGCAACAAGCTCTTTTATTTTTAAAAGAGTAACCTCATAGAAGAAGAAAAAAACACTAAAAATGTTTGATGCAAAGATTTTTTTTATGCAAAGTAATTCTGCATTATTTCTATTGGACAACATGGGTATGACAACACCAATACTTTATTCTCGTCTTTCCATAGTTGGTCCTCTGCTTACTGCTGCAACCTTCTGTTGGTCAACCAAGCACATCAGCTTTGCTACCCTGACAAGGCATCTGCCATGATAAGGACAGATATGTTGAACAGACTGTACACAGAAGCACATACATAGTTGTGTTCTCTATACAAGAATAAAAGCTCTTCCCGTTTTAAGATAATTTTTTAAACGAGGACAACACAAACAAACACTTAATTTTAGCAGAAACATTCCACTGCACTAAAAAACTATTAATTGCTTTAATTGCTCAGTTTATGTGCCATCAAAACCTGACTACACCCATCCAAACTGTGAACCGTGCTCCACCCTTAGTCGCATATCTTTCAACATCTGGTTTGGTGCTGCAAGCCAGCTAAGGTGAAGCCAGGTTGTTTAAGGCAGATATTGGGGAAAAGTATTTATTACAAAAGGTGGATCATATACAGCCAGTAAAATTTGTGTAACACTCAGAATTCTGTTCTTTTCCTGATAGATTGTAGTTTTGTAGCCACATTAAAATCCACAATATACAACAACCACAGCTTTTACTGAACTTTTCTGAATAAGTTTTGTTATTTTGTCTTTAAAATTAAGCTTTAACTCATACATTGTCACTGTGTTTGATTTCATATCTACTACAACCATATTCGTTTATGAATGTAATACAAAAAGTATTTTTCCAAGAAAAACAAATTGACTATAACAAAAGTTACACATTTGTATGCTTGGGAACTACATCTACCACTTTGGTGACCCACTTCCAGTTCACTAATATAGTGATGCATAAAATCTGATGCAAGGAACAGCACAGATGAGTATGAATCCTAAAAATCATGCAGTTATGCAGTCAGGAAATACAGTCAGCAAGATAGAGGCTGACAAAGACAGATATATCTGTAAATTATAGTTTATCTGTTATCTATTACTTTGTGTATTATGTGGGCAGATAACCTGGCATGGTGGCGCAGTGGGTAGCACTGTCGCCTCACAGCAAGACATGTAGTCAGGCGAGTTCTAAATACAAAATTTTCTCTAGGTGTATGAATGTGTATGTCTGCCCTATAATTGACTGGTGGCCTCTCCAGGGTGTTTCCTGCCTTCTGCCCAATGAGCTCCACCCCACCCTCATGTTAGTTCCAAGATATGTATTATCGCTTTATGCATTTTTACTCTTTGTTACTGAAATGTACTGTATGTATTTATCCAGTATGATTCTTTACACATTCATTAAGTTGAAGTAAAGAAAAGTGGAGGTCTCTGACGAAAGGAATGTAGCTCTCAGTAATCTACTGATAATAAAATAAAATAGGCAAACAACAGTTAAGACATTTAATTAAAGCCCACTACCCCGTGCAGCACACAATTAAGAAAGTAGTGTGTCACTGACAGAGCTATGGTAAACAAACAATTGAGACAAGGAAGTGTCAAGGCATAGGCACCAGTATTTGTCAGAAGAAATAAACATTTGTGAATATGTAGGGTGTGTGTTGTTTAAAACTCATCCACACATTTTAAACCCTCCATTAATCCAAAGCCCTCATCACACCCTTAAAGCAAAGCAACAACAATCATCAAATTTACTCTGGTAAGCGGTAGAAAATTTCAGTTGAACAATATATCTTAAATATAAAGATGGTATTCAAATGTCTGTTGCCTTAATTTAAGGCTGAAATGATGACTGAGTAATACTATGTCGCAGTTGACCCATGCCTAATTTTCTGATATACCACATAATAAATGCTCAAGGTAACATTAAGTATTACAGTAAAAACTGGTTGATTGACATCAAGGTTTTATCTATAATTAGAATGTGCATGTGCTCTAAGACTGTGTGATCTATATGATATGTGACCTAAGAATGTGTATTTTCCCTTACCTTGGATAGTAAGCAGCATAATTCATGTACATCTGATTGCTAGCCGTGTAAAAAGCGGCTGGCGCAAGAGGGCGATGGTTCAACAGGAAATGGGAAGGGTAGAGGGCTGCTGCCTCTACTGGTAGTACAGCCCCAGCAGGAAGTATTGCTCCAGCAGGAAGTACAGCCCCTCCAGGAGGGAAGGTGTAAGAGGCAGGGGAGAGACCTGCAATGGGATGAAGGAGGGAAATGAACTTTGAATTGTGACAAACTAAAACTTGTACCTTATGCCCCCAATTAACAGGTGACTGGCTGCCATCACATCTGTCTTTTCACAATATATCATGCCCTTTCACACTTGATTTGCTGTTGTTTTTATCAGGCCTGTTACTAGGATTGGTACAGGTAGTGCACAGGGAAGTTATAATCCAGAAAGAATTATTCTTCAGAGAGAAGCCGTATGGAGAACTGTGCCAGGGCATTATAATGGTCCTCTTTCTGACACTTCAGCCCAATCTGACCTCTTCCCCCTGATTTCTCTACCTTAACAATCTGTGCTGCCTGTATTTTCAAGTGACTCTGTTCATTGTTTGTTGAAACCCATGCAGTCACCCATGCACTCAAACAATGAACTACTCACAAGACACCACTGTTCCTAACCTCAATGTCTGAAATATTAAACTGGCCAATCATGTCTATCATGTCTTCATATGGGTCTAATATTGGATTCCCACTAATATTCTAATAATTTATTGCCTCACTTACAAAATTTGCAGTACCATCAAACTTCACTTTAGTCCCTTATCTCATTTACAAAGCATTACACATAAAGAAGCATGCGGCCTGGTGCAAACTTCCCTTAACCATTAGTGCCTGCCACCGTAATACAGCACCTAGTTAGGTGTGAAACCCCTCTTACCAACAACATCCACTTCAAGACCAGAATTACTTAGAAGGACTGCTGATATCTGAAGGTTCTAATTATATGACTTTCCTGGGTCCTATCAGTGTTGGTTGTAGGTTGTTTGGGGTTTAAAGTTAAGCAACTTCATCAACTATTCTAAATTAGAATGCAGGGAGAGAGAAATCTATTCTGTACAGAAAGCAACACCACTCATACCTGGTGTTGAATGAATGTTATTCTAATGTAATTGGAACAGTTTGAGAGCTTTTGCAAAATTAACAGTGAATCTTAATCACAAGTTTCACTTCAAATAAACCCAAAATCAAAGCGCCCACATGGGCCCCCACCAATTGGAAAATATCAGAGTAACAGGAATTGGTCACCACAATCATCAGAGAGCCACAAAATAAACATTCACCCAAAGGATTTCTACTGCTCCTGCTGCCCACTCTTGTTCTCATCTGAAAAGACGTGGACCGGAAATCTCCATACAAGTTGGACAAGTAAAAGGAAAAGAGAGAAGGAGGAAGAGGAGTGTCAAGCGCCACCTACCCGCGCACACAGCTGAGAGAAGCAGCCCCGCAGCCCAGAGGCACTTACGTCGTAACTTACATGGCGGCGGCGAGAGACCGCTCCGGGAGAGCGAGCCTCCCATCAGCACGATGTTCATCTCCTGTGCTGAACAGGGGAATACCTCCACATAGCGCTCCTTCATGCTTCGCTTGTGGCAGCGCTGTGCAGCCAGGTACGCCCTTTCTGCCGAACGCATCTGGATGAACGCATCGCCTGATGGACGGCCCTGTACACACACAAACACATTTGCGTTACTATCTTTTAATGGTACATGTTATATTAACAGCTCTTTATCAAATATTTTCTGCCAGTCCCAAATTAAATACCAACATAAAGCTTGTAATGCCACTGCTGTTTCTCAATATTAACATTTGAAACCCATTAGGTTATCTTCCAAAGTTAATTTAGGTAGATTGTTTTCCATGTTAAAATATTTTCCCATTATGCTTAATTCAGCAAATAAACAGTAATTGTGCATTACATTGTGCAGAGCTACACTCTTTCTAGAAGATGAGTAACTTATTTTCACTTAGAAAATCAACAAAACACATAATTTGTGTGCAAAAACCGCACTTTCTGTGAAAAACCATATGATCTTCTATAAAGTTAGCAAAACACCACAACTCTGAAGTTTTCCAATAATGTGGTCATCATAATAATGTCATCAGTTCCAGTATGCATCCATATGCATTTTATTTACAAAACACATTGCACAAAAAACTGGGCTCAGTTATTTGTGACAGCACTTCCTTTTTGGAACTTAAAAAATGTATTAATGACACTTGAGCTATTTTTCAGTATACAGCCATTATTTGCCAAGATTTAAAAAATGTTTTTGAAATAATTTATGATGCACAACAATACATATACTGACAAGCTGAGAGAGAAACCACATGTACATACTCTGTTTTCCAGATCAAATATCCGTACAATGATAGGAATTATGCATATTCTAACAATGTTTAAAAAATAATGGAACAATGTTGTTGTTTCTTATTATTACTTTACTTTACTGGTCTCCAAACATGTTCTTCTTTTCCTATTGATGTGATTAAGTTTAAAATGTACTGACACTTTTATGGACATAGATTGATATCCATAGTTTCCTAACAAGAGTGGATTTAACATGCCCGAATTCAGTTTGACATGGTAAGTGTGACCTTGATTAATAAAAAAAAAAGGCAAAGCTAGGCTTTGCATCCTGCTCTGAAGACTGCCAGGGAAAGCCTTGCACCCTGATCACAGTATTGTCATCTATCTGCTCCATATTGCTACTACAGGTATACACATTTTGAAGAACATACAACATACACATTTTGAAATTTACCTGTTGATTGAGAACCATGTGAACTCCATGTGGTCGAATATCAGCTGTGTATTCACCCAGGAAGAGCAGTATGTCCTGTACTGAGGCGTCATATGGCAGACCCCTCAATCTCAAACAATCCCTTGTCCCAACTACTGCAGCAACTGCTGATGGCACAAATGTGGGCTGTGGCACTACCGGCAGGATGGGGGGTGGAGCAACTGGAATCAGTGGAGCTGAGGAGTATTTGTTCAACACCTGATACACAGATTAACATGCAATAATCAAAAACATTTTAAAACAACAAATACATTACAAAGTTACACCATGTCTTTGTTTGACATTCAATTTTTTTTACCCTTTAAAATAAATTTAAATTAAATGTTATACGCAGAAGAGGTTTTCCTAAATAAACAACCGATTGTTAAAAGCACATATTGAAATTATTATTGTTATTGCTATTGTTCAAAGCACTTATTAAAAATCTTTAACCGAGAGGCGTTTAAATGCTTTAAAAGTTTGAATGTTGACATCACAACAATGAAATGTGTGGCCTGACATTATGGCAGCACGGTCAACAGAGGTCTGTTGAGGCTTAATGACAAAATATCAGGTTTCGGGGCAGATTATGGACGATTTTTCACATATGCCAATAGATATGAGTTTGCTACTGAATTGTCTAGAATTGTCCATGTAAAACAAAATCCTAGCTAACACTTTTCCTAACTGTTCACCATCAATCAAATGATAGGAAAGCCTGCAAAAGTATATTTAAGCTGTTATAGTAGGAGGATTTGCATGTGGTGTCTTCAGTGACATGACCTTGGATGCAACCACGATTGCTGGTTAATCTTTGAAAAAGTATGTTATTACAAACCAAACACAAAACATTATTTAATAAGTTATTAAAAGCATTTTAAAAAACTATGTGTCTACAATGTTTTAATAGGCAGCATGGGTGGCAAAAGTCTTCAGAACTCTATACTCACTGAAGATATGGATTGGAGCCAATAGGACACTCCTGTTTGCTCTGTACAGAGAGGTAATAAAATACCTTCACTGTCTCTGTGCCTGTTACACAATGTGAAACACACCTTCTGTATGAGCACACTGGTGGACCCTGGCTTTGCCAGTGCAAATGGAAAAATTACTTTTATAAGTAAGTGTGCACATTCTTCCTGCAGGAGCACCCTTAACTCACACTGTATGGCTCTACAACAGAATTATTCCCTTCTAATTAAAAATATTTAGGCTCTTTCACACTCTAAAAGCTCTACAGCTTTTTTGTCATGTTATATTACATTGCACATAATATCATGACACAGAGTGCAAAATTAGACAGATAGCTTAATATATATTAAAAGCAATTTCAGTAATCAGTGTTTTTTAATGCTTAATTGCAATTCAACTTATCCACTTGAGCATTGAGCAAATGTCATATCTGAACTAAACATAAACACATTATTTACATGGAACAAATATCAGATAATGCAAGCTTTTGGTTTATTTGTAAATAAGTACAACATAAAATAAAGCACATACAAACGTCAGCTAAACATCTTACATAATTTATTAAAAATTAAATAAACATGTTATTTTTTAGGTTTAATCCATGCTGAAAATGTATTGACTTTTTGTCATTAGTAAGTGAGAAAAACATGTAATCTGTCCAGGAGTTTTGCATAAGACTGCGTGTCAGCATGTCTGATCATTACAACGTATTAACCTAAATTTATTAGGACACATCTGAGCAGAGCCTCATGTAACTGACATTAGGGGACTCAAAGTTGTTTCTGTTTACTTAGTTTATGTACATATCATAAACTCAATTTTATCTGTACCAGGTTATGAGAAAGGATATTTACACGTAAGCAAGAAAAAACGTTGACTTAGTACAGGGATTTCAAAATCCAATTGTGAAATGCCACAGCCTTACACAGTAGTGAATTCTCTGCTGTAATACACTTGGTTCAGCCCTGAGTGGGGTTGACAAGTATCTTATAATTTAGATCAGGTGCATCAGAGTAGAAGAAAAACAATAAAATGCACAGGGAGTTTTTTTAATCATATCAATGTCACTGCACTCTCCCTGCTTACTGTTGCATAAAGTTACTCAAGCCCAAGTGACCTGAAGGTCCCAAGGTTTTAGCTAGTAGTAGCTAGTGAGCAATTCATTTTTGTTAAAGTAGAAGAAAGCTATTACAATTTCTATTATTGTTGTGAATACTGTTGTGTTTTGAATAATATGAAAGAATTCCAATGGTTGACCAAAGTAAACTGAATTAAAGTTAAATTACTTGACTGTATGGCAAAACCACAGTCAACTTTTTATGGGGTTACAAACTAATTGTAAAGCATTAACACTTGCTCACCATATGCACTATAAGCAGTAGTGTTGTTTCTACTAACCTGCTGAACCTCTGCTGCGGTGCTTCTAAACAGCTCAATGTATCTTTTGCCTAGAATTTCCTTGTGCTTCTTCAGTGCGTTTTCAGCGTCCTCCTCACAGGAGAACAGGACAAAGGCATCCCCGGTGGGCCGGCCATCAGGGAAGCGCACAAACAGAATGCCCTCGTTTCCATCCGTCACCGGACAAGATGGAGAGAAGAACTGCAACACCTGCTCAGCTGTGGCAGTAAATGGCAGCCCACGCATGCGCACTATCACCTGATTCTCCCGCGACAGGAAGTTAGCTACTTCATTAGATGTTCCTGTCAGTCAAACAGATAAGTCATTTTAATGATCACATACTATAAGCATGTTTTATGTATGGCATTGCTTATGACCACAAGTTCCTTTACCTCCTGCTATCTTTAAGAAGTCTTCACCAGTTGCTTTATAAACCTGCAACACAATACCACAATATGTCCACACGATCACAGAAAACTTCATTATGTTATCTTATCAAATCACTATTCACTATACACATCAAACAAAATAATTAGATATTACTTAAATGTATTAATAAAAGAAATATAAGGAATGCACAAAAACTGTTATTAGGTCATGCAATCACTGTACAGTAAAACTGTGACATACAAAATGACAAACACATACAAGGTTACACAACGCACATTTAACTGTATTCGAGCAAACATGACAAAGTGGAACAAGAACCCCTAGATGTAATTAAGTGTGATTAACATGCATCTTAATAGATTAATTATATTTTTGTTATGTATGAAAAGTATGTACCTCAATGTATCTGGAGCCCATGTGATGTTTATGCCTCTGCAGAGCCAAATCTCTGTGTTCTTCACTCTCAAACCGTACGAGGGCCTCACCATTCCTCCTTCCTTGAGCATTCAAACAGAGAGCAGCACCACCCCTTTCAAACAAAAAAAGACAGTAACAAGCCTATGACTGACAAATTAATGCATACCATCTGTGTTTTGTTAATGTTGGTGCTTGTTTTTGCTCTTTTTGTTTAGATATACTCACTTTGCAATGTTGAGACCCCTGAAGAAGCGTGCAACATCCTGGTCTGAAGACTGCCAGGGAAGACCTCGCGCCCTGATCACAGTATTGTCATCTATCCGCTCCATCTTGCTACTACAGGTATACACATTTTGAAGAACATACAACATACACATTTAGAAGTGACAATACAACCTAACAAACAGTAGGCCACATATAGTGGTTCGTTACAACTTTAAACAAATTTCAAATAAACGCTTACCAGGTACCAGTTTCAAACTTCTCATTGACCTTCTCAGGCAAAGAGAACATATGACCTGTGAAAAAATGTCAAAGCTTAAAATTGATGACTATTATTAATTTTTACATAACCATCTCCTTCCTCATAGCTCAACAGAATGTGTTTACAGTGTTCTGTTATATGTAAATGACCCTTGTATTGTACCTCCTATAAAAAGCAGCCTGAACTGAAATGTGCAGAAAAAAGACTCATGATTTTAGCATGAATGGGCAGGCTAAAGTGCTTTGGGCTAAACTGGTAGTCATATGCACATGATGCTGACATCACAACCAATCCAAAACAAAGGCAGTTATTCCCTTAGTTCATATAGAATATATACACTGTATAAACTGGGCTGTAAACAGGACATTTTAAGATGTGAAACAATGTTCATGTAGTATATAAAACTTGCTTATGAAAATAAAAAGATTTTCCATTATATGGATCCTGTTAATAAATAAATCTCATTGCATTTCATCTGCTTCACTTTGTGCTCTGTATATGTGTCTGGTTACATGTGTCTGCTCTGTATATGTGTCTGGTGTGCCACTTACAGACAGGCTCAGAGATAAGTGCTTGAGCGACGCTGGACATCTGGTGAACTTTTAGTGCAGTGAAGGCATGATCAGAAGAATCCACGCTTAAATTCAGGTCTGACCAGAGTGGCAGTTAAGGAATGCTACCTAACGTTTTCGCCAACACCTTAAGCACCCTAATTATAGTTAATAACATAGTAAAAAGACCAGTAGGGCAGCTTAAAAAACTCATCATAACCACTGAACCAGTACAACTTTAGCAGCACAGAATGTAAACATGGCCCACAAAAAGGAAAGTTTATGGTTCTCCTGCCTATATGGATGGTTTTTCTATGCGTGTGTATAAGATGTCATTAGGGAGGTGTGGCAGGTTAAGCTTGTTGACAAAACATTCTTTTGCTTTCTGGTGCAGGTTCAGTGGGTCCCCTCTATTGTCTCTTTATTTGCATTTCAAAACTTTAGGCTTCTGCAGCCAACACCCTGGAGAAGCACACACACACCCCCACACACTCACACACAAAGCCTGTCAGTTGGTCATAGTAACAAGGTCTCAGTACACAATTTATATGTATCTTTAGAGCTTAGACACATATAAAAATGCTGTAGCTTTCATCACAATATTAACAACAGAACATTCTTGCATTCCCATGTTCTATTATCATTGCACAGTTTAGCTTGCTCTGCTCAAAACTGTACCATACTGAGACCCTGGGAGACTTAATCTAAAGAAGAGGTCTTTACTGCCAGTTAAAACATTATAAAGTTAATGATGCCTTCTCTAAACATTCCTATATTTTGCATAGAGGTTTCACTTCGGCTGCCAAATACATATCTTAGCTTGAGACTGTATCACTTCAGCTCAGCTCAGTTATTTAAATGGCTTGGCAGGCCTGCCTGGTACTCCACCTACACCTAACAAAGATATGTCTTTGTCCGTAACATGTAAAGAAAAAAATAATATAAAAGGATACAATCGGCCATGAACTGAAGATCCAAATCCTTTCGATTGGCTTCACTTGGATTGCATTTCTTGAACTCTTTTCGTAAGTCAAAAAATGCAAAGAAACAGTCGGGCAATAGAATGTTCTGAAATGAAAAAGCCCATTTACAGTTACAACAGAACATGCTAAAATTGCTTACTTGCACACAAACTTTCCACCCACATTATCCAGTAGTTTTACATGTCGTAGACATAACTCTATCTTAACTCATAACATATGTCTATCTTAACATAACTGATCTAATTGTAGTAATGAAGTGGAATCTAGTTAACACAGGTTTGGCAATCCATACCTTGCTGCAGGCCTCTGGATGCAGGACTTGACGCAGATGCAGCTGACCATCTGTACAGAGGCAGAAGGAGTTCCCTGCACCAGTGTTTATTTCTGAGCACAGCCTTTCATTGAACTGTACACACACACACACACACAAACACACACATCATTAATGAAACAAATCATCTACTGAATGCATGTCCCTTGAGGTTACCCCTACAACCACATCTCAGTACCTTCAACTTACAACTACATACCTCACATATTAACTGTAAAGCATTTAGTGAATATTTTTTATTGACTTACTGGCTTGTTAATAGTAGTCACAAGATAATAAGCTTACTTTACAAGTTTAATAACTGATTAATAACCTGAGGCTTGGGAGGTTACATGTGACCTTCCAGTTAAAAGACTGGTAAAGCATTATGAGAATAATATTGATGAATAGTACAATTCAGTTCAATGGATATGGATCCATTAATGTTCCAACTGAATGTTACCTAGTGTTTTCTGTTGTTACTCCCATTAAAATTGTTAAATTGGGGCTGCTCTCATGTTGAACAAGGCCAAAGCAAGCAGATTCCTCCAAAAGGGGGCTGTTAATAATTAGTAATTAGTCATTTTGAATACATTTTAGACCAAAAGGATCCCAAATAGAAGCGTCTACAAACTTGGGTTTTTATGGTGTAGTCAGTGGATGTACTACTTGACACACTTTTTATAATAGCCGCAGTCATTTTTACACAAAACCTTATTACATCCAGCATTTATCGGCATAGTCACTGAAAATCATTAGACACGTTTCTTTTCTTTTGCAGAAATTTTTGTAGTCAAATAAAAAGCTAAAGCAAAACAAGAGGTTCGACCAAAGACAAAGGACAGATGCTATGGCCCATATAACTGAATGAAAATAAAAATACAAACAAAAAAAGTATTAGTAACTGAATATTAAAGACGAATGTCTGTGTCCCCACTCTTTATAGGAAATAACTTTCCAGACATTTTTCCAGACAAATTTCAGGTCAATTTCCATGACAGTTTACATGACAGCTGTTAAAATATTGCATGACTACCAACATCCTGCACACTAAAGTCATATATACAATCCCTATTGACCCCTAACTGACTGAGCAAACTATTCTCCCACTCAACTGTAACATCTGATCACAATTTCTATTCTATGTTAATGTGACCTCCCTCTAACAGGCGCTCCGACACAGTGCAGCACAGTACACTTACTGCAACAGGCATGAATTAACCCTCAAACAAGGCATTGAAATTAATAAAATATGCCAAAATATGCAATCTTGTTGACTTAGTGACCTAACTTTCCCAGGACTGCACCAATGCTTCCAGGCATTGTGTAGAAAACCTGAACTTGCAATTTGTAAATAGCAGATATTTTTTAAAAAATAAATGTATTCTTGAAGAAATCTATCAAATTACTCAAGCGTACACCTCACAAGTTTTAGGCTACTCCTCCCACTTCAACAGTACGAAAATGAAAGTCATGCCGGTTAGACTGGGTCTCGGCAGCGGTGTGGTGGTTATCGTACCTGACTGAGCGCCTCCTCCAGCGTGGCTGCTGAACTGAGGGCCTCGGCGCTGATCCCACTCACCTCCTCACACTCCTCGGACACACACGCATTCTCCGGCTTCACCAGCACTTCATTGATCGGCCCGGGCTTTGAGCAGAGAGAACACGAGGTGTGAACCAGGACAATTCACTTTATATAGCCAACTCAGAGTAAATCTAACAAATGAAATAAACGACACGCTAAACAGACCAGGGCCTCTATAGCAACAAATGTATTGGTTTGTGCAAGTGTTGATGTTGACAGACTAGCCGAGTAGGCTAGGAGTCTACATTCAGCTTTCGTCGTGTTTTTAGCGGGAGAAATATGAATACAAAAGTCCAAAATAGACCTTGCTGGTACGTTCTTATTTCTTTTTCTCATTACCACACAAACGAGAAGCCTTACTTACCTTTTTAGTGACTAAATTAAAGACCTGCCAGGCCAGCTTAACTGTTTCCTTCTCGTCCGACCCCAGCAGCTCCCCGCTTGCACCGCACGTTGTAGTGAATAACAGCACCAGGTAATCCGGATTAACCGTCATGTTTTAAAAAAGCAAAACTAAAAAAAAATACAGGATAGGAAAGAAAACCCCAACCACTGACTCAAGGTGACAGAAGTGAGGGCCCCCAGTCACCCCACACCTATGGACAGGTAGGCGCAGCCGTTACGCTCCTTCGTGTTTAGCTATTACTGCCTTTTCGATGCTGAAGAGTCGAAGAGCCTTCGAGTAATGGCTGCTCGTTTTTGTGTGGTGCCCTACCTGGCCACCGCCCACGTGACACAGGTGAAAAACACCTGGCCGGCGCGAGCGCCCTCCTATTGGTGCGTGGAAACAGGGACGTGGCACAACACTAGTAAAAAAAGTAATACCCATCACAAAGTGGATTCAAAAGCTCTCAGCAAATAAATAACACCACTACCATAATGTTTGGGAAGTCGGCTCATCCTTAAATTGACTGCTAGAACCTTAAAATAAAAGGTACTAAATTGGCACTACCTCAAGACTTTAATGCCTTTAATTAGGGAACAAAAACAAAACCCTAAATTTACCTATTTGAAGTACCTTAATTCCATTGTCATTTATATACCTTGAAAATGGAGGCTACTTCTAAAGCACCCTATGTGTAAAATATTCTTGATGAATAATCAATTAATTTATAACACTACAAAAAGCTAAATGTAAGGGGATCCATTCCAAAATTTAGCCTCCATTATGTAATAGGAGTTCCCTGTTTCTGAATTCAACACTACAAAAAGGAGGTCCTAAATCCTCACTGAATTCTGTCCCCCTAAAATCATATTTTAATAAGGGCTATCAATTCTACACTAAGCTCAACATGTCAAAAATTCTCCCACTATCCAAATGATCCTCTTTTAGTATACATTTTTCCTAACACTGATAGGCTAATATATTCTGTGTATATGGAACACAAGTACATAATTCAATTTTATTAACAGTTTTTCAGTGTGATGATTTAACCATAAACCTCTTCTCCACAGGAAGTTCACAAATTAATGTTGTGTAAATGACATATTCTAAAGTCAGAACACTGTGGGTTAAACAAGTAAACTTTATTAATATTATAGCTTTTGTGATGCCTTCTGTTCTCAGCTACACGCCAGCCCTTCTTGGAATGCTGTTATACACGTTTTGAACAATTTCTTGTAGAAAATACTGCCATTCTTCTAAAAAACTGATCTGAAGGTTTTTTTAAAAAAAAAAGTACAATATGAATTTTCACACCTTTACTTTGTGTTGCATCAGACTGCTTTTTTCATCATTAACTATGGCTTTGGTACCAAATAGTCCAGCAGCTTTATAAAGTTCTGGATATTTTTGGTGGAGAATGCTTTTTTTAATAATATGGTTTTAATAATATGTGTTATTGTTTTAGAGGTAAGTGTACCAACAATGTGATTTTAATCTAGTTTAAATACTGAGAAATGCATCCTGTCTGGTCTTCAAGACAGTCTTCAGACAGTCTTATTTTAGACTTGCTTTATAAATATACCATATATCAGAAGCAAATACATAGAAATGTTGTCATAATCATGACCATAAACACTTTCACAAACACCAAACATTTGCTTACATGTCGGAGAAATCTCAAAAAGACATGTTAGTGTAGCTGAATTCAAATAGTATAAGTAGGACAAAAGTATAAAGTACTAATAACACATAAAGAGATTTTACCTCTGTCCTATCCTTTGGACAGCAACGATATATTTCCTACCTTTTAACAAAACATTCCATTGAATTAAGCAAATATAATTCTAATACAATTAAATAAATTAAATTATTTTTGAACAAATAGGAAACTCAACCCAGGTAATGATGACTACACACTCTGTACAGCTAATAAATAAATTTAGGTGGCTAAAATAGCCTAAACCCATACTCAAGTAAGATCGTATTTCCTCAAATAAATTTGTGACTTGACTAAAATAAAAATGTCCTGAGTGAAAACTACTTTAGCACTGAGTTCCTTATAGAACTGCACTAAAACCTCCTGGTTGTCTGCATGCAGCATTCTTTAGCATAACAACTAAAGTTCTCTTTGTGATGTACTCTTGGTCTAAAATAAGATGATAAAAGTTGGGAGGTGTAACCACATACAAGGCTGTAGAGATGCTGTAACCAATGTAGCATGAAACTGAACTGTGAAAAAACAAAGGAAGGTAAATTCCTTTCCTCACAAAAACAATTGTTTAGGAGTAGAAGGTAGAAGTAGAAGTTCTGTTATTTGAAAACACTCAGGAAAGTACAAATCCATTATCAATGTAAGTTCATGTATCGTGGTTTTAAACTAAGCAAATTTGAAGCATTGCTATTGGTCCATTCATCATGAATTCATCAATTTTCGCTGAGCTGAAATGATTGTTTTGTATTGTCTTTGTTTTTTTTGGACAATGATGATATGTAACTAGTCAATACATGCATTTGAGGACTGAATTTGCTGTCTTACCTGGTACTCTTTAATTTATCTGTATGATCCACATCTCTAAACTAGGACTGTCTTTATCACCTCTCTTCCCCTTCCTCATCCAATGGAAGAACACATACTTTTATACCACTATATATTAAATTTAATGCTGTTAGCTTTAAGTTATTTAAGTAAAAACAGCATGTAACAGCTGACATCATACAATTGTCATGGTCTGAATCATAGACATAATAATAATAATAATAATAATAATAATAATAATAATAATAATACACATTGCAGTTGGGGGAGGAGGTTAGAAAAGACCAACTCGGACAGTCACCACCTGAGTCTACGTGAACAACGGCGGATCTCGCGGTGTTTGCACTCGTAACGGCTGATGAAGTAGACGCAATAAAAAATAAAAGAAAGAAAAAAAAGAGGTAGAAAGAAAAATAGGTCTAAAAAGTGTTATAGTGCTTTTAAAGACAGTTACAAATCATACGAGCAGTTCCGAACACTTTAGAAAAGCAAAATATAAATCTACAGGACTTAAGCCCCTTCATAATCTCAAATGCTAATTATGAAAAAATAAGTATGTTGAATACTGCATGAAAATTAACTGTCATGCTACTTGACATGATTGTATAAATGTAAATATGAGGTTTTTAAAGAGTTTCAGATGAGATCTATATTTTACAATAAAAAGAGTCAAACATCAGAGGCGTCCTCTGATTAAGCTCTGTCGTCATCAAGCCGTTTAACGGCTCGCGCAGTTCGTGGAGAGCAACTGCAGCGACTGTGTGTGAAGCCTGCAGCCGCCTCGCACTTGCGAGAAGTTAACGTAGTATGTCATCGTGTAGCGCCGGTGGCGCTGACTCAAGTCGGACAAAAAAAACAGGCGGCGATCGGGCTGCGCGGCGCCGCGTGAAGTCGAACACGCCTTCTGTGTGCTTTTGTGAATGGGGTAATATACCCAGCAGCCAATCAGAACAGATCGCATTGATCTCAGATCTGTCGTAAAGGCACAGTAACAAAACAGAAACTAAGGGATAAAGCGATGTTGGAAAATAGATATGTAAATACATTGTGTCTTTGTTTGGTACATAAAAACTTACCAATTTTATAAATGAACCTCAAGGAGAAAAAATAAAATATAAAAGAATTCAGAATATATGCCCTATATATTATATATAATATCTGGTTTATTAGTTTTTACATATTTCTACCACTAATTTAGGCACCTCTGCTGGTAACTACACTGAGCAGGATCACTTGTTTTCTTTTTTGGACTCATGTTCAGATATCCGGCCCTGGCTTTTTTTCGCCGGAAGTTCAGATGTGACCAAAAAACATGGCGGGGGATTCTTCAATGGAGCTTCTGTTTTTAGATACGTTTAAACATCAGAGTGCGGAGGTAACTTCTAGAGTTTTGCGTTATTTGTTTCGATTTTAAGACAGTCTGCTCAAGGCAGCGCCTCTGTGCCTGAAAAGAGTGCTTCATGCAAAAAGTTCACAAGTTTGCAGTCACTGCGCTCGGTTAACAAATCTCAGCTAGCGAAGAGGCTAGTTAGCCGGCTATTTTAACGTTAGTTTTAAATCTGTACTAACGTTAGTATTAAACTGCCGTTACTGTCTTCTGAAATCATAAGCGCGAATATTATTTGCAGAGGGCGCTGCCTGTGTTATACAACTCTGGTCTGTAAGAAGTTTTTAAGGATGTAGCCATGCTAGTCAAGATGGCTAAACGCTTCATGTCTCATCCATTTGTTTTTGAAGCTAGCTGGCTGTGCAGGCTGTATTACACATGTTAACCACGTTATAGCTGCATATTGGATCGGTATAGAGTGAATCTTTGTAAATGCGTCATTAGTAGTGTTACTACTGTGTTACTTGTACCCAGTGCTTAATTTGTAAAACATTAGGTAGGGTGATCAGCAAGTGGCAGTAATGGAAAAGGTCCTGGAACGCATTGGCACAACAGTGCTTCAAGTTCATCTAATATAGTTCATCTAATATAGTAGCATTCTATACAATAAAATAATCTTAGCTTTAATGACTGCACTAAGGAGCTGCAGCCATAAAATCTGAGATATGCCACTGGATGAATAGTTTTTGATGTGCTACACAAAAAACGTCAAAGAGGTGGTGGATAAATAAGTTCTGAAACGCAGGTGCCTGAAATATGAGAGGTGCCGGATCTTGTTCCAGCAAGATCCAGCACAAATTAAGCACTGCTTGTATAGTAACAAGGATGTGGTGCTGACATCGCGGGAAAATAACTTATCTGAGACAAGTATTGGATTCTGTGTAACTTCATGTATTATGCTCAAAGATCCAGAATTCGGGATAATCTGTTAACTTGCAAAGCCGGTGACTTGGTGATGCTTTTAGCAAGGGTTCAGTTTGGTTTGATTGTAATTTGCAGTGGAGGATAAAGATGAATGAATCGAGTTTTACCAGCACCTTCTTACAGTCAAAGCAAACTGTTAGTACTGGGACAAGTAACAAATAAGTCTTTCGTTGTTTCCGTTTATGAGGTGTGTGTATGGCTTTAAATAGATGTAGTCAGTATGACAATATATATCATTGTTCTGATACATATTCTGTATCGTGAAAATTCCTTAGTCTTGCAGTATTATATTTCTTCCATGTTGTCCACATCTAGCTTTGCATATATTTAAATCATACAGTTATTTTATTTTTATTAGAACTAATAGGCTTTCCTCTGTAGCGTGCTTTTTTCCCGCTTGTTTCTTTTTCCAGCTACATTATGGAAACCAGTTAGACCAGCCATTTGCCACAAAAGGATAACTTTAGGGAGATAAGAAGTGTCTGGTGTATTTCCTTTTTTTGTTTGTTTATTTGCCAAATATAAAATGAAAGGTTTAAAGCATTAAATATAATAAAAACATAATCTGATGCATGAGTACAGGTGTTCCCTCATAAATTATATAACTGTTTTTTCTATTTATGTGTTTCCTCTTTAGCTTACTAACGTGGATGTGGTGCGGTTTCCTTTCGGTGTGTTAATCACTGAAGTTCGAGTCATCCCGCCTGGTATCAAAGCCCACAGCAACCTCCCAGACAGTAGGGCTTTTGGGTAAGGATGTAAAATTATTCAATAATGAGCCTATTCATGTGCATAAAAGATTGGTGTGTTATCATTACTGGTATCAGTACTGGTTTCTGACCTCTCTCTGGAGTTCAGGATTGGGGCGGTGGTTTTATATTGGTTCCCTTTGTTATCAGAATCAGAATCAGAATCAGAAATACTTTATTGATCCCAGGGGGAAATTGCAGTTTTTACAGTAGCAGAAGAAGAATATACACTCTAATAATAATTTACAACATATCGTTATTAGATCGTAGTCTGAGCTCACACATTTGTTACAGATTTTAAGGCACAAGGTCTGTTATGCTATATACATATGATGCATTCATCATAGTTTTAGTAGCAGTCAAAATAATTATAAGAAGCAATTTCTAAAGTAATAAAAAAAAAGTTTAGCTCAATATATAAGAAGCTGAGTATCTAATAATTATGTTATTATTTTTTGACACAGGTATAGCAGCAGAAGATTAATAATATAGTACCTACATGCCTTACAATATTTACATCATAAACTGGAACAAAAATATTGAAAAAAATCAATAAACTGGCCATTTACTAAGCAATAATGTAGATTACAGAGTTTTGAAAACAGACAGTTACAACATATATACCCTAGTGAGCAAGCCAGAGGCAACAGTGGCAAAGAAAACCTCCCTCAACTAGTGGAGGAAATCTTGGGAGGAACCAAGACTCACAAGGGAAGACCCATCCTTCTCAGTATTTACAGTTTAATAAACTAAAATCCAAAGTAAAGAGTCTCTATTGAAATCTGAATGTTAAAGCTTTAGAAGCTGCACAGGTAAAGGCGGTCTATGACTGAGTCTTTATGTAAAGTGGACATGAGCTGGAACAGTCCCATCCTATCTCAATGCTGGTGCAGCTGGATGGCACAGTGATGTAACTGAGGGTGTAGCAGTTGGACAGGAGAGCTGGCTGGTGATGGGTGGGGAGGAGGCCCTGATGGTCAGTCCCTTGTGAAAGCTCTTAGTAAGCTCTTTGCTCACAACAGAACAGAACATCAAAACTAAGCAATGTGACAATATATATTTTTGTCCTGATAAATTATGTTATAATACATGCTTTTATGAGTTGTTGTTGGCAGTACTTGTGGAACACTGACTGCATGTTTTAAAGACTTTAGTACAAGACAGTATGCCAGAAATGTAATTAAAATAATAGTTAGTTTTTGGATGTTTTTTTTTAGATGTTTTTTAAAAAATGTGGTGCGAATGGTTCTTTTTTTCTTTATTCCAATTGATCAAATATCTGTAGAAAATATGACATTATGTAAGTATACCAATATTATATATTTGCTGCATTGCTCACCTGTAATCATAAGGGATAGCAAGATGTGATGTTATCTGGAATCAGTTTGACACAGCGTTCTTTTAAGAAAGTGAAGGGAGCTGAAAAATATTGTGAAGAAACGGGCTTTTGTGTCTTGGTTTCTCCCGTTCTCACTCTCCTTAAGTATCAGATCGACCACACCCCCTATTCTACAACTTTTAGTTATGACTCAGCCACGTGTTCTCATCTCAGTGCCTTTATCTCTGCTCTTTTTTACATTTTTATCTTTAATTTCTTTAATTTCCCTG
The DNA here is from genome assembly GCA_021613375.1 of Megaleporinus macrocephalus. NCBI lineage: Eukaryota > Metazoa > Chordata > Actinopteri > Characiformes > Anostomidae > Megaleporinus > Megaleporinus macrocephalus. The sequence goes on along the minus strand of CM038727.1, from coordinate 22,185,417 downwards.
ACTTTTTAAATAATTCCCTGATAATTTTTAAATTAAAAATATTTTTTTTAATTAAAAAAAAAAAAAAATTAAACATAAAACTTTACCAGCAAATTGCTATTGCCTACATCAGAAGCTTGTTTCTAGTGTTAAATGTTTTTTTGCCAAATAATTTTTTGGAATTAAAATGCAACTGTTGTTTGGTGTTGTGTAGGCTGAGAAGGCCTGTCGCATTCATTATATAGTTTCCTGATTGATAAGATAAACACAAGATGATCTGAAATGAATGCACTATGATCAGTTGGATGGATACAAATAAATGTAGAAATGAAAAAGTAACTGAAACACATCTTCAACTAGCTATGACATGCTTAGAATGCAGCGGCAATTAATATATGCTTTTCTTAGTAAGGTCACAAATACTTGCTTGTTTGCAGAGCAGTTGTTTTTTTAATGCTGTTTTTAGGTACTTAACAGTGCGGTTTATCGCATCAGTGCAATGTAACATTAGCTCTAAAGTTAAGATACCTAGAAAGCAATATGACTAAGCAGTCAGTTTTGTTAATTTTAGGCTTGTACGCATTGGTTGCAAAAAAGATCACCAATCGCAATTAATTATATACTAGTCATTAATTTCATTGTAGTGACAGACTTATGACATGTAAAAAATAAACCAAATCCAAAAATTTATTTAGATTCAAAAGATCAACATTTATTGGTCATGAAAGGACATGCTAGCAATATTTTTGACACCTCATAATAAGAATGATTTTATTTTTGTCTTTGTTAAAGTAAATGAATTGTACTGTGTTGATGCTATTTATCTCTCAGTATTGGTTTTTAGAAGTGTCAGGAAATGTTCATGCATGCGTGTGAAGGAGTGCATCAGACTGGGATTTAAATTCTGATCCCCTTGTCTGTTTGTGTCTTTAGGGAAACGGCCCCTCATGCATTCCAGTTGGACCTGTTTTTCAACAACGTCTCCAAACCCAATGCCCCAGTGTTTGACCGGCTGGGCAGGTACCACGTACACTTGTACACACATATGAATAGCAGTGCTTGTGACTTTTGTACACTGTCATTTGTGCTTTACTTTTAAGTTTACCTGCTTACCAAGAATTGCTCTCAAAATCTTTCTTCACTTATAAACAGTATTCATATAAATTTGTTCTTCCAGCTTGGAGTATGATGAGAATAAGTCAATTGTCTTCAGGCCAAATGGCAAGGTGAGAGACTTATAAATTACTGTCACTTGTTTTCTTGCTTGTGTGTGTGTGTGTGTGTGTGTGTGTGTGTGTGTGTGTGTGTGTGTGTGTGTGTGTGTGTGTATTGTGGGTACTTGTGCACAAAATACTAATGATTTTAACGTGTTTTGCCCTCATATTCTTTGTCCAGGCCGTTTTTGTATTATGCTCAGACTAACCTATTCAGCCAAGTGCTCTAGGACTTCTATGCAAATTCCCATATTTGCATGATAGATAGAATTCCCTTTGCCACAGTGCTCCAGATACAGGGTGTGATCCTGAAATATTAGACTTGATAATTTCCCCCCCTTTAGAGAGTGTGATTCAACAGGTTTAGGTGAGATGTCCCTCATTAAAGAAGGAAAGTGACTCTGGATGTATTATGTAAAACTAGAGATGGCACAATCCCATTTTTACTTTCAGATACCAAAAATTAAATGTCTGGTAACAGCTGATATTTTTTACTAGTAAAAGACTAGTTAACTTAAAAAAATTGGCTATTTGTAATAGTCAGCTGTCATGCTCAAATTACTCAAACACTGTACTACCCCACATGATAATAACAAAGTGTGACGCCGCTCATATTTCAGGCAAGATTCGATACAGCAGTGGATAGGATTCCTTCTTCCGATATCCAGTCCAAGATTTTCTGCAGATATCGTCCTGATACTTATCAGATCAGTGTCATAGCTACATGAGACGTTCATGTAGCTTTCATCTTAGCTTTCATCTTATAGCTTTCTTGGTCAATAAATAAAGTGCACTTTACAACAAAAAAAAAACAGTTTAACCTAACCTTGACCTGACTTTGTCAATGCTTCTATAGCATATCACATTTTGCATTGTAATCCCAGATAATAAATTGTTAATTTATTTCTTCAGATAAATACAGATGGTCTGGTCCTGCGTGGATGGTACACGTGTTTAACATTGGCGGTGTATGGTACAGCGGAACGCCCCCACAGCCGTGAGCGCGATTCTCCACCCCCACCCCCACCCCCTCCGCCACAGCAGCAGCCACCTACCTCCAAGAGGAATGTCAAGCATGGTCAGTGAATGTTATTCACTTTCACGTATCTTAAAGTAGAGTAGTCATTTTTAGGATTTCTCTTACAGTGGAGCTGTAAAAAGCTGATTGTGTATGATTTATGTGATGTACCTCTTTCACATGGAAGGTTGACTGACATAGAATAGAGATAATGTGCTGTGGTGTTTGTATGTATCTCAGAGTGGGAAAATGAGGAACAGTTTAATGGGAGCCCACCAAGACCACAACCCAGAGGTCCTCGTACTCCCCCAGGGCCTCCTCCTCCAGATGATGACGACGAGGATGCATTGCCTGTGCCAGGTCTGTGTTTGTGCAGTATAAAAAATACTATACATGAGGGACACGCTTCCGGTAATGGCAGAGGAAAGACATGGTTGTTTATTTGTAATACACTCATACCGCAGCTAAATAGGATGTGCATTTGTATAAAAATGTTCTGCTCTGCTCAGCAAAATGTCCTCCAAAGGCAACACCAAGTTGAAGAAAGCGGCTAGTTACAATGCTCCTCACCATCCTGATAACACCAGCACTAAAGTGCTAACGCCAAGTTACATGACAAAGCTGGTTGACGCTATTAGATCCGATGTCTCGAGTATGCAGACTGAAATCCTGACAGAGCTCAAGGCGTCTGTTACACTACTCCACACAAGTATCTGACAATAAAAAGAAAATTAAGGGAATTTACTCGGACGACCCTTGACATGACGTTATCTTAGCTCTAAGGAGCTATTACATTACTGCAAGCCAAAAGAGCACTTTTACAAGCATGTGTAGACGATCTGGAAAATGGGTTCAGGAGTCAAAAGAGTGGTGGGGCTTCCAGAAACCCTGGAAAATTGTAACCCTACAATTTTTCTGGAATCTGTTCTAATGGAGGTATTTGGATAGGACAGTTTTCCCACAAACCCAAAGTTGATAGAGCTCATTGTGCTATGTGCTCAATTAATTGAATTTAACCCGGTGAAAAGCCAGCTTAATCAGGCCGGGATGAAATTTTCCCTCACCCATCCAGCAACGCTCCATTTCTCCAAAGGAAGCATCTGACTTTGTTACTCGTCACATGCTACCCACAACAACCTTGGCATCAGACACTGAACTAACGGACATGCCAGCACTGGAGGACAAAGCGCAGACAGGTTTCAGTATGTGGCAAGGTTCTCATCTGAAACTGGCTTTACTTGTTACAGGCTTGGTAATATACAATAACATAACAACTGGTGGGACAGACGGAACTGGTCATATACATACGGGTGGGTAGGCAATGTAATTCACTCCAGATTTGACTTTAAAGCCAGGGGCACAGTAATACTTATTCTTAAAGGCATTGTCTTTGAAGCTAGTAAAATTATAGCTGACCTAAACGGTAGATATATTGTAGTTTCCAGGCAACTGTTTAAAAAATACATTTGTGACCATAGCATCTATTTATGCTCTAAATTGGGATGATGAATCTTTCATTTACTCTTTCTTTTGTTCACTACCAAATGTAGATCATAATTGGAGGTGATTTCAACTGTGTTTTAAGTCCTGAATTAGATCGCTTATTTTTTAGACTAGCTCAGACATCTAAAGTGGCATCTGCTTTAAGGAATTTCAGTATTAAGCTTGGATTACACGGCCCATGATATTTTGACATCCCACAGCTTGGGCTTACTCATTTTTCTCACCAGTACATCATACATTTTCTTGAAATGATTGTATTACCGGATCATGCTCCTCTGTCTTTGGAATAACCATTTCCAAATCAGCCCTGGCGTCTAAACCCTCTCTTCTTGTCTAACCCCAAATGTATTACATTCATGAGTAACCAGATCAAGTTTTTCAGGGAAACCAATGCAACTGTCCAGTGGGAAGCATTAAAGGCATATCTGCGTGGTGAAATTATTAGCTGGGGGTCCAATAAGTACCTTGCATTTTGAATAAACTAGATCAGTTTGGAAAATTGTCCGGTTATAAATTAAATTTACGTAAAAGTGAAAATTTTCCATCCAACATTGCTGCTCAAAATATCCCCCATCTGACTTTCCTTTTAAGAGACTGAACTCTTGAAATATCTTGGCGTTGTGTTTCCGAGGTTTTTCAATGTTCTTTATAATATAATATTTAGGGCTGGGGCGTCGCGTCGACAAAATCAATGTAATCGCTTACAAAATTACTTAAATTTGCATAAAGTGCATCGATGCATTGCAAAAATGACTGAGCCTACTAAAAGCATGGATTTATTAGGAGCGCAAGCTGCAGCTACAAACATTTGCTTACATGCATCTAAAATGTGGGAGTATTTCAGAAACACAACAGTGTGGTGCTCTGTCAGCTTTGCAAAGTGGAGATAGTACAGCTGCTATGCACAAGCACTTAAAGCTCACATCCCATAGCGCTTTGTCAACACAGCAGCAAGGCAGCACCTACTTGTTTTATTTATCCTAGCATATTATTTTAAGATTAACACATGAAACATGTTTCTGTCAGCAGTAGTCACATTGCTAACTGTTTCTTTACCGTTCAGTGTAGATACCTAAGGCTGTTCTTGATATGGCGGGAGCTTTAAAACACATAGCTGGCTCTCACAACACTGTCCAATTTTTTTGTCTGTGAAATGTGTAGGCGGTCCAGACGGAGTGTAGACTTTTATTCTTTTTACCATTTCTAGATCACGTGTGGTTAAGGTACCCTTTAATTAGGGCTGGGCGATATTGGGGAAAAAGCCTTATCACGAAAATGTTTTCCATGTCAGTCGATTTCGATATATATAAATATAAATCAAATTACTATTGCCTTTTTACTTTAAGTGAGAAATAAAGATATCAAAATTTAAATTGTTGAATTGTTTATCTTCTGATTTGTTTTAGATATAGATAATATAGATAAATATAGTACTATAGATTATACAACTGTATTTCAAATAAATGAAACACACACACATACATTGTGTGTGTGTGTATGTATATATATATATATATATATATATATATATATATATATATATATATATATATATATATATATATATATATATATATATATATACTGCTTTCAAATATACTTAAATATATACTCAAAAATAACATCCTAGATCTAAATGAATGAAATATTCTCATTGAATACTTTGTTCTATACAAAGTTGAATGTGCTGACAACAAAATCACACAAAAATCATCAATGGAAATCAAATTTATCAACCAATGGAGGCCTGGATTTGGATTTAAGTGGAAAACATACTACAGGCTGATCCAACTTTGAAGTAACAAGTCAAAATGCGGCTCAGTATTGTGTGTGGCCTCCATGTGCCTGTATGACCTCCTTACAATGCTTGGGCATGCTCCTGATGAGGTGGTGGATGGTCTCTTGAGGGGTCTCCTCCCAGACCTGGACTAAAGCATCCTCCAATTCCTGGACAGTCTGTGGTGCAACGACATGGTGGATGGAGTGAGACATGATGTCCCAGATGTGCTCTTATCGGATTCAGGTCTGGGGAATGGGCGGGCCAGTCCATAGCTTCAGTGCCTTCATCTTGCAGGAACTCTCTCTCTCCCAGTTTGTCTCAACTTCACACTGCACCGCCTCTCTCCCTCACAAAACTTACCCCTCCCCACCGCTTTATGCTTAAATGCAGGCATCGATGGCATAGAGACGGATAGACACGAAAGAAGCTATCGAAGAGGATGTATGTCAAACGAAGGGCTGATAATAGCAATTTGATTTTAAAAAAGTAATGACCGAAACGTCTTGGTACAACAGAGTACCAAAAAGTTAAAATAAATAAATAAATAAATTAAAATGACTCACATCATGACACGCAGAAATGCGGGGAGCACACACAGAGCTAGTTTGGCTCTACTTCGAAACAGTCTGTCTCAGAGCAGCTGCAGCAAGATGCAAGAATCTGGGCTAAATACGCTAAACAACACTGTTTCCAGTGATAAAATATCATCAGGCAAATTAACAGTTTACTGTGCTGCTTTCTTGCTTTGCGAGAAAACTAACACTCTTACTACGCCATGTTAGCGCTGAAGGGCAGTTATGATTTAGCTAACATTAACACAATACCAGCACGTATTACCTAGTTAGCTAGTGACATGGCTAAAATTCAGTCACCATATGAACATGCCTGTAACGTTGTTGGGTATCGCTCGTGCTCTGTAAGTATGACATTAAGTAACAGTTACTTGCGTATCGATTTCATAGAGAAGCAACCCTTTTCACTGTAGCAGAAAAGTTGAGGATGTCCGTTAAGAGAAGGGATGAATGCCACAAAGCAGTTACCAATTTTATTGTTAAAGGATTGCATAGTTTAAGCATAAGTAATGCTAATGTTTGTTCTTAAAAAGCAGCACAAGGATACTAATTGTTTGAACATGATCCAAATACAAAGATAAAAAATAAAAAGGTAGCCTCTTATGGTGACAGTAAAAAACTGAGATTACTCATGTTTTCTGTTGAATAAATGCATACATTCTTGTAATTTTTGAAAAAAGGTATTGTATAAAAGTTTTCGAATGATACCCAGCCCTAGTCAAATGTGCCTGTGTGACATTTTGGACATGTAGCTTTGACACAGAAGTGCATTTTTTTATCACCTTATGGAAAGAGAAAATATCGAGATATATATTGTATATCACCATTCAGCTAAGAACTATAAAGATATAATTTTTGGTCCATATCGCCCAGCCCTAATAAATATTCCTGTGTTTATACCAAAAAACAGTTTACCTTAATTGACAGGGTCCTCACAGAATGTATTTGGAACAGTAAGGAACCTCACGTTAATAGGTGCTTTCTGGAGAGACACAGGAAGATGAAAGGTTTGGCGTTGCCCAACCTTCTTTACTATTATTGGGCTTGTAACATACAAAAGGTTATTTTTTTGTTTAGGGGCAGCCCGATTTACAGACTGGTGTGTGGTTATGATTCCCCTGTTCATTCCCTGCCTCCTTACAGGTCTCTATGGATAGATTTGGCAGATATCCTGTGATAACCCATACACTGAAAATCTGGTCACAATAAAAAAAAAATTGGTTTGCAAAACCCTTCTGTTTTGGCACTCATAATGTCTAACCGTCTTTTCACTTCATCGATGATAGATTAAGCCTTCCGTGCTTGGCATGGAAATGGGATACAGTTTATTGAATATCTGTTTATAGATGGATTTTATGTTTACAACTGAGGAGTTTTGTTAAAAAAACAGTACATGAGTTTTCCACTTTAACCTCTGCCAGTTTATATTTTCCTATCGATTAATAAACTCTAAAGCTGTAATTAATCTTGTATTAATCCTCTGATGTAGAACCGTAAGTAATATAGAAACGTTTTGCTTCCTCGGAGTAATGTTAGCTTTTTCATAGGGCTGGATCTGAATATTCGACTATTTGAATATTTGTTCATTGGGTTGGTATTCGTATTTTGTTTTAGGAATCGGATGTGGTTTTTTTTTGTGTTTTTTTTTTTGTTTTGCAAACTACTGCAGCATTCTAAAAAGCTTAAGGTTATGCCCCATAATGCAGCTTTGTTTTTTTTTTTTGCTGAGAACTGCGCCAACTACAGTGAGATGAGCCTCTCCAGCATTATCAGCTAACAAAACAGCCCTCTGCTTTACTTTGGAAAACCCACCACTCCTAAAACTGACAAACATTTTTTCTCTTTAAACAAACAAAGCTACTTACACTGAGGCTGTATTGCCGTGGTACCTTGTGTATGACCAGCTCCTTGTAGTGCTAGATCAAATTTTTTTCAGTAGCCCTGCGCTAAAAGAGACTAGTATTCTGCAAATAATGACAGCACCTGCAATATAGAAAAATGTACTATCACCTGATTGATTAAATTGACAGTAACAATGATTTATCATAAAATCGCTCAGAATTAATATTTGTTCCTTATAGGCCCAGTAAAAGAGGAGAGTGTGGAGCGTGGGGATGATTACTTGGAGCCTGTTTCTCCAGAACGTGGTTCTCTTCCTCCTGATGATGCATACTCAGACCCAGAACAGGAGGAAGACGAAGGACCTGCAGAGGATGAAGACGATGATGCCCGGTCTGAGGGAAGTGAGGCTGAAGAGGAGGAGGAGGAGGAGGAGGAAGAGGGTGAGGAGGAGATGGAGGATGATGGTGAAGGTAGGGGAGGTGCATCGCGGTGTGTGTTCCTCAGGTGTTCCTCGTGTGTGCGTGTGTGTGTCTTCCAGCATGCTCACACACTAACCTGAGAGGAGTGAGGATCTAACTACCGTCACACTGCATGTCAAACTGCCTCCCCCTGCTGGTATTTGACATAGAAACAGAAGAATCTATTTCTATGGGGTATAGTGTGCTGCAGTCATAGTTATGCATGCAACCTGCTTTTCTTAGTTCCAGTGCAGATTCTGGTTTGTTTTATACTGTGTTTTAGAACAACTTACCAGAAACATCTAAATATAAAATATTATGACAGATTTTATTTAAAGTCTAAACTAAACAAATTGGTGACAACATTTTTTCATCACTCCCAACAGAGTATGGAGACTTTTATGTTGTCCTTCAGGAACTATAACACTGGCTTTCACATATAGCTTGTATCTCAGTAACTGATTGTCAGTCAAGATGCACGAGTACTTATATTTCTTTCATCTTTGCTTTCAGTCTGTTTGCTTTTAATGTTAGTCCTTAATAGTCCAGAATCGGCCCCAGTTTGTTGATTGGCTTTTTTTCTTGGATCTACCCCCATATCGTACGTTGCTTCATGTATAGAGCTCATAAGTACTAAAGTGTTGGGAAACATGCTAAACAGTAATTAGTTTTCTATTATGCTTTTTAAAAAGAGCTGTGTTGCAAATTTAACACTAATTAATAGCTTTTATGGATACAATACAGGAGAGGTAAAACAATAGATAGGTTATTGTGTGTGTTCATTTGTTACTTCCTTCTTCAGGTGACGATGGCTATGAGCAAATTTCCAGTGATGAAGAAGACCTGGAGAGCGGGGGATTTAAGTTGCCAGCCTTTGACCTTGACTATACACCTGAGGACCTTGCCTCATTACCAACTGTTCAATATGATCCCTATGAACGGGAGCTCCGCCCTCTCCAGTACTTTACACCACCCCATATCACACGTTATGAGGCAGAACTGAACCACCTCAGGGGAAAGGATCTCCAGGACCAAACATCCCCATGGGCAGAGTCTGCAGCTAAGCTGTCAGCACTGTTAGAGGCTTGGGGGGACGGACCAGAAGCAGAACGCGGAGGAGGATGGGTGACCGCATTAGAGGAAGTTCCAGCCTTGTTGGTGAAAGGCTTGAGCTTTTTGTCAGTTAAGGACTCCGATGGCCAAAAAGAGCAGCTGAAGCTGTTAGTTGAATGGGCATCTGAAGCGCTTAATTTGGATTCTGCTTTAGCACAGCCAATCGCTCTGAACCTTCGGCAACTGAAAGCTGGTGCCAAACTGGCCTCGTCTCTGGCAGATTGCGGCACCCAGGCTGTGCAAGTCCTGCTGGAAAAGGGCGTTGTCGACCGCTTGCTGGAACTGCTGTTTGCAGAACATGTGTCTTCTACGCTGAAACTCAGTGTGCTCCGTTCCCTTGACAGCATCATAAGCGAACCACAGGGCATGGAGGCACTTCTCAGAGAGGGTCACCATGACAACGAAGGGACCAGCGGGTATCAGCGTCTGCTCGAGCTGTTCCTGCTGGACCAGACAGTCCGAGTGGCCACTGCGGGTGCCGCCATTTTGCAGAAGGGGCATTTTTATGAGGTGCTGATTGACCTTCAGAAAACAGCGGGCACCTGGGCTGAGCGCCAGCCGGCAGAGGGTGAGGCTGGAGAGAGAGACAGAGAAGGAGGGGACAGAGAGAGAGAAAGAGAAAGCACCGAGGGAGAAGAGGGGGAGCGGGAAAACCTTGAGGTGGAGCCGGAGAGCCCAATGGATATGGACACACTGCTGGAATCTGCTTCACTGTCAGAGGCTGACCTGGAGAGGCTGCAGGGTCTGCTGGAAGAATTGCACCACCTGCTGGAGACAGCGCCACACTGCATGGTGGAGCCACCTAGCAAGGCTTTTCCCACAACAGCTCGCATCACTGGACCCCCAGAGCGTGATGACCCCTATCCAACGTTGTATAGGTGATTCACACATACATATATTTACTCCTATAAGCAGTTAACAAAGAGCATTTGCCAGAACTAGAAAATTAGTTAGAAAGATGGTTTCAGTTCTACAATTCAAATTGGTTGAGCCATGTTTAAAGCCTGTCTAATCAATATGCCAACATGTGATCACGTACATCAGTTAAATTCTCTATTTATTTGGTTTGATTCTTTGACTGTTTGTTTTTGGTAAAAAAAAAAAAAAGATTCATGAATAATTAGTAACTTGTTGAATATTTGTGTATTTTGTCATTTCATGTTTTGTCACTGTTTTTAAAAAAGCTTGTGTATGTCTGAAATAAAATTACATCTTGTGTTATAGGTATATGCATTCTGCACACTTCTTGGAATCTTTGACAGTTGTCTTGACCTCTCCAGCTACTTGTGCCCATGTTGGCGTCCTGCAGGCAGTTCGAGAGCTGCTGCGCGCCCTGTCACAGACCCAGCAGGGTCTCCTATTCCTCCTTAGTCAGCATGAGCCCACCAACCTCCTACTGCGTCTAGTCACGCCACTCACACACCTGGCTCCTGTATCTCATCTGGCCCACCTAGCTCCTCTGACCCCTCTGTTGGACAGTGAGGGGGAGGAAACTGCCCCAGGAGCAGAGGGCCCTTTGGATGATGGATTTTGGGTGTGGTTAATGCAGGCACTGCATGCCCTTCAAGCTGTTGCAGAGCTTAATGTACCAGAACTCGAGGAAGGTGACAACCCAGAAGTCCTCTCAACACTTCACAACCTCTATTTGATTAGTTTTAGTAGCACAGGCCGAAGTGCAGTCACACATGCACTCAGTCTGGACAATAACCTTAGCTGTCTGGTCAACCTGCTGGAGCACCATGCTAAAGAGGGACAAGGGTGAGCACACTTGCTGCACAGTGAATAAATATAGTTAGTGTTTGTGCAATAAATTGAAACATTTAGACATTATATAACAGAAAAATGTGTTAGTACCACATACATATCCCTGAGGAACCACACACTCAACCTGTTGGCATTGCCCATATGGTAATATATGACTAAAATGTAATTGACTAACAATAAGAATACTCTCGTTTTAGGGAAGGAAAAGCTAGAAAGTCTGTAACGTACAACTATGCCTGCATGCTGGTGCTACTGGTGGTTCAGACCTCCACTGACCTGAGGATGATGGAACATTTTGCTGCTCCATTGCTCAGTATTTGCAAAGCTGATGAAAACAATGCAAAATTTCAGGGTAAGTCCACCTTAATTTAGATTTCTTAGGTTCCTTAATCTGAATTTTAGCAAGTGCATTAATTCTGCAATGTTAAAATATACATATTCTACCACTTTCGTTGTGCAGTTCTTTTTTGTCTAAATTGATGTTGCATGACGTATGTTTACATTTCAGAGCTGAGTAAGTGGTTGGAACCCCTTGAAAAGCTGCGCTTTGATATAGGTGGCATTGCAACACTTGTTGATTATATCAAACAGGTCAGTTTAAAATCTATATTTAACAGAATGAAAAAGCGAAGTCCATTAAGACATAATAATGGTACACTGAAAGATTGTAAATGGATTTGCTTTGACTTGCAGCTGAGCATTGCCATTCTTAAACTGAAGTTAAGTCTATATTTTTTAGTGGAAGCTAAGTACCAACCGTGCATACAGTGTTTGTAAATGTATTCTTAGACAACCTGCTGCTTTGCATGTAAATACCATAATAATAGTATATGAACATATAGTGTGACATATTTATCATTAACCATGCATAACTGAGATAATATCCCATGTGTTAGAACCTGGAAAACTTAATGACCCCAGAAGGGGTTGGCCTTGTTACTGCTCTACGAGTGCTTTGTCATATCGCCTGTCCACCATCTACCGTACCCGGTATGTACACAAGCATAAATGCATCTGAAATTCTTTATTACAGTTAAAAAGTCTCTACACTCCTTAAATCCTTGTCTTTATGTGTGTTCTGGTCATGTGTAGGCCAGCAAAAGGACTTAAAATGGAACCAGGCAGTGATAGCACTTTTCAGTGCTGAGGGAATGGACACCTTCATAAAGATCCTGCAGAAGTTGACATCAGTGCTGCTGCTTCCGTGGAGACTGCATGGACCCATGGGCCCCACAGCACAGCGGTTAACCATGCTGTCAGGGGCTTCCTGTGCGCTAAGACTCATCAAAGCTATGCTGACTGAGCTGCTATGTGGCGGGGCTTGTGAATTTCGTGATGTACGTGTCCCCGCTGTCTGCGTGACCCTGCATATGATCATCTGCTCCACCCCAGCAACCGGTCGCCTGGACACAGAGGAGCTGCGTATCCAGGGTGACATTGTGGAGGTGTTGCTAACTTTTACGCATGCAGTAAGTGAGCAGGAGACAGGCTCGGAAGAGACAGTGGCAGGAAACAGCTGGTCTCTCATGCTAAAGGAGGTGTTGAACACTATCCTGGCTGCGCCAGAGAACATATACAGCAGTCTTAGTCTCTTGTCTGAGCTTCTGCCATTACCACTGCCCATGCAGACCATACAGGTAAGACATACACAAGTTTATTATAAAAAATAATGTGACAAAGCTTTCAGCATTCTTCAGCATTATATGTGCATTATCAAGCTTTGTAACGTCATATCTTTCAACACTAGCTTTTTGCACTCACAGGATGCTTTACTATGTTTTACTATTCTTGTATTGTGCAAGCTTTGCTGTGTTGTAAAACCTCTTGGTTCTTTTCCCTTTTTTCTGACAGGCGCTATCAGTCCAAGATGTTGGTGTTGCAATGAACACACGCAAACTGTGGAGTATGCACCTGCATGCTCAGGCACGTGTCTTGCAGGATGTGCTTCGGTGTGTGTGTGTGAGCAGCTGCCCACCTCTCCTTTCCATGCTCCGACGTGTGTGTGTGCAACTCTGTGATCTGGCAGCACCTACTGCCACGATCGTCATTAGGACCTTGTTGGAGCAGCTACATGAGGAAATGCAACAGTAAGATACATGTATTAGACTTGATTAATTGATGTGAATGTTTTTACAGTTTATAACTGGGTTGTTTAGAAAACTTTATCTGTATAAAAAAAAAGTTTATCCAGAGAGTTTTTCAAACCATGTCATGCATCTCTGTGCATTTATATTCCTTTGCACAAAAATACATTTTCATCATTTTACTCATGAAGAAATGATGACAGCAGAGGGTTATTCATTTACGTCATTGGAAAACATGATGCTTACCATGTTTTGACATAGTTCTCGCAATCATCAGATTCATCTGCTTATGGAGGTCTGTTACACGACCACCATTACAAAAAGTTCTACCTCATGTTGGGTGCAGTTGACTGTTTTAACCAGACAGGTCAAAATCCACAAATCTTAGATAATAAAGATTTAATTATAAATACTTAATGTCTCTAATCATAGCAGCAAATTCCTAAATGTCAAGATTAATTGACATGGTGTCCCGAGTCCTTTCTAACAGAATCAGAAATACTTTATTGATCCCAGGGGGAAATTACAGTTTTTACAGTAGCAGCCGGTTATGTAGAAGAATAAACACCCTAATAATAATTTACAACAAAAATGAAATTTGCAATATGTACACATATATAAAGTCTTATAATACAATAGAAGAATAAAATGTAAATTGACTGTGGCTATAATAATAAGTATAGATATACTGTATACAGCAATAAGAGTTTAGAAGTTAGAAGTTATTGCACATTTGAGCATGCACACTGATGTGAGTTGCACACATAATTAAATTATTGATCTATTGTTATTACTGTACATGTGAAAGGTGTCGTACGTTAAGGGAGGAGTTTGATAGCCACTGGTAGGAATGACCTCCTGTGGCGTTCTGTAGTGCATTTTGGCTGAATGAGTCTTGCACTGAATGTGCTCCTGTGTCTCATCACTGTGTGATAAAGAGGGTGGAAGCCATCCACGATGGCCTGCAGCTTAGACAGCATCCTCCTCTCAGACACTGTCGTCAGCGAGTCCAGCTCCACACCCACAACATCACTGGCTCTGCGGATCAGTTTATTAAGTCTGTTGGCATCTACCACCCTCAGCCTACTGCCCCAGCATGCAACAGCGTATAGAATGGCACTGGCCACTACAGACTCATAAAAGATCCTCAGCATAGTCCTGCAGATGTTGAAGGACCTCAGACGCCTCAGAAAATAGAGAAGACTTTGGCCCTTTTTGTAAAGGGCGTCAGTGTTCTTAGCCCAGTCCAGTTTATTGTCAATGTGCACGCCCAGATATTTATAGTCCACTACAGTATCCACACTGACCCCCCTGATGGAAACAGGGGTCACCTGCGTTTTGTCCCTCCTCAGGTCCACCACCAGCTCCTTTGTCTTTGTCATGTCGAGCTGCAGATGGTTCAGCTCACACCACGCAACAAAGTAGTTCAAAATCGCCCTGTACTCATCTTCATCACCCCTGCTGATACATCCAACTAGTGCAGGGTCATCAGAAAACTTATGAAGGTGGCAGGTCTCTGTGCGGTAGTTGAAATCAGTGGTGTAGAGGGTGAAGAGGAGGGGGAGAGGACAGTTCCCTGCGGGGCTCCAGTGTTGCTGACCACTCTGTCTGACACACAGTGCTGCAAACGTACATACTGTGGCCTGCCAGTCAGGTAGTCAACAATCCAGGACACTAGGGGGATGCACTACCTGCATCACGTTCAGCTTGTCACCCAGCAGAGCAGGCTAAATGGTGTTAAATGCACTGGAGAAGTAAAAAAATGACCCTCACAGTGCTGCCTGGCTTATCCAGGTGAGCGTAGACTCGATTCACCAGGTAGATGATGGCATCCTCAACTCCCAGACGAGGCTGGTAGGCGAACTGGAGGGGGTCTAGAAGTGTCTGGACCATGGGCCAGAGCTGATCCAGGACAAGTCTCATACCACTCCAGACCTCCCTCATGTTGGTCTGCTAGAGTTTCCACTCCAGCTTTCTCCTATATCTGTTCTTAGCCTCCCTGATGGTTCTCTTCAGTTCCCTTTGAATTGTTCTCACCTCCTCCCGGTCGGTCTCCAGCTCTGAAAGCCCTCTTCTTCTTGTTGAGGAGGGGTCCAATGTCTTTTGTTACCCAAGGCTTGTTGTTTGGGTAACTTTTAACAGTCCTGGTTGGGACAGTGGAGTTAACTTGTAAAAATAAATAAATAATATTAAGATAAAACTATAGTTTTATGAAACAAATACTCAGTAGGTTGAGTGAATAGAGATAATTGTTTAAGCCCTACTTTAAGTGTAGCTGTGCATTCTGTTGTGCTTATCTGTATGCTCTTCAGATATAGGATTACTCACATTGTGTCTTTATTTGTCTGTAGAGAAGGAGTGACTTCGCAGTTGACAAGACTACTTGCCCTATTGGACTCACTGGTGTCTCAGCGCTCATGTAAGGCATCCATGTTGGCACTTCTGGCCGGTTCTGTACGCAGTGAGGGGCGAGGCGAGGGGCGGACTGAAGACAAGCTGACGGACATGCTACCCTCTCTACTCGCCATGCTCCTTCCACCAGCGGACGTCAGTCTGTCAGTGCAGCAGAATGCTGAATTAACGGCCTCCATAATCCAATCGCTCTGCGATCAGGACATTTCATTAATTGTGAGTGGCTCAGGGGAAGTGTGTGTATCTGAGGCAGAACAGCTGGCCAATGCCTTGCCTTCAAGGGACATGATGCCAGGTATATGTGATGCAATGTTGGAAGTACTTGGGCACGCACACAGCAGCTACACGCTGCAGCTCACCTGCCTTAGAACAATGATGTTCCTGACAGAGCATGACTACGGCCTTTTTCACCTGAAAAGGTAAGAGCTTGTTTGTTTATATTAAGTTTGCAGTAAGACAAATACTTTCTATAGTGGCTGTGGATGTATTTTAAGTGGTGTGCATGCGTGTGTGTTTGTGTGTGTTCGTGCTATGCAGCTCCCTGAAGAAGCACAGTTCCTCTGTGTCGTCACTACTCAGAAGGGAAACTGCATCATTTAACAAAGAATCAGCTGAGTTGCTTTCTGCTTTGTTGGACTTCCTTCGCCAGATTCTCAACAATGAGTCTATGGTAAATAAAACTTTTTTTAAAGACTTTTACGCAGTGTTGGTGTTCTCTGTTCCTACTGGGATTAAAAACTATGTTACATCATGAATTTGTTTTGACATGACTCATTATTATCAAGTCAAAGTGAAGGAACTTAATCTTTGTAAAAGCTTTAGACCTTTACATTGATATAAAAATGAGAATATGCTTTTCTGAATATTGCAATTGGTTATAATGCATTCTAAAATTGAGGACTTAATGTTTTTTATTTAAAAAAAAAACAAAAGAAAAAAGAAGTTACTGTACAATGGGTACATTTAGGGCTGGGCGATTAAACGATAACGATAATTATCGCGAAATAACATTTCCTCGATAGAACTATAAGCCGTAGTCGATAGAAAGTCGATAGAATTAAGTTCCGTCCGTGTTTTGAGAGACAACACGAACAGCCAATGAGAATGAGAATAGCGCCACCACAAACCAATCAGGTGGCTGAACTAGAGTTCCAGCCACTCCATGTTTGGTTTGAAGCACACAGCGCAGAGTGTCAGCGTAGCAGCAGCTTAACCCACGCGCTAGTAACGTGGTTACTGCAGGCGTCACAGTCGAGCAGAGAGAACGAAATTAAAATGTTACTACTACTGAAAGAAACGTGTTAGTAATCTTAAAATAATCTGCTAAAATAAGAACAACTAGTAAACAGGTGCTGTCTTGTTGCTGTGTTGATAAAGCGCTACGGGGTGTTTGAACTTCAAGTGCTGGTGTGTAGCAGTTGTACTGTTGTGTTGTGCAGAGCTGACAGAGCACCACACTGTTGTGTTTCTGTGTAAAATACTCCCTCAACTTTAGATACACGCGAGCGATTTTTTGTAGCTGTAGCTTGCGCTCCGTGCTTTCAGTAGACGCGGCCACCTTTGCAACGCATCGACGCACGCTATGCTAATCGACGTAATTTCGTAATCGATAAAGATAAATATGTATACTGTAGGAGTTTGAGTGAGAACGCTGAGGCAAAGTTGACTTTAGAACCAAAATCCAGAGGAGGGAAACTTTTTTTTTTTCTCTACCGAAAACAGAACCGCTAAACCAACTCCCCATTTGAGCCGACAGAGTCGACTCACCGCTACGAATCCTTTCCTCAGACTGATCTTAAAGGGCCAGCAACAGCCTGCTTAACACAGTGTCTATGTATATATGTGTGTGTGTGCGTGCGTGTGTTTAATACAGTTGTGTAATGTTCTACAGTACATTTGTCTATTTGTCTGAAAATAAATTAGAGGATAAAAACAATTTAAGAAAAAATTTAAATTTTGATATCTTCATATCTCACTTAAAGTAAAAAAGAAATAGTGATTTGATTTATATCGTGATATATATTGATATCGACTGATATGAAAAAAATGATCATGATAAGATTTTTTCCCATATCGCCCAGCCCTACTTCATATCTTACGTAAAGGAAATAATGATTTGATTTATATCGATACATATATCGATATCAACTGATATGAAAAAAAATATCGTGATAAGATTTTTTCCCATATCGCCTAGCCCTAGGTATGTTACATGAACCTCTTCTAAGCATAACTCCTAACCTGTCTTCTACCGAGGACTGCAGTTTTCAAAAATGTATTAATTTTTTTTACATAATTGTGATAATGCATATTTCTGCACTGCATTAGTACAAGGATAGAGAAACATATTGTTGCCGTATAAAGATAATTGGCCGAGAATATAAGTCAGTGCGTTTTTGACAACACTGATGAGCAAATGTAAAAGTGAGGAAGCAAACTGCATGTTTACTTGAGACTGTTTATCCGGCAACAGGATGATGACATGGACACACGTTCTCTGGCCCTGAATGTGAGTGATATGAAACAGCTGCTGCAGTGGAAAGATGACTCAGCAGAGCATCCGCTGCCAGAGCTGGAGAAACACATCACGGTAAAGACTGCATACGCCTGCACTTTGAGATTTACAGTCAGCGTAGAACACCAAAGCATAACTTACTAAAGCTTACTAAAAGCCATCTAAACTGACAAAGATACTGTCACATTTGCATTTTATGCGTCAAGGCACATACGCTTGGTGGATAAAAAGTGTTACGTGTTAATGATTAATTTGTCTAGCCAGTGGGCATGCTTTTTCAAATGTTAAACCAATATAAATAAGAACTACTCTCTAGGTCTGGGTGCTCTGACTGACTGAAGGTGATGTTATATTTTCTGTTCTGTCTGTCTAAACTTTTATAGGAGCTTTTTAAAGAAGATGACTCTTTAGAAGCTTTAGTAGAGAATGTGGTGGGACTCCGTCAAATCCTGGAGGGTTCTGGAGATGCTCCAGGCCACACGGAACCTGAAACAGAGCCCACCCTACCCTCTCCAGAGCCACTACAGACACAGTTTAATAACCGGTAATAGTGTCCTTTTTTAACTTAGCAGGTCAATGTTGTTGTTGTTGTTGTTTTTTTAGAGAAATTTCAAAGATATATTTAATGTTGGTTGTGTTTTTCTGCCTACAGGACAGTGTATGTTCTGTCTGATATGTTGGATGAGCAGCTAAGGGCTCTTTGGTTTTCCCCATTCCAGTCAGATGACATGGAGACAGACCAGGATATGGTGAGTGCCTGTTTTATGTTTGTTTGCATGTGAACAAAACACAGATGTGTGGCCACTGCAGAGATTATATTATGTTGGTTTGTTGACATGCCTTGTAGGTGAAAGTAGATCTGGTGGCGCTGGCGCAGCAGTGCTGTCCTGATCTGGATCTGAAGGCAGAGTTAGAACGCTCTTTTCTCAGTGGGCCTGCCTCACCAGGCCACAGCAAACCAGCCAAGGGTTTCAGACTGGGCAAGCATAAACATGAGACCTTCATTACTTCCAGGTACACATACGCAGCCACAAACAAGCAAGTTCTGTTACACACCTATTTATTTACACTTTTGAGTTAATACATGAAATGTGTAATCTCTTTATTGTACATGATCCCGAATGTGTTTGGTGCCCAGAGTTTGCTTGCTAGTTTTGCACTTAAGCTAATAAGCTAATGTTGCTGCTTTCGGCTTGAATAAATTGATTCAGAGTATAATTTGCCACTTGCTAAATAGCTAACCCTAACAATAACATAATGTTCATAATGTATTCATTATCAGCATTATACCATAGCCATCTACTGTATTTTAACTGAAAACCTATTATGTTATTGTTGGTTTCCCTTTCCTTTTGTGTGTTTTGTATCTTTTTGTGCGTGTAAACACTTTGCAAAGTTATAAAAGCCAAAGTACACAGTAGAGGGAGAGAAAAAATAAAAGTGCATCATTCTAATAAAACTTAAGCGTTTAATCAATTTCAGTAGATTCCTAAACATTGCAGATTAGTATAATAAAAAAGTTTTTTTTGTGGAGGGGTTAGATTTCAAGTTTCAGTTGTACAGCATTATATCCACCAGTTTCCATTGTGTAAACTGCTTGCTTAAGCTTTTGTTTTATTCTGTTATTATAATGTACAACTATTTTTATAGGTAATAGCTCAACATGGTTTGAAGCAGCTGTGTGTTGGTTTATTTGTACAAACGATATTTTCTTATTCTGATCAAAAGATTCAGCCTACATAAAGAAAGCTAATTTCCCCTTTTTTCTGTATTTGTCTCCCTGTAGTGGTAAGTCAGAGTATGTGGAGCCCGCCAAACGTGCTCACATAATGGCTGCCCCACGTGGTCGTGGCCGCGGAGCCTTTGGGCAGCTCAGTCGGCCGCATGACATCTTCCGACAGCGCAAACAGAACACCAGCCGACCACCCTCCATGCATGTGGATGACTTCCTTGCAGCTGAGTTCAAGGAGGTCAGCCTACCTACTGGCCTGGCACTTCCCAAACGGCCTCCAAAAGGAGGAGGAGCCAAGCCACCTGCTAGAGGCTTGTTTACTGGAGGAACCAGAGGAAGGGGCTTCCAGAGCCACACCCGTTTCTTCACTCCACCTGCTCCCAAGAGCGCACTGCTTGCAGGTACAGACAGTTATACACACTCAAAATCCACACATTTGTTAGTTTTGCTTTGTGGAAGTTTTGTAACTAAGTAACACTCATTTTTTTTCCATGTTAGGTAATTATCCTCGTCGTGAAGGTGGCCGTGGGTCCACCTGGAGTGCTCCAGTTACAGCTGTCACTCACAGAGGAACTTACAGTGAACCTCGAGGAGGACAAAGCAACTTTACTCGACCATTGCCGTCAAGACAACCACCAACAGGTGCACTTTTCTAATTCACATATTACACAATATAGTGTGGGCTTCATTTTACTTATGCTTCTGGGAAGAAACATGGTTTAAAATATATTTATTGTGGAATACAATATAAATTTAACAACACATTGCATGAAGCTTGCTGAAATCTAGTAAAAACTTGCAAAACCTGTAAAACATTGCTCTCTATTGGCACATTCTGTTTTTTTTTTGCTATGTCTAGACTTTTTCCTTGAATGATCATTAGCAGTCTGAACCCTTCAAAAATCACGTTTATTTGCAGCAATAAAACACTTAATTAGCTTGCATTCATTTAAAGTGATTAATCAACGATGATAATCACATTCTTACTTAAAGGATAACTTTTAAAGCCCTGCTACTCATTTTCATGATTCTCTTTTATTATCTATAGTTCTGTAATGAGGACTGAAAGCAAAAAATGAGGTCCTTTTTTGTGGAAAGGTTTATTTATTTTTTTCTTCAATTGTTTTAATCTGTTTCATTTAAGTTGGGCAGGACAAAATTTTCCCCATTTTGTGTCATATCGGCCACAAAACAAATCAGAGTTGCCATGATTTTTACGTCACCTACCTCAATAATGTGAAGATGGAAGCAAGTTCTCACTAACGTAATTTACACATTGCCCTGAAAACCCAATCACAACATTACATTTCCGTGATGGTGCTGAGGTAACGGTATGTAACAGCACTTACCTACTTAACCTGGATGTTTTAGAGATTCATCTGCTACTAGTAGGTCTAAGCCGACTAAAGAGCTAAACAAGCTCTTTTAACTGGGTATGTTGGAGCAGGAGGAACACTGCAACATGCAGGGTGGTGGAGCGCACAGCTGACTGAACAATTCTACACGGCCTTAAAGCATATTTCAGTCACTGGAGAAAGTGCACCATCTGCTGGATGCTCTGGACACGAACCTGCATGAATAGCTTTAAGGGAGATGTGGTTGAAGACTTTGCAGTGTTTCTGCCAGAATGTATCTTTGTATGGCGAAATGAAACTTGTTTTTGTGTATACATCATAAGTTCTAACCATGTATCTTCAGTGTGTTTTTGATGTGTTTCTTTCCATTGTGTGATTCTCTCAGGTGCATACCGATTAGCTCCACGGGACCGCGCCCCCAGAGGTAGAGGCACTGGATTGTCTTGGCTAAGTGGAGGTGCACTTAGTGTAGGAGGAGGTGGAGTGAGTGGCAGTGGACGTGGCCAAGGAAAATTCAGCAGCAGTGGGAGTGGAGGTGGTCGTGGCCGGCACGTCAGGTCATTTACCCGCTAACAACTGTAAATTGGGCGAGAACATTAGCCATGTGGCTCTAAAGGACCAATTAGGATGTGGATGTGCAGTGTCTCTGGAACTGTTTCGTCATTGTGATGTGTGTGTTTTGTGTCTGTTGTTTTTTGTGTTAAAAAAAAACTCATTAAAGTCTTGTTAATATCTTCTGGACGTTTTTTTTCCTGTCATATTTGTTCAAAATTTGGTTTTTATTTCACTGTTTACTTATTCCCCCATTTATGATATGAATACATGGCAGGAAATCAGAACATTTGTATATCTTTGTCAAAAGAGCCTTTTTATTTCTAAGGCATTACGCCAACTTGGAAAATAGTCATGGCAAGCCGAATTACTACTAGTTTTGGTATTTATTAGGCCACACAAAGTGGACCTCAAGAAAAAAAATATAATTAAAGAAATGGTAAGATCTGGGTTTTCACTGAAGAATGAAATACTGTGTTCTTATATTTTTTTCGTTTTCCACAAAAAGACCAAAGGCATTTGAATACAGTCTTTGCAAAATACTTTATTGTTGGCCTGTTAGATGAGCTGAACGACAGTAGAATAACAGAATATCATTTAATCTCTTCTGTAAAATTCAGAGAACATATAAAAATGGAAAAACACATTTCAAATCTTTTAGAAATGTACTTCTGTCTACAACATCTAATGCGTCATTCAGTTTCTTCTCAAAATGCTGTGTTGAACTCTTTGCTCTCTAAAGCTCTTTGTGAGCATCTCTCTTGAGGTTCACAGTTTCAGTAGATGGACGTAACTTTTCAGCAGTGTATATCTGCACGAATAGGATTTATGGGGAAGAGCTTAGGTGAGGTCCCAGATTACATTAGCTTTGCTTGCTGGTTACTCAGTTGTGTGTAAATTGTGTTGCGTAAAGCTCTTCAGATGACCGTGACCTCTCTGCTCTTCCTCTTGATGCAGTCCAAAGCTAGGCTGCGTGGGTTGGACTTACGAGGCCCCTCAGCTGGGGGTGTGGCTCTTTGTGTGGGTGTGGCTGGCCTAAGACCATCCTTTTTCAAAAGCTCCAGCAACTCTGCTTTCTCAAGCTCTGCTCTCTCCAGTTCTTGTCGGCGAGCTCGTTCTGCTCCCAGTAACACACGAACATCTGACATCACACAAGACAGCTGGCCCTGAACACAGATTCATGTAGATGTTACAGGCAATGCACTTGATGATATTGTCCTGACTATTGAGGTTTTCTGGATCAGTGGTTTTATCAGTGAGTAGAATTCATCAGCTTACTTAAAGGGACATTTCAGCTAAAATGGAAAAAAAAATACTACATTTAGGAAGCTGAATGTAATTGCTCTGAAATACCTAAAAGAACAAATTATGAACTTACAGATTCACAGCTTAATAACTTTAACTGGATTTTGTTTTGAGTGAAGATAATACAGTGACATTTATTATTGTTTGTGGGAATTGTTGATATGAATACAATACAATACAAGATCAAAAAGCAGTGAAGTAGTTCTTCAAGCCAAAGTCTGAATTAATAGTAGAGGTAAAGTAAGGAACTTCGCAATTGGACACTTCTCATGTTTGGCTTGATATCCCCCTGGTTGTGGATGCTCCTGTACTGTACATTTCGTATATTTCACGTTGTTAAAATGAGCTCTTTATTCAGAAGTGAAATGCTGCTGCAGGATGGGAACTGTTGGAGCTATAGTACCTTAAGTTCATCAACCTCATTCTTTAGTAGACTTTCTTTTTGCACCATGTGCCTCCTCTGAGAATCCAGGCGTGACTCCATCTCACGTCTCATCTCTTCAACCTTACAGTCCAACTCTGCCCTGCAGACCACACACATGAATAATTTTTCATGCCATTTTTACAGTTTTTTTTATTTGTTTAAGAACCTCTGCAGTCAGGCTCCCACTAGAGCAGGACCCTGATTGTCCAATCCTATCCACAAAGGCAGCAGATTACATTCCAAATGGGTTGGGGCACACATTATTTTGTTTTTCAGCAACAATTGGCTATTGGGCTAAAGCCACGGGTATCTTTTTACTACAAAAATATTATGAATGTAAATGATGGGCTCATACATAAAATGTAATATTTTATGATGAACAGCCAAATCCCTGCTTATGCAGCGCGAGTTAGTGACTTGTGCAAACGTGTTTTACCCTGTTTAGCAATAACCAAGCAACTATTCAGAGTACCATAGAAACCAAGAACTAAAACCCTTGCAACTGCTTAGAGTACCACAGAACACGTCTAGCAATGTCTGGCAACCATTTGGAACATTTAAGCTGCAAAATCACTTTTTAAGTTATTATTTATTATCATCTCTGTATTAATTGTGTCATAGCTGTGGTAAGTCTCTACCTCAGTAAGTCCAGTTCTGCTCGCAGCTCAGAGATGCAGTTGTGTTGAGCTTCTTCGGTGCTGGTAAGTGTGTATCCACAGCCACTTGCACACACTCTGTTGCGGTACTCACACACACACAGGTGCGCTTCCAGAGAACGGCGAGACACCTGCACCGGACAGCCTGGGGAAAAAACAATGAAGGAATGATGAAGTTATTTTGACCTGATTTTGAATAGCTGAAAATGAATGCATGCAGAAAAGGTACAGCAATTGTTTTAATATCATCAGCCGTAACATGAAAACCACCTCCTTGTGTTCCCAATATCTGTCAGTTTTACCATCTCTACTTAACATTGGGGAGCACTTTGTAGTTATACAATTACAGACTTTAGTTCATCTTTCTCTGTTGTTAGCCTGTTCTTCAACGGTCAGGACCCCCATAAAACCACCACAGAGCAGGTATTAGTGATCAGACACCATTAAACACTTCAGTGCCACTGCTGGACTGAGAATTGTCCACCAACCAGAAATATTCAGCAAACTGTGTCCTGTGGGCAGAATCCTCTGATGACTGAACTAGAGGATGGCCAATACAAACGTGTGACACTTGAGCTATCATTTCTGCCTTTACATCTACAATGTGGACAAACAAGGTAGATGTGTTCTATAGAGTAGACAGTGAGTGAACACATTGTTCAACAGCACCGCTATGTCTGATCCACTGTGTCTAATCAACACGTCAGTGCTGAGAATTATCCACCATACAAATAAAACCTTCTGTTTGGGTGTGCTGACTACTGAAAAACATGTAACACTTAGATTGGCAAGTAGATTGTAAAGTAGAACTGATAAAATGGACAATTGTAAAAACAAGAAGGTGGTTTTAATGTTAAGGCTGATCAATACGAATATGACTGGACATGCAAATAAAAGGCAACACACAGGCACACACATGCAAACCTACCACAGCGGTAACACAAGTACTCCTCACCTGCACATACACACAGATATTTACTTGGTTAGAACTGTTTGTCTGCATTAATGTGCACATTGCTTTCCTCTGAAATCAAAAAGATTCAAACACATTGCTAACATTTAATGTTACAAGGTTCCATTCTAAATCATTTTGGATGATTGTTATTGGTCTATTCATCTTAAAATGTTCATAATACAAAATACATTTGCTGTGATTAAAAGTAAAAGCAAAAATAGAGGTACATGGTTTTGATATGAAAGTACTGAAACCAGACATACAAATAAAAAGGTTTATTAAAGTCTACATTTTTAATACAGCCATAATAGTTATATGGCTTGCTTAATAATCATTATAGGGTTAAAAAAACAATCCACTAGATTTCTTTTACAATATTTGTCACTGAAGTCCAACTGTGCATACCATAAAGTTTTTAATAGTCTTTTTAATAGTTTTTATTTTAATAGTTTTACAAAAACAATGATTCTTCTAACCACTTAAAATAGTTCCAATTACAAATAAAAATAAAACCAGTTTAATAACATCACACACGTTGTTTTGTGAAGTATGAACAAATATTTAATGTATTTCACCTATTTAAGTTGTCTACAAGCCTACCATAGAATAATCTTTAAGAGGAATTCTTGCAGTTTTTTAAGGCATAATTAAATTATTAAGATATGAAATATATCTTTATTATACATCATATAATTATATGCATTCTTTATCATTTTTTACCATAAGACGGTAAGAAGAGTACACATACCTACATCATATGGGTTGTTTCTCAAATTTCATGGCTCAAACTGATGGCTTTATTGCTTCCTTACTATTATGTCTGCAACCCCTGACTGCTAAGACATATAGGCCTCAGCATGGTGTACATATCCAATAAAATTCTAATAGGTAGTATAAACCAAACAAAATAATTTTAATAATATTTATCATTAAACATAGACAAAATACTTTCACCAATAGCCTGCCATTTGGCTATTACATCAAATGGTTGCTCTCTCTCATCCATTGAGTGAGGAACAGCAAGCTAAATATCTTATCATAAATACACATCATTTAGTTTTTCCAGCTTTACCTAGAGTGGCATTGTACAAGAGAAAAACACTTTTTTTTCAGTAGGACTGTGCAACAATGGTGAGATCCAGATTATAAATATAACCACACACACAAGCAGACATGACAATGTTAACAAGAAAGCTGATTTGTGTCTTAGTAGTCTGGGAAGAATTCTTTTTTTGGCCTTGTGTGTGTTAGTGTGTATATTAGTAACCTCAATATAGTCAACTGAAATACACCTCTCAATTGAAGATGGAAGACTATAGGACACTGCATCCTATTTTGTTCATTATAGGGGCACTCTATTGTGTTATCTCACTTGGAAGGGCACCCAAAATGGTTTTGTTTCAGAAAGGCATCTGTGTAGATTTTGAAGGGAACCCATTGTGAGGGCATGTATATAATGGCACATGACATTTTCTCCACTGGAATAGCATCCATTTAGAAACACATTGTCACATGTAAGGTCAATTTTTGCAGCACTGTATTACATGTTATACACTGAAGGGGCACTTCTCTATTAAATAAGGACCTAAATGACTTAGGAGTAGGAGTTCCCCTTTACAGCACTGTGTCCCATTTTCTGTACTGAGAAGGGCACACTTTGTGACACTATTATGTAGGGACAGCATAGAGACCACATGTCCATCAGAAAGGCACCCATAGTGAATGTCATATTTATACCATTGTGAGGGCACCTTATGGGGCACTGCCTCAAGTTTTCTCCACTAGAAAGGCACTTATTAATAAACTTAGTAATAATGTCTTGCTTTAGAGGGTAATGTCATTTGCATTCTATGTGAGGGACAGCCAGTAGGGTACTTTAGAGGACACTTTTGCATTGCTTTTTCAACCAAAGGAGCACCAGAGGGGGTGGTCTAACTCCCCCTGAACACCCACACCATACAAATAGTTAGCCTGATTTAATTAAACACAATATATCATATCTTAATGTCTTTCCTGGGGTATACACTTATTCTAACAATGTCTTACTTGGCACTCTGTTTAATTAGGACGTTTCTCTCTATATTTCTATGCTTATGTTGCATCATTTTTAATGTATTTATTAGTTAGTTAGTTAGTTTTGTCCTCTCTTTTTTCCTGTACCACAAAAAAATAATGGTGCATTACAAGTATATTACAATAAAGTCATATAAAAAATCTTGCTTTAATCATGTGCTATGTAAGATATAGAGATTTTGGGACCTCTCTGGGGAAAATGTAATTGCATGCAATGTGCAAAAGAGCATTTTGTAATGCCGATTGTGTCTTGGACCCCCATGAATGGATGAATCTGATATTTGCGAACACAAGGGGGAAGGACATGTCTTGTGAGGATGTAACAGAGACAATATATGAAGCATTTACCTTGTATATTACCTTTGGATGTAAGTAAATTGCCTCCTGTTATCAGGATATCTGTAATAATATAATTTTGATTTTGCAATTGAAACCTAAATGTTGAGTTGGACCTTTTTTTCAGTCTTTCCATTTGACATTAATACATAAAGACATGGCACATTTTAATTTTGTATTTTTTTCATTCTGTTTTTCTTAATGCTGCTTGTTCTTATGTAGTGGTGATTTAAAAGCCTGAATTTCACCAAAAAACACTGCAATTTACAAAGGCTGTCAGATAGATTCTTCTGACCTTGTAAGCTTACTGACTGAGGTAAATGCTATGCTTCACTGACTGTCCAGGGGGGTCTATTCATTAAACATTAAAAAGAGATTAGTTTTAGTTCCACTTATTAACTTGGGGTCACTTTGGTATACAATCCTATAGTGCCACTTATGTGTGAGTGGTGCTATCCCTTATTCTTCATAAAATGAGCACCTGCAGATATCAATAAAAAATTCTGGTTCAGAATTTCTTGCGTTGTACATACTGTACATAATGTACGTAATGTATGTATTTTTTATACATGGACATTGATATAGACAAATATACCGAATTCCATTTAAAGACATATTACACTGTGTTTTGATTTAAACTACTAACGCAAAAAATAAAACATACAAACGACAACTAGTAGAGAAGTAAATGTTATTTAAAAAAATAACTACACTATGCAATCACATTTAAGCATTGTTTATTTTACATTTTCACAGTATACATTTGGTCAGTAGGCTGAGCACTGCTTGAACTCAAGCTCTGCTCATGAGCACAGCCATTGGATTGCAAGCCACCAAATGATGACTTTTTGTTGGCTCTCTGCCAAAATATCAGTATGAATTCAGGCATTTTATTTAAATGATATTTACATGATGTACTGGTATACTGGAGCTTGTTTACATGTAGTAAAAAAATTATAATAAATCATACATCATTTGTACTTTGTACCTTGTACTTTGATGAATTAGGGGCCATTATCTGTCAGCTGTTACCTGTCACAAATATTGTATATATTGCTAAATATTGTGATATGTACATGTGATATGTACATATAATTATATTTATTAAGTGTGAAAGCTGTTGTATGTACGTACCAACATTGCTACAGATCAGCAGAGCGAAGTCACAGTCCTGCTCATGCCGATGGATAGACTCCAGAGCACAGATGACCTCACAGCCCTGGGCGCGATATGTACACCTCATCTGGAGTCTCGCCAAGTCGTTCCGCATATACCTGTAACACAAGTATTAAAATGTAAAATAACATTGCACACATATAGAACAAACTTTAGACTCTAGCTAATGATGAAAAAACACATGGCTGGCTGAGAAACAACTGAGCAATCTTTTGTATATATACTAAGGACTGTTTTTCTATATAATTAGTTTAATATAGAACATACCCTTGAA
This sequence comes from Megaleporinus macrocephalus, assembly GCA_021613375.1. Taxonomy (NCBI): domain Eukaryota; kingdom Metazoa; phylum Chordata; class Actinopteri; order Characiformes; family Anostomidae; genus Megaleporinus; species Megaleporinus macrocephalus. Next base: position 22,156,325 of record CM038727.1, on the reverse strand, counting down.
TTAAAACTGAAATTTCGGGTTTTTAACCTACATGTCATTGTTTCATTTCAACTTCAACACTGGACTACAATAGTGAAACAACATAAACTGACAATGTTAATCAAGCCAACATATGCTAACCATGACAACGATGTGCTCAATTTTTAGTTTAGAAGCAATAACAAACATATTTTTTATATTTAATATTTATTATTGTTAATTATAAGCATTATTTAATTATATTGCAAACTCCCAAAGGTTCAGACTTTTATTATAATTGAAATTTGATGAAATGTTTTTATTAGTAACTTACTTTTGTTTTGTGCACCAAAAACATACTTAGTTTGACTTTTTGATTTCCAACTTGACTTTGTCTCTTTGTATTAAACAGGCTGGTTCTGTTACTGTGCCTTTAAAGCTGATATGTGTAAATAAGCTCTGTTCTGATTGGCTGCCCAATGCTGTGCCACACTTAAAAAGCTCTAGACTGAAACATTCCTATGCATGAAGGGGGTAAAAAATGCTAGTCTGTATTAGTGGATAAATGTAAATACATTGTTATTGGTGACACCACAGAAACAGTGAATTTAAAACGGCAGTTTTTACAATGTACAGTTGGCACGTTATGTTCTATATCAAACTGATTTTTTCTACAATATGTGCTCTTTATGTAATAATGCAATGGCGTTTGATAGCAATGATGTTTGAAGTAGTAACTCTCGCCTTCTAAGGGTTAACTTGCCACAGTTGAATTTGTCTGAAGGTTACCTCATGGGTGTAAATACCTATAGAGTGGCCGCAGGTTTGTGACGTCTAGTGGCAGCCGGTCCTCAGGGCAGTTGTGGTGGTGGACGAGCCAGGCATGAATGCAGGTGCTGCAGAAAGCGTGCTCACACGGTGCCTGCAGAGGATCCTCCAGCACATCCCGACACACGCAACACAGCAGACCCTCATTCACATAGCCCACAAAGCGCTCCACATCATAACCCATCCTGTCAGATAGACATACCCAGAAAGACAAATGTGGTGCATTAATTATTAATTTGCATAGATACAAGCCGGACACACAATACAAGCCATATAACAGAGGGCCCACATAAACAAATTGTTTTATCTTAGGCTATAAATAAGGAGCAAGGGCCAGATAGCAGAACGATTCTTTTAGATTCACCTCAATTTAATTGGATTACCTTGGTATGATTTCAAATTAAAAATCTAAATGTAAAAATAAACACCCAGAGCACACTTGTGACTACAGAAAGTATTTAAAATGCAATGGAGTATAAAAAACAATACATAAATTGACTACTGATTCCCCAACTTTTGCATTCAACTGTATTGTTCTTAGGCAAGCAGACTGCTAAATGCATATAAATTGTACACTTTACTTAATAGATTTTACTTTCTTATTGTAAGTCAGTGTCAACGGAACCAGATTTTTGCACACAAATAAAGTGCACAAATACAGTGTACCATTCAAAACATTAATGTATTAAATGATTATTATTACTTATTAATTATTGTAACACAGTAATACTGTGTGGATTTAAAGATTTGTATAATTTGTAATAAAAAGTTCCTACTGTGCTGTAATATAGTCTAAAATAAACATAAATAAATACATTCAATACATTACTATAGTATATGATTAATGTGATTCCAAACTTTTGAATAGTACTGGAAGTTGGTACGCTGCTAACCTTGTTGTTTAGTTTAAAACATATTATAACTGATTATAATCTATTTTAACAGTTGAAAATTGGTTCTCCGCAACAACACTATAAAGCAGTACAAAAATGTTAAATGCCAATGCACTAGACAGACTATAAGATGCCAATAAAAGGTGCCCCCACAATAATTAACACAAGACAGGATTTTTGAAGATTAAAAAACAAAACTTCATACCTTTTAGAGTTAGTGATGGCCTCTCTATTTCTCCTGCTGTTCCTCAGATCTGACCAAGGAGGGTGCACTTGTGAGGTTGCCTTAGGAACTACAAGGCCACCAGCTGTTGAATGGAGACGAAAATAGACTGGGTTGTCCGGGTCAAACTTCACCAGGGGAGGAGCTTAGAAAGTGAGGTCAGCTTACCTTTATATGCACTTTTAAAGCATCAACATATTTCATAAGAGCCTATTCTTAATGTGTCTTATATGTGTCTGCATTCATCTGTGACTCATCTTTCACATTAAACGGAATAGAATTACATTCTAGGCCTTGTGGAAGGCTAAATGTATTTTTTGCTGCATCACACTTTAGAAGCATGCAATTCACAAAACCTTTTCACAAAATCATTTAAGCCTAGAGCCATTTTATACTGTGTACATGTACAAATAAACAAACAAAATAAAAACTCTGAATAGTTCGTTTCTGTTGTTGTACAAAAAACAACAGAATATAAATTTAACATCCGTGCAATATGATACTCAATACATGATATTACTTAATATGCACATACATCCATGGTACACACACCTAAGACCCTGTGGGGGACTCTCTCTCTCATGCCATAATCACATGAGTGTGTTTAGCTTCTGTAGTCTTGGTAACCTCACACACTCTGTACCTGAACAGCACAGAAGAAAAAAGCTGCTTACACATGGGGACGAGTCAATAGTCTGAAAAACAATTTACAGCTTCCAGTGCAGTACTCGCACTGCACAAAATTGATCATATTTTACTGTATTTACTGTAGTGGAATTGATTACTGAAGGCTATAATACCAAATGGAACTCTTAGTTTGGCCAACGTGCCCAAAGGTATGCTTAAAAAAAAAAGGAGCAGATGAACTCTACCCTTGCTGTTAACCTCTGCCTTCTGTTTTTAAAAGACGTTTATGGTGATGTTGTGGACTCACTTGACACCTGCTTAATTTGGGTGGATTTTACACAGCAGTACTCTCTCAAACTAGGCAAGCAAGTGGTAGAAGTGGTTAGTATATAGCACCAGGCAGCACTCTCTCTTGGGCAAAACAAGCACTATGCAAGACTTCTGCCTATTTGCTCTGCCTCCAGGTCTTTCGCATGACTTTATAGGGTGCTTTTGATTAATAGTTAAAAACATTTTCAGTGACAACTCCAGCTGGGGACAGACCACAAAACAGGGACTACACTGGAAAACATGGATGTGCGGTTGACCTAAGCCATTAACACATGAAACTTTGCACTCTTAGAACTCCGAACTTCACTGAAAATGTTGAGTATGCAAGAGAGCCCAAAATATCACACAATCACAAGTTTTCTGTAAGGTGCAGTTGCTGAAAATTCTTAAATAATAATAAAGACTCCTAGCAATGTATAAATGTGTTTGTAAGAAGCCAAAGGGCTGTTACAAATTACTGATGTAGTTGGTTGTTCACATTCCACAATTGTTATTTTTTCATGTTTGTAATGAATTCATGTATCTATGTACAGCTGATATAAATGTATGAATGACAGTCAAGACATTTCCCACAACTCTTTTTCCTCCACAACCTTTCTTTGTGAGGGGAGTGTGCATGTATATGCTGTACATTTAATCCAGCACGTGTCCACTCAGGTGACCATTAATTGCCTGCTGGCAATCCTTCCAAGGTTAGTTTGTGGCTTCAACATTTTGGACAGAATTACTGCACATGGTAAGGACATGGCGAAATATCTGTTTGTGTGTGCGTTTGGTCATGCCATCACTCTCACTGAAATCTCCTGAATGATCTTGTGGCGGTGGCGGGATTTGACAGGATTAATTTCCCAGTCTGTGATTGGATTATAATCTCAATAGCAACATCACCAAAGCATCAGACATCAACAGCTGATTTATGCGTGGATCTCTTAACCCACACAAGCCAACTTGTGATAGCAGAGGACCAAACAGACAGAGGGAAACAGCATTTGTCTGCTAGATTCAACTGTGATTGCAAGCACTAACAGTTCAAATTCATAGTAGCCAATGCATGTTAAAATGCCAATTACATTATTAATGACATAACAGGCACTCATTTTGTAGCACAGTTTAAATGCCTATTTTTCTTTTCTATATTTTGCAGTTGTACTATTAGGGCAGTAAATGAAGTGCAGTTACTACATTACGACGTTACTACATAAGCAAGATCTATCACTTACCTGCTCCACCAGAACAGACATCACAAATACGATTTAAATTGAATCTAGTTCTCCCAGTTATAGGCCATTTCTTTTTCAGTTATATAGAGACATCGTTGGTGTCCATTCATAATGCTGCCTGCAGGGCACTTTAACGTTGTTTATCTGCAGCTTTCAACAAGCTTTGGTTCCGCCTCTTTCATGGCGTTCCAACGCTTGACCAATCAGCAGAATTCCGCGTCGTTCCGGCGCGAAACCCTGTGGATTTTGAGGCTAACACGGTTTGCTCTGTCTGTACGGAAGTTTACGGAATTGTTTAATCTTGTGAAGCAGGAAGCGCTGTTTGAACGACGCGACTACACAGATAGGCAAGTGAAAAGTCTAAATGCAATCTAAATAATGATGAGTGTAAATGTTCGCAGCGAGCAGAAACTGGTTAAAGTTATCGAGCTGTAGCCTCGCTGTTTTCAGCTTAGCTCTTTAGAGAGGTTCTTCTTAGCTAGCATTATCGCACCTATCTGACAGTACGTAAACATCAGTTCGGTTTAACGCTAGCCTTAGAGACATGGCAGCTGCTACTAACTTTTTTCAGACTTTTCCACTCGAAAAAGGTTTTTTTTTTCTGATTTAGTACTGTTTACCATGACCAATATCACATGTAAAACCTTAGAAAATGTATAGACTTGCTTATCAACTACTATTCAGTACACAGCTTGGACACATCTAAATAAGTTTAGTTAGTACACAGAGTGAAACATTAGCGCATATTTCAGTACTTTAGGACATGCTAAGGCAAACCATTTGTACAAATAATATTTAAAGGACAGAAAAACATGAAAAAAAGGTTCCAGAACTCACACAATGTATTTCATTTTTTATTAATTGTAATATATTGTTCTATACATAATAGCTTTTTTATAATTCCATGGGTTCTGTATGTGTGTTGTCCATCCTTAAAACAGAATGCGTCGGTCTGCAGCCCCAAGTCAGCTGCAGGGCAGTGCTGCAAAGAGACCACGGTTTGTGCCTCCTGCTCCCTCACAGACTGGGATACTCCGCAATGGCCTTAAAAAGGTAACCTGAATAAACACATCAGATGAAGTTGATCCAGGGTGTATGCGGTTGTGTTTTAGGGCTGCACTGTTGTGACAATGTTGTGAGGCTCTTCAGTCCAGCTGTCAAGGGTTAATACATTTTGTTATAAGTTAGAGCATTGTGTGGCAATGCCTGTGACCATCTGCTTCAGCATAACAAACTAATGTAATAATAACTAAAATATCTGAGAATGCTAAGTGGCATAAAAATGCAAAAAGGAACTTGTATCTAATTTTAATCAGTTAATAAAGGCACAGAACAAAATTCAATCATGTAAGCATGTATGGCAAACTTGTCTTGGTGAATTGACACATGCGTGTATGGGCACTGCAGAATTCAAATAATGCAAACTGATGACTTAACACACTTACCATATAGTAGCACTTTGTTGTTCTGCAGTTGCAGTCTGTAGTCCATTTGTTTCTGTGCATACTTTGTTATCCAAGGATTCAAGGATTCAAGGATTCAAGGAGACTTTATTGTCATTCGCATCACATGTGGTACATGGGGTGGAACGAAATTGTGGTACCCAAGGACCCAGTTTTACCCAGACAGCAGTACTTAAATAAATAAAATAAACATAAATATATAAAATATATGAAAATAAAATAAACAGGAATGGAGAAGGTAGCAGCAGAGTGTATTAAAGTGACTGGTGTCGTAAAAGTGTCAGTGCAGTAAGTCCCTCCTTTCAACTAACTTTCATCCACCCCACAGCAGGTATTATCTGGGTGGTGGATTGTTCTCAGCACTGCAGTGACACAGACGTGGAGGTGTCATGCTAGTTTGCTTGTGCTGGTACAAGTAAATCACATTTTAGTGTCACTGCCGGACTAACAATAGTTCACCAAACAAAAATATGACAGTGTCCTTTGAGCAGCATCTTGTGACCACTGATGAAGGACTACAGAATGGCTAACACAAACTTGAGCTGCTGTCTCTAACGTTACATCTGTGTAGTGGACAAACAAAGAAGGAATGTCTAATATGGTGGACAGTGAGCAGCACTGCTGTATCTGATCCATTAAACCGGTGTAACACACATTAACATGCTACAACCAAATCAGTGTCACTGCATTGCTCATAAAGTTCCCACACCCCTATAATACCTGCTTTGTGGGGGTCATGACGCTAACAAAGTGAGCAGAGAAACAGATGGACTACAGTCTGTAATTGTAGAACTACAACGTACACATATATGGTATGTGGAAATAAAATAGAAAATGCTTGTAGAAACAAGGATGTGGTTTTAAGATTATGGCTGATTGGTGTACATCAGTATAGACTGGGTGGTATATGACTATAACATGCAAAATATAATACAAAATGTAAGTGTCTGTCTTGATTTATTTTAAAGCATGTGTTGTATATCTCAATGAAGTGGACACAGATGATTTGTAAGGCTCAGGGCACACAATGTCCTGCAATAAAAATAGCATTCATTGTGATGTCTAAACCATAGTATGTAAACCGTTGTATGTATGGGTATGTATGTGTATGTATGTGTATGTATGTATGTGTGTATGTATGCATGCAGACAAAACACCGCTTTTCTGTGAGAAATACTCAACCATGACTTTAGATGCACGCAAGCAATTGTTTGTAACTGCAGCTTGCGCTCCGGATAAATCCATGGTTTCAGTAACCGCGTTAATCGACGTAATCGTTTATGAAATTCGCGCCGCCCTACCATACTTGTTGGAAGGATGTATGCTGGCCTTAGAATGTTGAAAAACCTCTTTAAGTAGATATTGCATAGTGACATCAGGGGAACGACGGTTGCATAAATTGCTCAGGCAAAACACCGATCTGCATTCTTCAGGGTTAATGCATCTATTGAATTAAAGAATGCTCGCATGCCAGAAGGACCAGCAACTGATGAGGATGTGTCTGTTTGCAATGCAAAAGGTGCATTTTCTGCTGGTATGGAAGACTTTCCATCCTCATTAGCTGGTATTCCCATTTTATTCCCATTAATTCCCATAGTAAATTTTCAGACTTTGAAATGTCCTGAATTTTGCAACCCTACATATGCACTTTAAACATAATATAAATGTACTTTAAATGGACTATAGTGTTTGCATGCACAATTGTATGAGTGTATGAAGGAGCAGTGCTAAGCATGTATCCTGTGTATAGCTGTCTGAGATTTGTGCTGTTTTTGGGAATCCATAATGTAGTGGTATAAAAATTCAAGAGAAAAATGTATTATAGACAAAGCAGTTAGATCATTTTGGATGTTGACTTTGGGGCAACTGACAATTTTTTGAGGCAGTTCATCTGCAATGCTGTAGGATAGTCCTGGATTGTATGCACTGTATTGCCAGTTTCTATCCAAACAGCATAAAGTCAATATAATTGACTAGTAAGATGTTATAATATATTAATATATTATATTATAACTAATATATTATATTATAACTAATATATTATATTATATATTATAGTTTAATTTGTTTAAAATAAAGGTATTCATTACACAGCCACACTAAATTTGTTAAGTTTTATTATGAAATACTAATACAGTGATTCCTTTTTTTGTTCTTAAATTTCTACTTGCAACAGCACCACCTGTCTGAAGGAACAGAGGAGAATCTGCCTTCATCTGAGGTAAGTAAAAAGGTTTTTAATATCAACAACATTGCAGAGTAGCCAATGCAAAACTCAAAAAATACCAGGATTGCAGGATTGGTCACCTAATAATACGAGAACTCATTGCAACTGATTTTGCATTTAAGGACCTACTGGTACATCTGGCTTTATAAATTTGTTCAACACACAAGGGCTCAGCTCAGAGTTGAAATATATTTCATTGAAAGATATTTTCTTATGCAGGTCCAGAAGTCTGAGAAGACTGTTAATGCTCCAGCCGTGCCCAAAGCCTCTGCGGTGTGTAAAGCTTTAGTAAAGGTTTTGAGCGCTGTTCCCCATGGAGAGAGTAACGAAAATGCCCCAGAGTCATCAAGCATCCCTCTGGAGTCACAACAACTTCCAAAGTCACCTACACCAAGCTGCCTAGATCAGCTTAAAATACATACCACCTCCATGCCAGCTGGTAAGATGCAGCATGCATTTCGTTTTTATTTATCTATTTATTTATTTATTTATTTTATTTGTTTATTAATTTATTAACAGAGATGGCAAGAAATGCATAATCTAAATCTCCCAGCTTTCCTGTATTTGCAGACATGTATACTTAACATACACATTACCAGTCCACAAGGCCATAGGGCTGTCTTATTCTGCCACTTATTAAGGCCATGAGGAAAATAATCCAGGCTTTTTGCAAACTTTCAGGGAGGCTGCTTGTAATGCAGGCTTAGTTCGCTCATGGAATAAAATTGATAGTAAAACATATGCGATAACTTAAACCAAACAGGAACAATTGGGAAATTCCTTTTTCATAAACAATTCATGTACAAATGTGCAGATTTTGGTGTCAGTATCAACCATGGAGGTGAGCTAAGCGAAAGGTCCCTTTCAGTAGCATGCCATGACGCTAAGCACTTAAGCGAACATCACAGAATGTATTTTGTGAAACTGGAATTCACAGATGAGCGAAATACAATGTGGTATACTCTGAAATTAAGATGGCAGTATAAAGTATGCAGAAGTTTGAACAAAGTGTGATAAATTGTGAAATAAGTGAAAATAAGTTGACATATCCTCTATAGCATTTATCACCACTCCTGGTCCTGGAGATCAACCTCTCAATCACAGTCTGTTATACCTGCTCTAGCAAGTTTGCTTCTTCAGAATCTGAATCAGATACATTAGTATTTGGTAAGGGTATGGAAGATGTAAGTTGGACCAAAAAATAGTATATCTCTGTTAGTTGATGACCACTGCTATATTTAAGTTGGAATAAAATATTTTGGGGAAAAATAAAACAATATAAACAAGCTATAACTTTTCAGGCCACATTTTATGTTTTTTAGTACACTACATTTAGAAAAAAAAACAATAATAGTGTCTTAAAAAGTACTGATTTGTGTAACTAACAAAATGTAATTTGGCCAAATTTATTTGGCATGTGGTGAATGAGGAGAGAAATTTGTGTTCATGGGGTGAGTTGCGGACTATGTCTCAGGATACCAAAATGTGACCCATTACACCTTCAGTGTTTTTGGTATTGCTTTTTAATTCTGTTAATGTTGTTCTATTAGCAAGTTGCTTTGACCTTTTTTGAAAGAACTGATTCTAGCTGATATATAGCTGTGATTTTTTTTTTTTTTTACCTCATCAAAAAAAATCAAACTTCAAGACTGACATTACCGTAAATCAACTAACTTGTTTGTACAAAGATATTGGTACAGATGCACCCTGTCCTTCTCATTCCAAACACCCAGTATAGTGGACATTCTTTTTCCAAGTATTGTAGCTCTTTAGAAGCAGATATGTCACCACACTTACTCCTGTGTGTTTATACAGAAGTCAGTTTTTTTATTGGGTGATCATTCAATATATAAAAAATAACAACATTGAATAGCATCTTCTTCTAAAAAATATTTGTTTCTACATACACAATTTTAAATTTTAAGAAGTTTCAGTAATTATGCTTTGACTAGTTTAAGAGTTGACCATTGCAAAATGCAAACATTCAAAATATGTGTTTTTGTTAAACGTAGAATCTAATTTAAATATAGGAGTAACAGTAGATTATAATCTATGAATTTATGTATAATAATGTTTTTTAAGGATTTTAGTGGATTTCATTGTTCAGTGTACTGAGCAGTAGAATTGGGCTAATTACAGTATAATAATAAAACATCCACAAAACAAACACAAAACATTTCTCTATCTCTGTGGGTGTATATATATATATATATATATATATATATATATATATATATAATGAGAGAGAGATGGACCGATTTAAGTTTTTGAGGCAGATCGCCTATCACCTTTAAGCACGATTGGCCGATAGCCGATACCGATCGAGGGCGGGGCTATATGCCACAGCAGGGCTACATGTAGTTATTAGCGCAAGCAAGTCATGAAACATTGTCAAAACTGATTTGTTACCATTTTTAACGAGTTCATGTAAAACAGCACAATATTTTTTTTTACCAAATTAACAGTAAATAAACAGACAAATATTGCCAATGCTGACCCTAAATTTAAAACGAAAAAAGCTAATTAAATACATGCAGTAAAAACTGCAGTCATTAAACACAGACTCTGGGTTATTTTAAACAAAAAACTGAAACTATTAAATGTACATTTTTTAATTGTTGCTGCTGTACTGTTCGTACCGATAAAATCTGGTTTGCACGGTTTTCTGGGTTATTTGTTTTGTGCTAGCTGCACGTGCTACCTCTGCTGTTTGCTGATACTCGCTGTATTTAGCCGCATGGTGTACTGTTAGGTGCCGTATCAGATTAGTAGTGTTTAATGTCTTCGGTTCCCTGGGTGAGTCTGTGTCACATACGGTAAAACACTGCCAGACGGACAACATGCTTTCTATCAGCTAGTGATGTGCGGATCGATACTGAAATATCGATACATCAGATATCAGATCTTTATGCTCTAAAATCGATTCTCAAATCAAAATATCGATACTTTTGATACTTCAGTCATTTGAGGTAATGTGTATCATTAACAGGAACGCAGTGGAAAGCAACTAAACTATTGAGATCTTGTCTAAATGATACGTGGCTGGTGGGAACTACTTTTTCTTCCACCTGGGTAATGCGTGATGCGTATGTGCAGCGGCACGCTGCTCAGTCAGTCACCCAGTCTGCAGACACAATGGCAGAGCATAAATGGAGTCATGTGTGGAGCTGTTTCAGCTATTTCAGCTCCACAAACAGCTAAGACGAGATCTGTGATGTTTGTGGGGAAAAATGGTAAGGAGTTGTAGCAACACCACAAATGAGTATAAACACATAAAACAGCACGAAAAAGAGAACTCAAAAGAAAGGAAGGGAGGAAGAGGGAAACCCCTCAGAGAGAGCCTTAGAGTGTCTAGGTAGCTCATATAAAGTAACATTACCTCATGTCTCTGGTGTGGCTAAATATAATAAATAAATTGTGTGTTAACTGTGAAAGAGACGCTATGCATTTCTTCAAAGTTTGTTAACATTGGCTCAGCAGCCTAGCGCTAGCAACAACTATAGTTTAACGCTTATTTCTCCTTAGGGACTGTATAAATGTCTTGTTCATATGTTTGCAAACTTATTTTTCATCTGTCGACGAGTTGAAATGTTACAGATTTTTATCTGGATTACATCCTTTTATTTATGAATTAGGAGACGGCGATGATTGCAGCTACTAAGAGATTCGACTTATTAAGCTGGTATTTTCTTGTTTTACGAAAATAACTACAAACAAACCATACTATAATAATAATAATATTTGCGGCACGGTATTGTAGTGGTTAATACGATGGTCAACACGGTGGTGTAGGGGTCAGCACTGTCGCCTCACAGTATGGTAGGTGTGAATTTCCGTGTGAGTTTCCTCCAGGTACTCCGGTTTCCTCCCACAGTCCAAACACATGCATGTTAGGTAGATCACTCACTATAAACTGGCCGTAGGTGTGAGTGTGTACATGAGTGAATGTTGGCCATGTGATGGACTGGCGACCTGTCCATGGTGTACCCTGCCTTCGTCCAGATGATGCCTGTGATCCCGACTAGCAGGATCATGTGGCAGATAATGGATGGATGAATGGATGGATGGATGAATGGATGGATGGATAATAATAATAATAATAATAATAATAATAATAATAATAATAATAATAATGATGTTAATTATTAATATATACGATTTCTATTATTCTTTTTTCATTATAAACTATGGCTATTATTTATAGTAATATAAATACAAGTGTTATTAAAACAAATAGCTCATGTCTGCTACATGTAGGTAGGGTATAAATAGACTTTATTTCACGTAGGTTATTCCCCATTGGTATCGGTATTAGTATTGGTATCGGCGATACTTGCCCTGTAATTACTTAGTATCGGATCAATGACAAATTGTGCCGTATCGCACACCACTACTATCAGCGCATGCTTTTCTTGCTAGGCTGCTGCTTTAGTCAGTCTGTCGAAAATTAAAGGGTATGTATTTCCACCTAGCTGTTCAGATAGGAATTGCAGGGACCTGCCCGGAGGGGGTTTCACGGAGGGCTCCTCTTCCTAGATAAAACGTTAGCTAGAAATACAGAAATTAGGCTCATTTGTTTAACACCATCAATCGATGTATATGTGTGTGTGTGTGTGTGTGTGTGTGTGTGTGTCTAGTATAGCTTAGGCAGTGACCTTATTTGTTACTGCACATTCAGTAAACACAGAAAAAAAGTTTGTTACTGATTAAAAATATGTCAAAAATATCATGCCCAGGTTCAAATGTCCAGCATACTGAACAGTAAACAAAAATCTTGTATCATGTTACTTAGTGCATAAAATAAACCGTTTGATTATAAAAAATATGTAAATTGCCCAGTCTCTAGACAGAGGAGTGTCCCCGGTGTATTATAAAGCATGTTTGTTTTTATGTTACTTATTCTGAATGCGATGGTGTAGAATGGCAATACAGTTTAGACGTAAGAGAGTCCGTGGCTTTTGACACAGCGGAAAAAGCTTCCCCATGTATTAGTAGAAGATTTTTTATTAAGTTTTAATCCCCTGTATGTCGCATAAAGTCTTCTTTGTCAATGATTATAAAGCGCGTTTCTGTCAGGTCTTCCAAAACAAATCAAAGTCCACCTCTTACCAGCAGGGATGGTTGCTGTTTCATCGTACCAAGTTCCGTTTTACAAAGTCACAGGCAGAATGCTACTAACAAAATGAAGTTTAATTCATTCCAGTGTCAGAGGAGCGAAAAAAGTAGCACAGCGAACAGAACAACATAAACATCGTGCTTAACTTGGCTTCGGTTTGGCCATGAACTAAACTCTCGTTTTTGCTCCGCCCATTTGACGAAATCGACCAATCTGCGCGCGAGTTAGAGAATGATAGACTGGCTCTCCTTGGCAACGGTCGCACCCGACCACTAGACAGATCCCGAGCAGAGCTCGAGCTCACAGCGCGGACTGCCCGAGGCGCCTTTTGTCTGCTGCTGAAACTCAGAGCAACTGGTATCTTTACCTGAACAGTCGATTAGTGGCCAAAAACAATTAACGAGTAAAATATCACAGTAAGGGCGAAGAACACGCGGCACATTTAAAACCAGGAGCATCTGAAGCCCTTCTTTTCACTCTCACGGTCCGTTTCCACACAGAGACCGGGCGGGCGGCGCGCGGACGCTTGTATTTTGTTTAAGCACGTTTTCCAACCTTCCCTATAAACCAGTGGCTGCATATCGGTGCGGTACGAAAGACTCGCTGTGTTTTTCTAGCCTAATGCAGTCGGGTTTGTTATGTAGGTCAGGCCAGGCTTAAGCAGCTTTACTGAACCTGCGTCAGCTTAAGCTGAAAGGAATTTCAGCAAAGCCCTCCCCGGTAGGCGTGGGCCTAATCGAGGCTGGCCTAGTTAAGCCTGATTCTTTTTCTTAACGTTCCTGTGTGAGTGAGTGAGTGAGTGAGTGAGTGGAGAGTGTGTGTGTGTGTGTGTGTGTGTGTGTGTGTGTGTGTGTGTGTTGTGTAACAGAACCAAGCAGTGCAAGGGGGCTGCGTGCACATTTGAGTGTTTTCTGGAGAGAAAAGAAAGTCAGATAGACATAAAAAGAGAGAAGGCTAGGAGGAAAAGGCAAAGGGAAAAGAAGCAGAGCCTAGAGCAGCAAAGACCAGCTTAGAGCCAAGATGTCTGCTTTGTTCATGACAAGCAGCATGGTTGGGAAGGCGCGCTCCTCAAACTTCACTCTGTCCGAGAAGCTGGATCTGCTGCGCCTGGTCCAGCCCCACATCCGCATTTTGGAGGAGCACACCAACAAGCATGCTGTGATCGTGGACAAGAACCGATGCTGGGAGAGCATAGCTGAGCGCTACAACAGCCTTGGAGGAGAGAGGCCGCCCAGGACGGCTCAGGGGCTTCGGACCCTCTACAAGCGACTTAAGGAGAGTGCCAAACAGGAAGTGGTACAGCGGAGTCACGCCCAGCCGGAATACAGGGGCAGCATCTCAGAGCCAACCAAGCGCATCATGGAGATGATCCCACATCTGTTTCATGCAGCAGATAAAGAGCACAACACTCTCCACAGGTGAGAACTGAGCCCACTTTCACAAACATTTACACATACACATTAGACAGGTAATTAAAAGTGCATAAAACACAATACACAAAATTGCATTTATGTATTTCCAAACCTGTGTGTGCAGAGTGCTTTTGTAATGATGACTTTGAAGGGCTGTTGTCCTCTGCTGACCATCATATACTTAGTATATATGATTATAATCAGTCTTTATTTAAATAAATGCTTTCATGCTAAGGCCCGCACCACACGCACTTTGCCTCTCCATCAAGCACAGTACACTTAAGCACTATAGGTCATAATTGGCCAGTTAAAACTGACCATGTGGGCCACAGGTAACGTTTTAGGCAAGTGGTGCTGTTCTTCATTTCAGACTTGAATGAGCCAGTAAAAATTTAACTAAAGTGCACATTCTCTGTTCAGGTTTATTGCAGGTTACTGCTATTTACTTAGAACAAAATAATATTGACTGACTTGGTCTGTACATTGCTATTGTTTAATTTACTTCTTTAACACTTCACTGTATTTTGCTGTATAGTTTCCATCAGCTCCTTTTGCACTCTATGTTCTGAACTAATCTGTTTCCATTACCTTAGTCCGGCTGTGTTTGGGTTTAGAAAGTCAAACACTCTTCTTTCGTCCTGTGCCAGTAGCAAACTGCAGCACTGATGAGATTGGGATGTCGTTAACTGCATTTCCGCAGCGGTGCTAACACCAGGTTTGGCCTGCTGCTTGCCAGAGTGTCTTACTTTCCGCTGTCACTTACGCAGTTACTCCAGCTCAGGCTTATGACCATTGCTTATTAGCAGACAACTGTTGTAAGAGATAACAGGTACAGTTGATAACTTATATCAGTGGTTCTCAAATCTGGCTCTGGAGTATTTGCATATTTAGTGTTTTTCCTCTTTCTACACACAGTTCAACACAACAAGGGCTTGTTATTTTGTCCAATAATCACAAGGGAGCAGTCAAAAATTTTAAGGGCATCCATACTACAGGACCAGGATTGAGAACAGCTTGTATAAATGAATTGATCATTTGATTGATTTTTGTAACCTTAAAATTAAAGTCAACAGTCATAAAAACAGAATATGAAATCAAGCCTCATTAAGATGCTGAGCTTCACATATTGGCTGGTTATATGAACTTTTAGGGATCTGCTGTTTAGACAATAGCAATATCACTGTATGCTTAATAAACACAAATACTAGGATGCACTGAAATGGTAAATGTGGGCTGTGTAAAAGTCTAAGGCACTTAAGTGAATAGTTTAAAAGCTTTTATTTCAGTTTTATTATTAGAATAGATTCAAATAAACATAAAAACAGTAAAAGGATTTCTTATTTTGAAAACGTTGATGTCTTGTAAGCTAGTTTGACTAAAAAAAGTTTGGTTCCAGAATTTTCTTCAATGCCCATAACCATAGTTCTATCACCAGCACACCTGATTTAACCTAAAATAGCATTGATCAAACCATATGTTGGATAATAAATACAAATAATACTGCATTTCCTTGAGAACTTTGGAATGACCTTATTGACAAAGTAACCCCTTGTAGTAAAACAGTAGCTTTGTATTTATTTGAATATTTGTGGATTTTTTCTGAGCAAATAAATTCTTCTTTATTAGGGATGCATAGATGTTGATACTATTCTACTGGTGATAATGTATACTTTATTTACATAAAGGTACAGTGTGAGACACTAGAAAACAATACTGTCTCACATTCAAATACGACTCAGCCAATCAAAAGACTTCAACAAGAATTACATGCAAAAAAGGGCAATTTATAGTCCAAGCGACTAATCAAACTGTCACATGATTAAAAAAATTGTCTAAAAAAAATTTGTGTCTGCTAGTGTGTCACAGACCTTGTCACATACATCCAAAAAATTGTAAGGCCACAGACATTGTCTCCACTCTGATTGAATAGAAACTTTAAATTTGACATGCTGGAATGTTTCTGCATCACTGTGTGCAGCTTTAATGGGTTAATGTGTTTAATGTCTTGCTCCTGCTTGCACCCTGCAGGAACAGATAGCTATTCAAAACTATTTGATTTGGCCAATATCAATATCAGTATTGAACATCTTGACAGTGCCAATGTTTTTTAATGCCATTATCTGGCACAACCTGGTTCCAGTATTGTGCATCCCTTTTTTCTCAAAATAATAGATGACACAAATAAAAAATCTGTTTGCTTTTTTGTGTTTAAAAAAAATAAAATAAAAATATTTTAACAATATCAATGCAAGGCCTGATTTAAATATATTATTTTCTTATTTCATATTATTTCATCATCACTAAAACTTTTTATGTAGTTTTGTCTTTGAAATATATACAGATAAGAGCATTTTAACCTTTGCATTAAAAATATTAATAATTTAATTATTGCAAATAATTAGATCAATATCCTAGTGTTATTAATGCTTTTACATGGTGTGCTGTAATCTGTAAGCATGTCGTTAAGTTTATTGTTTTGGCTTCCTTTTAAAACCGTTTTAGATCGCTCGGAGTGTAATTAAATGTCTTTAATTGGGTTGTGAGCTCTGTGCCTTTAATGCCACCACATAGTTGCTGTTGAATTATTCACTTGTTTTTTTAGATCTACATTTTATTTTAAATCATGAAACTAACATTATGTGACTACTCGTAGTCATGCAGTGCAGTGGGCAAGGCCCACACAAGTACTCTAGAGGCAATCGATTGTGTGTGTGTGTGTGTTTTTTCTTGTTTGTTTTTCTTTTTTACAATTAATTTATGTAAAATTATGTTAAATTTATTATTTGTATTTGTGGGTGGTCCTGCTCAGCAAGAGCACTTGTTTTAGTAGCCATTCCTGTCGTATTGTCATCTGACACGCTGAGTATACCTGCAAGGAATGGAAGCAGAGTGCTTCACATGCACTGGCCCCCTATTGAACATTGACTCAACATGCATAAATTACGGTTCCTGTTTTAAACAATGTCATAAGTACCAGTTCTTATAAAATGAGATATCATACCAGTTTTAATGGCAGGGTATCACAATACCTTTCTAGTGTTGGTATACCATGCAACACAACAATCTACAGCCGAAGAGCTTTATTTATTGTACAGAAATACTTACAGCGCACTCTTCAGCATTGTCATATTCCTGCATGTGCATGATGATGGCAAGATACATCAAGATACACCTATACACTGTCATTCACTTTAATACTGGTATTTTATCAGCCCTATTTTCAAGCAATCTTTGAAATTAATTTTAGTGCTTTACATTATGAGATTGACATTATCAAAGTCTGCACATTTTACTCCAGTATTTACTGAAAATATTTGTAAATAACTTACATTTTGCATACGTTTATTAAATGTTACACTGAGCTAAACTTCAGTTGTTTCATTCTGTGATTCAGGATAGAAAAAAGAGGGAAAAGAGATTATAGCCCACTCGATTTAAATGGTAATACTTTCTCTGTTTTACCCTATTCTCACTCTCATGTA
Organism: Megaleporinus macrocephalus; assembly: GCA_021613375.1. NCBI lineage: Eukaryota > Metazoa > Chordata > Actinopteri > Characiformes > Anostomidae > Megaleporinus > Megaleporinus macrocephalus. The sequence goes on along the minus strand of CM038727.1, from coordinate 22,138,546 downwards.
GTATTTTCTCTCTCTTTCTCTCTTTCTCTCTTTCTCTCTCATGCATCAATTTATTCCTTGTAATGGACTGCATTCTGACAATAAAAAAACAAGTATATATTAATAATGCAGCATTGCTGCTCTTCAAAATCAGCATACATTGCAGTAGGCATCATAAATAGTATGATGTAGGCCTTGAACATATTTAGCATCTAAATGGGTTAAATAGCGGCTGTCGGTCATTTGTCTACAGATTATTCAAAAAATACTACCATATTACTTAATGTTACTTAAATGTCTGTTACACACTTTAATTGAACATGTTTAAGCTAGAGCATGCCAATCAAGGCACATACAGTTAGGCCCAGAAATAACTGGACAGTCACAAAAGGTTTGGTATTTTAACTGTTTACTACACTGTATTCAAGATACTTTTATATAATGTGGGGTTAAAAGTACAGACTCTGAGCTTTAATTTAAGGGTATTCCAATCCTAATTGGAGGAAGGGTTCAGTAATGACAGCTCTTAAAATAGTAGCTGCCCCTTTTTTAAGGGACCAAAAGTAATTGGACAACCATCTCAAAAGCTATTTCATGGGCTTTTGCCTCATTAATCCATCATCAAGTAAGTAGGTAAAAAGGTCGGGAGTTGATTCCAGGTGTGGCATTTGCATTTGGAAGCTGTTGCTATGAACCGACAACATGCGGTCAAAGGAGCCCTCAATGGAGGTGAAACAGGCCATCATAAGGCTGAAAAAAAAAAGAAATCCATCAGTGAGATAGCGGAAATGTTAGGAGTGGCCAAATTAACAGGTGGTACATTCTGGGGGGAAAAGTGCGTTGTAGAGCTTGGAAATTCAAAAAAGCCTGGATGTCCTCGGAAGACTTCTGTGGTGGATGATCATAGAATCTTTTCCATGGTGAGGCAAAATCCCTGCACAACATAGGCAAGTGAAAAACACTTTTTCCAGGAAGTAGGTGAATCAGTGTCTAAGTCTACCATAAAGAGAATAGAGGGTTCACCAGGTGCCATTTATCCAGCCTCAAAAATAGAAACCCCAGATTAGACTAACATCTAAAGAAGCTGTATCTAAAGAACCTGTATCAGAATCATGTGAGGAAGAAAGTTTGGAGAAGGCTTGGAATCTGGATTCTGAGGTGTGCAACCAAATGCAGCAAGGTTGATTGGACTGCGCTTCACAGTACAGATGGACAGTGACCCAAAACCTACTGCAAAAACCAACCCAAGAGTTTTTTTAAGGCAAGGAAGTAGAATATTCTGCAATGGTTGAGTCAATCACCAGATCACAAGCTGATTGAGCATGTATTTCACTTGCTTAAGACAAAACTTAAGGCTGAAAAACCCTCAAATTTGCAACGACTGAAGACAGCTGCAGTAAAGGCCTGGCAAAGCATCACAAAGTAGGAAACCCAGCATTTGGTGATGTTCATGGGTTCCAGATATCAGGCAGTCATTGCATGCAAAGGATTTTCAACAAAGTGTTAAAAATGAACATTTTATTTACAGTAATGTTAATTCCTAAACATTTCATAGTTGATCATTTGATCAACCCCTTGAAATAAACTTCAATTGCTTTCCAGTTGTTTCAAATCCAATGTGGTGGCATGGAGAGCCCAAATCATAAAGATTGTGTCACTGTCCAAATATTTATGGGCCTAACTGTACTTGTTAGCTTGGTGTTAACAGTCCATACAAGGAAATATGCTAAAAGTAAAAAGATTGGATGCAAAAAATTCCACTTTTAAAGCAAATTACAACAGTTTCTTAACAATTTAAGTGTTCTTGTCAAGTCCTGAAGCAGCAAGTATCATAGCATATGTGTATTAATATAGTTTTGTGTCTTAGGTTACAGTACAAGATGAGCTCTCCGATTGAGCAACCTGGCAGCAGTTCTTCTCTTCCTGCTATCACGGATTACACGCCAGTTACCATGGCAGTAAGGGTGGAGTCAGAAGACGTCAAACCTCCGCCTGATCTACAGATGCATGTGTCGCATGGTTCACCTGTTACAATAACAACACCATGCAGTCAAGACCACACTGGACCTACAGAGAACGAGGCAGAGGAGGAAGAGGAACTTGTCTCACACGTCTACGCAGCCTCCCTTTCGCCCTGTCTGTCCTCTGTTCACCTCCCACCGTCGCCTTCAGCAGCTGCCCCGAGGCGGAACCTCTATCAGAGAGCAGGAGTTTCCTTCAGAAACCCTGTTCTCGAAGCGGAGTCATTGCAGATGATGCGTGAAGAACATGAGCTTCTCCTGGCCAATCACAGAAAGCTTGGGCTATACCTGGAGGAGAAGAGGGAGGGATTAAAAAGAAAGCAACAGTTAGAGGAGGAGCTTTTGAGGTCAAAGGTCAAAGTGGAGAAACTAAGGGCAGCTCGGTTAAGGCATGGACTGCCTCTAATATGATGAACACACAAAACGTAGTGCAAAGGGAATAGCCGCTGCAGTCTTGTATTCCATTTAACAGACTATTGCCACTGTACAGTGTTCCATACTGCTGTTTTCTTTTCACATGATTGTCTTCTCATGTCTATAGCTGAAATACATTTATTACTATGTCTCTGAGAATGCTTAGACAGACAGGTTTGAATGTTTCATGCTTGGCCTGTTTTCAGATGTACCTCTTGGATAGGGTTCCTCAGTTTGCCAACACTTGGATAAAAAAAATCTAATTAAATTAAAAATTACAAATCTGCTCCTTGTAGAAATGTACATATAAACATGTTATCAACATTACATATAAAAAGTCATAAAACATGTAGGTTCAGTTCTCATTTTGAATAGTAAATACAGTTTTGTATTTCTGTTGTAGACATTGATCACTGGTTCTTGTCACCACCATTGTAAAGAAATAGGAGTAAATTTCTTCACAATTAACCATTTAAAGAAAATGATCCACTGTTGTCAGACAGAAAATCCAAAGTTAGACTAAGGCTAAGGTAGCTGTTTTTGCAAGATATTCTTTTGAAGATATTTTGTTGTATGCTTGCTCAGGATGCTAAAAATGGTGACAATTGTTAAAAAAGTGAAAAAGCTTTATGTTGAGCCATATATTAGTTAGCAAGTCATAGGTTGCATTAAAAGATAAGCTCTCTGATAGAGCAACTTGGCAGCAGTTCTTGCTGTAGGCAGACTACGCAGTAATTATGATGCAGGGGATCTAAAAAGTGATCCACAGTTGTAAGACAGAAAATTAAGGGTTAGATCAAACTAAGCTTAAAGTTGGAGAACTAAGCAAATAATTGTGCTTTTTAGCCTGGTTGTTTCATCCTGAATGCTTGGATTCAGTGGCATATAGAGGCCAATCTGACATGACAGCCTGCTGGACATGCATGTTGGTGAAATTGACATTAACACCCTGAAATAGATGAGTTTATCACGGTTGTCACTGTGTTTTCAACTAGAAAGCTCTCTCCTGGCATCAATCAAATCTATATTCATTCATTAGACTGACAGATAATTAAACCTGATTCATCACTCTAGAGAACCACTGCCCCGGAGTCAAGTTGTGTGCTTTGCCACACTTCAGCAGCCGCATGGCAGTACACATTAGACTCATGCAGCTATTTGACTGTGAAAACTAATTTTATGTAACACCCAATAGACAGTCCTTATGCGAATATTTCTTCTGTTGCTTATTGAATAATACCCCGCTTTGTAAGTTTGTGTGATCTACTGATTTAAGGCTGAGCCTGTGTCGCTTCCATTTCTCAATAGTGCTTACAGTTGAGTAGGACAGATCTAGCAGAGAAATTTGTGTGTGTAAATTTTGTAATAAATAAACAGCATAATAAAACATGCAGCTGCACAATAATCATCATGGAGTGGATATTGCAGGTTAATTTCTTTGTAGCCTTTTATGTAGCAACTCTAAACATAATTTGCCACAATTTCTTCAATTTGTTAAGCTTGTGACTTTTGACAGTCTTTTGTAAAGCTTGTCTAACCTTGCAACAGTTGTTAAGAAAGAATGCATTTGTGGGCAGAGCTTGGATAGGTTAGTTTGACAATTTCTTAAAAATGCTGCCCACTTGCCCTCGTTTTTAAAATGATGCCAACATTTGACTATTGTGTGTTTTAGCACGGTACTACAGTGTGGTGTGGTGCAAAGTGTCATCCAGGAAACATAAGCGTTGGGAAGGTGATGCTGTACTCGTGGCCAGGGAACAGAGTGTCGTCCTCAAAGACATGGAGGGCCGAGATATTGGACGAGGTGAGGTTATCACAGCACGGCACCCCATCTTCATCTCTGGTGAAAAAAAAAACATTAGGCAAGATTATTAATGTCTCTTAGTAGGCTTTTAAGTCAAATAAATAATAAAAATCAGGTACTTGAAACATGGGAAAATACAGCATATACATTCTCTTCCCCCTGCTTACAGAGGCAAGTCTCAGGGGGTTTGGTAATGTCACCTAGAGTAGTTAAATATTGAGCCTAAAAGCAGTTTGTTATAGATTTATCAATACATTCTAAACCGCTGTGCAATAATAAGCCCCAGATTGCAGCTTTTGTGGATAATATACTAAGCTACAAGCCTTTCTTGGCTAAACATGCAGAGTTATCCATTTGCTTTCTTGTGACCCATTTCTAAGAACCTGACTTGTGTGAATGTGTGTTTTATGTGTTTAAGGTTCAGGCTATAAAGCATCTGAGCTGAAGAGCCTGTATGAAGGCAAGACTCTGACAGTGGGGGGGAAGCAGATCGAGGTCATGGGGGTTATATCAGATGATGACTACGCCAAGGGGCGCTGTTTTCAGGGCGCTGTTGTGGACATTCCCCTAGAAACAGTCACCAGGGCACATGTGAGCCATCCAGTGATAAAACCCTTTGCCAGACCAGCACTGAAAGGAGGGTCCACCAAAGGTCCTGAACCTGAGGGTCCTGTCCCCAAGCCTAGACATAATCCCAGTGCCCCAGGTGCCCCACCACACAACAAACATCTTATAGGGCTTACATAACTTACTTGAGTATATGCAAAAATTACTTGCAGTATGAATCACCTACCATTCAAAATCCATTTAAAGTTAGAAGTCTTTCTCCTTTGCAAATAAGCCCTGGCCAAAGTTTTAGCACATGACAACCATGAGGGCATCAGCAAAGACAATACAACAGTCATCGTAAAATTGGTTAGGGCAATAAATTACTCCTGTTGATCATTTCACACATGACTGCCCTGCCATGTGTAGACTGTACTATCAGAACATCCATTTAAATAAAATGATTACTGAGATATCTTTGTTGATAAGAAGTAGGTAATGAAATTCTTATTCTTTTCTTATTCTTCACCAATTACAATCAAAACATAGCTGCCCTTGTGATGCCCCGGCCCTCAGCTAATCATCAGTGGCTTTGCAATAAAACTCGACTCGCAGTGGTGGATGTGGTTGTGGACCCCTACCTCAGCAATCATCTTCGGCCACATCAGAGAGAAGGTGTGGTCTTCCTGTACGAATGCCTCATGGGAATGAGGTAGGGGATGTTTTTTATGCCTTCATGACATTGCTGCTTATGAGAACAGTTTTGTGGCAATACATAAAGGATCCCATTGGTATATATTTGGTCTCGAATGCAGTAAAACATCACATTGCCATGACAAATGAAGAGAAACTGGTCCTCTGGATAGTAAATGAAAGGGTAATATTTGCATTGTAGACATTGCAACCCCTGAATCATATTACCACCACTGTGAGGAAAACAGAATCAGCAAGTTAGTTGGTTGGTTGTTAGCTTGTTGTACATATTAAGGTTTGTACAAATTAGGTACTTTTGCTGCCATGGACAATGTTATATGTTTTGGAACACAAACATTATCCATTTTCATGATCAGATCATTACAAGTGTCTCTTGGTCATGTGTTTATGTGTGCATTGTTATGTATATGTATATATAGTGTATGTCTATTGCACCACATCACATGTACAAGTGGATCAGTTGGGCAGTTGTTTTTGCAGGTTAGCTGGACGTTGCGGAGCGATTCTAGCAGATGAGATGGGCTTGGGGAAGTCCCTGCAGTGTGTATGTGTGCTGTGGACATTGCTGAGACAGGGCCCATATGGTGGTCAGCCCATGTTGAAGAGAGCACTTCTGGTGTGTCCCGGAACCTTGGTGAAAAATTGGGCTGCCGAGTTCAACAAGTGGCTCGGCAGAGAGAGGATCAATGTGTACACTGTTGACCAGGTTTGTTCTTGTCATTTTCAGTAAGAAGTGTGTTTGTGTCTCCATGTATTTTAGGCCTGATGCAGATAAAATCCCTTTATGGCTTAACTGTTCCATTTTTGCTCTGTACAATAACTTTAAACAACAGAAATACATTAACTCTGAAAGCAATATTCTTAAGATGATACAAAACATAACCAAGTGGCTCGGTGAACAAAACTCCCCAGATCTTAATCCCATTGAGAACCTGTGGTCAATTCTCAAAAATAGGGTGGACAAACAAAAACCCAGAACAAAACAAAAAACCCCAAACAAAAACCTTGTCATCAACTCCAAGCACTGATTAGGCAAGAATGGCCATGATTCAAGATTTTGCCCAGAAGCTGATATCCAGCATGCCGAGGCGAATTGCAGAAGTCTTAAAGAAGAAAGGTCAACACTGTAAATATTAAATCTTTGCTTAAACTTGATGTATTTGTCAATAAAAAGTTAACAAACATATGTAATACTTATAATTGTACTTATCGTACCATAAAAACATCTGATAAAAGGTTCTAAAAAAACTGAGGCATGATTGGCCGCTATTGTGCAATCTGATCAAAATATGTCCGGGCAGAGCTTTATACGTCAATAAAAGAATTTTATATTCGACACGGAAGTTGACAGGAAGCCAGTGTGATGTTGATTAAACTGGGCTGATGTGATTAAATTTTCTGGTTTTAGTTAGTACTCAAGCTGCAGCATTTTGAACTAACTGTAGTTTTTTTTAGGTTCCTGCTGAAGCATCCTGACAACAATGCATTGCGGTAGTCTAGCCTTAAGGTTATAAAGGCATGTACCAACTTTTCAGCTACGTGTAGGGATAACACATTTTTTAATGTTGAAATGTTTCAAGGGTGAAGAATCGCTGTCCATTTAATATTACCTGTGTGATGATTAAATGTCACAGTGTTACATCTTTTACATAATCTTCTATCTTATTTAACCTAAATTTATCATCTGATTTTGCTGATATTTACAGCTGTGTATCATGAGCATAGCTGTGAAAACTTAATTCCATGACTATTTAAAACTAGGCCTTATGGCAATGTATAATGTGAATTACAAAGGACCTAAAACAGAACCCTGTAGAACTGCATATTTTACCTTTGTGTAATTAGACAATACATTACTTAATTTTACAAACTGAAACCGGTCAGTAGGGTAGGATGTGAACCAGGATAAGGCTATTCCGGTGATTCCAACCATGCTTTCTAATCTGTTCAAGAGAGTGATCTATAGTGTCAAAAGCTGCACTTAGATTAAGTAGTACCAGCAGAGATACATAGCCTTGATCAGTGGCAAGAAAATCCTTTGTTATCTTAACAAGAGCTGTCTCTGTGCTGTGGTTTGACCCAGATTGATTTTTTTTATTTATGTTATTCTTAGGTAGAAGGCACAGAGTTGTTGGGCTACAGCTTTTTCTAAGATCTAAGAAATAGGTCTATAGCTTGACAGTTCACTGGGGTTAAGGTTTGGTTTCTTTATCAAAGCTCTAATCACTGCTAGTTCAATGATTTGGCTATGTGACCTAGGCTAAGAAAAGAATTAATTATTGTTAATATGAGTTTAGTTATGTCTGGTAGTTTGTTGGAGTGTTCAGTTCCTGCCTATTTTGTTTTTTTGTGAGTTTTGAGATTGCGCTAAATAAAACTCTAGGATTGTTTTTGTTGATTTCGATAAGTGAAGTTAGTATGCTGAGCGTATCTGCTAAGGCTGTCCTTCCTAGCAGAGTGTTATAGTCGCGATTTGTGCTCTAATTACCGTACAGTATGTCTTAAGGTGCGGATTTCATTGTTGTACCAGAATTATAATATCACCAGAATTTATAAGGTGAGAGAACAGATAAATGGATCTCACAATGCACCTTATGCTGGAAGACTGGACCTTGGCTGGGTCATAGTTGGGCATGGTCCATAAGCCACTCAGTGTCAATGTCTTCTTTACCAACACGCTGGAGAATAGAAGAAAGTCACTCTAAAGGCCTTGTCCTAACACTTACAAAGTGAAGTAAAGAGTCTGTAAACTGAAAGACTCAGGAACACACTTTGCAGTTTCTGCTAAGAACATGCCACAAGCCACATCGGAGATGGTGTCTTCAAGAATGCGGAACATGATGCCAGCCTTTGCCATTAAAAATCTGACCTTTCTCCCTGTCATGAAGCAAGGTCTTTTAAGAATGAAGAGAAAAGTTTGGAAGCACCTCTTCCCTGTGAGCCTCAAAGACTGTGTCTAACCAATAACAGAGAGCAGGCCTTCAATCTCTTTGAAGGAAAACTTCTTTGGCTTTATGGAGAAGATACTGGAACAAGGTCAAGCCAAGAAAGCTCACCCACTCCAACTACCAGATCAGGGTAGTTTTTGATTCAAGCTGTCAGTACCAATGTGTATCCCTCAATGATGTACTCCTGACTGGACCCAACCTCAATAATAGCCTTCATGGAGTGCTTATGCACTTTAGGAAAGAAGCAGTGGATGTTACCACAGACATACAGCAGATTTACTACTGTTTTGTTGTTGACAAATTTTCCCAGGTTCTTTTGGTATGAGGACAATGACGAAAGCCAGAACATCATAGAGTTTTGAATAAAACTTCATGTCTTTGGAAACATCCCCTGTCCTGTGCTTGCAATTTATGGCCTCTGGCAAGCAGTAAGAGAGGGTGAGGCAGAGTATGGAACTGATTCTCTGGAATTTGTGTGGCTTCAATGTGTAACACAAGGATGCTAGCTTGTTCTAACCTGAGATTACTCAAGATTACTGAAAACTGTAGAAATGTCATGAGTGCTTTCCCTCCAGAAGATCATTCTAGTGGTCTCAGTAATGTAGATCTGAGTAGCGATACAGTACCAGTTCACCAAACTCTTGGAGTCACCTAGGATCTAAAGAGAGACATGAAATCATTAATGCGACATGGAATCTTTTTACAGCAGACACTCAAGACTGGGATAAACCTCTACCTCTCGATAAGCAAGAACTGTGGGAACAGTGGAGAAACTCCCTGCAAGAGTTCCAAAATCTGCACCTTCCCAGATCTTACGCCCAAATTTCCCCTTCTGCTGTTCTAAAACAAAAGCTCTGCATCTTCTCTGATGCCTCTGCCTTTGCAATAGATTCAGTGGCTTATCTGAAGATCCTACACTCAGATGAAAATCACCAGACAGGTTTCATCTTGGATAAAGTTAAGCTTGCCCCACTTTCCGATTTAACTATACCCCGCTTTGAACTTTTTTTGGTATTAGCTGTGGATGTGGCTGAAGTTATAACATCAGATGTCGACATTGAATTTTATAGTCACCTTTTTTTACTGACAGCAAAATAGTCCTTAGCTACATCTGCAATAAAAACGTAGATTATACGTGTTTGTGAACAACAGAGTTCAAAGAATTAGAAGGACCACTCAGCCTCAACAGTGACGCTACATGCCAAGCAATTGGAATCCAGCTGATCTAGCAGCAAAGGCTGTCCCTGCAGCCTGCCTTAAGGACGCCATATGGCCCACAGGCCCTGCATTTTTTAATCTGACAGATTCAACAGCTGACCACAAGCAATGTCACTATCAGGGGCAGCATTTCACTAAGGGTGCAGTGTGTACCGCAGGTTATCATGAGGGCTAAAAGATGCATGTGCTCTCTTATCTACAAGTGTGTTACTTGCTGGAGGCTTTGTGGTGAGACTGTAATACAGAAAATGGCAGACCTTCCCACAGACAGAGTAAGCATGGAACCTGGACTGTTTCTTCTCCCCGCACTAGGGGAGGTCATGTTAACGACAAAAGATGTGCATTACTATTTACTTGCTTGAGCATTAGAGCGATTCATATTGAAATGATCAAAAGTATGGACTCTTCTAATTTCATAAACACCATGAGAGGTTTCATTGCTCTTTGAGGTCCAGTGAAGAAGATGGGCTCCTATCGGTGAACCAATAGAGGCATGCAGGGAGTTGAACATGTCTTCCAACTCAGATAACGGCAAATTGTCTAAGCTTCTTGGGTGCATAGGAGTGGATGATTGGAATTTCCCAAAAAACTTCAAAATCATGCTTCAAATGCAACTCGCGAGGAGAACATTTATGGCCGAGGTGACAGATATTGTGAATTACAGGCCTCGACAGATCTCGACAGATCCTAAGAATTCCTTTATACTAACATCTGCAACTCTACTCACGCAAAAGACCAGTCCGTGCCCAGTTTCCCGAAGCATCTGAGTTCATCTGTTACATTTCATGCCTTACGGCAGGGGTATTTAATTAGAGTTCAGTAAGGTCCACCTAGATGGCTGAAATTGTGTTAGGACCATTCTCACACACATGTGAGATATCCGGGTCGTTCTGTGTGGAGTGTGCAAGCTCTTCCCGTGCTTGAGTGGGTTTCTTCTGGGTTTTTCGGTTCCTCCCCCCGCCTTTCGCCTGATGATGCTGGGATTAGCTCCAGCCCCCCAATAAAGTGGACGATAATGGATGGATGGATATGAGATACCTGGCTGCTTTTTATTAGCGCCATGGTCTCAGAACATATGAGACATGTTGATTTAGAGCTGCCTGTGGGAAGTATCTCTGTCTCGGTCCATTGAAAAGTCCATCTGGTTGAAAAGTCGTTTTTCCGCCGTCATCTTTTAATTTTTTAGAGCACGCTGTCTGATTCGCTTTATTTTTCGACTGCTGCTTCTCGCCTGTGTGTGTGGTGCGCTCCCGAATCTGCATAGATCTGATTGGCTGAGGAGTTCGGATTCCTTTATAGAAGTAAATCATGTTTCCCAACACGCAAGAAAAAAGATTGTTGAAGCAACACTTTTATCTATGCTTGACTATGGTGATGTGATTTACAGATATGTGCCAGCAACTACACTCAAACCACTAGATTCTGTATATCACGCGGCACAAAGATTCATTACTGGTGACCCGTATAGTACACATCACTGCTTACTGTATAAAAAAGTTGGGTGTTCTTCACTTGCTGTGCGTTGGGAAACACATTGATTTATTTTTATTTTTAAAGCACTTTCTGGCCATATGCCACTGTACATCACACAAATGCTTATTAAAAATAACACAACCTACCAGACTCGTTCCAGTGATTGGATCACCCTTCAGGCACCGAGAGTTTTTAGTGAAGTGGGAAAATCTGCTTTTAGCTACAGTGCACCAGCGAGCTGGAACTCACTACAGAACACACTAAAGTTCAGCTCGCTGGTGTCACTTGATCATTTTAAACACCTAGTCTTTAACCACCTTCAAACAGCCTGCCACTGTTTTAGCTGATTTTAGTTTTTAGATTTAGTTTTTTATTTAACATTTTTAGTTTTAATTTCCTTTTTAATCTTGTTTTTTTTAGCTGTTTTCTTTTTATCTTTCTTTTATCGTTTCCTTATTTTCTTCTTTTGTTTTTCTTTTGTTTTTGTCTTTTGTCTATATTTTACTCCTTTATGTATTTAGTTTTATTTATTTATCTGTAGTCTTTATTATTTTTATTACCTTTGATTTTCTTACCTATGATTTTATCGATTCCTAGCTTTAAAATTGTATTTTTTTTATCTTATTTGTTTTATGTCTTATTTTATTTTATACTATTTTGTATGTACATCTTATTAAAATGCTGGGTCTTTTTATTTTTTCAACATTTTATTTTGTCAATCCCCTTACAATGCATAATGCTTGGCTACATTGTAAATAAGGGGCCACCCTCAACCTTAAATAAAGGTTGAGTGATTGAGCATGTTTGGTGATGTTTCTACACACACGATTGTTCTGTGCCGCAAAGCCTGTATACCGTAAAGACAAAAAAAGCTCCGCTACTTAAAATAAACACAGTCAGAATTAAATCATTCTCAATAGATTATCAGTTTGGGTCCGCATTGGACAACGTCTGGGTCCGGACCGGGACGGCGGTCCACCTATTAGTGACCTCTGTCTGTCCATATGAATCTTAACTTTGTATTAGTAACATTAGACAGTAATTTATGCACTGTTATTGGCTTGTTCTAGAACTTAGTACAGTTGTGTGAAAAAGTGTTTGCCCCCTTCCTGATTTCCTGATTTTTTGCATGTTTGTCACACTTAAATGTTTTGGAACATCAAACCAATTTAAATATTCCCAAAGACAAGACAGGTAAACACTAAATGCTATTTTTAAATGAAGGTGTTTATTATTAAAGGAGAAAAAAAAACCAAACCTACATGGCCCTGTGTGAAGAAGTGATTGCCCCCTTGTTAAAATATATCGTCACTGTGGTTTCTAACACCTGAGTACACTGTCTCTAGTCACACCCAGGCCTGATTATTGCCAAACCTGTTCTCAATCAAGACATTACTTAAATAGGACCTGCCTGACAAAGTGAAGTCCACCAAAAGATCCTTAAAAGCTACACATCATGCCGAGATCCAAAGAAATTCAGGAACAATTAAGAAAGAAGGTAATTGAGATCTATCAGTCTGGAAAGGGTTATAAAGCCATTTCCAAAGCTTTGGGAATCCAGTGAACCACCGTGAGAGCCATTGTCCACAAATGGCGAAGACATGGAACAGTGGTAAACCTTCCTAGGAGTTGCCGGCCAACCAAAATTACTGCAAGAGCGCAGCGACGACTCATCCAAGAGGTCACAAAAGACCCCACAACAACATTCACTTGCCTCAGTTAAGGTCAGTGTTCATGCCTCCACCATCAGAAAGAGACTGGGCAAAAATGGCCTACATGGCAGAGTTCCTAGACGAAAACCACTGCTGAGCAAAAAGAACATTAAAGCTTGTCTCAATTTTTCCAGAACACATCTTGATGATCCCCAAGACTTTTGGGAAAACATTCTGTGGACCGATGAGACAAAAGTTGAACTCTTTGGAAGGTGTGCCCCAGTACATCTGGCGTAAAAGAAACACTGCATTCCAGAAAAAGAACTTTATACCAACGGTAAAATATGGTGGTGGTAGTGTGATGGTCTGGGGCTGTTTTGCTGCATCAGGGCCTGGAAGACTTGCTGTGATAAATGGAACTATGAATTCTGCTACCAAAAGATCCTGAAGGAGAATGTCCGACCATCTGTTCGTGACCTCAAGCTGAAACGAACTTGGGTTCTGCAGCAGGACAATGATCCAAAACACACCAGCAAGTCCACCTCTGAATGGCTGAAGAAAAACAAACTGAAGACTTTGGAGTGGCCTCGTCAAAGTCCTGACCTGAATCCGATTGAGATGCTGTGGCATGACCTTAAAAAGGCCGTTCATGCTCGAAAACCCTCCAATGTGGCTGAATTACAACAATTCTGCAAAGATGAGTGGGCCAGAATTCCTCCACAACGCTGTAAAAGACTCATTGCAAGTTATAGCAAACGTTTGGTTGCAGTTGTTGCTGCCAAGAGTGGCACGGCCAGCTATTAGGTTTAGGGGGAAATCACTTTTTCACACAGGGCCATGTAGGTTTGCGTTTTTTGGGTTGGTTGCTCTTCTTTGCGTGTGGCTGTTCAACAGGAACTGTTAATGGAGATAATCCTAACCCTACTGCCATCCATCCCAACTATCACCTTCCAAATATCTACCTTGTCCTGAAACAAGAATTGCTTCAGGCAAAGTTCATCAAGACAACTCACTAGATACATTGCTTCAAAGGATAGTTTGTGCCACCTTTTGTGCTAGTGAGATCTATCTATTTTTGTCCTGTTTGGGAGTTTTTGACATGGACTTAAAGATATTTTGGACTATGGTGAACCACCTATTTTTTATTCATTTTTTGAATGGATTGATTAAATAATCTTGGACATATTGCTTGTTTAGTTTATCATTTAATGATTTTGAGGTAAACTTGTCTAAATACAATTAGTGGAGGGTACTCTCATTTCTTAAAACCTGAGAACTTTAAGAATGTGTTGCAAGGCTGTAACTGTTACAATGCAATAATTCAGTATTCTACAAGTAATTACAATGTGTGCGTTTTGTTAAGAAAAGCATGCTGTATTCTGACATAACTTGCCGCAGTAATAATTTATATTGTCTGGTTGCCCAGCCCTATTTTTTCTCTGTCAAAATGTCATGATCCTTATGCATGATATATAAGTGTCTCTTTAAAAATCCTAAAAATCCTTTGTCCACATCACCTACTCCAACTCCACTAGACAATTACGTTTTTCACCATGGCAAAACAGCAAGGCAAAGCATGCATAATAAGACTAATGGTTTATAATAAATGACAGAGGTTGCCTTGAACAGAATATAGTAGAATGATACAATCTAAACACTTGTCTACAAATGATTTTTCAAAGAGACCAAACTAAGTTATATATGCATATACATACATACATATAGAACAGAAAAAAGTCTTCATATACATAAAAGGAACATCCCCATTAAATAAGCAATCCTCTAGATCAGGGGGCCAGATTGGACAATATCAAAATACTGAAGAGCTGGTATCTCTTTCTAAAAGTACATATTTATACATTATCTATATATAACACTGTATTCAAAATATGAAAAACACAAATGTACAGTATAATGAATAATTTCAAACTAAATAATACAATTTTACTGTAATTGCAGCAGTAAAAATATTACAACGCACTAAAAATTTTGTCTGAACATGTGCTGATATGCTGCTCACTAGATAATGTTATGAAACTCAACATTTGTAGGCTAAAGTGTATATGCTTACAAGAAATATAGCTCGTATAAAGCCACAAGCTTTAATCAACTCTGCCCCCCTGGAAACGGAACTGGTGTTCTGTAAATTCAGGCCGTTCAGTCAGAAAAAAATGGTGCTTAAAGGCTCATTTATACTCAATGTTAAATACAGATACGCATGGAGCTTTCTGTCCACGATCTGTGTTTTTTATGTGTAATTTGCACATTTTAGCAAATGTGCTTACGGATACAGACAGGATAGAGCAATACCGCTGCGGACCAGGGGGGCAGTGCAAGACACCACCACTTCCATACGGACACAGTGAAGAAACGGCGGGACCGCAAAAATTATATCACCGTTATTGAAACACATGGCGGTAAATACCGATATCGAATTATTGTTCAGGCCTAACTATTAATAAAGTAGCTGTGAAGCAACCGTAAATCCTACACATTTTCCATCCACTGCCCCCTTTCCCAAGAGAAAATATATGTAATGATATATTAATAGATTAATTGAATAACAAAGATACTGGCAACCCAGACATGTAGCAGTTATTGAACAAACACAGACGAACATTTATACATACATAAGCTGAAAAACACTGAACAGGCATAGACAAGCATAAACACATGTATGTAGCATGTTCAAAGGTTTCTATTTGTGCGCTGTAAGACTGCTGTGTAAAAATGTTAAAATTCTGTAAGAAGTATTTTAGTATTGGTTTTCCCCACACTTCTGCATGTTTTATATTGATGTGTTGTGTTTCCACAGGACCACCGTGTGGAGGATTTTGTGTCCTCTCCCCTATGTCCAGTGATAGTAATCAGTTATGAGATGCTGCTCCGGTCCATAGAGGTATTAAAAAAGCTGGATTTTGGCCTTGTAATTTGTGATGAGGGTCATCGTCTCAAAAACAGCAGCATCAAAACTGCCAGCGCCCTTACTACTCTCACCTGCGAACGTCGAGTGATCCTTACAGGTCAGTTAAACATGCACATTTAACAAACACATTTTGTCTTGTTTTCTATCATTTCCTTTCTCATTATCATTGAGAGATTGTCACAAGTGGTAATTGTTCTAGGTAAGCCTTTCACTCTGTACAATGCTGTAAAAAAATTTGATGTATATGAAAGGATTTAAGATCCGATCTCTTCTATTTGTGTATATTTCACAGTGTATTTTTTCAAGTCATTATACAAAATGCAATGTAAGAAAAAATAAAATAAACGATTTCATTGATTATAGGGAAAAAGATATTGCTACACATATCAACATTAAACATATTAACAGGCTTGGTCACATTTAGATCAGTCTTCATGCAGAGTTGATTAATTCAGCTGGAGTGCTTCTGAGCAAGAGCATGACGTCCAGCCACAGCCATCTCCTTTGACTCAGTCCACAGAACATCATTCAAAAAAACTTGGGGATTCATCAAGGTGTTTTTTAATAAATGTGAGATAAGGAGTTTATAATTCTTTGGTTATGTTTCTTTTTTTGCCAAGTTTCTTTCTAATAGTGGCATCAATGGATTGAACAAGGCCTTCCTGGATGAGTTGCCAGAGGGTTTATTTAAGTAGTGTTTTTAAATCAGCAGGGCTGCTTGTGATCAAGCCTAGATGTGTCTAGTTGAATTGATCCCAATTTTGGATAATTATAGTCTTTGTTCAAATATTTGCAGAGTGGCGAAAATCAAATTTTGCGCCTAGAGCCTAATAGTGGATTAAAATTGGATTATTAATAATATTCCTAATATTTTATTGACTGTTTATGTGATCAACCTCAGGCACTCCTGTCCAGAATGATCTGCAAGAGTTTTACTCCATTGTTGAGTTTGTGAATCCAGGCATTTTAGGAACTTTAGCAGCCTACAGAAAGATTTATGAAGAACCAATCATCAGAGCTCGACAGCCCACCTGCACTGAGGTAGCACTTTCAAACAAAATAGATAGATATTGGACTTATTTTTTCACATTGGCATAGAACTGGCTCACATAATTTAACTCAGTAGAAAAGATTAACCATTAAAATTTACCTTATTGATGAAACAGTTATGATTATTACAAGTTTATATGAATTTACTGCATGTTTTACATTATCCTACTTGTTCTCTTATGGTAAGAATCGGATTGACACATATTGTTATTCATTTCCCTGACACGCATTATTACTATTGTTGTATGCCATGTTAAGCCATTTGAAAGGCTATGTAAGTCCAAGTTTATTGTTTGGCCCTTTTTACAATCGCTGATGGCTCAATTAATTGTCAAAATATTAATCCATTTATTGTTGCATTTTTCAAGGAAATGCCATTTGGTAGTTGGAAGAAAATTCTCTGTGTAGGGGCAATACAAGTACAATGAATATCATCTGTTCTAGGAAGAGAGGTTTATGGGTGAGGAACGAGCAGCAGAACTTGCAAGGCTGACCAGTGTGTTCACCCTACGGCGGACGCAGGAGATCAACAACCGCTTCTTACCGGGGCGGCTGGAGTGGACAGTCTTCTGCAGACCAACAGAGCTCCAGGTGCAACTGTATGGTGCACTTCTGTCCACTTGGTCTGTCAGGGCCTGTCAGTCCACATGCAACACATACAGATTCACAGACAGTCCTCATCTTGTCTGCATCAACGCACTCAAGAAACTCTGCAACCACCCTGGGCTCCTCTACAATACCATAAAGGTACATGATCATATTAAAAATAACATTAAATGTCCAGCAAAAAATATATAATTTATACCCTTTTTGGGTGCCTAGATCAGCCTAAATATGGTAGGTGTCCAGAATAATCATCTTTAGCATTGCACTAGCCTGCGAGAATAATAGCTAACAAGTAATGTAAGCATATACCCCACCATTTAGGATCCTACAAACGGTGTGCATAAATCATTACACACTATCTTGTTCTGTGATCTCAAGTAGACTTGCTTATGTAGTTTTGGCCACTGTATGACACTGCTATGTATGTAAGTAAACCAGAAAAGCCATTTAAATACAAGTGTTTTGCACTTCTGCTCTATTCTTATGTTTTGGGAGTTACAGCAAAGATGAGGGCCATCTGATGGGCCTGAGAAATGATTTGACTTTTATGAACTCATGCACTTTTGTGTAAAAACAAATGTGTCTTTTAAGCTAAATTATACATTGGCATCAGTAGAACACTGTTGTCAGTTACATACACAAGATACACAAGTGAATAAGTTGGCACTGATTGCTTACTTTCTTAGTTTGAATATTTTTGGAAAATTAAAATTAATATGATTTTCTACTTACTCTAAACGTCAGCAATCACACCAGATGTTTCTGGAAATAAATGCCCAAAACTTGTCTCAACTTGCTAAAACTGCATTCAGGTCATGCACACAAGTCAGTATGCTTTAGAACACTATATGAGTAACTATGAATCTAAAAATGGACAAACCTGTAACTAAGAAAACGTACAGCTGGTTAGAATAACCAGAATTACTTCTTTATGGAGCACAATTTGGCATCATTTTGTGCAATCACCTTAAAGACAGGGCCAAAAGATTTTACAACATAACATCATCTGTATATGTCTGATACAGCTGTAGATTTTGGAGGTACATGGATTTTTTTCACAGTACTGGATATCTATTTTGCTAATTTGTGGTTCCATCCCAAAAGCCACAGTGTGCATGTATCTGCAGTAAAAGGCAATCACTGGTGATGTTCCAGGCTATTCAAAGATTTCTTTGTTCTGTTATAGTTAAATGTTACAGAATGTGTCATTTTCATAGGTTCTGTATGCAAACCTGAGTAAAGATTGAATATTTGCTACCATTTTTCTGCCATACTGACAAGGTTGGTTCTTAGTTTGCATGCTGTAAATATTTATTTGAAACCTCAAAAGCATAAAAAACTGCTGTTTCACTGTTTTTAGGCTGACTATGCTTAATATTGAATCAAATGAAATCAGAGTGTATCTTAAAACTATATCACAGTAAAATTAAGCTTATTCACTAGAGTAAATGATCTGGACATGCGGGTGTTACCTCCTCGTCCATTAAGTTTTTTTTTTTCTAGCTGGTCGGTTTCTAGCTAGAGCCTTTTGCTTTAAGCAGTTCAGTAACTTTATGTCCTGTCCGATTTACAAAGGTTATTTCACTCAGCCATTGGCAGATTTAACGTTATTGACTCTAGAATATAAAAAAGAGTATTCATACAATCTTTGATTTACCTTGGTTACTGTCATATTAAACTCTGTTCTGGCATATTTCACTTGATTAATTCCACAGTTATAAAAGCAAACATTGCTTGCCTGGCTAGTTGGCAAGCAACCCTATTGTCATACCATAATGTAATAAAATCATTTGAAATGATACAACTCTTAAATTTACATTGAGAAAACAGTCAAATTAAAGTCTTTAAGAGAAATAAACAGTACTGAGATTTGCTTCTTGCTCACTTCTTATAACCTCTAATTCAGTTTTCCGTTCCACCTCATATAGTTTGTAAAGAGTTAGTTAGCGGATTCCAAACATGGTTAATCCACTAAATGATGTTAAACGTTTTATTCCTTTAAATCTATATGAAATAAGCTTGGGCTTGATGATCATCTGCACTCTCTTAGCAATACTTCATATGTGCTGTCTTGAATAGTTGATTAAACCTTTCTTTCGCATCTTTCTTCCTTGATTTTAGATTTTGACCACTGGCCAAAAAAGCATGCTTACTATTTAAGTTGTTGTTTTAATGTCACAGAGGGGTGTGATTGTGAGGACATGAAAGATGTTATGAACATGTTATGAACATTTTATGAACATTTTATGAATAAAGTAGCAACCTTCATGGAGACTCATTGAAAAAGCCCAGATAAAAAAACTGCTGTTTAGTGCTACTAGTTGTTGTTAACAGGCTCATTTAAACTGGTTTACAATGTACTCTTTACAGCTGGCTTTATTTTGCCCTTACTAGAGTAGACTGAACAGTGCTAACTGGCTTATAGGCTAATGCTATGATAATAAAAAAAAAACGTTTCTATCTTTTAAGAATTATTATTATTATTTTTATAGAAAAATGCAAATAACACATACAGATTCCACATTTCTCTGAATGTTGTACGTTTATGCAGTGTAACGCAATTTACAGTCGGCCCCTTACCATCTTCTGTGTTGCTGCGACCAATTTAGATAGAAACTACTGGGAGAAATGGAAGGATGGAGAACTGTGGGGAAATGTAGTGATCATACTTTGTTCTCTGCTTCACCACCAATTACAAAATGTTGTTTTAGACATTTAGGAGGCTGTTTGTTAGATTGTAAGCTGCAGCACCGGCGAAACGCAAATATCCACCGAAAATATATGCCTGACCGAGCCACAGCAGGAACGAGTGAATACGTGCTCATAAGAAGTGATAAGATTGAATCATTATTGTGAGTGAGATAAACCATGAGTTTTATTTATCTATCTTTTCTGTCGGCTTCTCTGCGTCCACCATGTTAGTTGTGGTTTGAGAGGTGTTTCGAAGTGAGCAGTCAGTCATGAAACAGGTGCCATCAGCCAATAGCGTTTGGCCCATGCCCCGCCCCCAAACTGTCAAAACCACCCCCTCTGAGAACTCGAGTGCAAAAATTTCTCTTGTTTCGGAGAGCAGCGTCAGCATGTGTTTATGAAAATTGCGTGTTCGGTTCCTCTTTCTGTGCTCGCGAGTTTCACATTTACGCTTACGAGTGAAACAATTATGTGCGCAAAATGTTAAAACGTGCAACTTTATATCTTTCACCTAGCATTTTTGCAAGCTCGAGTTTTGGCATTAATGTGACGCCATACGCACATTTTTGTCTACAAAGAGATGTTTATTTTCCTTGTATTCTTCTTGACTACACCCTTCTGGTCTCTGTTTCAGGAGAACACTGATGAGTTGTATGAGAGCCTCTCAGCTGACCTTTTCCCTGAGGCTTACTCCGCTGGCAGCTTTTGCACTGCAGACTCTGGAAAACTGCTGGTGCTTGCAGACCTTCTGGATGCTATACAGCATGTCAACTGCACAGACAAGTACATGCACGCTCTTCTTCAAAACACTTCTACCATATAGCCAAAAATACATGAACACATAGATGTCAATGTTTCAGCCACATCCATTGCTAGTAGGTGTAAAAAATCAAGCACATTGCAATGCAATCTCCTTGGACAAACTTTGCCAGTAGAATGAATCATGCTGAAGAGCCTGGGGACTTTAAATGTCGCACTGTCACCACTGCTCTTTTGCTGGAAAAGGAAGCTATTACGACCAACAACAGTTCAGCCACAAGGGAGCAGACAGGCATGCTAAACCTAGCAGTACATATGATTGGCCTATCGTCTGTTTTATCACTTAGTTCAAAGTTTTCAACTGCCTCTGAAAGCAACATCAGTAAGAACTGTGAGTAGGGACCTTCATGAAATAGATTTCAACGCACACTGCCATTGAACTCTGATGCTGGAGGGATGAATTATGATTTACAATTTGACAGTCTGATATACAGATCTGGCTTTGGCGTATGCCAGTTTGGTGGAGGTGGGATAATGATCTGGGGCTGTTTTCAGGCTTTGGACCCTTAATTGTAGTGACTGTAGCAATAGTGCTACACCATACAATTAAATACACTTCTGTGCTTCCAACTTTCTAGCAGCAGTTGGGAAAGACCTTGTCCTGTTCCATCATGATTATGCCCCTGTGTACAAAAACAGCTCCATAATGACATGGTTTGACCCCACTGAACACTAATTGTGTAGTGCTGGACAATATGGCCAAAATTTATATTGCGATATATTCCTTAATTTCGGTCGATACGATATAATTCCGATATTGCTATAAATAATTTGAAGGCCTCAAAAAAGTGCCAAGAATCCCTATAATGGAAGTCTGTATCTACTTTATCAATATAAATAACTTTGACTTTAAAATTACAACAGAGGCTGAGTTTCTTATTTGTTTGTAAACAGATTGAACAGATTAAAACAGTTGTGTGTCAGCCCGGATAAAGAACATAAAAAGTCTTCATATACATAAAAGAAACATGACATCCCCGTCAAATAAGCAATCCTCTAGATCAGGGGGCCAGATTGGACAATATCAAAATACTAAAGGGCCTGTCTCTCTTTCCAAAAGTATTATTCAGTATTATTCAAACATATATATATACACACACACAGTATTTAAAGTATAAAAAAACCACAAATGTACTGAATGATTAATTACTAATTAATTTGATTTTACTGTAATTGTAACTCAGTCAAACATATGTAGGCTAAAGTGTATATGCCACCGCGGCCATGTTTGATTTCCTCCGAACTGCCTTCTACTGGAAGTGTTGCTCAGCAACCGCGATCTTTTTATCCAACATAGGTGTTTGACATAATAAATAGGCTTTTAACTAAATGGGCACAAATGCCAACAAACACTCAAAAACTTATTTGTAAGCAGTAGGAGTTGTTGTGCCAAGTAATGGCCATGGTTTTGGAATAAGATGTCCAGCAAGCTCATAAGGTTTGGGCGGTCAGGTGTCCATATATATGTATATTTCAGGGAAGCCCAATACTTTTTTTATTGGCTTTTATTTCTCGTTTGATTTTTTAGATCAGTTACAAACCTAATTTACTAGTTTTTTTGTGCTGTGCTCACTTCTTTCACAGGGTTGTTTTGGTGTCAAATTACACACAGACTCTTGACCTTTTGCAAGACCTCTGCTCTCACCTTGGCTACACATGGTGCCGGCTTGATGGGAAGACGCCAGTTGCCCAGCGACAACGAATCGTTGAATCCTTCAACAGTCCATACTCCTCCCACTTCCTGTTCCTGCTGAGCTCCAAAGCAGGAGGCGTTGGGCTTAACCTTGTTGGTGCCTCCCATCTTGTTCTGTATGATATAGACTGGAACCCAGCTAATGATATCCAAGTATGTTTAAGAAGAACAGTGGTTAACCTTCAAAACGGAACGCTAAAAAAAATTACACATGACGCTGTACAATATTATTACACTTAAGATTACATAAAAATATTGTATATCATAGAGATAGTTGTTTGACATCAAATATTTTGTGAATGTGAAGTTTTAACCAAAAATATTGCATCTGTAAAAAATCTTTTTCTTATAAGTATTCTTCTCTAATTGCCCACTAGAGGGTGCTGAGTGCATTAGAAAATGTCAGTTTATGATCCTTGTGTTGTTTTGAGAGGTGTAGGCAGTATCAAACATTTATTATTCCACAATTTATATGATTAACCAGGAATCCATTATGTGGTTATAACCGCATTGTGCTACTTGGACTCTGGTACTGAAGAGGTAAATTATATATAATTTGTATTCATGGTTTTTTGCATTTCCATTAAAATTAAACAGGCTAGTTTGTGCAAATTATATCTGTTCTGATTGAATGCCATGCATTACACCGTATAAAAATAAGTTGAACAGTATGTTTTGAAACTTGCAATGTTAACAATGATATCATGCTACATAAAATGTTGTAATAAAAAAATTTAATGAAATTGGCAGTAATGTCGAGATATAGAAACATAATGAGAAAAAAAAGAAACATATAAGGCTGTGGCTGTCAGAACTGGCGGAATAATGCTCATGCAAAATTAATGTATATTGCAAGTAGTTTCCAAAAACTTTTTATTGTTTTGTTCTACATTTGTTTTTGTGTTCAGGCCATGGCCAGAGTGTGGAGAGATGGACAGAAGAAAACAGTTCACATCTACAGATTTCTAACTACAGGCAAGATAATTAAATATTACTCATACTTCTGCAATCACATAACTTTTATCATTTCCAGACCAGTACACCAAGCACAGCACACTATTGTCATACATACTATTATGTATACTATTACCTATTTATATCTACCACTACAACACCACAGTTACCACTCTGCTGTAACACCACTATCATTCTTTAAAGCACTAATAACACCATAAACTTTACCATACTATCACAGTCATAGTGTGCTCTGCAGTCTTGCGATTCCAGTTCCCAGTTTTTTAAAGATTTGTGACATGCAAGGTATTGCTTTTGAAATTATATATTTTAATGGTGGATCATACTGTCTTTTCTTATCTAATTAATCTTTAATACTAAAGAGATGTGTCAAGTATACAAATCAACATTTAAAACAGGCTTTACCCTTACATGTACTAAGGTACTATGCTCATCACTCATCAAGGTACTAAAACATCAGATATTTATGATGTTATTGAGACATTTATTTATTCTGTTCTTTTGTATTTATTTTTTTTTTCCGTTTAACCTGTTGTTTTTTGACACTTACAATGTACACTTACACCTTATATGCACTGTACCTACTCAGGGTATCTGACCTGCACTATACTGTATCTTACCTATTGATTGAAATCACTTATACGTTTTAGTTTAGTTACAGATTTTTCTGAACATTCACTATTGTCAGGTACAATAGAAGAAAAGATCTACCAGAGACAAGTGAGTAAGCAAGGCCTTTCTGGGGCAGTAGTGGACCTGGGCAAAAAGGCAGCGCACATCAACTTCTCTGCTGAGGATCTCCGTGATCTTTTCATGTTTGACCCTAATACTACCTGTCTGACTCATGAGCGGCTGGACTGTGACTGCTTGGGGGATGGAAGCACACCAGGTAACATAGAGATTTAATATACCTTTTCCAGCATGTATACATATGTTTGTGTTCTGTTTTGATTGTTTGATTAGTGTAACTGATGTCTGTTTTGAGTGTGTGTTTTTTTTATGTTTGACAGGTGTGGTTGATAAGGTAACTACAGCTGAAGCAAGGGCATGTCAGTTGGGTCGCCATGCCAACACTGCCAGTGTTCCCCAGAGGGTCAGCATGTCTGAATTAATGCACTGGAAACATTTTTCTGGAGCCATTAAATCATATGGAGATGTTTACCTAGACCATGCTCACCAACATATCACATATGCTTTTCAGAGCACCACTTCTAAAACTCAAAACACTTTATAAACTCTGTTACACAAAAATAGAAGTTTGCTGTTAAATAGATAACTAATGCAACATGTGCCAAAGCTGAACCCCCCCAGTCCAATTATATGTTTCATGATTTTATGAAGTAAATTCCTTTACAAAGAAAACATTTCAATATGGTTTTAGCGCACAGTTCCTATTTGTTTTGTTATGTGCAGAAACAGAACATATAAATACATCAATGATGCTTGTATGCAAATGTGCCATCCTGTTAATAAAATTTTGTACTGTCAACTAAAATATGTCATATTTCTGAAATTAGGTTGTGGACATTGACCTGTTTGGTCTTTCCTTTCAGACGTTTACGCAGATATATTTAGACCTGTGGCTAATTATTGTGTTTTTATTTTTAAATGTGTGCTTGGCTCAGGCACCAAATTTAGCAGTCCCCATCTGGTGGAATGAATCAGAACAGCATGCAGCAATATTAGCTATGTAATCACAAACATCCGCAGCACACAAAATTATAGATCAAGATGACACACACAAGGTAAGCATGTTTTTTATTCTTTATACTATTTGATCTTGTTGCTGTTGATTTAATGACAAACATTACAACTGACCAACATGCCACTTTGGTGGCAGAATCTTGCTGATGGTCAACTGCTTGTCAAATTCAGCCTGAGGGAGCTTCAGGAGAAATAACATCAGAATGCTAGACTGACAGTCTAATAGCCGTAATCCAAAAATAAAAAAACAGAAAGGTACTTTTCCCCAGTAGAACAATATTTTGCCTATTTTTAAGAGCATTTCTGTGCTATGAAAAGGTTTTAAATCACATAACAGTTGTAAGTCATAGGCTTTGTGTGTGCGCCGGTGTGTCTGAAGGCAGTTGATAAGTGTTTAAGGTGGTGTCAGGTGTGCTTCTGTGGCCTCTTCTCTGATCATAATAGTGAATCCATGGCAACTGTTTCTGACAACAGTATGTTGTCACAACATTGTCATAATGTAACTGTATTTGCAAGATTAGTCTGTCCATTCATTAGTACGCGCGCACGTGCGTGCGTGCGTGCGTGTGTTTGTGGGGGTAGGGAATTTTATCAAATTTATCAGGTTACGGCTAGGCCTCAAGCACTGAAATGTGCAGTGGTGGGTTTAGCTTATGATGTAGTAAATTAAACACAGAAAATTATGAGAGAAAGAGCGAGAGGGAGAGAGCATATATTGGAAGGCACACAAAAAATATATATACTAGGTCAAGGGTGAAGCAGACTTTTTGTTGCAATAGCTGACCTGTTATATGAAATGATGACGTTTGAGAGCTCTAAACCCATTGTTTTAGTTTCCATATTTAAATGAATTGCTCACAAACAGTAATCTATGATGTCGCTGAGTAACACAGTATTTAAACGAAAACATGTTCTCATCTGTTCTCAATTTGACCACATAGTGTCGATCTGGCCCGTCAATAATATTTCTCTCGCTGCCCGGAACACTGGTCTTTTTCTGCTTAGCAAATTGTATGGTCATTGATACTATTACTAGCGATATACTTACTCTTCACTATGCACATGGGGAATTGTTATGCAGCCCCACTCGTTTATATAATTCTCGTAGTGCTGGTCATGTGGTCATACTACACATTTCTTGATAAACTACTAACATGACCACTCCTACTGCTGTTGTCACTCTGGACACGAGAGGCGGTTGTATCTTAGTTCCCTTTTGTTCCGTCACACTAATGCTGGAAGTACAACACAGCGACTTGTGAGCCAATACACACATCTCTTTGCCTTAGTTACTAGATATTAGATTTGTGGTTATATGTGTTAAAATGTTCTCATTTTTATTGCTAAAGGCTAACAACACTGTAAAAAGTGCTTCATTGGTACAACCTAAAAATAACTTTATGTGCTAGCAAACAATTAATTTTACTCAACCTAAAAATCACTTTGAATGAACAATTCAAACAATTGAAGTTGAATAAAACTAGTGGAACACCTCATGTTTAGGTTGTACCAATAAAGCACATTTTACAGTGAAAGTACACAGTAAAACAGGTGGACTACAATTGTAGAACTGCCAGGTGCTGATAAAATGGACAGATATTGTAGAAACAAGAAGCTGATTTTTAATGTTATGACCGAGCTGTGTATTTTTTAAATAGAACATGACCAATTGTTTAAATAAACATTCTTTAATTAATCAGTTCATTCCTCTGGTCCTTCATCAGTGGTCACAGGACACTGCCCATACACTACATGCTGGACAGTTTTGGTTGGTGGGCTATGGAAGAACAGGGTAACAAAGCATACAGAGAAACGAATGAACTACATCCTGTAAATGTTACAAAGTGCTCCTATATGGTGAGTGGAGCTGAGAAAATGGACTGTAGAATTTTGTAACAAGTATACTGTAGAAACAAGGTGGTATTAAATATACACCTTTAGAAGGCAAAATAAATGTCACTCTGTTTACCCAACTCCAAAACAGGAAATCTAATTTACCCAGATCATGTAAACTTAATGTTCAGGATTGTAAAAGTTAGCTCAGCTTTTCTCCAATTGGACACGTTTATCCTTAAACTTTATCTGGCTAAACTGAGAAATCCTGCTTTGTGAAAAAATCTTGCTCTTACACACCTGAGCTATACTGTTAGCGGTTAATCTCTCCTTTCTTAAACTAAATGGTGAATACAGCAGCAGAAAACACAATAATATACAGTACAGAAGGTCAGCTACAGGTCAAAGTGCCAAAGCCTGTCTGATAAACAAAACTATTTGTGTAATATTTCCCATAAGTCACTGTTCTGCTGTGTGTACCGCTGGATAAGTTACTTTCTGCTGTGTGTACCGCTAAATAAGTGGCTGTTCTGCTGTGTGTACCACTGAATAAATCGCTGTTTTGCTATGTGTACCTGCACATGAGCTGCTGTGCCATACTTCTAGTATTAGTGTGACGGAACAAAGGAGCATGGCACAGTAACATCTCGGCTACAACTTCTACTGTTGGAATGACCGCCTGAACATTAGTCCTGTTCAGTTCAGTTCAGACATGGTGCATAATATTCTGTCCAGCAAATTAAATGTATTTTTTTTACAGGTTTCATCAAATTTATATGTTTATGTTGGACATGAAATATGATATTTCATAGGTTTTCATTAAGTTTTACAGTAACATAACCAGCTAGTTGTTCATTGATGTTCTGCGTAAACAGTATGTGACTTTGTTGTTGTGGTGGTAGCGGTGAAAAAATTCCCAGATGCAGCTTTACACACCCATTTACACTCTATGATTTGATCCTAGAATGAAATTAACTGTTTTTCCTCTTTTGTTCAATCCTGAAAAATTGTATTAGCTTTGCTCTGATTGGCTGGTTTAGTGAGACACCGCCCAGATGGTCATACAACAACATGTGTAAATAAACAGAATAAAATGAACCTCTGTGCTACAGTTACATTCCTGCACCTGTATAAACTGTAGCATTTTGGAAGGATTGGAACATTAATTAAAGAATCTGGTGAACAGAAAGTCAATTTAAGCCTTCTTTAAAGATGATCAACCATGCAGCGCTGACAGTCCAGTTTCTTGGGAAGGGCATGAAAAGTGCTGACATCCCCTTCACAGCCTAAAACGCTGGGTTTCTCCGTTTTGGTTGTTGTTGCGGTTGTATGTAAATATTGGGGTGCAATTATTAATGCGTCGTATTAATGTTGTGTAACAGTTAAGCATTTTGGAATTGGACCATTTTACTGTCCTCTTTTATAAATTTAGAATTCTAACTTGAGGTTAAGGTTCACGGTATGTCAGTTCTATGTACTAAACTACTGTACATGTGCTGTGTACGGTATTGTACTGTGTACTGAAAGGAAAACAGGGTATAAATGAACATTTAAATCCACATCTGTGCATATTGTTGACCAAATTAGACTATTTTTTGTTTGTAACACAAAATGATGTGTTGTGTGAGTGGAGCCTCACTGCTGCCAATAAGTGACAGCTAGCATGTCTATGTTAGGTGTAAGAATATAGGATTATGGCTCAACTAGGTGCCTTCATCAGTTATTTACAGGGTTGGTCAGCAGAAGATAGCATCTATCTAAATGAAAAAAAAAAAGCTGGAAATTTTTCCATTACTAATCTGGCATCCAACAGCACAACAAAATATTTTTTGTTGTTACTCCATGGATACACTTGTTTTTTCTGGCCCCAACTGCCAGTGATGACATTACATCCACTCTATATAAACTGAGAAGTAAATATCTTTCACCTTTTCTACCAGATTTCCTACTAATTTACTAAAAAAGGAAGGAACATTTAGTTTTTCGTGACATGGTCGATTTAAAGAGCTATATACAGATTATCCGTAATAAAGAAGAACCATTTCATCATGCAAGAACCATTTAGGTATATACAAGTCTGTCTCTCACAGTGTAATATAATTTTGTTCGTTCCCATCCACTTAATTATTACTAGTACCCTACTCTAACACCACATAAGTAGGCATTAAATTACTTAGGAATTATCTAAATCCTTGCTGGTTGTAACAATCAACTGCAGCAATCAAGCTCACAAATTATTACTTAATACCCCTAGAAACTCTCCCATGGGATGAGTTAAAACAGTTTAACAACTGTCCATAGGGTTATTCAAAAGTAGCTGGGCTAAACACAGGTATGAGTGAAAATTAGAAGCGCTCAAGTCGTAATTTAAACCCACCTGCTTAACTAACAGCCAGCAAACATGACAGGTGAACTCCAGTCAATCTTTTCCAGTAGCAGAGACCCACTGTGCCATGCAGAGGCAATGTTGGCAGACTTAACTAAAGACCTGGTGCCAAACTATTTAGCCGTTATCCAAAACACCTGCGCATTTAACCTAGTCACTGAAACTAGACCATATAACCCACTTTACAGTTACTAGTGTCAAAGGTCAAGGCCTAGCCATAACATTAGGTAAAATGGCTATTGTACTGCTAGCTCAACTAAAAGATACTCTTAAAAGTTAAATGCTCCTCCATACCTGGTTCATTTCTCTAAGACAATGTTTTTTCCAAAACCTTCACCCCACCACTAGTTATCACTTGGGTATTGCAGCATGTCCACGCACTATGTCTAGGAAGCAACTGCGTGACTTGGCTCTAAAACAACAACAGGTGTCTGACGAACGTACCAACACTCAATCTTTGCAGTCAAACCAGAATCGTAATTGCTCCCAGCAGCTGGACTCTGGAACAACCCAAAACTACACAGGTAAAGACACAAAACACATGTTTTCCAAAAACTACCAAACGTGGAAATGTAGCAGGGATAACCAACATCCTAACCAAACACATTCCTTTGGTAAAGCTCCAACTCAACTTGACCCAAAAATTGTAAGATGTCTGGAACAAATACTGCAAAATCTAGAAAGGGACAATGATGAAAGTGACACCTGCTCAGGGGGTGAGAAGCACACTTCCCCCACCTATGTCTTAGCGGCCCAGGTAGATCCAAAGCAGATTTCAATAAATGTGTTTCCTGTAAGAAAAGCACCAAGAGACAGGAAATACTGAAAAACACGGTTTCAAAGTTGGTGGTACCATGGGTTAACACACAAAAACAATAGGGAACAATAAAGGAATGCACCTTTTAAATAAAGCTCGAAATCCTCAAAAACAGACAGCTTAAAGAATAATACCGTTAAACGCACCGTTAAAGCAACCGTTAACTTAGCAACTGTGGACTGCAGTTCGGTTAGCTGTGTAGCATGTGGCAGACAGTTCCAACTCCCGCAGAGTTTCTGACTGAGTTGTAAGGGAGTGATAGTATTAAAGCGCTCCTGTCTCATTGTATAAAAGTCCATTCTCAACGAGTCCAACATGCTTTGCAGGAGTATGGCATTAATAGCACCTTGAGCTGGGGCTTTCTTCCCTTCCTCCGGCACGGCCGACACCGAGGCTTTGCAGCGTCGTTTTTGGGCATCTGACTTACTGTGAGTTCCAGAAATTATAAACCGAAATTATAAACTAAAAAGAAGTTAAAGAAACAAGAGTAGAAACTGCTCATGCTCCTTTAGACGCAGATACATTGGACAACCTGTCCAAACAGTTTAAACCTCTTAGGGAAATGGGGCTTGACTTCATTGAGCTCATGCAAAGGAAGAGAATTCTTTACTCATTGTATGAGTAAAGAATTTACTCAGATTTACTCAGATGCCAAGTTCTTAGCATAATGGATAGCAGGCAGTTTGCTGATAAGGTGTTGGGTGCTTTGCGTAACAAAGGCCAGGAAACTGAAAGAGATTGGAAAGCTTTCAATGATTGGATTAGCTGTAAATGTCGCAAAATTACTGATTGGGTGCAAATTACCAAGTGCAGGCAGAAAACAGGAGAGTCAGCTGAAGATTTCTGTGAGCGGTTTTAGAGAACTTTTCTGCGTCACTCTGGTATTGATAAATACAGCAGGGGAAACATAGAGTGTACAACTGATTGTCCACATTTTGGACAACTGGTCGACTCACTTTGACCAGATCTTAGACAAGCTTTGGTGACTGCTTTTCCAAACTGGCGTAAAACTAAATGGGGAGACCTTAAAAACTAGCTTGACCGCCTAGACTGTGATTTAGAACCTTGTGTAGCCGGGTTTGTGTGTGCGTGTCTCTCTGCCCAAGTTGACCTGGCCACGCCCCCTTGGAACCCTCTGCGTTGTGAAATAGAATGGAAGGACTGGACTCGCTCTGCCATACAGTTGAAGTTTATTTTCTCTCTCACTCTCCTGTGCATGAAATGAGAGTGGCAAAAAAAGGTACAGCACGGAATGAGTCTTCTCGCGCACACACAAGTAGCTCTCCTCAGTGAGATTAACCGCGAACTCAGGATTACATTAGATACAGTTTTTTTTCTGCATCAGATTTACAAAAAAAACATAAAATAGAGATTATAAAATACAAAATTACAAATGTTGCATATTATTTTACAATAATAGATATTTCTTCCACAAATAAAATACTTGGTGCTATAAAATTAAACTCTACACAATACACTGCTCTATTCGCATAAGAGAGACTTCTAAATATGGCATATTTATTTACTGAACAATAGATTTCATAGAACAAGACTAATTTAAGATGAACAATACAGCTACTGCAATAAACAATGAACTGTTTCAGTACCTGTGCATGAAATGAGAGGGGCAAAAAAAGGTACAGCACGGAATGAGTCTTCTCGCGCACACACAAGTAGCTGCGAGAAAAAAAAACACGCCATGTTAGCTTAACTGGTAGCTACACACCCATTAACTCACGGAGTCTGCTGCACGGATTAAAAGACACTCTATACAAAGCACTGCACAAGAAAACCATTAATATGTTATTCTCAGTACTGAAATACATTTCAGCTAACCAATTCCAGTGCATTAAAGGTGCTTAAATAACTTTAACAGCTTTTTGTACGAGGAGCACAGAAAAACACCCACCTCTCCTCAGTGAGATTAACCGCGAACTGAGGAGAGAGTGAAATTGCGCTAATAGTGAGAACTCACGTATTTCCAAAATAAAAGTCTGCTTCTCAGCTCGCAAAATTACAACGTCAAATTGTCCACATAGAACGCATATACAACATAACAACATGAAGAAACATTCACTTAAATAACAAATGTAATTAAGGAGGGATTTTATGTGAAATAAAAATAAAACAAAAAAAATATTCTTTTTTTTTCCCTTTTATTCTCATCCGCTACACTTGCAATAACCCAGGATCTGTACATGTACTTAGAGAGAAGAGCTCTACAGGTTTTAGATAGAACATGTCTTACCTAAAGAAAGACAAGTCATCTGAGTGTCACTACTGTCATAAACCTGGTCATTGGGCAAGGGTTTGTCATAAAAAGCAAGCAGATAAGAGCAAAAAGAGTGTCATGGGGAACTTAGCAAGAAACCCCTTTGGGGGAGTTTCACAGGGGAGCTCTGTAGAAAAACCTTTTCATGAAATTCCTCAGTAGCAGTTATCGTTGATATTAATGAGCATTCAGGGACTGACAGAACAACTTTGGTAACAAAAGTCAGAGTCATATAAAAAGTTTCATCTGCTCCTGGTTGTAACTAAAATGATCTGCTGCTCTAGCTTATTTCTGTAGTAATGTTAGTTGAGTTAGCTAAGAAATATCTTTGTTATTTCGTTATTTATGCAAGCTGTACAAGCACGTTTTGATTTTGTTCGCAAGCAAACTGGTATTGGGACAACTTATTCAACTGTTGTGCTTGTGTACAATATTCAGAGAAATGTGAATGTTGTTACCTACAACAAATCTATGTTTTTAGGTCTGTGTAACGACTAAAGGACTTGAGTAATTCCTACACTGCTATTTTAAAACCACTATATGATCTGCTTAGAAGTAACATAGCTATAGTCTGAACTAGGAACTGTACTTGGCTGAATTCAGATGCAAGAATTAGCCCAGATGGTGTCTGGACCAAAGGAAGAAAACTAGTTGCATTTGAAGCATTACTTTTTACCTTAAACACAGCATTTGGATTATAATGGGGTAGAAAAATAGCTTTTTAACTGTTTGTTGGATTTTTTTTTAGGAGACAGTAAAATAAGTTGTTCCTAAGAGTGCTACTGCATAAGAGCTGAAGGTATCCATGTAATAATTTCAGGCCAAAAAGTCATGGTGAGGAAACATGTTGAGAAGCGTGGGTCTTTAGAATCATAAGAAGAGGCTGCATGTTAGTTCTGCTGAAAACCGATGCATTATCTGTGAGGATAACGAAAACATGGTTATATGTTTCTCACTGTAAGGTTGCGCCTGCACCCCAGAAATGAGTCATTGGGACAGTTTGAGAGGGGGTGGTTGAAGCACAGAGCCTTAGGGAAGAGCCATGTTTTTTAGGACATGGGGGCAACACCTGTAGGTGAAGATTTTAACACACTGTGTGTAACCATACCAGCCCCCTCTAAGGGACAATTACTGGGGAATAGCAAACAATGTGCTTAGTAATAAATAATTTCCAAACACTGATGAACAATTTACTGCAGAGGTATTTCTTTTTGTGTATTACGGGTTAACTGGAGAGCCAAACGGTGCTCCTGCTCAGCATGGCATGAACAGCTTGACACTCTGCACAGCGTTATGCACACACGCTGCACCTACACCTTTAAACTGCAATGACACATCACTGTGTATAAGAAAACTACTCAAGATCCTACTTATGTCTCAATGTTCTGCAGGAACATTGCATTGCGAAGTAGCATATTTCAACAGCTCTAAGCACTGGCTATAATGTTATGGATTGTCTTATTCTGTGCAGTTATAGCCATTTTAAGTGTTTTTGACTATTTTACATATGTAGTAATAATGCAGGTTTGTGATTCTCTAATAATAAGAATCAAAGGGGGAATTGAGAGAAATAGTTATCATCATATTTACTTTATATGTGGACTTTATATACTACCCTCTCTCTGCAGAGAGTCGATCACCCCCAACCTTTGTTTGTATTGAAATTACCCTTTGTCTCCTGCATTTAAGGTGATACCAATCACCCCTCAGGGTTACCAACCTCCCTTAATGTTGACACCCCCCCCCCCCCCTTCTTATTGGACCCTTTTCTGACTTGTACTTAAACCAGTTAGACTGAGTCAGAGATGGACTAGACTGGACTTCAAGAGACTAAACCGGCAACAGACAGATGACCTAAGATGTGCCCGTGCTTTTGCATGCACATGATTAAGACTGCTTCCTGACCGCTAACAGACTGGTTGTGATCGACTGAACTGTACCCACACATTCCTGTGTGTGTCAATAAACTTAAAGTCAACACTGTAGGTCTCCTGACTTCTGATTCCTGAAGGTCGAATTTTTAACAATAGTTCATGGAGTTGGCTTAAAAAACAGCTTACTGTTCTTTTTTTTCTATTCTACTCTCTACCAAACTACCAAATTATGGAGGGTTGTGTCCCTATACCAGAGATTTATGTTTGTGCTTTTTTTTTTTTGAACATTCTGTTTATTGGAAAAACAAGGATTTACAAACAGCCGTCTGATAAATACACAAATCTCTTGGTATTCCCATCAATTATCCCAACCCCGCCACAAAACACTCCTACCCACCCAAAATATCCTATTCTACCTTCACCCACCCGTCACCTACTGTCGCCATAATTTAGTTATTTTTATATATAAAATAATAATAATAATAATAATTATAATTATTATTATTGTTATTATTATTATTATTATTATTATAACAAAGGAGCAAATAGGTACTAAATTTGAACCAATTTTTTTAAATAATTTATTTATTTATTTTGATTTAAGTTGTGATTACTGTGATGTAGTGCCAGAAAGTCTGACATCAGAGAAGAAGGGGGCCAGTATTACTAAGAAGGCCATGCTAACCCCTGCCTGGTGCGTTCAGGCCTTCAAATTAAGTTGAGTTTCTGGCCTACAGGTCAGTCTGTGTATTAATTTTCTATAAATTAAAATTATGAACACTGCGTTTTTCCTGTTTATTGTACATGTAAATATACTTGGTCCGGTTAGCTGTGTAAGTTTGTCAGAACTTTATATATACCATATAATATGTGAATTTATTTATTATCATGCAGTTAGGTAGTTAAATATTAATATGTGTGAGATTAAATTAGTTAGATGGTTAAATACTAATATGTCAAAACATTAAATGATTAAATGAGATTAAATGAGATCGCTACTATTATCTAACATTTCCCTCCTGTAATAAAAGAATGTAACATAATATGGTACGAAGAATAAGCAGAACTCATACATACACAACCCAAAGGGATGACAATGAAATTTCAAAATTTAGAACTGTCCTCAGACTGTCCACTGGGTGACTCACTAAGAATCCTTGTCGGGGTGATTGACACAGCATGCTCCACCTCTGTGATAGTTACATGTTTATTTGTATTTTGATAATGGATATAATAATTCCGAACTGATGTGGTGTGATTCATGTGATAGAGCATTAACAGAGCCATAGCACAGTGCGTCATCTGTGTTTGTGTCACTTTTGGAACTGTGCCAGGCTTGATGGAATTAGGTGTCTGAGTGCAATTGGAAATACCTGGATAGGTTATACATAACCTAAATTGATGATATTTCCTGGTATATTTTATGATTGTCCATGCATGCAACACACAACCCCCTCGTCTTACCACTGTTTGGGTACGGCTCACTGTACCCTGGATACATTTTACCAGTGTGTGTATGCAGCGCATGAGTGTATGGATACACCGTGTCTGTGATCCACGTCTCAGATGCATTTGTGTGTTCTGTGAATGCAGCATTGTATACATTAAGTGAGTAATACTGAGACAAAATGATTGTTACAATAAACACAGAAATTACAGTAAGTACACACACACTTCCTTATAGTCCACAGAGTCCTGGGTGTCGGAAAGGGTGCCAAGGAGGCTTAATGTCCATTGTCTTTATTATCTGCAGTCAATGTCCTGTCCTATTAAGCTGAAAATACTGTTCGTTGGAGTCTGGATGACTGTTCACCAGCCGTAGCCTACGACTCATCACTTACGTTAATCATCATCCGTTCCTCCAGCCGGGGTTGTAGATTGAGTGATGCTCCCTGTCACTGGTCTGGAAATGCCACTTGGCCCTGCAGCTGCTTGATCCTGTGTTGTACCACCTGCGACGTCACCCTGGGCAGTGTCAGCTGGTTGTTGAGGTCTCAGGAGATCTGGAGCTCTGGAGCAATGATTCACATGTATCCAGACCCTCCGTCCCTCTACTTTCACAGCGGTGGGAGTTGCTAGAGTCACCTTGAAAGGTCCTTCGCGTCTTGGTTCATCCCAACTTTGTTCAAATGTTTTAACAGAGACATAGTCACCTGGGAGTACATCAGTCAACCGTTCGTCTGCGAGCTGGGTGTTCCTGGCTT
This sequence comes from Megaleporinus macrocephalus, assembly GCA_021613375.1. NCBI lineage: Eukaryota > Metazoa > Chordata > Actinopteri > Characiformes > Anostomidae > Megaleporinus > Megaleporinus macrocephalus. The sequence goes on along the minus strand of CM038727.1, from coordinate 22,101,927 downwards.
CAGTTGCTCCTTTCACAATCATGTGGGGTCCCCTCATCATGTGTAGCCAATCTATCCACTGGATACATTCGGGTACATTCGCGTCTAGTCAAGTCTGGTCATCATAGACTGTGGAGTCTCATAAAACATCCAACGTCCAATACTCAGGCATTATAACATTGCAGAAATTATAACAAAAATAATTCTGATTTTACCAAATTATAAAAACAACTGCACAAAAAATAAAGGATATGTTAGTGTGAGAATCTTCAATCACCCTCCAACTTCAGGAAAAAACAAAATCATCAGTTTTATGGCCATTTACATGACATCTAAGAGGCTTAGAAGTGGTGACTGATGTCCCCATACCATGTATGAGAACAGCTGTGTCTTCATCTCAGCAGTGGACATGCTGGGGCCTATTGCACACCAGTCCCCATGTGAGACTCTCCTTGATCTCGCCAGCGCGTTCCTCAAGGTGCGGATGTCGCTCTCCCCTCTCTGCTGCTCCCTTCTACTGATCTTTCTGCTCCTCGTGTCATTGAAGCAGGTGATGTGTCGCTGACTATGAGAGCACCCTCTGTTCTTCAGAACCCTCTTGGTTCCGGAGTTCGCCTTAGATTTCTTCCTCTTCCGCAACATTTTGTGCTCCGCCTTCCCATCCCCTCGCCCGGAACTGGACGATTACTTGGCTATTGTCATGGACTTGGCCGTCCGTTTTGGGGGAAGTGGTTTTTACGAATACCACAGGTTGTTTTCTGCGCAGGCCGCGGCATGGCTTCAGCAGTGGAACCTCTCTACTTACCTTGACAACCCTCCGGCCTCCTCTCGTCGGCCTTCTGCTCCCTCCGCTAGCACTGCAAAGTCCGCAACTCGCCCATGCTCTTCCGGTGCGCACGTTAGCCACGGACGGCCCATGTTCTTTCTGGACGGCCAGATGATCTATAATAACTTTAATTATGCTGGTTGATTTGCTTCATCCTGCAAGCTGCTCCACGTCTGCTCCTACTGTTTCGAGTGGTTTCATGATTGGCCCTTTCTCGTCTCCTCCTTTCGCTTCATACAGAATCAACCCCATAGGCATCGCCACTTGGAAGTATTCTGGGAAGAAGCATATTATCATCGACCTCTCCGCACCTCACGGTTCCGCGGAACCCTCCATAAACAGCCTCATTCCCAGTTCCAACTTTGCACTTTCCTACGCTACTGTAGACCATGCCATTACCTTAATCAAGCTTGCAGGGCGTGGTGCTTGGCTCTCCAAGGCTGATATTGTCTCTGCCTTCCTCTTCACCCCGATTTTTGGCATCTCTTCAGGGTCTCTTCAGCCCTCTGCTGGATTCTCCTTAATGTACGGAGAGTTCCTTTTGTCCTCCACCTTCTCGACGATTTCTTGGTTATCAATCCCACTTTTTCACCACCAGCCCAGGGCCTTAGCATACTGACAAGCACCTTCTGCCGCCTCGGAATCCCCCTCTCTACCGGAAAAACAGTTGGTTCTTTGACCACTCTCGAGTTCCTTGGGATTGTCCTTGACTCTGTTTCTTTCCAGGCCTCTCTTCCTCAAGATAAACTCGACCGTATCACTCTTGCACTTTCTGCTTTCATTGATGCACCTAGCTGTAACAAACAGCAGCTTCTTTCGCATCATCCCTCAGGGCCGCTCCTTTATTTCTCACCGCCTCCGCACTGCCTCTTCAGTCCAGGCATTACACGATCCAGTCAAACTCGATGACTCTTGTATCACCAAGCTCAAGTTTTGGGTCATCCTGCTTCGCCGCTGGTATGGCATCTCCTTTTTCTATCATGACGATATCTCTTAGCCCTCTGACTTACAGCTTTTCACTCCCTCAGTCGGGTTCGGTGGCTACTACCATGGCCGTTGGTTTGCCTCACCCTGGCCTGCACCATTAATCGCCCTAGCTACTGGGCTGGATGACTCTTCTGCCCTATGGGAACTTTACCCCATCGTGGTTGCTGCGCTCCTTTGGGGGCATGAGTGGACAGGGAAAGTGATTTTAATTTATTCAGACAATTCCGCAGCCGTCCACATAATAAATAAAGGCCTTTCTAAATCGCTACCAATCATGCCCTTCATTCGCCGTCTTACATGGCACCAATTTATTCTAAGAGCCACGTTTTCAATTTCATCTAAAACAGTTAATCCTCCAAGCCCAGGACACCATGTTGTCAGCGGTCTCCCCACAAACACTTTCTACTTATTGGTCAGGCTGGAAATTATTTCAAAATTTCCACTCCCGGTACAACATAGCTTTTCCCTCAAACAACCTCTCCATAAGTATTGCATTCCTGACATCAGCTAACACTCATCACTCCGTCCGTTCCCCAACCTTAAGAGTCTATCTGGCGGCAATAAATTTCTTCACGAAACTAATAACCGGTTCACCTCACTCCTCATCAAACCACTCCCAGATCTCTCTCCCAGATTGTCTTCCACCTGTAACCCATCTAAAGTTTGGTCACTAAGAAACAGCTATTAAAAGTATTTAAAAATATTTTATTTACATTGGTTAAAAACAAATTAATTGAATTTAATTTCACACATTCATAAATATGTGACATAGAAGAGGATTTTCAGCAGGTTTTTATATGTTTTCAGTGGGACTTTTGTTTCGAATGGCTTGCTGTGCGCTCCTATTTCCTCTAGTGGGCGCTTGTTTTTCCTTCCTCTCTTCTCCGCTTTTAGCGATCAGATCCGTGAACACGTTGTAAAACCATCTGTTGAAATATAAGCCAGTTTTTCATCAAACAACAAAATAACGTTTGATATCCTCATATATAAGTTTTTTTGAGGTGTTTTTTAGTTGTTTTGGTGTTTTCGACGTGCGGATGGTTATATAGATATGTAAAAGTGATGTATTGCACTGCTGTTATGTACTGCAGATTGGTTTTTTGTTTATGGTTCAACTTGATGGCGAGTCAGTTTCCCCTGGATCCTGGAAGGCTTCTCCACACGCAGACTACATTGAGCTGATCAGCGATCACCTTGGAACGTTTTGATTGTGAACTGTTCATCGGACCTGGACGCAGATAAGCACGAACACACCCACCTTAGTTAACACTACCCGGGTAGTTGTGGACCATTATTTGACTCTTTTCATTTATTTTGAGAGCTCTCATTTTTTATTTTTTTGTCCAGTCAAAGCACAAGTGCACATTTTATAATAAATCCACATTTCTTATAAAACATACTGCTCGCTTTGCTCACTGTTTCCCCTCTTCCGAATCTAGATGTCACTCATGTCAGACCTCTCCATCCTCAATTCAAATACCCTGACATTTAACATCAAACGAAGCAAAACCGATGAACTAGGCAAAAACACCCTTCTTTACCTCTTCAAGTCAGTGTTAATTTCGTCATAGTTTTCGTCAACAAATCTTTTTTCATGACGAATACGAGACGAAAACTAAATAAAATCTACAGAAAGGATAAGAACTATGACGAAACTGATTGACACTTTAGTCAACGAATAAAAACGAGATGAACATGTTTGGCAGGGACGACATCCAATCAGAACTGATTTAGTTTTGTGAAAGGCAGGGACAAGTTAGGGAAACATCCAATTGTAACTACTTCGGCGTATATAGAGAGGCGGGACAAATCGAGTAGCCGTCAATCAAACGCACACTTACACAAATTTGGTCTAAACCCGGGAAGACCAAACGAGCCTGTGAACTGTTGTTACTCATGATGACACTAAGTCATCTAGACAGTGTCAGCCGAGAGAAAGAGAGTTTAGCGTTTGTGTTTAGAGAAAATCACCACACCGTGCTGGACATCTGCTCTCCAGCACCACCGTTAGCTAGCTTAACCGCTGCTAACGCTAGCTTAGCCTTTCTTAATCCTAGTCCTGAAAGCACACTGCCCTGTACAGTTTAGAGCGTGTCCTGCTGTAAACGCTGTATTAACTCAGTAAGGTGGTGTTAATGGTCAAATTAGTTGGATCAGGTATGTGGGAAGCAGGTGAAACGCTGTATGTGCAGAGCCAGAGTCGGGAGACTAGCTAGCTAACTCCAACCATCTGTGTTTGATGATCATGTCCCAAATCTCTCCGTACACACTAGAAAGTGCACATAACAGATAAGCTAGTTTTATTTACAATTTATCAGTGCATGTAATGTGCAGTGTGTGTCTCTAGTAAACACTGTGACCTAGAGATGTGGCAGTTTTTCATTCATTGATTTACTGTTTATTTGTTTTGTTATTTGAATTGCACAATTAAAAATATTTTTAAAGCAAAAGGTGATAAATGCAATTAATGTAGATTAGTTAACCACAGAGCATGTAATTTAATTAGATTGACAGCACTATTAACAATTATTAAATAAATAAGAGATAAATAAAAAGGTGATACAAGGATAAAATAACAGTTTTCTCTTATTCACTTTGCAGTTACGGAAGACCTCAGATGTTGTTTGTTAAATGTGTTTGTGTGTGTATTGGTCTTTCAAACATGAATAATATTCCATAACTGGTTAATAAATGTTTCATTTCGTGTAAGTATATATAATGACTTAAAAGGAACTGAAGAAAAAGCATTACATTTTACACCCTTTATATTTTAGTCGACTGAATGGACTGTAGATTTAGTCGACTATATTCTTATGATAATTAGTCGACTAAAACTAGACTAAAACTAAAAACAATTCAGATGACTAAATTATGACTAAAACGAAATGACATTTTAGTCAAAAGACTACGACTAAAGCTAAATCAAAATTTGCTGTCAAAATTAACGCTGCTTCAAGTTAAAATCTTCACTCAGTCCATATGAACCTCTGGTCCGCCACCTCAACATGAGACAATCCCAGAACGCTCGACCAACAAACCCTCTGTTCATCACAGAATCAGGATCCGTCATATCTCGCCACTGGTTCCACACACACCTCTGTCACAAGTAGTTACCCTCCAGAGCTTTTCTCAGGCCACTCATTTAAAATCGGCGCAGCATCCTCTACTTCCCGCCAGGGACACCCAGACCACACCATCCAAATCCTCGGACGTTGGTCCTCCCAAGCATATCATAGTTACCTCCGTTCGCAAACCAACAATCTAAGGCTAGCACACGAGAAACTTGCATCCGTCTAAGCTGGAGTTCCTCTCACTCTTTTTGGGGCCCGGCTTCTATCCCAGCATCTGAAGCCACCCAGAAGTCCAGCCCCAAGTTTCTCAGAGTTCCCCTCCCTTGCCTTGCCTTAAGTGGTCCAAACTCGCAAACTGTGTTTTTGCCTCAGCAGCTGCAGCCCGCTTGGCATGTTGGTACCTGTCAGCTGCCTCTGAAGTCTGAGCTGTCCACCACCAGGTTCGGGGTTGCCACCATGACAGGCACCAACAACCTTGCGGCCACAGCTCCGGTCTCGCCGCTTCGACAAACATAGCCCATTTGGACACAATGCGTCAAAGCCCTGTCGGAGGTGGGAGTTGAAGATCTTTCTAACAGGTTCCTCTGCCAAACCTTTCCCAGCAAACCATCACTGTCCGACTAGGGCGTCCTGGTGCATCCTGGTGCCACGTGCACTTATGGACCCCCTTGTTCTCGAACATGGTGTTTGTTATGGACAAACTGTGATGAGCACAGAAGTCCAATAACAAAAAAACACTCGAGGTTAGATCAGAGAGGCCGTTACTCCCAGTCACTCCCCTCCAGGTTTCACTGTCATTGCCACGTGAGCATTGAAGTCCCCCAGCAGAAAAAACGAGTCCCCAGTAGGGGCACCTTCCAGCACCACCCCCTGGACTCCAAGAAGGCCGGGTACTCTGTGCTGCTGTTCGGCGCATAAGCGCAGACAACAGTCAGAGCCCATTCCCCAACCTGAAGGTGCAGGGAAAGTACTCTCTCATAAATATAAATATACAACTATTAGATTTTAATGTTAATTATATTGTTATATATATTGAGTAACAATACTGTTATGAGTGTAGACAGCATGTTATCTATCAGTAAATAATACCAATAAATAATACCAACAGACAGTCAGCTGAGTGCAGTATGAATTGCAGTGTTAGCAGTGTGGTGTGGAGGAAAAAAAACTGGACCTGAGCCAACTGGTTTTGGTCCTGTTACTCCTGTACCTCTTCCCAGATAGAAGGAGGTTAAACACTGTGTGGCTGGGGTGGGAGGGGCCCCTAAAGATGCTGTGTGCTCTGCACACAGCGCTGCTGGTAAATGTATCTGATGGCAGGGAACTGTGCACCAATGATGCGCTGACTGTTTTTCCCCACCTTTTGCAGGGCTTTCCTTTCAGCCATGGTGGAGCTGCTGTACCACAATGTCACACAGTTGGTCAGTATGCTTTTGATGGTGCAGTGGTAAAAGTTTGTGAGGATCTGAGGAGACAGGTGGACCTTCTTAAGTCTCCTCAGAAAGTAAAGATGCTGTTGTCCCTTTTTAACCAGATGGGAGGTGTTTGGTGTTCATGAAAGTTCTTCAGAGATGTGGATACCCAGAAAGCTGGAGACACCCTCTACCACAGCCCCATTGGTGTGGACAGGAGAGTGTGTGCAGCCTTTGGTTTTATGGTAGTCCACAATGAGTTATTTTGTTTTGTCTGTGTTCCAGAAGAGGTTGTTGATGGTGCACCAGGAGGTCAGGTGCTGGATCTCCTCCGTGTAGGCTGATTCAGGTTGGATGTGTGCATAGGAACACACTCGCTAGCTTAGCCTTTCTTAATCCTAGTCCTGAAAGCACACTGCCCTGTACAGTTTTGAGTGTGTTCTGCTGTAAACGCTTGTATTAACTCAGTAAGGTGGTGCTAATGGTCAGATTAGTTGGATCAGGTGTGGGAAGCAGATGAAACGTCTATATGTGCAGGGCAGTGTGTCCGAACCAGAGTTGGGAACCATCCACTGTTGCCAACTCCTCAGTAAGGAAATTAGCTATTGGCTGTCCTAAAAATCACTAGAAGTCGCTAAATGAAAAAAATCGCCTACTTTGCATAATTGTCCATTTGCGTGTATTTTAAGAAATAATGTTGTGGGAGAGACAAAAAGTGAGTAAAAACACTCTACGTATGCCATAACTACAAATGAACTCTGAATAAATGAACTTCTTCTGTGGATTCTTTTTTGTTGCCTTTGAAATGGGTCGTCCCTCTGGATCAGTAAAGTATATATCTATCTAGGACGCATTTATATTTACATCCTGCTTTGTAGATAGGGGGCGGGGTCAGCGGCGGCTTTGGGCATGCGCAGTGAGTGTAGTGGGTCGTGGAGTGTTGTGGGTCTGCTCTGACAGTGAGACTGAGCACTGTGAGTGTTGGGGGATAAGGAGTGGTGTGTGTCTGCTCTGACTGTGAGACTGAGCACTGTGAGTGTTGTGGGACGGGGCTCACGGCAGCCCCCGCTGCTCGCTGAGGACAGTAACTGAAGATAATGATCATGTGTTCACCTCAGAGTCACCAAAAGTCTCCAATAACACCAAAAAAAGCAGCTAGATTTGTCGCTAGTTGCTTAAAAAAATAGCCGCTAGAGGGTCTGAAAACCGACAAAGGTCTAAATATAGCAACAAAGTCGCTAAGTTGGCAACACTGGAACCATCTGCATTTGATTATCATGTCCCAAATCTCTCTGTATACACAAGAAAGTGCACGAAACAAATTAGGTAGTTTTATTTACAGTTTACAGTATTTCAAACATGAATAATATTCCACAACTAGTTAATAAATGTTTCATAATAAAAAGTATATAATGACTTAAATAATCGAAGGAAACAGAAGAAAAAGCATTTACATTACACCCTTTACATTTTAGTCGACTGAATCGACTGTAGATAGACTATATTCTTATGATAATTAGTCGACTAAAACTAAACTAAAACTAAAAACAATTCAGATGACTAAATTATGACTAAAACTAATATTTTTATTGTTATAATACAAACTTTAAAAACGTTAATGTTATATTAATGTCAGTTCAATATATTACTAATCAACTGCATCAGTTGTGTTAAATACTGAAATGACATTACATCTGGTGACTTCACTAGGACTCTTAGTTTAAGACTTGGGACTTGACTTGAGACTTCCTTGTATAGACTTGAGACTTGATTCGAGACTCGCTTGTATTGACTTGAGACTTACTTGTTACTTGCAACTTAGTGACTTGGTCCCATGTCTAATTGACGTACCTTCGTCGCAGACGACCAATGGCCCAGACTGGGTGCAGGGCCTAAGGTGGTAAACTGCTCAACTCCTTACAACACCGAGCCCTGGAGCATGGTTTGCGGGAACCAACATCCCCAAACCTGTAAGGTACCATGGAGCAATAGATTCTCCGTCCTGGAAGAATTGAAGGAAGTCCTGTGAATTTCCAGCTGGAAACCAATGCACGGCAAACACGCCGACCCCCACCGCTGGAAACCAACGTGGAAACCACGCCGGTCCCCGCCACTGAAAACCAACATGGGACAGACATGCCGGTCCCTGCCAATGGAAACCAATGCGAGGCAAACACGCCTGTCCCTGCCGCTGGAAACCAATGCGCGGCAAACATGCTGATTGATTGTTGGAGATTCTATTGTGAGGTATCTGAAAAGAGTCTCTTCTACTACCTACTCTCTCTCGGGAGCAAAGGTAAACGACATTACACAGCAGCTTCCTGGCATACTTATTAACTTTTCCAGTGTTTAAAACGTGGTGGTTCATGTGGGCTGTAACAATATTAGAGAGGAAAAATCTGAGCTTCTGAAGAGTGACTTTACACGCTTGTTTGACACATTGAAAAACTGTGTTCAAAAGACTTTTATCTCTGGTCCAATCCCCTCACTGGCAAGAGGCATGGGTCGTTTTACTCGTTTGCTGAGCCACCATAGCTGGCTGCAGAAAGCATGCCAGGCATATAACTTGTTTTACATTGACAATTTTAATCTTTAAGCCATAATATACTGTATTGTGTTCTTAGCTTGAAATGACTATCTGACACTAGAAATGAGTACTAACCTATTCCAGTAGTCAATAGTCAACCCAGGATCAGCCAGTCAGATTTGATTTTCAAACAGAAACGTAATTTTGATCTTTTTATCAATCCAGCTAATCTCATCAGCATTAAATCATTAAATCATTGTTGGAGTTTACAGACCTCCTGCAGCACCCTCTCATGCTATGGATGAGTTAGCTGGACATTTATCCATATATATTGACTCTGAAGTGCTGGTCCTGGGTGATTTTAATCTAAACTGGCTAATTAACTAACTAACTAATGCATTCGATCACATGAAGGAAGTGTGTGGTAACCTTTCTCTCAACCAACTAGTTACACAACCAACAAGACCAAACTTTCATGACCCCAGAATCAGAATCAGAATCGGACTTTATTTGCCAAGTATGCTCACACATACAAGGAATTTGTGTTTGGTTACAGAAGCTCCAGTGCACGATAACTGACATTACAGAATTAACAAACACACCCAACCTACACACACACACACACACACAGTGACATACACGCACAGACACACCTGTAAAACTTAACATGTGCAGAGTTGTATATTAAAAGTAAAGTGCTATGTGCAGCAGTAAAGGACAGTGCAGACTGAATTAAATAGATATAAATATGAGGAACAGAAGAGTCACTGGTTAAGACAGTGGTACAGAGTGTTCTGAGACTCTATCAGATAAATAAAAGTGCAGTACATAGAAGAAGAGTGAGAGAACATCTGGATATGGATGTATGTAGTAGACTGTATCCAGAATGTAGTATTGTTCAGCTGTACATGAGTGTGATGGCGTGTGAGAAGATGCTTCTCTGAAGTCTGGAGGTCTTGATTCTCAACTGGCTGAAACGCCGACCTGAGGGAAGATACTGAAACAAGTGATGTCCAGGGTGTGATGGATCATGGACGATGTTCTCTGTCCGCTTCCTGGTTCTGGCCGTGTGCAAGTCCGGTAGGGAGGGTAACTTCACACCGATGGTTCTCTCTGCAGACCTGATGATGCGCTGCAGTCTGTGGGTGTCGTGTTTGGTGGCTGAGCTACCCCACACTGTGATGGATGCGATGAGGACAGGGGGCGTTGTGTTCAGCTCCAGGTTGTTGTGGTCGCTCCAGAGGACCACCTGCTCCACAACCCGTCTGTAGGCAGACTCGTAGCTGTCCTGGATGAGACCAATGACTGTCAAATCATCCGCAAACTTCAGGATCTTGACTGAGGGGTCTGTGGAAGTACACTCATTTGTGTAGAGTGAGAAGAGCAGCGGGGAGAGAACATAGCCTTGTGGAGCTCCTATGCTGATGGTCCTGGTTCCTGAGGTGATCTTTCCCAGCCTCACCTGCTGCTCTCTGCCAGTGAGGAAGTTTGTGATCCACTGGCAGGTGGAGGTGGCACACTGAGGTGGGTCAATTTGGTGTGTAAATGTCCAGGGATGATTGTGTTGAAGGTGGAGCTGAAGTCCAAGAACAGAACTCTTGCATATGTACTTGGACGGTCGAGGTGCTGGAGAATGTGGTGAAGTCCCATGTTCACTGCATCGGCCACAGACCGGTTGGCCCAATACGAGAACTGCAGGGGGTCTAGTTGGGGGTTGGTGATCTCCTTGAGGTGGGTGAGAACCAGCTTCTCAAAGGATTTCATGACCACAGAAGTCAGTGCGACAGGTCTGTAGTCATTCAGTCCTGAGATTGTTGGCTTTTTGGGGATGGGAATTATTGTGGAGCGTTTGAAGCACGCTGGTACGACACACTACTCCAGTGATTTATTGAAGATCTTGGTGAGGACAGGAGCAAGTTGGTCTGCACAGTTCCTCAGGCAGGAGGGTGACACTCCGTCTGGGCCTGGTGCCTTCCTCACTCTTTGTTTTTTGAAGAGTCGGTGCACGTCTGCTTCACAGATCTACAGGGCAGGCTGAATGGGTGGCTTAAAGTCAGAAGGGTGTGAAGTGGTGTTGTATTGTTCAGTGGAGCTCGGCTTTTCAAACCTACAGTAGAATGTGTTTGACGATCCCCCATTGTCTGGTGGGGGGGTCGTTTGTAGCCTGAGAGGTTGTGTAGGCATTTCCAGATGGCTGAAGGCTTGTTTGAGGACATCAGTCTGCTCAGCTTGGTGGAGTAGCTCTTCTTTGCAGCTCTGATCTCTCTGTTCAGTGAGTTCCTAGCCTTGTTGTAAAGCGCCCGGTCCCCACTCCTAAATGCGTTTTCCTTGGACTGTCGCAGGTGCTTTAGTTTGGCGTTAAACCAGGGCTTGTCATTATTGTATCTAATGTGAGTTCTGGTCGGAACAGATGTCCTCACAGAAGCTGATGTTGGACGTCACTGTATCAGTATATTCGTCCAGACCGCTTGTAAAGTCCTCAAACACACACCAGTCTGTTAACTCCATACTCCCCACTAAGTCAACCCTAATATATTTAATTTTATCCAAAAGATCTGACAAAATCTCTGCTATAAGTGTGTTCGACCGGGTGCATTAGGAACAGTAGCATACAAAAGACAGGCTCTCGGATGGTGGTTAGAAGAAATTTTAAACATTTTAATAATCAAGCCTTTTTAAATGATCTGGTGCTTAGCGACATTCTTTATGCCTTTAAAATCCCCCTTAGCACTAGATCATTTTAGCAATTAATTTCTGGCCATGATAGACAAGCATGCCTCCTTCAAAAGACTCAAAGTGCGAGATAGGTCTAATCCTTGGATGACAAATGAGATATCCACCTTGCTAAATGCAAGGAATGGACCCTTGTCAGAAGAAGTAAGAATAGAGACCATTGGCTTACTTTCAAGCATTTAAGAAATAAATGTACTTCCCACATCAGAAAAGCTAACGCTGAATATTATCTACATCAGCTTTCAAACTCCACTTCAAACCCTGTCAAATTCTGGAAGACAGTTAATTTACTCAAAAACAAATTAGAGCTCACTCCAACACAAATCCTGGTAAATGACAAATTAATTTCAAAGCTCTACCAAGCATTCAATAACTATTTTGTAGCTGCTGGACATTTATTTAACATTGTGTAGGATGTCAGGGACTTTTTATGCACGAATGGAGACTTTTGCCAAATTAAAATGTTCCTATCCTTCTGTCTCAAATGCCAATTTTCTGCTTACATGAAAAAAAAAACATACAGCAACTAATTTGACTTGGCAGAGAGCAGACCAGAGACAGAAGAGGCATTTACGACCATTACGACCTAAGTGGGTGAATTGTTAGAACTTATCAGTGTGTTAGAAGTTTGCAAGTTTACTAATCTTATTTAGTAAACTTAACTCGTTGAGTTTACCAAACCATGTACAGCAGCTCAGATTAACTCAGGACACTTGATTTTAATTGGAGATCTGTAACTGTTTACCTTTCTTTAATGTACTCTTTTCAGCGTTTGGTTTTTGCTTCTGTTGTGTAAATGGGTATTTTGGAAAATGTCATCCAGTTGTCCAGCCAATCAGAATAGAGTGGCGTTCGGTGTTGCAACCCACAGCTGATGAATATTCAATCTCTGGACCCGCCCCTCCTAGAAAGTCCTATAAACTTAAAGGCAGATTTAGACCCTCTCTCTCTCTTACCACACTGCTACAAGGAGGGCCTCCTGGCCTCTCTCTCTTCATCCGGTGCTGCGAGCCCACGGGACTTTGAATCTCTCTCTTTTGCTCGACAGAGCCGGACAAGCAGGCCGAACTTAGCTCCGCTCAGCTAGAAGCCATGCCGCCACAAAAAAGCCGACACTGAGGTCTACCCCCAACAGCTCCGCAAGTTAAAGTCTAATCCGACAGACAAGAGTTCTGCGAGGAACCAGCGACCAAGCCGACAACCAGCCAGCTGAGATGCCAACGCGACCGTTGCACCAGCAATGTCTGCGCAGCCGTCAAGGCCAACAAAGCCAGTGACCCCCACAGCTGGAAAAGCAGTAAGGCGAGCACACATGCACAAATATCTGTTGTGGTCCAGGTCCGAGAGTGTGTTATCAAGGTTCCTTTGTTAGAGCAACTGTTTTCACTGGGTGCATATTTCAATTTAGAGTATAGAAAGTTCTGCTTTCTATTAGTTTAGTTTCCTTTGTTTTACTTTTTGTTTTCTTCATTTCTTCCCTTCTTTGATTCCTTTCCTTTATTCTTTCATTTTTTTATTACCTCTTAGTAATGTTCATACACCATAAAAACACAAGAAAATAAACTTTTTATCTTTTTATATGAGTTAGTCTTGGTGTGTTCTCAATATTTTAACAAGTGTGTGAGACCAATGACCTCAAACCAACCAAAAATATTTTATGCAAAAAGGGTAAATTTATTGATTAATCGACTCATTAATTGGTTGATTATTCAACTACCCCTGATATCGTTACAATTGCTAATACAGAAGTCCCCCCAAATTAAATACATACTCCACCTACTGTAAGCCAAGGTCTCATTAAATTCCACATAGTCTTTCCTCATATGGTTGCTAAAGCCTCAAGCACTATTAACATTAAAAAAAGCACAGGAGAAGACAAACTTGACCCCTTCTTCCTGAAGCTTACACCTCTGGTCATTTTAGAACACATTACCTTTTTCAATCATTACATTACATTTTCAATCTGTCTATTTTATCAAGCAGAATTCCCAAAATCTGGAAAACAGCACAAGTAACTCCGCTCCACAAAGGAGGTGATGTTTTAGAGCTCAACAATTTTAGACCAATATCAGAATTGCCCTGCTTAGCCAAAATTTTAGAATCGTTAGTGAATGATCAACTGAAACCATTTCTCAGTGTGAACTCAGTTCTGTCAGAATATCAGTCTGGATTCAAAGAGAATCATAGCACAATCCCTGCTACCACGCTCATTCTAGATGATTTTTAACTGCCATTGATAGTAAGAAACACTGTGCAGCCATTTTTATTTATTTTTTCTAAGCCTTTGATACAGTTGATCATTCTCTACTTTTAAGAAGTTTTTTAAAACATTAGTTTCTGTACTGTTATTGGAGAATGTTGATAGGACACTGGGAGTCATGTGACGAGAAGGCGAGCGACATGGTGTCAGAAGCAAACCTAAGAGCAGAGAAGCATGTGAACAAGGTGAGTTAATGCCACAAGTTACAACAAAAAAGGGAGACACAAAATGGAGAGAGAGAGAACTGCACAAGAATTCAGGTACTACAGTTCACAGTCCTGGAGACCAATTGAAATGCTTAGTAAAATTTCTAGCTACCTGTGTTTACAAGGGGAACAGATACAAGTGTTTGATATAAGTCATTGATGGCCCATGTACCAATAATCTCCTTAGTAAAGCAGCAGCATGTGAAATGGGTTTCGTTAGGAGAATTGAGGAAATCTCTGCTAATGTTTTCCAAGATGTGGGGCTGTGAAAAACCAGTGAACTAAAACAAGATGCTGTTCCTTATTCCCTCACAACACCACGCCATGTCCCTTTTCCCATCCTGCCTAAGGTGGAAGAAGAACTCAAACGGATGCAAACACTGTATATCATAGCAGAGGTCACTGAAGCAACAGACTGGTGTGCCCCTATGTGCCTGTGATCAAGAATAATGGCAAAGTAAGAATATGTGTCGATTTGAAAAAGCTCAATAAGGCAGTAAAGCGTGAACGATTTATACTGCCTACCTTGGAGGACATTTCACCCAAGCTCGTAGGGGCTAAGGTCTTCTCAACATTGGATGCATCTAGCGGGTTTTGGCAGAGACCACTCCATCCCAACTGCTAACGACCTTTATTACTCCTATAGGGAAAATCTGTTTCCAGCGACTTTGCTTTGGGATTACTTCCGCTCTGGAAATCTTCCAGCAAGAGAACACACAGCTGAAAGACCATCAGGGTGTAGTTGTTGAGATGGATGACATCTTGGTGCATGGGGAAAATCAGGAAATACATGACCAGAACTTAAGTGCAGTGTTGCAGACAGTAGAGAAATCTGGGTTGAAGCTCAATAAGGACAAGTGCCACTTTGACAAACCTGAGATACGGTACTTTGGGCACACCATTAGCAAAGACGGAATTTAACCAGACATAGAAAAAAGTCAAAGCAATCACAGAACTGCCAAGCCCAAACAACATCACTGAGCTCCGGCAAATGTTGATGGCATGGTGAACTACTTAGAAAAGTTCCTTCCTGGCCTCTCAACAGTACTCCACTCAGTCACTGAGGATACGCCCTGGGTTTGGACAGAACTACAGCAACAAGCGTTCAAGAATGCGCCTGTGTTGTCTTTACATGACATCAGGAAGCCCTTTTGCAGTTATGTGATTATACTGCTTATTACTTTGGCACATCTTGTTTGGTAGAAAAAAAATGTATGTTCCAGAAAAAGTGGTGTATTGTTATTGGAGAATGTTGATAGGACGTTGGGAGTCATGTGACGAGAAGGTGAGCTAGATATGTTGAATGTGTTAGCCATTGAGGGGTGTTACTTCAATAAAAAAGCTGGATGCCAACCCGAGTGGTGCCAGTCCATGACAGTTTCGATCACAGTGCGACTGACTGGATCGAAATTACTTAGACAGCAGCGTGTGGTTCTGGGACAAAGAAAATTGGAATTGCTACCAAGGATCAGTTCTTGGACCAACACTTTTTAATCTATATATAAATGATATTGGCACCTCCATTGTTGACTGCAAAAACATTTGTTTGCTGATGACACTATTTTATACTGGTCAGCTGACAACATTAATACTGCAGTGAATAAACTGCAGCACTTATTTAACATCTTACAGTCTGCATTTTTTAATAATAAACTTGTTTTAAATGCTGAAAAAAACTAAGTTCATGCTGTTTTCCAGATAACCTAACATTGATTTTAATACTTTTAAATATAAGTACCTTGGCATATGGCTAGATGATAAATTTACTTTTAAACAGCAGGTAAAAAAGCTTACAGGTAGGCTGAAGCAAAGGCTTGGCTTTCTGTATTGAAACAAATCGTGCTTCCCGATGTACACAAGAAAGAAGATCCTTGAAACCACTCTACTGTCTGTGCTGAATTACGGTGAAGTGATCTACAGACATGCATGTGCAGCCACATTGGAACCTTTAGATTCTATATATCGTTCAGCATTAAGGTTCATTACTGGTAACCCCTACAGCACACATTACTGATTATTATATGAAAAGGTTGGCTAGTCTTCTCTTGCTGTGCATCGAGAAACACATGAATTCTTTTTATTTTTAAAGCACTTTCGGGCCATATGCCATCGATATATGACATATGCCATATGCCAGCTGGAACTTATTGCAGGAATCAATCAAGCTAAACTCGCTGGAGTCACTGAGTCATTTTTTAAAATTTTATTATTTTATTATTTTATTATTACATTTACTATTTTTTATTATCATTTCTTTTACTAGTTTATGTTTTTACTACTATATTTATATTTACTTTATTGACTTATTTTTATCTTTGTCTTATTCCTGATTTTAGTTTCTTATTCAGTTTTTATTTGTTTTTCTTTTATGATTTATCTTACCTAATTTTGTCTTTGTTCTTATGGTTTCTTTCGTGTTTCGTTTTTTAAGCAAGAGAAACCAATCCAGGCTGGAGATAATGGTATCATGGATCCTATTTTGGGGAGGTTTTGTTTTGGGTTGATTTGGACATAATGATATTGAACTCAATGTATGAAATGTACTAAAAAGGAGGGGTGACATTACATCACCCCCTGAGATGTGTATATTTATGCAAACAATTTCTGTATCTGCATGAGTGTACCCAAGTGCTAACTTAGGAGACATTCTTCACTATGAAAGAAGAATAAACAACTTGCTCTTCTATCTGACTAATCTGATTCTGAATCTTCTCAAGTCTTTCTTAAGTTATTTTAATTGTTTTTCTCGGTTTGGTTTATTAGAAACTTGAGCATAGCTTTATCATTTGCTAAGTGTTGAAGGAACGACAGTTGTCTGGATAGTTTTGGTTGGTGGACAATTCTCAGTAACACTGAGGTGTTTAAGAACTCTAGCAGCACTGCTGTGTCTGATCTACTTATACCAGCGCAACACACAAAAACATACCACCACCATGTCAGTGTCACTACAAATGTGTGCTTACATACTGTACTTCTGTTCAACTGAGAGACACTACACCACCACAGCCACCCAGCCCTCTGCCCTCACATCCTGTCTAAAGTCATTTAGAGACAGAGGAACTATTTACAACAAACACATGCACACAATCCCCTGTTGTCCCTCTGTCAACGAACAAAAAGAACCTCCTCTTACTTTGCCCAATTAAAGGGGATGTTCTCAAGTAGACCTTGCTAAACAGGATGTTTTAAAACATCGCACTAAAATCACTTGTAGTGTATAGAGACCCATCAGACAAACATACTACAAGTACTGTAGTATTTTCGTCTGATGTGTCTCTATACACTACATGTGATTTAGAGCTGCATGTCACTTGCGTGTTTCACAGTGGGTTTTTTCTATTATAAAAATTAACTAAAATTAAACCGAAGCATTTTACATTTACATTTATCACATTTAATAAAAACTTAAATCAAAGAACATCATAACAAGGTAAAGATTGTAGTATGTTTGCAAAATTGTGTTTTAATAAACTACACGTGATTTTATTTTGCAGAAAGTTCATGTGTTGTGTCACAGTAAAGTTTTCAGAGGTTTTGGTTCCAATGTACTGTATGTCTGCATTGTTTATCACAGCTTTGATAATGTAGCAGATTTTTACATAATCTGTGTATTTCAGTATGTTTTAAGTCTTTAAAAGTAACAGGCTCCTCATTTCTCTAGATGTTGTACGTTTTTGTACAATACCACATTTTACAGACGGTCCCTTGCGTCTTCAGCGCCTGCTGCAGCGATGCCTGCTATATAGACAGAAGCTACTGGGAGAAACAGAAAGATCGGGAACTTTGACTAAATGTAACGGTTGTAGTTTGTTCATTGTTTACCACGACTTCGAAAATGTAATTTCATAGATTTTACAAGGTTGTTTGTGAGCTGCAGTAGCGGCGAAAATTTATATTATATATTTAACTTTACCGAGCTAAGAAAGCCTCGCAGAGAAAGATCAATTTCATAGTTCATAGTTTTGTTATTCAAGTTTAGTGAACGGTTCACCATGCTCACGTAAACCCTACTTCTTTTATTTAACCAGCTGAACAAGCGGCTGAACAAGTCTCGGGGACCAGTACGTAGTGATGTGCGGATCGATACTGAAATATCGACAACTCAGATACCAGATCTTTATGCGCTAAAATCGATTCTTAAATCAAAATATCAATACTTTTGATAGTTCAGTCATTTGAGGTAATGTATATAATTAACAGGAACACAGTGGGAAAGAACTAAACTATTGAGAGCTTGTCTAAATTATACGCGGCTGGTGGGAACTACTTTTTCTTCCACCTGGGTAAGTGCGTGATGCATAAGCATAGCGGCACGCTGCTCAGTCAGTCAGTCACTCAGTCTGCAGACACAATGGCAGAGTGTAAATGGAGTCATGTGTGGAGCTATTTCAGCTCCACAAACAGCCAAGACGAGATTTGTGATGTTTGTGGGAAAACGGTAAGGAGTTGTAGCAACACCACAAATGAGTATAAACACATAAAACAGCACGAAAAAGAGAACTCCGAGCTACAAAAGAAAGGAAAGGAGGAGGAGGGAAACCCCTCAGAGAGAGCCTCATATAGTGTTTTATTATAGTATATTACCTCATGTCTCTGGTGTGGCTGAATATAATAAATAAAATTTGATATTGCGAAATTCCAATATCTTTATATTAAGTTTGAATGATAATTAACCCGGCTGCGGCATCCAGCCATACTATTGTTCAAATTTCTTTGTGTGATTTTGTTTTGCGTGGTTACTAACTAAGTTTTTTTGTGAAGTGGGAGACTCCCCACAATCTGAGCTGTGCTGACAGCAATGTTCATGTAGTAAGCCCGGTGCCTAAAGTCAAAGTGTTGAAAACTTGTGTGGCAGAACACCCAGAACTAAAGCCCTTGTGATTTTCAGTGCTTTTGGATAGATTCATGGTGATAGCTTGTTGCTCTTGTTGGTGTCACTTGTAATACTTTGACGACATCTGGTGGTCAAATTTAACAACTGCAGCCTTCAGGAAGTCAAGTAGAAATTAGGCCTCTAATTCTGTTTAAGTTAGTGCCCTCTGGCTCCCTCTGGTGCTAAAATAGCAATATGTAGGTCAGAGCCCTTTGACTCGCTCTAGGATTAACAGCAGACTGCAGGTTAGAACCCTTTGACTCCCTCTAGCAAACTACAATTGTTGAAGTGCTAGCGATAGGTTATCCTTTGCTATTCTTGATTTTTGTCTTAGCTAAGTACCATCTGTTTGCTTTATACATTCCTATTTGGCCATCAAATGGTGATCAAATTATGCCATTCATAAGTGAATAACTGTATTTAGACAAACAGAGATTAATAGTCTTTAGAGATTCACAATATTGAGAACTTCATGAAAGTTTAATGCAAGTTGAATCATCAGTGCAGCATCACTGATACAGATTGAGTTACAGCTGCCTTGGTTCTTGGTTGTTACTTAATCATTAAGCATTTTGAGAAGATTTTTCACAATCTTTAATTTTATGTTGTGTGTCAAAGATTGCCATGGATGATATTAACTTTATTATCTGACACAAGGTGTTATTTGTTTCTAAGCTCCTGTCCAACACATTTAATACAATTCAATTTAAATTTATTTGCATAGCGCTTTTCATTATGATGTTGTCACATATATAATATAAATAAATGCACAATTAAATAATTAAACAAATACATTTATTTATTTCCATATTTCTACATTTATTTCTGTATTTATTTTTATATGTATTTATTTCATTAGAATAGGACCGCCCAACTCATTAACATACAATTAGAGAAATAAATAAATGTATAAATGTGGAAATACAGAAATAAATGTAGAAATAAATGAATAAATAAATGTAAAAATAAATAAATGTAGAAATAAATGTCTTGAAATCTGGATGGCAAAGCTTTAGAAACTGCACAGGTAAAGGCATTCTCTGACTGAGGCAGTCTATGACGGAGTCTTTATGTAAAGTGGGCATGGGCGTGAGCTGAAACAGTCCCATCCTATCTCAATGCTGCACAGTAATGTAATTGAGCGTGTAGCAATTGACACAAATGGACTAGATCTAGTTTTGACCTTAGGTGTTGATATACATAATCTTACTGTTCTTCCACAGACTTCAGTAGTTTCAGATCACTACCTAATTTCATATGAATTGAGTCTTAGTAAAAATTTATGTACATCACCCCGTTATTGCATGAAATGTTTAATAATGCCAAATACATCTCAGCACTTTATTAATATCCTTCCAGGTTTATCAACCATACTTCAGACCCAACAGAGCTAGACAGACTAACTGACTGTGTAGAAAATACACTGCGATTAACTTTAGACAACATTGCACCTATAAAAATTAAAAAGATGCAACAGAAAAAGCTTGCTCCGTGGTACAACAATGAAATACGCACCTTAAGACAGACAGTACGGAAATTAGAGCGCAAATGGAGAGTGACCAAGCTGGAGGTATTTCACTCTGCTTGGAAGGACAGCCTTAGCAGTTACAGAAAGGCACTTATTAAAACACGCTCAGCATACCTGTCCACACTCATCGAACACAACAAAAACAATCCTAGAGTTTTATTTAGCACCGTCGCAAAACTTACCAAAAATCAGGCAGGAACAGAACCTCAAATACCCTCCAACTACAGCAGCAATGATTTCATGGACTTTTTCAATAGCAAAATCGAGAATATTAGACAAAAAATTCTACCAATACGAGTAACCTATCCTTCATCCGGTTTGGCTGAAACAGCACGAAATGTGATTATAGAAGAAACACTAGAAACATTTTGTCCACTCCAGCAGACAGAACTAGAAAAACTTATCTATTCCTCAAATTCTGCCACATGCACACTCGATATGATTCCAACAAACCTATTGAAACAAGTATTACCAGCTATTATTAAACCTATCTTAACTATCATGAACTCTTCTCTTAGTCTGGGTCATGTACCTAAGTCTTTTAAACTAGCTGTGATAAAACACTTGATAAAGAAGCCAAATCTTGACCCCAGAGAACTGTCCAGTTATAGACCAATTTCCAATTTACCATTTATCTCTAAGATTTTAGAAAAGGCTGTAGCTCGACAACTCTGTTCTCATCTACATAAGAAGAACATATATGAAAAATTCCAATCTGGTTTTAGGCCACACCACAGCACAGAGACAGCTTTAGTTAAGATAACAAATAATCTTCTTCTTGCCTCTGATCAGGGCCACGTATCTCTGCTGGTACTACTCAATCTAAGTGCAGCTTTTGACACTATAGATCACACTATTCTCTTGGACAGACTAGAAAATATAGTTGGAATCACAGGAACAGCGTTTTCCTGGTTCACATCTTACCTTAGTGATCGTTTCCAGTTTGTAAAGATAAATAATGTATCGTCTAACTCTACAAAAGTGAAATATGGAGTTCCACAAGGTTCTGTTTTGTGTCCTCTGTTATTTACACTATATATGCTACCATTAGGCTCAGTTATAAATAGACATGGAATTAGTTTCCACTGTTATGCCAATGATACACAACTGTACATATCAGCCAAACCAGATGATAAATCCAGATTAAATAAGATAGAAGATTGTGTAAGAGATATTAGACTTTGGATGCTACAGAACTTCCTTCTTTTGAACCCTGATAAAACGGAAGTTCTCCTCCTAGGCCCAAAGGCTGCTCGGATTAAATGTTCAGATTTAATGCTAAATCTTGCTGACTTCTCTGTAGTTCCTGGTTCAGTAGCCAAAAATCTTGGTGTAACAATTGACTCAGATCTGACATTTAATCAACACATAGGTAATATTACAAGAACAGCGTTTCTTTACCTGCGAAACATTTCAAAGCTTAGAAATGCATTATCTACGTCTGATGCTGAAAAGTTAGTGCATGCCTTTATAACCTCAAGGCTAGATTACTGTAATGCATTATTGTCAGGATGCTCCAGCAGGAACCTGAATAAACTTCAGTTAGTTCAGAACGCTGCAGCTAGAGTATTAACTAAAACCAGGAAATTCAATCACATCAGTCCAGTTTTATCAGCACTACACAGGCTTCCTGTTAAATTCCATATCGACTATAAAATTCTATTATTGACGTATAAAACCCTGCATGGTCTCGCACCGGAGTATCTGCAAGATCTACTTTCCTATTATGAACCGCCACACTTACTCAGATCACAGAATGCTGGTTTTCTAATAGTTCCTAAAATTCTGAAGACTTCAATGGGGGAAGAGCTTTTTCCTACAAAGCCCCCAAATTGTGGAATAATCTCCCAGTTAATGTTCGGGACTCTGACACAGTCTCAATATTTAAGTCTAGACTGAAAACATACTTGTTTAGTTTAGCTTTTGGTAATTAATCTTCCCTTTTAGATAAAGGCAGGAGATCTGGGGGTTCATGGACACAGAGGTTTATGGTAAACTGAGATGTTGGTGCTGTTGTTCCACCACTTCACGCGATCACACAGGTTTGTTGATGGTGGAGTGGGGGGATCCCAGTCTCTCAGGGTGCTCTCATGTCCATGTTACCCTCTGGTTCTCTCCTTTTAGTTTAGGCTGTTATAGTTAGATCTGCCGGAGTCACCAACCACACTCTAAAATGTATATTCTCTACAGTCTTACTCCTGAGCCCAACTAACTCTCTCTCTTTAGTCTTCCTGAGGTAATGACTGTCCTCCTGTCTGTTGAACGCTGTTGAAGGACTGATCATCAGGGCCTCCACCCCACCATCACCAGCCAGCTCACCTGTCCATTTACTGCTACACCCTGTTACATCACTGTGCCATCCAGATGTACCAGCATTGAGATAGGATGGGACTGTTTCAGCTCACGCCCACTTTACGTAAAGACCCAATCATAGACTGCCTCAGTCATACACTGCCTCTATCTGTGCAGCTTCTAAAGCTTTGCTATCCAGATTTCAAACAGAGGCTCCTTTCTTTGGTATTTAGTTTAAACTGTAAATACTGTTTGACCAGAGGAGGATGGGTCTCCCCTTGTGAGTCTGGTTCCTCCCAAGGTTTCTTCCTCCAGTCTGAGGGAGTTTTTCCTTGCCACTGTTGCCTCTGGCTTGCTCACTGGGGGATATATGTTATAACTGTCTGTTTTCAAAACTCTGTAAAGCTACTTTGAGACAACATCGTTGTAAAAAGCGCTATATAAATAAACTTGACTTGACTTGACAGGAGAGCTGGCTGGTGATAGGTCGGGAGGAGGCCCTGATAGTCAGTCTTCCAACAGCGTTCAACAGACAGGAGGACTGTCACCTTTCACATACTGAGTTACATTTTCCTCAATACAGTTTTACCTTTCACATAGTGAGTTACATTTTCCTCAGTTAGTTTAGCAGTTGTATTTTATAATGCAACTAGGAGGAACACTAGAGCAAGTTTTACAGTCCAAAATATTTTTTTACAGTATTATTTTAATATTTTTTGAGTAATGCTGTGTCTTTTTTATTAAAACTAGTACAGAAGAATATTCTCAGAGTAAAATGAGTGCAGTTTCAGCAAAAGTTAACTTTTCCATAACAAAATGACTCAAACTAGTGGATAAATCAAATCATTTTGCTCACAAACACACACAGTACATTGCTTTTCATGTGTCCTTTGTAGGGGAGACTGCAAAATCACTTAGACATTAGAATGGAGGAATGTAAGTATGACTACATGTTCTGACTTCAGGCTTGCTCTTTTTTTGTCACAATGTGACCTGCAGCTAAAAGAGGCTTTCAGATAGAGTTGATGTTACAGGGACTGACAAGTAGGTATTGGCTAGGATAGCAAGAGTGGGGACCCTGGCTGCAGGTTCTTATCTCTTGCGATACACTGTTCACTAAAGTGCATGAGTACTTTATTTCTGACCATTTCTCTGTCTGCTTCATGGTCATTGTCTTCTTCATTGCTGTTGTGCTTCTCTGAGTCTGAGCCCTACAAGGTAGAGATGTAGTCAGGTAAAACACCAAAGATAGCTTTAATAGAAGAAGGACGAATGTACATGGGCGTTATCTGAAATGGTACTGAAAATATCCAGCCTGTACTGGTGTAAAGCTGTGCATTCCCAGAACATATGAATCAATAATTCCAGAGCTTTCTCACATCTGTAACATATAGGATCGACATTCTCATAAATTTGAGAAAGCCTGAGCTTTGTGTATGATGTAAAATTTTACACTAAATTAATATGTGCTGAGCACATATAGAAGAGGAATGTACATACTATAGAATCTTTTTGTTGAAATTTCCGTTGTTGAAAGAAGGCAAATACACTGTCTATATATAAGTTCTTGAAAGTTTTCATTTTACAATCACGCCACAGAATAAAAGCCCTATCCATTAGAGGGGGAGGGGAGGGGGAACAGATTGTTCATTACAGGAGCCAAGAGAGAATAAGCCTTCAGCCTAAAATGATGTCTAAACTGCCTCCAAACCCTCAGCGTTGACCTCACAAAAAATTTTTAGCATAGTGAACTCAGGAAGTTGGAGGAAGCTTCCATTTCAAACCAAGAGGGCTTGGAGGTGGATTCTTCAAAACTGTTCCTGTACCAAAAAATTCTAAGATGACAGCCCAAAAATAAAATTTAAAGTTTCCTATCATCCTCCTATCCCTCTGGGCTTAGAAAGTATATCTCTCCTTAATTTAGCAACTTTCCCATTCCAAATGAAGTCTAATATTAAGGAATCAAATTTTCTAAAGAAAGACTGAGGAAGAAAAATTGGAATGCACTAATAACTATAAATATATTTAGGGAGGATGTTCATTTTAATTGTATTGATTTGCCACTTATGATAGTGGCAGGGGCTTCCAAAGATCAAGGTCAAGCGAAATTACAAATAGATATTTTAAAAGGGAAATCCTGTAATGAACAAATACAAACTGCAGTATTAAAAGAGACTATTTTAACTTTAATCAAATTTCATTTGTAAGCACAGAGAGTTAAATAGAAAGAGAGCTATGAGGAATGAATGTGGAAGGTTAGAGATATAAAAGTAACAGCATAAAGAGAAACTATGTTTAACGTGATGTGTAATTATTCTGTTAATTTGTACATTTTTTCTAAGTGCAATTGCTAAAGGCCCAATGCTTATTGCAAAAAGAAGAGGGCTTAATGGACAGCCTTGACGTGTTGTGTACTAGGACAGGGATTAATTAATCAGCAATCTTCTTATGAAATTCGACATCAGGTAGCCGTCAGACCCAGGGCACTTGCTAGATTGCATGGCAAATATGGCCTGTTTTAATCTGCCGAATCCAGTTGGCTAATAGCTTACCAGCTTTATCTCCACTCTCATAAAATGTACTTAGCTTAAAGTAAGCATTGTTCTGTTTACTTAGTGCTAAGTATATCATATTCAGATTCTAGACAAAGACGCTCTTTATAAAAATTAGGGGTTGGAGATGTAGCATAGATAGTATCAAGCTCATCTGTTGGTCTATCTCATGTAATCTACTGTTTCTGAGCTTCTTTTTCATAACTGGCATATTAAATAATTTCCCCTCTAAGAAATGTAGGCTTCCCAGAGAGAGGAGGAGGACACTTCTGTATTTTTACTAGTGTTTAAATAATAGTAATTTCGACAAGAGGTATATTTCACAAACTCTTGATTGGATGACATACGTACATCTAGCCACCATTGAGGTCAAACTTTATCATGACCTTTAACATATATTGATAAGTTAACTGTGGCATGGTCAGAAATCACAATTGAATTATATTTACATGACTGAACAGATGAAATAAGCCTATCGCCAAGCACAATGTAATCTATATGAGTGTAAGTATGGTGTACATTGAAAAAAAAAAAAAGAATTGCTTGCTTACTGGGTTAAGTAAACGTTAAGGGTCCGAAACCAGAATCAGAATCGGACTTTATTGGCCAAGTATGCTCACACATACAAGGAATTTGTATTTGGTTATAGTAGCTCATAGTGCATGATAACTGACATTACAGACGTAACAAACACACCCAACCTAGCCATCCTCCTACACACACACAGATATACACGCACAGACACACCTGTAAACTTAACATATGCAGAGTTGTATATTTAAAGTTAAGTGCAGCAGTAAAAGACAGTACAGGCTGAATTAAAAAAGATATAAATATGGAGAACAGAGGAGTCACTGGTTGAGACGGTGGTACACAGTGCTCTGAGACACTATCATCAGATGGGTTTCAACTGATATGTAAAATATATGTATTGTATGGGTATCGGAACTGAAAATGTTGGATCGGTGCATCCCTAATAATAACTGCTTTTAAATTGTGATCTGATGTTGAGTAGTTCAAACTTTAGGCTTAAGGTAGTGCTATTACAGTTTGAATATGACTGTTTAATAGGTTATTTAGACAGGCTATTTGTGTTTAGATTTAATTTGGGGCACTGACAAGGTTCTAATAATGTCAGGACATCATAGTACTGAGGCAGCCCTAGTTAAAATAATAAATTATCTTCTCCTTGCCTCTGATCAAGGCAACATATACTTGTTAGTGCTTCTAGATCTGGGCACAGCTTTTGATACAGTAGACCACACCATTCTTCTAGAAAGATTAAAGAACATGGTTAGAATTAAAGGAACAGTTCTTTCATGGTTCAGATCTTAGCTATCTGAGTGTCATCAATTCGTAAAGGTAAATGATGCATCCTCAAATTATACAAAAGTATGATATTGAATTCCACAAGGTTCTATTTTAGGACCATTATTGTTTATTATACATGCTGCCACTAGGCAGTTATAAGCAATCATGGCATTAGCTTCCTCTGTTGCACAGATGACACAACTGTATATATCAGCCAAATCTGATGACAAATTTATATTAAAGTAAATTGAGGATTTTGTAAAAGACGTGAATGCTGGATGTTACAAAACTTTCTCCTTCTAAATAGTGATAAAACAGAGGTTCTGATTTTGGGACCAAATGCCACAAGGAGTAAAATATCGAGTTTAACATTAAACCTGGCTGATTTTTCTGTTATTCCTGGTTCAGCAGCTAAAAATCTTGGCATAATAATTGATTCAGATCTGTCAATCAATCAACAGACAACTAATATTACTAGAACAGCTATTGTACATCTTCGTAACATCGCCAAGCTAAAAAATGCCTTATCTCTGCATGACGCGGAAAAACTAGAACAAGATTATTGCAACGCTCTATTGTCAGGATGTTTCGGTCGGAACCATATTAAATTTCAACTTGTTCAAAACGCTGCTGCCAGGGTCCTTACTAAAACCAGGATATTTGTTCATATCAGCCCAGTTCTATCAGCGCTGCACTGGCTTCTAATTAAATTCCGTATTGACGGTCTCACTCTGGAGTACCTGCATGACCTCATTTCCTATTATTAATCATCACAATCTCTTGGATCACAGGGTGCTGGATTTTTATTAGTTCCAAGAATTCACAAACCTTCAGCAGGGAGAAGATCCTTTTCTTACAAAGTCCCCCAAATCTGAAGTAATCTTCCAGATAACGTGGGACTCAGACACAGTCTTAATCTTCAAGTCTAAGCTGAAAACCTACTTGTTCAGTTTAGCTTTTGGTAATTAATGTTTCCTCTTTAATAAAGGTTGTAGATCCAGGGGTTCATGGGCACAGGGAATTGTGGTAAACGGATATGCTGGTGCTGCCATTGCACTGCTACTATTGCACGACTAATTTCTTAATCGATTAATCTAACGATTCTTTTTTTTTAGAATAGTCAATTAAATTTTAGATTACTCAAATGTGAGTGTGTTAGAAATTAAAATTATTATTTTGTTATGGATTTGTATTTGTAGTTTGTTCTCAAAAGAACACAAGGGGCTGTGGAATTGATGACCCTGAGCTGGGGGCGAATGACATGTAGTATGTAAACACAGCTACGTGTGTTTTAAAGCTCCTGTGGTATCGAGAACAGCCTTAGGTATCTACACTGGACACTTAAGAAATAGTTTAGAAATGTGACTTTTTAAGTGACTACTTCTGAAAGAAACATGGTATGTGTGTTAATCTCAAAATATTATGCTAAGATAAGAAAAACAAGTGAACAGGTCCTGTCTTGCTGCTGTGTTGACAAAGCCCTGTGTTTGCGCTTCAAGTGCTCATGCATAGCTGTACTGCTGTGATCAGTCATCTCCACTGTGCAGAGCTGACAGAGCACCACACTGTTGCATTTCTGTGTAAAATACCCCCACAACTTTAGATGCACATGAGCGATTGTTTGTAGCTGCAGCTTGCGCTCCAGATAAATCCATGCTTTCAGTAGTCGCAGCCATCTTTGCGCTGCATCGCCATGATTTTGTAATCGATTATGTCGCCACATCTTCCTAGCCCTAGGTTACTCGGGTTGTTGGGCAATGAAGCGGAGAGATGCCAGTGTTTCAGGGTGCCCCCACTGTTGTTACCTTCTTGTTTTCTCCTTTTAGTTATGCTGTTATTGTCAGACCTGCCGGAGTCGTTAGCCATACTTAATAATGTTGTGCATTCTCTCTCTGTGAGTTTATGACGGCCCACCTATCCAGACTGACACAGATGGAAGACTGAAGACCGATTGTTGGGCCCTATAGTTACATACCAGCTACCCAGCCTCAGACGAGTTGCCTAACCTCCACTACAGACTATTTTGAAATGAACATGACTCTAACTAATTACCACTTATTACCATCTGTACTACAGTTACTTTAGCTATATCATATTATGGTTATACAAGTACACCTGAGCATTTGATCAGAAGTATATGGTGGTACAGTGACTTTATCAGTATTGTATAAGTAGTTTGATCAGAGGAGGATCTTGGTTCTTCCCAAGGTTTCTTCCTCCAGCTCTGAGGGAGTTTTTTCTTGCCACTGTCGCCTATGGCATACTTCTATACTTTTTTATGACTTTAAGATTTTATGCTTTTTTATTAGACTGTTTTCAAATTGAATGGAAAATTAGCATCATAGAATATAAGTGTGCCCTGAACGCAGCCAAAACTTTCTATTTCTCAAAACTAATTGAGAATAACAAAAATAATCCTAAGTTCCTGTTGTCCATCAAATCTAAACTAACTGGCAACATTAAACAGTAGAAGTCACCAGAGCTCCATCCCCACAGACTGATCATCTGTCCCTCCTGTCTGACCTGAGGATGCTCTCCTGCTCGTCAGTTTAAGCCAAGCTGCATTATTGTACTCTGTCTTATATCATTAGCTTTGTTGCTCTCTCTCTCTCTCCGGGGTCGACCGGTGGGGGATGGATTTCTCCCTCAAGCATGGGTTCCTCTCAAGGTTTCTTCCTTTTATTAGGGAGTTTTCCTTGCCACCGTCGCCTCTGGCTTGCTCTAGGGGGTCTTTCTTACCATCTTTCTCTTTGATTCCTGCTTTTCTGTAAAGCTGCTTTGAGGCAACACTGGTTATAAAAAGCGCTATATAAATAAATTGATTGATTTCTTCACATTCAGCTGTAGTTAATTTTTGAAAAAAAAATTATACATATTCATTACACCATTTTGCTAATTTTAACACATTTAACACAGACTGCTGTGGAAAAAAATACTGATATGCAATAATAATGTATGATGTCAATTTTGATGTCAATGATTATCAATTACATCATATGTGTGCTAATTGTTGCAGTATTGTCTAGGTCTGGGGAGTAGTGTAGTATATGTAGTATTGCATATTCAGTTGAAAGCAGGAAAGAGGTTTAAAATATTGCTTAAAACAACATAACATGTGAATTGTAATTATAAATTGTGGATGACTGACTTCTATATTCCTCATGTTATGTGGTGCAACTATTGCATTTTTCCAGTATAAATCATACTGTTTTACTCTTGGCAGTTGACAGAATCCTTTGTGTTAGTGTTGACTGATTGTTTTTAACAATTATTGATTGAACTAAACATTTAAAACACTTTCAGATGAGTTGATCTTTTATAATCTATTTGTAGCAGTATTTAAAGGACATGTTAACAAAGTAAAAAGAGACAAATTCTAGTGAAGAATCCTGTGCTTCCCTAGTGGCATAACGATATTAACATGTAGAAAGGTTGAACTGGAACATTCCCTTCTATGTGTGGTAACACTATCAATCCCATGATTCACAGCATTGGCATTGTCACGATAACACTCAAGTGGTGTCTAAATTTGGAAGGTTAGGCTTCGATAAGGAGTCAGTGATGCAGAGAGACAGTCACAAGAGCAGCAGACCAAAAGAACTACGTCCAAGGCGAGACAGGTTACCAGAACATTCTTTTGTTTCTTATAGTTTTGCATTTGTGTTGCTGAAATGTCCACTGCAGATGCTGATGAGGTTGCCAAGAGAAGCAAGGGTAGAACCAGTGCACTTGTGGAGGTAAGAGTTCCTAGTCTTTCATTTGGCTTTTCTAATTAACTTGAAACAACACACCAAATTATTTAGATCTGCTAGATCTCTAGACCTGGATTAGTATAGTTTTGCTATATTTTTCTCTTTTTCATTCAGGCTTCCCCAACAGTTTTCTTGGAGGACCCCAAAATGGCTCAAATATGCAGCATACTAAATGTTGTGAGTATTAGAAATTTCTATTATACATGAACAAAGTAAAACAAAATTACACTGTAGTTGTAGGAACAGACCATGACACAAGTAAAAGTAATTACTTTGACATTTCCCTCTTGCATTTTGTCATTTCATCTTATCACATTTGTCACACTGAACAGGCTAAAGGGCAAAAAAATGCAGCGAGACCAATGTAGCTGCTTATAGACCAGCCAGGTTTCTAAAAACACTCTTGAGACAAAATAAATCTCCTTATAGGTATTGCTAATGTATGAAGTCTCTTTTTTTCTGTTTTTCCCCACTGTCTTCTAATGTAAATAATTCTTCATGTACTTGATGTAGGACAAAGAGGAAAGAAAAGAGCCGATGTCAAACACTCTGAACTCTGTCTTACAAGAGACTCAGAATACTGCTGAGATTATACAGGCTCAAGAAGGCATCTCCCAGCTACTGAGTGAGGTACTGCACACTTTACATTCCAAGCTGTAACATTAGTGAATAGTTCAAATTGACAAGTTTAATTTAGCACATCAGCTTTCCTATATATTCCCCACTGTGTTTGCTATTTCAACCTGTAGGTGTCATTATACTACATTCCTCTTTTTCTCAGAATACTTAGTCATACTACAACAAGGCAAATAGCTGTGCCAGTAGCAAACAGTGACCCTTAAGCCTTGGCCCTATTGGCTGATGGCACCAGCTTTCGTGACTGACTGCTCACTTTGAAACATCTCTCAAAGCGGTGGTAGCCTAGCGCTAGCTAGCTGTTTCTCTAGCTAGTGTCGCCACAGCGGGCGGAAATGATCATCATACAGTTAAGCCCAGCCCACTTAGAGGGAAGATATGATTGGTCAATTTTACTGTCATTTGAAATTGGTATCGCGCTGAATTATAACTACCTGGCCCACTGTAAATGAACAGCGGGACCACCAATCACCAACATTCTGCGGAGGCATCACAGTCCTTATAGGGGGAGACACAAGCTCACAGGCTTTCACTTAACCCCTCACGTTCCAACACAGATTGAATAGGCATGTTCAATTTTATCAAGCTCCTGGTCTGATGAATCTGGACAGTGAATGCTCTAGCGCTGGAGTTGTCTAGTTTGTTGTGGGTAGATTTGAGTTGAGCTTGCATTATGATGGTCAGTTTAACTAATGTCTTGGTTAGGGTCTGACCTTTGACATCAGTAGCTGTACAGTGAGGAAAGAGCTTAGAATAAGAACTCAAAGGGCTAAAATGACTTTTAAGGATAAAGTCGTGAGTCAGTTTTATACTGGGAATCTAAGGCATGCCTGGAAAGGACTCAACACAATGGTGTGAAAGACCCTTAAGAGGCAAGATGATATTTCTGTTGTGAATTATTTTAATCAGTTATATGTTAGATTTGATACTGCAGTTTAAGGATCAGAGTGGTGCCATATGTGCCAAGGTACCTAAGCATTCTACTAGTCAGATATTAGAGGGGGCGGTTGGTACCTCTCTATCACAGATTGGGTTACATAAAGCACGTGGACCAGATGGCCTTTGTGGACGTTTTCTTACCGTGTGTTCTATTTAGTCAAGGGTTGTCTTAACTAAGCCGTTTTAGTTTTTACTGGATACAAGTACTGTTCCTTTAACATGGAAAACATCTATCATTAGACCAGTTGGCAAAAAGCTAGGGACCAAACTGAATGATTTTCATCCAGTAGCTTTGACTTCTATAATGGCAAAATCTATGAAAGTAATTGTTAGTAATCGTCTTATCCATAGGAAAACATTTTGATCCATTACAATTTGTTTAAAAAGCGCATCGGGGGACTGAAGACACCACACTTACCATGGAGAACATCACTGGCGGTTCTAGAGGTGGGGCCACAGGGGCACTGGCCCCAGCTGAAATCTGATTGGCATCTGAGGTGCCCCTGTCCTGTCACTCATCTGGCTTTTGCCAGAGAGCAATGATCAGATTATAGGTGGATCCGGATCCGGTCGGCGGCGCGTTAACACGCAGCGGCCACTCTTGGTCCGAGAAATGGTGCTTTTTGTGTCTTTTTGTGTCATTGTTTTTGAATATTCACGTCCATCTCTGCTAATATGTGCAGCGGAACACCAGTGCACATATCCTACCACCGCCAGACCCTGCTTCAGTGGAGAAATCAGCCTAAAAACAATCTTTCGGACGAAGTTCTGCAGACGCTACAAGAGCTCGGCCTGCAGTCCGCAGCGTTTCCTGATGGCAGAGCCCGGCGGAAGTGTCATCGCAAACGGTGCGAGCGAGGCTAAAGGCTAGCCCTAGCCGCCCGGCTATACCATCGCTATTCCTTGCAAACATCTGCTCCCTCGATAATAAACTGGACTGCATTCGACTCCAGCGAGCGACCCAGCGAGAGTTCAGAGCCTGCTGTGCTCTAGTCTTTGTGGAATCGTGGCTCAGCGACAGTATTCCAGACAGCGGCATTCAGCTAGACAGGCTAGCCTTGTTCAGAGCAGATAGGAGCGCGGGTCTTCCTGGACAGAGCCGCGCTCCTATCCGCTCTGAATGAGGCTGGAGGCGTGTGTGTTTACATCAACACAGAATGGTGCAACAACACTGTGACTGTCGCCAAGCACTGCTCTCCACTGGTGGAGTTCATCATAGTCAAGTGCAGACCTTTTTATTTAGTACGGGAATTCTCCACCGTGCTGATAGCCGCCGTGTACATACCGCCTAGCGCTAGCGCTAATGCTAGGGAGGCACTGTGGGAACTACACGGGGGCATCAGCGATTTGCAGACCAGACATCCAGACGCACTGTTCATTGTCGCCGGAGATTTCAACCACGCTAATCTCCAGTCAGTCCTCCCTAAATTCCATTAGCATGTGGACTTTGCCACGAGAGGAGCGAGCGCGTTGGACCTTGTTTACACAAACATACCCAGCGTGTACCGGGCGGAGCCCCGCCCCCACCTCGCGTTCTCGGACCACATGTCTGTGTATCTGACTCCAGCTCACACACCCCTCATCAGACGCTCCAGACCAGTTCAGAAGCAGGTGAAAACCTGGCCGGCAGGAGCCATCTCTGCCCTTCAGGACTGTTTTGAGTGCACTGCATGGGACATGTTCAGGGAGGCTGCGACTCTGTTAACTTGGAGGAGTACACAGCATCAGTCACTGGCTACATCAGCAAGTGTATTGATGATGTCACTGTCTCCAAGATCATCACCACACGCCCAAACCAGAAGCCGTGGATGACTCCTGAGGTGCGTGCGCTACTGAGGTCCCACGACTCGGCCTTCAGAGTGGGTGACAAGGCGGCCCTAAGGAAAGCAAGAGCCAAATTGTCACAAGCCATCTGAGAGGCAAAGCGCACACACGCCCAGAGAATCCACAACCACTTCAAGGACACGGGTGACACTCGCCGCATGTGGCAGGGCATTCAGGAAATCACAAGCTACAGGACACCGTCCTGTGACAGTGATGCCTTCCTCCCCGATGCCCTGAACGACTTTTATGCACGGTTTGAGGCACAGAACAACACGTTGGTGAGCAAGATCACACCCAAGCCAGACGAGCAGGTGTTGTGCCTGACTGCAGTGGACGTGAGTCAACCCACGAAAGCTGCAGGACCAGACAACATCCCTGGCAGAGTGCTCAGAGAGTGTGCAGACCAGTTGACAGATGTTCTCACGGACATCTTCAACGTCTCCCTGTGCAGCTCCACTGTCCCAATGTGCCTCAAGACCACCACCATCGTTCCCGTGCCGAAGAAGTCCACGGTGTCCTGCCTCAATGACTACCGTCCCGTAGCTCTCACGCCCATCATCATGAAGTGCTTCGAGAGGCTAGTCATGAGGAACATCAAGACCCAACTGCCCTCTTCATTGGACCCCCTGCAATTTGCATATCGTCCCAACCACTCCACGGACGATGCCATCACCACCACCCTTCATCTCTCCCTTACCCACCTGGAGAAGAAGGACACCTACGTCAGAATGCTGTTCATAGACTTCTGTTCAGCATTCAACACCATCATCCCACAGAATCTCAATAGGAAGTTAAGCCTGCTGGGCCTCAACACCCCCCTATGCAACTGGATCCTGGACTTCCTGACAGGGAGGCCCCAGTTAGTCCGGTTTGGGGACAGCAGCTCCAGCACCATCACCATGAACACCCAGGGCAGTGTACTGAGTCCTCTGTTGTTCACCCTGCTGACTCATGACTATGTTGCGAAACACAGCTTTAACAACATCATAAAGTTCGCCGATGATACAACTGTGCTGGGTCTCATCAGCAAAGGCGACGAGTCAGCATACAGGGAGGAGGTACAGCAGCTGACAGACTGGTGTACAGTAAACAACCTTCACTGGAATGTAGAGAAGACCAAGGAAATAGTTGTTGACTTCAGGAAATCAAGACTGGACCACTCTCCGCTTAACATCAACAGCTCCTTTGTGGAGATCATTAAGAGCACCAAGTTCCTTGGTGTCCACCTAGCGGAGAACCTTACCTGGTCCCTGAACACCAGCTCTACAGCCAAGAAAGCCCAGCAGCGTCTCTACTTCCTCCGGAAGCTGAGAAAGGCCCGTCTCCCTCCACCCATCCTCACCCTCTTCTATAGGGGAACCATAGAGAGCATCCTAAGCAGCTGCATCACTGCCTGGTTTGGGACCTGCACAGCCTCTGACCGCAAGTCCCTCCAAAGCATTGTGAGGACAGCTGAGAGGATCATTGGAGTCTCTCTCCCCTCAGTCTTCGACATTTACTCCACCCGCTACATCCGCAAAGCAACCAGCATTGTGGATGACCCCACCCACCCTTCACACAGACTGTTCTCCCTCCTGCCATCAGGAAGAAGGTACCGCAGCATCCGGTCCAACTTGACCAGACTCTGCAACAGCTTCTTCCCCCAAGCCATCAGACTTCATATCTTTTCTGGTACATGTACTCTCTCTCTCTCTCTCTCTCTCTCTCTCTCTCTCTCTCTCTCTCTCTCTCTCTCTCTCTCTCTCTCTCTCTCTCTCTCTCTCTCTCTCTCTCTCTCTCTCTCTCTCTCTCTCTCTCTCTCTCTCTCTCCCCCTCTCCCCCCCCAACCATTGTATGCACTGTCGATGTTGCACCATGGTCCTGGAGGAACGTTGTTTCATTTCACTGTGTACTCTGTATGTAGTTGAAATGACAATAAAACCCACTTGACTTGACTTGACTTGGATGCAATTCCATTTCCAAACACTAGTGGCGCTAATGAGGAACTAGGAATATCCAGCGTGAATAAAGCTTTCAGAAGAAGAAGATTTGCAGGATCCCGAGGAGTACGTTTTTCTGGCTGTCCACGTTCTGAGGAGCTCACGGTGTCACGGAACTTAAGTCTGACAAACATTAAATGAAGAAGCAAAGCAAACATTAGTTAACAGTAAAGTTAACTGAGATTCTACTTGTGTTTAAACATGAACGTAAGCATTTCACTAATAAATGTAATGCTAATTTATGTACTTCTTTGTAATTTGCATTGTGTGTTAACATTAACTAAAATGTTTGGCAATGATAGAGAATATGAAAAGAAAGGGTCAGGCTTAGGTGGAAATTAAGCAGTTTTTGGCCAAAAGAATGAGTCAGCCAGCTGAAAAAGAGCATGGAGAGAGCATGAGGAGACTGTAGATCAGATGCTGATCAGGAACAGGGCACCTCCAGTCCCTCATTAGGTCAGAAATCATTTAGGCAGAACAACAACAGTTAATGATGGAATATATGAAATGTCTGATATTGTTATCTTGTAAGGTGGCACACAAGTTTAATGAATTCCTACACCTCATGTTAATCAGATTTCCCATAACTTGTAATGACATCTATCACAACTCACTTTTATATTTCAAGCTTTCAAGTCTTTCCTTTAGTTTTAAATAAATAATAATGTGGTCTTATAGACAACATGGTTTCAGCAGATTACATGCTTGGAGTTGTATTTGTTTTTAAGCCCCACAAACTGGGACAGGACTCTTTGGTTTTAAAAATGAATAAAATGCTGGATTTTCTCACATGGAGGACTGATCATCGGGCCATCACCCCACCATCACCAGCCAGCTCACCTGTCCATTTACTGCTACACCCTCAGTTACATCACTGTGCCATCCAGATGCACCAGCACTGAGATAGGATGGGACTGTTTCAGCTCACACCCACTTTACATAAAGACCCAGTCATAGACTGCCTCAGCCAGAGACTGCCTCAGTCATACACTGCCTCTATCTGTGCAGCTTCTAAAGCTTTGATATCCAGATTTCAAACAGAGGCTCCTTTCTTTGGTATTTAGTATAAACTGTAAATATTGTTTGACCAGAGGAGGATGGGTCTCCCCTTGTGAGTCTGGTTCCTCCCAAGGTTTCTTCCTCCAGTTGAGGGAGTTTTTCCTTGCCACTGTTGCCTCTGGCTTGCTCACTGGGGGATATATGTTATAACTGTCTGTTTTCAAAACTCTGTAAAGCTGCTTTGAGACAACATCGTTGTAAAAAGCGCTATATAAATAAACTTGACTTGACTGTATGTGTTTAAATAATGTTAAAATAAGATAATTTTGTTCAAGGGATACCAGAAATGCTGAATGATGGCACACTTCTACTACTTAAGAAAAATAATTTGTTAATTACGATGGATTATAAAGAAAAGACTTCTGAAGACTTGTCTCAGAGCATATTTGCTTTCAGAAAGGCCTGTTATTATTTAGAAGTGTTATTTCACAAACAGTCTCTATTGAACTCATCTTAACTCTAGCTAAAAGGAAACTAGAAATAGCGTTAATATACTTAAATGTACCATACTTCTCACATGGATTCAATGTCAGATGTTAAAAAAGACATCTGAAAAAGGACAGATAAAAATGACGGATTTTTTTTACATAAGATGAAAATTATTAATCAAAGAAGTTTTCTTCTACCATTACTTAGTATTGCATTACCATTCATAACAAGTTGCATAACAGTCAAATAAATTTAGGGTGTGGAGTTATCTATCTTTTACACAGAGCTCTTTATCACCTGGAGAAGCCAGTCACTTGTCAAACTGGATACTGGACTACCTCACCAATCGACCACAGTATGTAAGTTCACAGGACTGGGTGCCCAATAAGGTGGTCAGCAGCACAGGGGCCCCTCAGGGAATGGTTTTGGCCCTGTTTCATTTCACCCTGTATACTGCTGACTTCATACACAGCTCACCAAACGAGAGAGTGGACCCAGTACCTGGGTGTTGACCTAAACAACAAACTGGACTGGTCAGTTAACACCACTGCACTTACACAAGGGTCCAGAGCAGACTCTACCTACTGAGGAGACTTGAGGTCATTTGGAGAGCAGGGAGCACTCCTGAGGATTTTCTTTGACACACTGGTGGCATCTGCCAACTCATAAACAAACTCATAAAGAGGGCTGGCTCTGTCATGGGAAGCCCCCTAGACCCCTAGGTTGTGGGAGACAGGGGGTTGTTAGCCAAGTTGGCAATATGACTCCCACCCCATGCATGAGACTCTGGCAGCACTGGGCAGCTCCTTCAGCAACAGGCTGCTTCACCCCAAGTGTGTGAAGGAGGTTCTTCCTTTTTGCTGCTGTTAGACTCTACAACCAGCACTGTTTCCAGCAGACCACGTACACACACACACACACATACACTTAAACTCTACATACTTACAAGAAATAGTTTCTTCAGTGTGACATAACAATGTGCAATATTTTTCTATTCCCGACATAAAACACTTCAGCCAAATCTAGCATGTAAATTGGGAAAAAGCCAAAAATATGTGTGTTGTATATATTTACATGTTTAGTGTTCTTTTTATCATATATATATATATATATATATATATATATATATATATATATATATATATATATATATATATATATAAATAATGTGTGTGTGTGTGTGTAATGTTTCCATGTAAATATGTGCTTTATATAATTTGAAAAACTCATTTTTTTGTTTTACTGATTGATTATGTGTTTGCAAATAAATGATTCTGAGTTGAAATACTTGAGTTTTTTACACAGAGACACAAATTTTACAATAAACATCTCTCTAGTTTGAACATGCTGTACATATTGAAACAATCTGTTCTTACAAATACACAAATCATATTGCCATTTTTTATTAAGTAAAAGACTCTTGCAGAGAAAACGTTTTCCAGGGTATCCCAACTATAATTAGTAAGACATTCTATGATACTGGGGCATGGTTAGCTATTCGAACACTGTAATAGCATACTCCGCTAAAAAACAGATTCGTTTCATTTTGCCATTCTGCTCCCTGGTTTTCTGTTCCGGCATCATTTAAAACTGCTGTAATAACTCCGACCCTGAAAATACCTGGTGCTGATCCCACCAATTTCAATAACTTGCGTCCGAATTCTAATTTACCTTTCATTTCTAAAATTCTTGAGAAAATACCCATATCAACTCCATATTATTTATCTTATTATCTTATTTATCTCATAACAATTTGTATGAACAGTTCCAATCTGGATTCCGCACTTTTCATAGCACAGAAACTGCTCTCATAAAAAACACCAACGATCTCCTTATGGCAGCTGATTCTAGTTTACTTTCTATTCTCATCCTTCTTGACCTGAGTGCAGCATTTGGCACAATCTGTCATACCATCCTCCTTAATAGACTTTCCTCCATTGGTATCACTCAGGCTCCTTTAAACTGGTTTAAGTCATACCTTTCTTGCCGCACGAAAATACAACATTTCGCAAACCCACTTCTAATCTCCCACCCTCTTCCCTTACTGACTGCTTGGCAGACATAAAATCTTGGTTTTCTTTAAATTTACCTAAACTGAATAGTGATAAAACGGAAGTTATCCTCATCGGTACAAAATCAACACTATCCAAAACTGACAGTTTTTCTCTTGATATTGATAATTGTTATGTTTCCCCTTCCCTACAGGTAGAGAGTCTGGGTGTCAGCCTCTACAATACTCTTTCATTTCAATCTTATATCAAAAACGTACCCCTTTCTGCCTATTTTCATCTGCGTAATATCAACCGTCTTCATGCTTTTCTGACTCCTCATACCACTGCTATCCTGTCCTTGAGTGTCAGAAAGGCGCCTATGAAATAAAATGTATTATTATTATTATTATTATTATTATTATAACATCTGCAAGCTGGTCTGCATTTTCCCGTAAGCACCCAACCAGGTATGTTACCAGGACCAGCAGCCTTTTGATGGTTAACTCTGGAATAAGTAGTCCTAAGTAAGTACTTGGTCGGTGGGAGGAGGGGTAGTTTTCCTCACTGTCTGGTTGTTGTATACTTCAAACCATGTGTAGAAATCATTCAGAGCATCTGGGAGCGAGCTGTAATCATCACAGGCATGTGATGTCACTATTTTGTAATGAAAGATGATGATGATGAAAATAATTGAACTTTAAATTGTGAGTGTGGAGCTTTGGGCTTACATTAGTTACTACATTATCTTTTCTTTATGAGCCTCTCTTTCTACATGAGGCTTCCTCCTCCTAAAGCCCCTTTCAAGGCTCCTTTCTTTCCATTCTTATTTCTCCAGGCTTCCCATCCTGCTTCTGCTAGCTAACAAAGTTCCTCTACATTATTCAAAGGTTTCAAGGCATTACATTCTCTGTCTGCATTTGAAACAAAGGCTTCTAGTGTGGAGTTTAAGGCTTGTGTTCCTATCTTTCTCTGAAACAATGCGGGCTGGATATGGGTGTTGGTATGCTCGGGGCATTGAACATGAAGGATTTTTTAAGTTGAACCAAAAAATGTTTGCTGTACAGCGCAAATCAAATAAATCAAAATGAGTTAAATGTACATAGTGTAATACATTTAAGGCAATTTAAATACTGACATGTGCATAAGTTACAATTATTAAATACATTGCATTCATCCATATATCCCAATTATCAATACTTAAAAATAATGTTTAAATAAAAATTTTAAAAAAGTTTAATATGCACACAATCACTCATACAGTGCAGGTATAACATGTTTAACAATACCCATTTTAAACAATGAATTCCTAAAATATATGCCAATATGTTTGACCAAATTTGTCACATTTGTTTACATACTAATATATGCATACCTGATGTTTGTCTGTTATATTTTAGAAATGTGTCATTCTAAGATCTTAATCGGTGTTAGCTATTTGTTTTTTTTCAACTTCAACTAGTGTTTTAAAACATAATTAAATCATTGGTGCTACACACAATAGTAAAATATTGTTTCAAGGACATAACTGACATTTCAGACCTATTTAAACAGCCAGTCATGTAAAAAATGTTCCAAAATTTAGATGTGAATGTTTCATAATCTTATGTTGATAATGGATTAGGCACAATAGAGCTTTGAAATTACAGCCCAGAGAATGAACCTGGTTTCATCAAGCATGCTTTCCAATTAATGCCTTTGCTTACTCGTTGGCTATACTTCCAGTTTTCGTAAACAACATACTTGATGCTTGGGTTGGTCAAAAATGTGACATCCTTTCAGAAAGCAGGATTAGCAGACACAAGAATCAGCTTTGTGTAATAAAGAAACTGGAGTTTTGTCATCGTCAAAGCACTCTGCGCGACACTCGCAGAGCTAAAGGTTACGTTGGATTTATTAACAAGATCAGCAGTGTAACAGAGCATTAAAATACATACGAACACAAAACGGGACTGAGCGAGAATCGTAAACCAGGAGACAGGCAGAAGTCGTAGCCAGAAAAGCAGAAAGTGAGGCAACCAAATCATGAGGGAGATCCGAGGGGAGAGTCGAGAATACGGAAGGGAGATCAGAGCCAAGGAAGAGAAAAACAGGCAACCACAACCAGAAGGGGAAATCGAGAAAGAGAATAGTCAAGAAACGGAATAAGTCAAAAACAGAATAGACAATCAAGAA
The DNA here is from genome assembly GCA_021613375.1 of Megaleporinus macrocephalus. NCBI lineage: Eukaryota > Metazoa > Chordata > Actinopteri > Characiformes > Anostomidae > Megaleporinus > Megaleporinus macrocephalus. The sequence continues at coordinate 22,060,589 of CM038727.1, read as the reverse complement.
CACAGGAAAAAAGGCTCGGAATTGCAACAACAGGTTGGCAAAACTTCGCAAAATTAGTGCGTGTGTGTGAAGCTTATATGGGGTGAACTAAATGACAGTGAGCCGTGTGTATTTAGAATTCAGGTGAGGCTGAGCGTGGAAAAGGTGTATGATTGGCTTGAGGCGAACATGTGGGTGTGACGTCATCCGGATGTGCATTCTGGAAAATGGAGTTCGGAAGTAAGTCAGTGTCAAGAACAGTCGTATGCGTGACAAGTTTCAAAGTGTAATAGCCACTGTAATCGCTGTAATAGAGGTTAACCAGAGAAGATAGAAGTATTGTTTCAGTATGTGAAGCAAAAGATTAGGAACTGGAAGAGGCAACTAATGGTTTTGAAACACTTTCTGATGGGTCATTTTAGTTAAAGTTATAAGCCTTGATAAGGGCTAGGGTTAGTGTTATTGTCTTTAAGTTCTGCTGTTGTGGTCGAGTCAAGGAAAGAAGATCCCCAAAATCAACATTCTTGTAGTGCAGGGTGAATTTTCCCTGAAGCAAAATGTCCATCTGATGATCTGTTCCACGTCTTGACCTGCAACAGGTATCCAAGAAGTCAAGACGAAATTGCATATAGCGTGGTCATCCTAAATCACACACAGCTTTTCCTTTCAGCAAAAGGAAGAAAAAGGGAAAATTAAGAAAAAATACTATCAAGCAAATATGTTTTCAGCTATAATGACTCAATGTCATACTCATTATCCTCATTATACGGAAGGCTAATGGCCCATTTTAAGGTAACTACAATCTGCCCTTCAACCAAATATGCTGCTTGCGGCACAGCATCATACAATTTCTTTTGTTTAAGAACTAGAACATGCCAAGATGATTCAAGCTTATAGGACCTCAAATTGTACCAGGTCTGATGCTTCACAATAAACCTTAAGTGTGTCCCCGATAAACATTATTTAATGTATGTGTATGTACCTTTGGAATACCTTGTTGTGTCTGCTAACTGAACCAATGCACTGTTTAATATTCAATAAATTAAGCAGTACTGCAGACCCACGTGAGACACAAAAGACTAATTTTAAACAACTGAAATTATTCAATTAACGAGTGAAGAGCTGATGCTTCACATAGCACATATTTTTTTAAATAATGCAGAAAGTTTGTTTTAAGCTGTATGGTCATTCTGTAAAACTTCAACCAAATCCCAAATGGCTTCCTCTTTATTATTCAATGCACTTCTATATCATGAAAACTTAGACCCTAATTGAGCTTGTTAAATAGAGAGCTGTGCAACCTGTGGCTGAGCCCAAACTTTATTTTTACCGTTTGGAAGCAACAGTGTAATGGACTAATAGCATAATATTGTTATTATTATTATTAAATAGCATTATATATTTCATTATTATTGTTGTTGTTGTTGTTGTTACCCCGGCCAACTTGTGCTTTATTTAATGTTGCTCTTGATTCTAAAACTTTAATTATAAAATTAATTAGGTGTGAAATTAGGTATTTAATTAATCCCAAGTCAAATTTAGATTTGTAAATTATTTTACAGAAAGACCCCCGACTAACAGATTATTTTTCACATCTTGGAGGTTTTCATATACCTAAAAGTGCATAAGTGTATTTGTTGATAAGTTGTTTTTCTTATGTGCAAGAGAATAAAGTAAATCAGTTATATATAATTAGTAACTAAGAGAAGTTACATATGTTAGCCCTTAGAGAGTGCCTTTAGAGAGACAGACAGAAAACGGTAAATGTAGACAACCATGGATCCATGGATCTGTGTGGCTGGTGTAACAACTAATTAAAGTATATACTAAAATATATACTGTTGTTTATAAAGTTTTTTAGAAAGTGAAAAATTAAAATAAAGTTAAACAATTAAAACATTTATATTATGAGTGTGTTATGTGGGCATCCTTCATCTAGGCTCTCTATCAACAGCAGAGTGTGTAGCCTGTGATTATGTGAGTCAGGTGTGAATAGGGAGCAGGTCTTTGGGTAAAATTCTGTCATACAGGCCACTGCATATTCAACATGGCCCCTTATGGCAAATACTGTGAGAAATATAAATTTTTCCCTCCACAAAGATGGTCTAGACTATAAGAAGATTACTAACACTTTGAGTTCCAGGACGGGTTCCGCTCAGGAACAGGCCTCGTCAGGATCGACCAAGGAAGTGTTCAGTGTCATATCTGGAGGTTGGCTTCAATAAAGAGAGGCATGAGTGCTGCCAGCATTGCTAGAGAGGTTGAAGATGTGGGAGGTCAGCATGTCAGTGCACAGATTGTACGCCGCAGACTGCGTTAGCTCAGTCTGCATGGCTGTCGTTGCAGAAGGAAGTCTCCTCCAAAGTTGACGCATATGAAAGCCTGCACACAGTTTGCTGAAGACAAGCAGTCCAAGAGCAATATTACTGTGTCATGGTCTGGGGCTGCGGCACTGGGGTGCAGTGGTTCATTGAGGAAAACATAAATTCCAGCATGTACTGTGACATTCTAAAGAAGTTTTCACAAGATAGTAAGTCTATAGTGCTATACCAGCTGTACACTGACTATTCTCAGAGTTTAATTCATGTTTAATTTCTATGTTGTTGTCCCATGAACAGATATAAAAAAAAATATAAATTACCTAGAGCTAGTGGGACACATTAAGCAGGGATCTACTTTAAGTATGAAGGTGGATCTTTAGGGCAGGTTTAATGACCCCTGACCCCTTAAATTCATGACATAAATTAAATACATGGTTTGTTAAGGCTTTCTCTGAACTGCAGATCAGTGGAATTACAAGTCCAGCAAGAAGATTGTTGAATTTTAGGTTTGGACTAGTGTTGCCTAATATACTGTTACAGAAAATATTTCATGTTATTTTCATATTGTTGCATTATAAAATATGTTTTTAAAGTACTATTACTACTATCTTTTAACAAAATGTTTAAAGCCGGTTCCTAGTAACCCTCCATACTCATTAAAGAAGCCTCATAGCTACAAAATGAGTAACCTATATAGTCATACCGGTGACGCTACCAACGCAAGTTGCAGCCTAAAGTAACAGCTCTTCCAATGAACATTAACCCGGCCCTGTTAAACTAGCTGGAATAAACATTCATGATGATACGGACACTTGAGGCAAGAATGTCTACACAGGCACAAGATGGTGACGGGTGGCGGTTTGTGCTTTACCCACCCCCTCTCAAACTGTCCCTATGACTCAGTTTTGGGGTGCATATGCAACCTTACTCTGAGAAACTCACATATAATTCTACATCATTATATGGATACCTTCAACTCTAATGTAGTAGCACTATTAAAGAACAACTTATTTTACTTTCTCATCAAACTTAATTTAATAAACAGTTTAGAAAGTTTTCCCCATTATATAAAGGCTGTGTTTGTTGAATAAGGTAAAAAGTAACGCTTCAAATGCAACTACTTTTCCCACTTTGGTCCAGACACAATGTGGACTAACTCTTGCATCTGAATTCCAGTTGCCAGTCCAGACTATGACTAGGTTACTTCTAAGCAGATTGTATAATGCAGTGTAAGAATTACTCAAGACCTTCTGTAGTTATGTAGGCCTAGAAACATAATTGTTGTAGGCAACAACATTGTGTTATTGACAGAGCTTCTAGAAGTCTGCTTGCTTTTTACGACAGACCCATGCCCAATGACCAGATTTATGACAGTAGTAATACTCAGTGGACTTGTCTTTCTTCAGGTTAGAAATGTTCTGACTAAAAATTGAGGTAGACATCTTCTCTCTCTAAGTATATGTATAGATTCTTGGACATTGCATTGAGTCGACTAGTTGTCCAAATGCAGACAATCAGTTGTAAAGTCAGTGTTTTCACTGTTGTATTTATCAATACCAGAGTGACGCAGAAAAGTTCTTTAAGGAGTCAGAGGCAGTAGGAGACTGACGTTCCATTTGCAAGGCTTTTAATGCTTTAGAGCAGTGAAAAATAACAAAAAGAGTCTGTGAGGCAGAGAGAGTCCACTGGGACCGGGATAGGAGGACTTGGGGAAACGATTGTTGATTGCCGGTGGAGAGGATCTTCTCCCAAGCACCTCCGTAGGCGGCCAGGTGGAGCTGGGGCACCAGAATCAGTACTGAGGTCCTCACGGTGCGTGGGCTTCAGTTTGGGGCCTGTGTGGACAGGTTAAAGCAGCACGCCGTATGGCGACTTTAAGTCATGAGTCCGGGAGTCCGGGAGTCCGTGGTGACGCTGACCTCACTCCTCGGTGTCTGCAGCCGGGAGGCTAAGCCGACTGGAGGTGAGTGTGGAGGCCGGAGCAGGAGTCTGCTGGTTCTCTCGGGTTCCAGGGAGGTTGGTAGGACCCTGCTGCAGGAAGGCCAAGCTTGGTGAACCTGGGAACAGACCTTGGAAAGTACACCGGCCCAGAGACCACAGACAGGTAGGATCTGACCCTCACAGTCTCCGAATACTGGAAACAGAAACACAAACACTGAGACAACGCCACGCACTGAGGGCTAACATGCAGCGGCTGCTAACTAATCACAGGCAGGTGTAGGTGATGGTGGGGCGCTGAGAGGCGGGGCTTACAAGTTCTCCCAAACTGCTCACAGAAATCTGCAGCTGACTCTCCTTTTTTTTTGTCTGCACTTGGTGTAAACTCTTTGGACAGGTTGTCCAATGTCACTGCATCTAAAGGATGTGATTGTCAATGGCCTCATTTGAACTTGCCTTGTAACAGGCACTTCATCACTTGTGTGTGACCCATGCTTGGATTCCTCCTTAGAGGATAAATGGCTACTGCCACCAGAATGGTCAGTCTCACCCATGCAGATTGCAGCCAGTTGTGAATAAAGTCTGACTGATGCCAGATGACTTTCATCCTTTGTGTAACATGGCTCTCCTTGTGGGGTGACTATAGGTGGAGGACATTTAGACACTGATGTTTTTCTCATGCTTTCTGGACAGTAATAGCAGCTCTTTTATGCTTCCTATAGTCTCCCTCTAGCTCAGAGATCTTTGCCTTAGTTTCTTTTAACTTTTGCTCCATGGATTTCTACTTTCATCTCCAGTATTGTTTAATGACATAAAGGCATTCCTTAACAGATTCATGCTTGATGCCATAACCCAAAGCTGTTTTACAGAGTTGTCTTTTGCTCTTGAATGTTTGTTCAATATATCATCCATTACCTTTGCAAATGCAACCTTATAACATTCAGACAGATGACTGGACAATTAAAGCTCTTCAGTACATGTACCTTGTGATTATATTACAGCTTTCATTTTTTTGGGACATATGTTTCAGTTTTTTGAACAAATCTGCAGCAATATTTTTCTACGCAGTTATAGTTCAGTCTTAGAGGGTGGTTGAGATGGCTAGTCTGTTGTCCACACATTTTCTTTATTCTTCTCAGTAAGGGCTTCTTGACAGCTATACATCCTTTCAGACCTACAGTATTACATTGTTTTTTCACAGTGGAAAGATGGACAGATCTGAAATAAGAGTGAAGGCGAATGATTTAAGTACTGTATATCTAATAGTAGTTTTGGTGGTCTAGCAGGTGTTAAAGTTTTTGACATTTTTTTTCAATAAAATTGAATAAAAACGTAAATAAAAATGATTATTATTATAATTACCTCCGCTATTGGAAACTGTTGTTTTCCTATACCTTTCTTTATGGAAGTGGATTATATTCTAATTAAAGTCCCCAGCTGACAGATGATGAGACACAATTTCTTTATTGGAGAAGTACAAAACCAGCAAGAAAAAGGACCAGTTTGGTATATTCTCATTAATGCCACAAACTTTGCAGACAGAGTTTGCTAAGAAGCAGTCTGAGACACTGAGCAAGGTACTGTAGTCTTCTATTATTCATAAAACCTTTAATTATAAATAGTTCTATATCACAATCTAACAATTTAACTAAACTAATAATACTCAAATAATAATACACAATTTTGTTAAGCATGTTGTGTTACATCCAAAGTGCAGGCTTAAAAAAGTAAACGAACCCTTGTAATTAACCCTTTACTATAACATTTAGGTCCTCCTTGAACAGCATCACAACCATTTTCTGTAGCTGCAAAACAAGATGACCACAATGTTGGGGAGAAATTTGGTGTTTCAGTTTACCAGTAATTTGGGATGTCTTGCTTGTACAGCCCTATTTAAGTAATAGAATAGTGTCTGGATAGGGGAAGGTTAGGACGCTTGACTTGGCCATTCCAAAAGTCATTCTTGAGTCATTCTGTAGTTAATTAACTTGAGTGCTTTTGGTCACTGTCTTCTTTTGTCACCCAGTGTTTCTTCAGTTTGAGGTCATAACCTGCTGCCTTTACATTATCTTTAAATTCACAACAGTTCCCTTGTATTATCTGTCCATAAAACATGTTTCCAGAAGTATTGTGGAATGTCTAGGTAAATTTGGGCAGGCTCAGTGTTTTTTGTACAGCAGCAATTCTTAATCAGTGTTTTTCTAATAGTGGACACATGAACAAATGTTTTTGGAGTCTTCTGTAGGTCTTCTGCTAACCTTGGGTTGTTTCTCACCTCTTTTAGGACAGTACGTCTCCTCCTATGGAGATCAACAACAGTCCTGAATTTTCTATTTGTAATCAGTTTGTCTAACCATGAACTATAAACATGCAGGTGTTTACAAATGCTACTGTAGTCTTTTCCATACAATTTCAACTCTTTAATTAAAACACCTTTAGCTAATTAGCTGTTGGAGAAGTTATTAACACAAAGGTAGTGTAGTTTATTCTGCAGCGATACTTTGTTGATGGCTTGAAGAAAATCTCAGCTGACACCAGACTTTATTTGTAAATACATTGTGTTCAAAATGTAAAATGTTTTAGCAAGTTTGATATTTATATATATATATATATATATATATATATATATATATATATATATATATATATATATATATATTTATTATTTATCTTGTTCACAATCATATGAAATAAGGACTTATAGACAAAGGTATAAAAGACAAATGCAACTTAAATTACAACAATATTTTTTCTAATATATCAATAAATTGTGATTTCAAAATTATTCAACCGCTTAGTCACATACGTTATTAGTACTTAGAACAACTCCCTTTGGCAGTAACAATGACCTTCATACATGGGCTTGTATGCTGCAACTGCCTTCTTCAAGTCCCACCACAGATTTTCTATGGGATTTAAGTTGGGCGATTGTGATGGCCATTCCAGAATCTGTCAGTTTTTCTTTTGCAACCAAGCCATGGTAGAATTGGTGATCTCCCGGTAGCTAACTAAATTCATGGTACCTTCCACGCAGTGGAGACTCCCTGTATCTGAAGCAGCGAAACAGGCCCAGAGCATGTCTGACGCACCGTCATACTTCACAGTAGACGAGGTGCTCTTTTCTGTATAGACATATCGTTGACCATAGGCCCAAAAAGTTCCAATTTTGCCTCGTCGCTCGAGAGAACAGTATCCCAAAATCTTTGTGATTTGTCTATATGTTTATTGGCATACTGGAGGTGTACCTTGTTTTCTGGGCTCAAAACTAAGTACCTCCCTCAGGTGTCAGTCAGGTGTTCTCTACCTTTCGTTTCAGGTAGTGTAGAGCAGTCGCCCACAGCATCCTCTTTCTGCTGCGCCCAGCTAGGGTTTCCACTGTGCCTTTGGCTTTAAACTTGCGATTTATGCGTCCAGTTGTGTCTCTTGAAATGTATTTGCTATCTTTTTATATCCAAATCCTTGCTTATGGACTTCACCATGTTGTAAAGACACCATTAACAGTCTAGAAGGAGCTGAGTATCTCAGACCTTTTAAATCTGCTTAATTGTTGCTCATTATGGTTCTGTTCACATCTACAGGTGCTTTTAATGTCTGATTGAAAACACCTGATTGAAACCTCTTGTCATGCCCCTGTCTAAGTCCGTGTTTACGCTCTGTCATTTCTTTGTGCCTGTGTTTACATTTGTCATGTGCTCCTGAGTGCCCTTGCCCTTTCCATGTGCCCTTGCCCCGCCTCGTACACCTGTTCCCCATTAGTGTTTAGTCTTGTCACCTGTTCCCTCTCGTTATCCTGTGTTACTTATACCCTGTGTTTGCAGTCTGTCTTGGTTGGTCATTGTCTAGGTTATGTTGTGGTATGTCGTGTCGTGTTTTGGTTTCCAGTCTGTTTGCCTTTCGTTTATTTTTGTTTAATTAAAGATACTTTTTTACTTAAAAAGCTTGCATCTGTGTCCGATCCTGCTGCTGCCTGACAACTCTATTCTTCAGAGTGGTAATTTTTAAGGGATTGAATATTTCACAAAAAGGACACTTGTTGGAATATTGGAAAAAATTATTGTAATTTAAGTTGCATTTGTACAAGTCCTTATTTGATCATTATACAAGTCCTTATTTGATCTGATTGTGAACAAGATTAAAAATAAATGTCAAAATTGTTAAAATATTTTACTGTAGTGGGGCTTGAATTGAATTTTTAACTTGTATATAAGTTTAATTCACAATAGCAAGAATGGTGTCAAACAGATACATATTTCTAATATATCTGGTTGGAAATCTCTACCAATCTGAGCTTCTCCGACCACTGTATTGATAAGCCTGTTGTGTAAGTACACCAATTATTACCTATGTCGTCCTTGATCTGTGAGAAGCTAAATAACAGAAAGACAAAAAGGCCTTTCTCATGTATTGAGCTAGGACTCCTGGATTGTTTTCAAACATTTTCCATGTGCCTCGATCACGCCATCACCGAGGGCAGCTGTCCAGGGTGAAGGATGCTAAAGGATGGGCGAGCTCCATCACCTTTTGTTGTGGACAGCAAGCAACCACGTGGCCAGGGAGGCAAAGCACGGAAACACAGTGAGCTGCTCCGCCGGGAGCTCCTGAAGCTGCCAACCTGCAACAGGAAGCAGCAGAAGGGTGGTCAATCTCCCCTTTACATCAACGGGGCTGAAGTGGAGAGAGTCAGCAGTGTTAAGTTCCTTGGTGTTCACCTCTCTGATGACCTCACCTGGTCCCTCCACACCAATACGATTGTGAGATCTGCCTGTCAGCGTCTCTTCTTCCTGCGCAGGCTCAGGAAGTTTGGACTGCCTCCTGATCTCCTCACCAGCTTCTATAGATGCACTATAGAGAGCATTCTAACGGGCTGCATCACTGTCTGGTACGGCAGCTGCACTGCCTGCGACCGCAAGGCCCTAAAAGGAGTGGTGAGGACAGCAGAATATATCGTAGGCAACAAACTACCAGCCTTACAGGACATCTACCAGTCCCGCTGCCTGAGGAAAATCCAGAAGATCAGGTTAGACAGCGGTCACCCAGCACACGGTCTGTTCACCATACTGCCATTAGGCAGGAGATTCCGCAGCATCCAGGCCAGAACAACCCGCCTACTGAACAGCTTCTACCCACAGGCTGTCAGGCTCCTGAACAAACTGTGAGGCTGAAAGACCCCAATACCGTTCACTCGACCACTGCTAGATTGTACACTTTATATTATTTATTCTGATATCGCTGCTATGGACAATATCACTAAGTCACTTTAAATAGATTTATCTTCTTAGAACCTGCCTATGCAACATTTTTCACAGATGTCCTCCTGTATATCTTATGTATATATCTTGTGTATGTTTTGTATAGTCCTTTATATATTTCAGTTATAACTATATGTATACTTTCTAGCTTATTTTTACTTTAATATTGTCTATTTATTGTATGTTTGCACTGTTTAACATATATAATGCTGCCCTGCTGTAGAGTTTTATCTGCGCCTCACCCCAAGCATTTCAATGCATGTTATGTCCTGACATGATGTGCAAATGACAAATAAACTTGAAACTTGAAACTTGAACCCCCGAAACCCATGCTCTGACCATAAGTCCTCCCTGAAGGACTCCGGGAACTAGGAAAGAAGCCTGGGAGCCCGCGCTGCTTGCTACATTTTGATTTTTGCTAACCTTAACCCTAGATGCTAATCTGTGTAAAAGTGAGTGTAAAAATCATCTGCAAAATTCTGGCGAGATCAGTAACACTTTACTATTTGGCAGAATGATGGATAAATTTAGGTTTTGTGGATGCCACCAAAAGCCTGCCTATGGGAATGCATAGTGCAAAAAAGGTTAGTCAGTGAGCAATAATGGTCTTTTCAGGGTCAGGGCTCAACCACTTAATTTTAGTGAAGTTAATATCACAGCCTATAAAGACATATTAGACAATAATAAACGTCTAGCTTTGTGCATCAGTCTGTAAAAGAACAATTTCCTGTTTTAGCAAGATTGTACCCCTGTGCACAAAGTGAGTAAAAGCATTTTAGTCCGCTGGGGCTCCCAAAGGACCTGAACTGCAACTCTGCTTAGGAGGGAAAAAATTTCTGTCTCCAGTACACCGGCTAAAGGGTCCTCCTCTTTTTCCAAAGCTGTCCATCTGTTGAACAGGGCTGAAGCCTGTATCTCCTGGAAATCCTGAAGAGAACCTACAAATGTAGTGTGCACGCATGCTAATCAGTAACGGATGGCACCTGCAAGACTCAACAGCTCACTGTGACTGTTGGTCGAGGGGCTGCTTTGCGTAACAGACATAAGAGAAGGCATTTGATAGCAACACAAAACAAAACAGAAGTATGAAAAATATAACATTTCTCAACACATATACAACATTGAACATAGAGAAAAGAAAAAAAAAAGCCTGTGATTGGACATTAGTATTAAGTTGAACCAATGAAAACCAATGACTACTGTTAGAAGCCTATCAGAGCGACAATGAGAAATAGTTCTATGAAATGTCATAGACTCTGTTCCTCAGCAACCTTGATGTGTGACTGGTGTTGCTATTTTAACCCTTTTATTGCCAGATGAAGTAATGAGCTAATGTTTTTGCAGATTTTTTGCTGAATTAGTGGCTAAAAGGTGGTCAGAAATGGGTGAAATTACTTTGAAAATTGTCCTGATGTGTGAGTCATCTCGCTATTTTAACCATTTGTTTATAATACTAAGGCTAAAAGCAGAGAGGGTGTTTTTTTGAGCAGGATTTCTTACTGATGCTGGCTAGTCAGGGCCAAGTCTGCTGAATGTTTTAATATGTGAATCATATCTGTAGCTTAAAACGTTCTGAAGTCATACAGTCAATGCCAATAACTGTTCACTCTTTTAGACACTCCTATCTTGTTGGTTCACCTAGATAGTGGTAGTCACGATTTCTTATCAATGGTCAGAGGACACTGGTGGGTGGATGTTTTTGGCTGATACTTTTCTCATTCACTTTGTTTTGTTGTATGACCAAGATGTATATTTATAGAAAATATAGAATCATTGTAATTATAAGGCCTGAAACCAATATTATGTAGTAGCCCTATATTAATAGTGTAACCATGTGAGAAAATCCCTATACACCACTTGACTGAAGGGAAAGTAAATAAACTTCTATTGTGTGACATTTAATTGTAGCTGCATACCCTTTGAAATCATGCTATTTTAAAACATTTCCAAAATCAGTAACTCCCAACAACTGTGAATCAGTGAGCAATGTTAATATTATAATAGTATAAAGATAAAAGTAAGAAGCAGATATCAACTTCTCTGTACTCACTGCTTCCCAAAACTCAGGAGGCACAACATGCTAAGAAGAGCTCAAAGCTCAAAGTGAGGTTAGTATGTGTTTCTGAGGTAAAAAAAAAACAGTAATCCAACAGATGATACAGACATGTTGGATTATGATATGTTGATGCCCTAGGATAAATACAGAAATTATTGTACTTACTATTAGCTTCATTGCTTCTTGATGGTAAAAGTAATAACATATCTAAAATTAAATTAAGTTTATTTGTCACATACATAGTCTTATATGGTACACCCAGCAGTGAAATACTTTGACAACTGCCCACTCACATAAAACAATAAGATGATATAAAGATGGAATATCTGAAATATAAAAATGAGATACTAAGATATTTGTTACTTAAAAATGCAATGTGGAATGTTATTAGTTATATATATACTAAATCTACATAAATACATAAATCTACATAGATTTAAATTGACATTGGGTGTGGGGATAAATGTAGTTGACAAAGTGCAGAGTGCAAAATTTGCAAGGTAAACCTGCAATAAAATGCTGTGCTGTAAAGCAGTAGGTATTTAATAATTATCAGTGGTTAATGTTTACTGCAAACATCCTGTGTGATGCATGGGTAATAAATAGTTGTAGTTTTTGTGTTGGTTCAGAGCCTGAATGGCCTGAGGGAAGAATCTCCTCATTCTCTCAGTGTTTGGCTGAGGGAGCAAAAAGAGCGTCTCTGGTCTCAACAGAAAGAAGGGTCTATTATTGGGATGGCTGAGGGCCAAGATTTACAATCTTCCTGGCTTTGGTCCAGCACTGCTTGTAGTAGAAGATCTGCAGGTCAGTAGACTGTTTACAAAATAAACTGATGTTCCCTGCGAGGATTCAAAAATACCTAACGTACTTCTAATCTGTGCAATATTTAAAGAGTAATTAGAATTAGGTTCCATAGAATGAAAAACTGTATTTATATTGCCACATATGAACACAGAGAGTTCAGTACATAGACCTGACTTACTGTGAACCTCTAACTTTGTTGTTCCTCTTTTAAATACAAGTCCTGCGTTTATATAGAGTGGTAAAATAGGTCCAAACTAAACAGTTAACCATTTTCATACAGTTTCTTAGGAACTGTGAACAGTACATTGTTGATGTCTGTCTTTAAACAAGGCTAAAATTGGCTTCCTTTGCCAGCGTAATTGAAAGTTCTGTTCCACCTTTAAAGCTAAAGCTTGTTCAGGTGACAGAACGGAAACATTGGCCAAACGAGCTGACGGCTAGGAAACCAAGTTCAGCATCGCCATCTTTGAGAAGATCAGGGATGACTTTAATTCCAAGGTGTTGGTTTTCTCTGCACATTTCACTATGGGCAGTCTCACCTTTACTAGCTACTGCATGCATTCTATGGCACCTTTAAGGGAAGTATTTTAAGGAGAGGGCAAAAACTATAACAAAAAGTGTTTTTAGATCAGTTTGACTTTGTTCTGTATGTGTATTAACTGTATGCAGTTTGAGTGAGTACTCAAAAATCTGTTATGATTCATGGATGGACATAAGTGAGTAGACATAGACAGGTGCTATTGTAATACAGTGAAATTTAGTTCACGTATAAGTTTAAATTGAAAGTGCAGGGTGACTTAATGAGAGTAACAGCTCTGGGGTGCTGGCAGATTGCATCCAGTGAACTGTACTGCTGTCCTGATTATTTGCTGAAGTTTGGCTCGTTCTTGTGAGGTGGAGAAACCAAACCAGATGGTTATGGATGATGTGTAAATGGACTCGATAATTGTTGTGTAGAACTGGATTATAAGAATCTGCTTCAGGTTGAATTTCTTCAGCTGTCTCAGGAAGAACATTCTTTGCTATGCTTTCTTGGCTGTGGAGACCGTGTTTCTCTCCCACTTCAGGTCCCTGGATATAGTGATGCCCAGGAACTTGAGTGACTCTACAGTGGAAACCACAGAATTTGTTGAAATTGTTGATGTTGAGGGGGGCTAGGGAGGTATTTTGTGATCCAGGAGACCAGCTGCTGGACTTCCTTTCTGTAAGCAGACTCATCACCATTGGCGTCATCTGCAAATTTCAGGATCTTCACAGCTGGTTCCTTGGAGACACAGCCATTTGTGTATATACTAAAGGGGAGGGAGGAGAGCACACACCCCTGTGGTACTTCAGTACTGAGAGCCCAGAGATCTGATGTGTTAGTCATACTTGCTGTCTCCTTTTGGTTCGAAAATCCACAATCAATCAACAAATAGATTCTGGCACTGAAAGTTTTACATGCAGAATCTGCGGTACTGTGGTGTTAAATGCCGAGCTAAAGTCCACAAACAGAACTCTAGCATAAGGACCGTCGACATGCTGTAGCATGAAGTGCCTGGCATCGTTAACCTGAAGGGCTTTGCTGCTTTAATTCTTCTCTCCAGCTTGTATTTGGCCTCTTTATAGAGAATTCTGTCCCCTCTCCTGAATACTGCCTCCTTTTCCCTCTAAAGCTGTTTAAGTTAAGCTGAGAACCATGGTTTATTGTTGCTTTATTTCACACATGTTTTGGTTGAAATACAGCTGTCCTTGCAGAAACTGATTTATGATGTCACAGTGTCTGCATATTCATCCAGTCTGTCTGTCATTTGTTCAAACAGTCCAATCTGTGGATTCAAAGCGGCCCTGTAGCTTCTCAATATACCCACTGGTCCAGCTCTTTACTGTAGTAACAACAGGCTAGTTGGTTTTAGTTTCTGCCTGTATGTCGGTATGGGGTGGTCATATTTCTGGGCCCTTTTTTATACAACATGAACTATACTATTATTTGTCGTATAACGTGTAAACTCAAGAGAAAAAGAAAAAAGAGCCTGGACAGAGCTACTTAGATTAACCAGTTATAACTGATGACTACTGTTAAAGGCCTATCAAAGGGACAAGAATTTGATCTATGAAACTAGCCACTGTTAGCATTGAAAAGTAACATTCATGTTATCTAACCATAGTCAAAGACTACTATAAGAAGCCTACAGTGATCTGTTAAATATGAGAATAACTCATACTTTATGATGTAGGTGAAGCAATGATTAAATAGTATAATTAAATAATTCAAGTCTGCATAAGCAGCAGCATCATCAGGAAGATAAGTGGCATGCATTTGATGAGTGGCATGCAGTCTGACCAGCAGAAAGTTCTTCTGAAGGCAGAAGAGCAGGGGCACCACGTAATGGTAGACAGCAGTTAGTTCTGTTAGAAGTGACTGAGAACAGTATATAGCAATAACATGCAGCAGTGGCTCCAGCAGGCCAAGCCATAGCAGCATAACTAAAAGGGAGATCCAAAAGGTGACAAAGACGTGAAAGCTCGTTAAGATATAAGCACCCCTCTGCTTCACAGTCAATAAACTTGAGTAAATGCGTGAAAGCAGAAGAACGACAGTACCAGTATTACAAGTTTACCATTAGATTTTATGTCAGTGACCCCCAGATCTATACCTGTTGTCTTACGAGAAAGTAAATGCCTAGGGCTAAACAAATAAAGTTCAGCTCTGTGTTTTCCGCTCAGGGGTCTTTGAAACCCACCAGTTTACATTGTCACTCAGAAACTAAACACATCTAGAGATCTAGCACTCAGTAACTTTCTTGTGATGTCATTTAAAGTCTCTTACACAAGGCCGTTATCACATTTTTAAAGCTATACAGCGCCATTTATTGTGCCTTTGATATCAAAAGTATGCAAGTAACAAGAGTATTTAAAGTAGTTTATTAAAAATCAAGAAAACAAAAGTTACTCCAAAGATTACAGCAGTGAATTAGATCTGCCAAGATCGCTCTCTTTGAACTGAATGATAGTAGAAAATGCACAGCGCAGAATAAAATGTTTTCCATACAACTCACTATAAGAAGGAAAGCGCAGTTTTAAACGAATCCATAGAATTAAACACAACACTGTTATTGTCCTTTGTTGGTTTTACATGCATTGTTTATTGTGCACTGGCATAAAACCGCTATGATGAAGTAAATCATAACTTTTAAAAAAACATAATACCTTGTACACTAGAAGACAATCTCTTAACTCAGTCAATACTTTACAGTAGAACAGGAGAACAAAACAACTCTGGTGTATAGGAGTGCTTATAGAACAGGAGAAATTTGTCTATAAAATACTCAAACCCTTTGCACAAGAACATAATGTATAAGAAAATCAGCAGACACTGTATGCTAGGACGGACTATTCTATAAACAACTTGTTACACAGACACAAATACTATCCGTAAGTTCAGATGCGACAATGAAATCATTTAGCTTTACAAAACAAAAAGGCTGGTTGTTAAAAAAAATCTCTAAAAAGAGAGGCATGTTTTTTTAAATGTAAAGCAGAAAGCATCCTGACTCTACCTGCATGAAAGGTAGCATTGCATCTCTGTAGTCTTCCCCTCCTCTTTCATCTCCAGGGCAGGGCAGCAGGGTAGCACAGCAGCACCAGAAAACTATTTTGAGGTAGTAGTAGATTGTAGTCTATGATTGGAGTGGGGTAATAAGTCACTGAAGTATAACAGAGGTGTCAGGTAGTCTCCAGATTGTGTTGCGTCTCTGCTGATGCTGCCAACCTTCTTCTTTAATCCACTGGCATACACACTGTAAATGTCGGGGAAGTTGGTCCCAATTATCCATTTGGCCACCCTGGCCACACATTGCAGATCCTTCATCTCAAAGTCTGTGCAGCTGAAATACCACACAATCATGTTGATGGCTATCTAAGATTTGACCATCAATCTGATGGCCATCTAAGAGACTGTGCTGTGCTACAAGAATCTAGAGCAGCAATGAGAGCAGGGATACATATCATTCTAACTCATAAGACCAGGCTTGCCTTCTAAAACAGACAAATAGACAAATTATCTACATACATTATCTAGCCCACACTGTTTTCAGAGCACCACTTGGACAATTAGCAAGTTAGTGAAAATAACCTGCTATAGAATTTGGCACCATGTCAAACTAGGATAGTTTGCATTTGTTAAGATAGTTAAATTAATTTTCAAGTCAAGAGGCTTTTGTCATTCCATCTATTTACAAGTACACAGTGGAGTGAAATTTCGTTCCTCCAGGAATGTGGTGCAACATGGAACAAAGAGTACAAAGTGCAAATGTGCATACACAAGTTTTAACTAGAAACAATATATGTGATAAATTAACAGACAATAAACACAGTAAGCAAACAGGACAGTAAGCAGACAGGACAGTAAACAGACAGGGGAGTGCAGCACAGCACTCATTTCTGAACACGAGGTAGTGAATAAAGTGCAGAGATATTTAACAAACTCTGTGAGTTTATGCAGTCAGAAAACATACATACACACAGCAGTTACTGAGGTAGTACTTGGTAGGGGTAGAAGTAAACACAGTGACAGCAGCAAGTAATCAGACAGTGAAAGTAGAGCATCAAAAGAAGTGTGTGCGTAAGTGTAGAGTATGAGTGTAAGGGGGTATTCAAATCAGTCCCTGTGAGCAGTAAAAAAAGTCTTTGTGAGGGATGTATGGGGTCATCCACAATGCTGGTGGCTTTGCGGTGTGGAGATCCTGATGATGATCTCAGCTTTCCTCACTATTTGCTGATGGGTCTTGCGGTCAGAGGCGGTGCAATTCCCAAGCCAGTTGATGATGCAGCTGCTCAGGATGCTCTCTACAGTCTCTCTGTTGAACATGGTAAGGATGGAAGGGGGAAGTTGAGCCTTCTTTAGTCTCCGCAGGAAGTAGAGGCACTGTTGGGCTCTTTTGGTTATGGAATTGGTGTTGAGGGACCAGGTGAAGTTCTCCGTGATGTGCACACCGAGGAACTTTGTGCTCCTGACGATTTCCACAGCAGAGCCAGTAATGTTTGGGGTGGGTGCTCACCTCGCCCTCTTCGGACGTCAACAACCATCTCCTTAGTTTTTTCCACATTTTGAGACAGGTTGTTGGTTCTGCACCAGTTGGTTAACTGCTGCACCTCTCTGTACACTGACTCATCATTCTTGCTGAACAGACCCAACACAGTCGTGTTATCAGCAAACTTGATGTGGTTTGTACTGTATTTTGCAGTACAGTCGTGACTGAACAGTAGTGGACTGAGCACACAGCCCTGAGGGGCTCAGTACGGCAGTGCTGGAGATGTTGCTACCAGTCCTGACTGATTGAGATCAGTCAGGAAATCCAGCACCCAGTTACAGAGGGAGGTGTTCAGGCTCAAGTTTTCTGATTAGCTGCTGGGGGATCCTGGTGTTGAATGCTAAACTGAAGTCTATAAACAGCATTCTGACGTAGGTGTCTCTCTTGTCCAGGTAAGTGAGAGCGAGGTGAAGCGTGGTGGAGATGGTATCGTCTGTTGAGCAGTTGGGGCGATATGCAAATTGCAGTGGGTTCAGTGAAGAAGGGAGCTGGTCTTTAATGTGCCTCATGACAAGCCTTTCAAAGCACTTCATCATGTCATTGAGGCAGAACACAGTAGATTTCTTTGACAAAGGGATGATGGTGGTGGACTTAAAGCACATTGGAACGACTGCAGTGCTCAGAGAGATGTTGAATATGTCTGTGAGAATGTCAGCCAGCAAATTCTCTGAGCACTCTGCCCGGTATGCTGTCAGATCCTGCAGCTTTTCGTGGGTTGACATTGTGTGGAGTTCTATGCACATCAGGAGTTGACGCACATAATACCATAGTGCCATGCTGTGCTCTAAACCGAGCATAGAAGTTATTAAGCACATCTAAAAGGGAGGCATCACTGTCACATGCAGGTGGAGGTAACTTATAGTTTATGATAGTCTGGATGCCCTGCCAGATAAGCCTTGTGTCAGCAGTGTTTTGAAAATGTTCATGGAATTGAGTGGGCAAGTTTAGCGTCCCTGATTGCCTGGGAAAGCTTGGCTCTTGCTATCCGTATGCTTCTTTTGTCCCCTGACTTGAAAGCCTTGTCACTGGTCCTCAGCAGCATTTTGAAGAAAATGTAAAGTTACTTAGTATTATTATCAAAAAGCATGAAGATACATTAATACATTTTCATAACTGCTTCTTGGCACTTGGCCAAATAAAAAGTTTCCACCCCTAGTATTTAACAGACCGTCCCAAACTACACAGCCCAGAAGTGGTTCCTTTCTGTTTTTGTTTACAAGCCCCTTCCTCATTTTTGCCTCCTAAAATAGAAACGGGAAGGTAGAGGCAAAATTTCATCTTTGCTCTGTCAAACACAGCATGGGTCAAGGCCACCATCTTTATGAACTACTTTGTGCTCAGAGCCACGGGTTGCAGCCTTTAATCATGTTCAGTTGCTGCCTGAAAGGATCCTAGGCTTGTAAATCCAGAGTTTATACTGAGCCCATCCTAATCTAAGGGAGAATCTCTTTTTTAAGTTTTATTCATAATCTTGAGCTGAATCTCTCCTGTAAGGAAATTGGAGAATTTTTCCAGCGAGCTGCCATTATTCCAGACCTTGCATTTGTTAGTACTAATTGCTTGTTAGTACAACAAGTCAATAAATAAGCAGTGGGAGACCTTGCATGATCTAAAGGAAATTTACTGTTACCTTTTATCTTCTCTCCTTATAGTCATGCCATGGAAAGTGGGATGGTTTCTTTGAACATCCACCTCAAATACATTTTTTGCGTTTCAGGCCAAGTATAAACAGGAGGGGAAGAATAAACTTTCCGGCAATCTCTATTCACTGATGCCGGAGACCTTGGCGACCCAGCATGCCAAAGATGTCTATCAACTCCAGAGTGATGTGAGTGTGAATAACTCTATTATACACACAGACATACATTTTCATTTTACACATTTTCAGTTACAGTAAATGTCGTCAAGCTGCCGGTCACAATAAGCATGTGTATATATATATACATCTAAAATCAGTAAATGGAAGAAGTTTGGAACCACCGGGACTCTTCCTGGAGCTGGCCGCCCAGCTAATTTGAGTGATTGGGATAGAATGGCCTTATTATGGGAGGTGACCAAGAACCCAAGGGTCACTCTGACAGAGCTTTAACATTGTTCTGTGGAGAAAGGAGAACCTTCCAGAAGGACAACCATTTTTGCATCACTCCACTAATTAGGCCAGACGGAAGCCACTCCTCTATAAAAGGCACAAAATAGCCTGCTTGGAGTTTGGCAAAAGGCACCTGAAGAACACTCAGACCATGATCATGTGTAGTGCATGTGACAGCAATCTCCCATGTTGTTTATATGTCTGGGCTGTGGGGTAGGGTGGCAAGACAGAAGCCTTTTCTAAAAACGAGAAACATTCAAGCCCGGCTATGTTTTGCCAAAACCTACATCAAGTCTGCCAAAAGTATGTGGGAAAACTGGGGATGTTGCAGTCTGACAAATTTGGAGCGCTTGCTGTCATAAGGTCAAAGGGTACTTAAACAAAGATTATTTAATTACATTTGTAATTTTACAGATTATGAGTCACATTAAAGGTAGAAATGGGTTGTCTGCTTTCTTAAATGACAAAAACCTGTAATTTTAACAGGAGTGTGTAGACTTTTTATATACACTATAAGGTAGTAAAAAGTAATATAAGCTTTTATATACAAATGATACAGCAAGATTGTGCTGGAATTATGAGTAGTAGTGTTCGGCATGTTCATGTAACACACTGTGTCACACTGTATAAAATTTATAATTTGGAAAAATGTATTAGGTAAATTACTCAGGTTTGTAGCTGTTTGTACAACCTCTGGCAAAAATTATGGAATCACAAGCTTCGGAGGATGTTCATTCAGTTTATTTTGTAGAAAAAAAGCAGATCACAGACATGACACAAAACTAAACTCATTTCCAACGGCAACTTTCTGGCTTTAAGAAACACTATAAGAAATCAAGGAAAAAAATTGTCACAGTCAGTAACGGTTAATTATATAGACCAAGCAGTGGTCAATATGGAATTACTCAATTCTGAGGAAAAAAATTATGGAATCAACCTGTAAATTTTCATCCCCAAAACTAACACCTGCATCATATTAGATCTGCTCTTTAGTCTGCATCTAAAAAGGAGTGATCACATCTTGGAGAGCTGTTGCACCAAATGGACTGACATGAATCATGGTTTCAACACGAGAGATGTCAATTGAAACAAAGGAGAGGATTATCAAACTCTTTAAAGAGAGTAAATCATCACGCAATGTTGCAAAAGATGTTGGTTGTTCACAGTCAGCTGTGTCTAAAATCTGGACCAAATACAAACAACATGGGAAGGTTGTTAAAGGCAAACATACTGGTAGACCAAGGAAGACATCAAAGCGTCAAAACAGAAAACTTAAAGCAATATGTCTCAAAAACAGAAAATGCGCAACAGAACAAATGAGGAACGAATGGGAGGAAACTAGAGTCAACGTCTGTGACCGAACTGTATAAAAAAACACCTAAAGGAAATGGGATTTACATACAGAAAAGCTAAACAAAAGCCATCATTAACACCTAAACAAAAAAAACAAGGTTACAATAGGCTAAGGAAAAGCAATCGTAGACTGTGGATGACTGAATGAAAGTCATATTCAGTGAAAAATTGCGAATCTGCATTGGGCAAGGTGATGATGCTGGAACTTTTGTTTGGTGCCGTTCCAATGAGATTTATAAAGATTACTGCCTGAAGAGTGCAGATTTCCACAGTCATAGATGATATCGGGCTGCATGTCAGGTAAAGGCACTGGGGAGATGGCTGTCATTACATCTTCAATAAATGCACAATTTATGTTGATATTTTGGACACCTTTCTTATTCCATCAATTAAAATGTTTGGGGATGATGAAATCATTTTTCAAGATAATAATGCATCTTGCCATAGAGCAAAAATTGTGAAAACATTCCTTGAAAAAAGACACATAAGGTCAATGTCATGGCCTGCACATAGTGCAGATCTCAATCCAATTGAAAATCTTTGGAGGAAGTTGAAGAAAATGGTCCATGACAAGGCTCCAACCTGCAAAGCTGATCTGGCAACAGCAATCAGAGAAAGTTGAAGCCAGATTGATGAAGAGTACTGTTTGTCACTCATAAAGTCCATGCCTCAAAGACTGCAAGCTGTTATAAAAGCCAGAGGTTGTGCAACAAAATACTAGTGATGTGTTGGAGTGTTCTTTTGTTTTTCTTTATCATGATTCCATATTTCTTTCCTCATAATTGAGTGATTCCATATTTTTTTCCCTCTGTTTGGTCTAAATAATTAACCGTTACTGACTGTCACAATTTTTTTCCTTGATTTCTTAGTGTTTCTTAAAGCCAGAAAGTTGCCATTTGAAATTACATTAGTTTTGTGTCATGTCTGTGATCTGCTTTTTTTTCCTACAAAGTTAAACAACTCAATGAACATCCTCCGAGGCCAGTGATTCCATAATTTTTGCCAGTGGTTGTAGTTCTGAGTAGCCTTGCAGTGTCAGCTTAAAGGTTACCTAACAGGGCTAAACTTTTGGCCAAAAAAAAGTAATTAAAGAAGTTCAACATCTTCAGCACCTAACACTGTGCAGCGAAAGCAGGTTGATAATAAGACCAATGCAGTCTCAGTATAGAAAATTAACCATTGAGAAGTTTTATTGTCATATGTAAAAAGTACAGTGTATTATGTACAATGAAATTCATTTTTGAATGTTTATTCTTAGACTAGCAAATTAACATTCAAAACCATGCAACATTAGAATAGTGATATAAAAGCTAGAAGTGACATATGACAGGCAAGCAAATGGGCAGACTAAGCAGTACAAGGAGGAGAACAATGTAGTTGCAGAAGTTTCATGATTATCAGGGACTCTGTGATGCTGTAAGGTAGCCCTTACACAACACCAGCAAAGATAGTAAGAGAAAATTAAAACCCTGCCCCTTAGTCTCTCACTTTGACCAATCAGCGTTGAGTATTGCGCATGAATTCCTGCCCTTAGTCCCTCCCCTCGACCAATCAGCATTGAGTATTTTACAGGAAGTGTTTGTGTGTTAGCTAGCTATATGACACACACACCTTAAACACCCCTTAACCCCCCATATTTTACCTTCTGATAATTTGTTATAATAGACAGATTGGTCCCACAGTCTGCATTTGTGTGTGTTAGTTAGCTAGTTAGCTGACATACAGAACGCCCCTTGAACAGACCTTACACCCTCTTCCTCTAAATATCGTTGTTATCCACTGAGAAAACTTCTGGACTTGATCTTGGACCTCAGAATGAATTGTGAGGTTGGTACAAGCGTAGCCTGGATTTGGAGTTACACACAAGATTAAAGTGGAAAAACACATTACAGGCTGATCCAACTTTGATGAATGAGGCTCAGTATTGGGTGTGGCCTCCATGTGCCTGTATGCCCTCCCTACAACGCCTGGGCATGCTCCTGATGAGGTAGCGGAGGGTCTCCTGAGGGATCTCCTCCCAGACCTGGACTAAAGCATCTGCCAACTCCTGGACAGTCTGTGGTGCAACGTGACGTTGGTGCATGGAGTGAGACATGGTGTCCCAGATGTGCTCAATTGGATTCAGGTCTGGGGAACAGGCGGGCCAGTCCATAGCTTCAATGCCTTCATCTTGCAGGAACTGCTGACACACTCCAGCCACATGAGGTCTAGCATTGTGCTGCATTAGGAGGAACTCTGGGGCAACCGCACCAGCATATGGTCTCACAAGGGTCTGAGGATCTCATCTCAGCACATGGAGTGCTGTGCGGCCCTCCAAAGAACTGCTACCCCACATCATTACTGACCCACTGCCAAACCGGTCATGCTGAAGGATGTTGCAGGCAGCAGATCGCTCCCCACGGTGTCTCCAGACTCTAGACGTCTGTCACATGTGCTCAGTGCTTTCATCTGTAAAGAGCACAGGGCGCTAGTGGCGAATTTGCCAATCCTGGTGTTCCCTGGCAAATGCCAAGCATCCGGCACGGTGTTGGGCTGTGAGCACAACCCCCATCTGTGGATGTCAGGCCCTCATACCATCTTCATGGAGTTGGTTTCTAACCATTTGTGCAGACACATGCACACCCTCCTACGGCCTCCTCCATGTCTCATGGTGTACTGGCCTGTCTTTTGGTAGCATCTCCAGCCTCTGGACACACTGACAGACACAGCAAACCTTCTTGCCACAGCTCACATTGATGTGCCATCCTGGATGAGCTGCACTATCTGAGCCACTTGTGTGGGTTGTAGAGTCTGTCTCATGCTGCCTTGAGTGTGAAAGCACAACCAACATTCAAAAGTGACCAAAACATCAGCCAGAAAGCATAGCTACTGAGAAGTGGTCTGTGGTCCCCACCTGCAGAACCACTCCTTTATTGAGTGTGTCTTGCTAATTGCCAATAATTTCCACCTGTGGTCTATTCCATTTGCAGCATGTAAAATTGATTGTCAATCAGTGTTGCTTCCTAAGTGGACAGTTTGATATCACAGAATTTTGATCTACTTGGAGTTATATTGTGTTGTTTAAATATTCCCTTTATTTATTTGAGCAGTGTACATATAATGCATAAGGTGCATTTACCGAAATATCCACCCTAAAAGTCATATTTACTGAGAGATCAACCCTAATTCAACACAATTAGCCAATTAGTGAATACATAAAGAAAACAGCTGAGGGGTTATTCAAAAGAAAACTAAAGAAGGGATATTCAAACCTAAAGTTTGACACAAGTTTAGATTTTCAAATCTAGTTTTTTATTTCTTAAATATTAATTTATCCTCGGTCACCGCCTATTTTGCGGTGGGCCTGGGCCTCTTTCACATTAATGGTGAACATTTCTGACATACCGCGTCAGTTATGATTCAGCTGTTCTTAACATTTTACTAAAAACTGTCTAGTATAAAATATTGACTGGTCTTCACATTTATGGTCAGAACAATTGGAATAGTATGTGTACCTGCACATGTATTTTTTTGGTATGTGAGTTTCCTTCTGACACTCTTAAATTAGTTGACAAATGTCTCCAAATGATGTGTTCTAGTAATTATATTATATAGATGCTTTAAATAAAGCCAAAAGAGGATGTGTTCTCAGAGGACTATCCCACAGATCTCCATATGCTCGTAATGAAGACCGTTATCGAAGATACAGAAAATAAGATGAACCTGGTAGACAGTAAGTATTCTTCAGGTCGTTAAAGTGTTTAAACTCCTTGTCATTATACAGATTGTCAAGAATTAAAACACCAGCTTTTGCCCAGGAAGAAAAGATAAAAGGGTTGTCTCCTGTCATTAGCAAAGTATTATGCCAAATTGGGGAATGTTTATGAAATTTTAAATTGATCCATATTATTATTTGCCTGCAGCCACACCTTCAATGTATCACTGAATATAGAGCCCAAATATAATCTCGCCTTTTTCAGATTATTTCTGTGAGGGCAAGTCTTCCAGTCTAAGGGGCTCAACAATTTTACTTTCTTGATCGCATCATGATGTCATAGAATGCGGGTCAAACCACTTCCTTATGTAGCGGGTCATTCGCTAGAGGGTTGATTTGTACTTTTAATTTGATTAATTAATTTATTAACTAATCAATTTGGGTTAATTAAAGTTAAGATCAAAGGGTTACTCGATTTCAAGTGAATTGTCTGAATCACAACAATACTCAATTACTCCAAGGTTGGGTGCAACCACTACCACTTTATTATAAGAAAATCACAGGATAACTGGAAGATCCAACAACACAAATGATTGTCTAAGCACACAAGATCGGATATAGGGACTAAATGATGAATAAGTTTACTCAGGAATAACGTAGTCCCGCTTAAGGAGCTTCGGGGGAAGTCGTCTAACGAAACTGTTAGATATCGCTGAGGGACTAAACTAGTAAAAGGTAAGTTTACTAAACTTGGCGTCAACACCTGAGCTCCGAAAAGATAGTCACTCTTACTCAGCTGCTGTGTGGCCTCGGCCGCGGGTGAGTTGCTGGAGTCGGAGCGTGGATGCGTTCGGAACCCGGAGCTGGCGTCTGCGGCCTTGCGGTGTCGTCTGCGGGGCGGGACTTCTCCCTGGACCCGGGGACGATTCTCCGTGCGGTTGCTCGAACTGGTTGTAGGGTTCGCCGGGTCTTCTTCCTGGCGTGACCTGGTTCTCTGCAGCGGCTTGTTTCACTAGCCTCGCAGGAATCGGTTCTCGCTGGGTTTCACTCGACTCTTTGTTCGAATCTTCCTCTGGAATCGGCTCGTAGGTCGGAACAGCTGCGCTGTAGCAGGGTGCTGTGAAGCTCGAGGTTTTGAGACCAAGTTCTCTCTGGCTAAATAATAGTAACTAGGAAGTTTAACTACAACCCTGAGTTATAGGTCAAAGACAACTCTCGCTGGCCATGCGATAGTTAATCTAAGTTAACTCAGGTGACAAAGGACTTTGGTTAAAACAAAAGAAAAATAAAACGCGCGAACAACAAAGAATTCTGCAGATTTGAGCGGTGGAAGCACGCCGAGTTGGAGGTCTCACGTTTAGAAGTTCTGGTCGTTGGTTGAATTGCTTCCAACTCTCTGCGTCTTCCCTCTCTCTCTCGCTCTTTTTTCTCTTCTTTTCCTTCTCTTCCTTCTAACTATTTCTTCGGCTGCGCGCCGTTTGTTTATCTGGAACCTGGACTCCTCCCTCCAGGGCGGGGTCCGGCCGGGATTGGCTACCGCTATACAGGTGGATTCTAGGCTACAACTCTGATTGGCTGTGAGTTTTCCTAAGACTTCCCCCACAATAAACAAGTTTTTTTTCCTATCACGAAAGGGAATAAAATGATTAAACTGGTTTTCTAAATAGAACATTATTATAACCAGTGAAGACAAAGCTTATAAGTACAAACTAGGTATAAAAGAAAAGGAACTTTTACAATGGAAAGAAAAACCTTGAGAGGAACAAGTTACAAAGCTCATAGACTTTAGTAATTTTTCATGAGATTTGATGAGTCCGAGTTTCTCTGCTAGCGTTAGGATATTCAAGAAAGGCCTGCAGATTAACACGGATGAGGTACCAATTTAAACCTTCGGTACACTGATTTCAAGAGTCTTAGTATACAGAGGATAGGGTAGGATACAGTAAAACAGAAAGCCCACACACATATTAGTTTTAACTGCATTTCAGAAGGCTGTGGTTGAAGTGTCTTTACCCACAGAATTTTAACATGATTTTAGATGTCTACAGTCCCATATACTCAACAGAATAACACAACTGGGTGCCTTTATACAAAGTCCAGGACTTCATCAGAGTCCGTGAAGTGACCGTTGCTCGACCCTGCATATCCGAGTGTTGGCATCAGGACTGGGTTAATTCTGCAGAGAAGAGGGTAATTTTGGAATGCAACATCCGAGAGGGATGTCTGACGCATGGTTAAGTTCAACTAACTGTCCTGGGGATGATGATCCCTGCGGGATCCAAATGTTTAGTGTAGGAATTAAAGTTCTGTATGGTAGGAGTCCTGTATATGAGTCTCCTCCGTGAGTCAGTTACCTCTTGACCTTCCCCTAATGCTTATTGCAGCTGGGGTGAGAGGGTCAGACCCAGGAATCTTCTTGTTTGCTTATGTAGATTGGTGACTGAGGTTTTTTATGGCATGGGAGGCCTTTCTTGCGTTAGAGCAGGCGCTAATGGGTTTAACGGCTGGTCCCAGGCTAGTGGGGTTAAAAAAACTGTCCCTGGGGTCTTTATCTACAGGCCAGGCATAGTGTAAAACTAGTTTTATGATGACTCTCCAAATGCTGGCCTCCCCCCTGGAATTTCCGGTCGGGAGGGGGGTCTGCCTTGTGTCAGGTCATGAGGGCTAAATCTTTTGAATGAAGAGAGGTCCACAACACTTATGTGCAATAACTGAAGAGATAGATAAAACTTGAAATGAAGACGCCCCAGAACTCCCAAATCTTTGGACTGTTGAAGAGAAGAGAATTTATTCTGGGTCTTTTGCCATTCCAGAAAAACTACACACCTCATCCAATGTCTTAAAAAAATGACAGGGGGAGACAAATGAATCATTTTATCCCCAAATGATTAAATCCTGAAGTTTACCAGCAAGGTCCCAAGAGTCAGATTGTAGATTCAGGGGCATCAACATGGATTTAGCCCAGTTAATTTTGTACCCAGAGAAAAGGACAAAGTTCTCAAATAAGTTGAGCACTTTAGGAACTGATCGGTCAACATCAGAAAGATAAAGAAGAATATCATCGGCATATAGAGAAATGACATGCTTGGAATTTTTGATTGGAACTATATCCTCAATTTGCCTGATGGCTTGTGCCAGTGGTTCAAGAGATAGAGCAAACAATGCGAGGGACAAAGGACAGCCTTGCCTGCTAAAGCATCTGAATCATATGAATGAAATTTGGGCCAAAGCCAAATCGCTTCAAGACAGACCATAAATAATTCCACCCAAGGCGATTAAAAGCCTTATAGCAGCACAAAGCTCAGTTAAATGAACATGATCCAAGACTTGAAACAACCTTCGCATATTGTCAGGAGCTGATTGGCCTGGAATAAATCCTGTTTGACAATGATGAACAAAATTAGAGATCACTGAGTTGAGCCTGACCGATAGCATTGGCATATATCTTTAGATAGGAGTTAATCAAAGATATCGGCCCATAGCTATCACATTCATATGAATCTTTCCCCTTTATAAGCAATAGAGATATCAAGGCAACATTCTGACTCTGTGAAAAAATCCGACCTCTAAAGCGTACTTAACTAAATCCCAAAAAATTGGGGCAATCAGATCCCAGAGTCCCAAAAGTAGTTCTGGAGGTATGCCATGTTCAGATCCTTTACATAATAAAAACAAGCTGTTTTTTGTCACTATAGTGAAGTTGCTCTGGAATTTAGCTGTAGATACCTTGGGAAAACCATGAAGATTTTTTAAATAATTTTCCATTTAAATTTTTTTATATGGTTTAGCCTGCAGTTTAAAATGAAATGAGTCAGTTCTGCTTCCTAACATAAAAGTTATCACCTTTGAGGAAGCATCAGAATGTTCAGAAAAGAAAATAAAGCAGCAAATTATGTGCAAAAGAACCTTTCCTTCAGGTTGTCAGAAGAGTGTATTTATATATTTTGGTTTCAGTCATGAATTCTTGTTTTAGTTTATCTTGTGTTTGATACTACTGTACACAATATGTAATTCATTTAAAGTTGTTTAATTTTAAACTATCTATAAAGATAATGTAAACAAGGCTCTTATAACAAATAAGTAAAGACCTGACATATGGCGCTAGGTTTTAAGATTTTGTTTTGTTTAGTTTTCTTTTATTTAGATCAAATATAAAGAGAAAGGGAAGAAGATCCTTTCCTCCACTCTCTACTCTACACTGCCAGAGACCATTGAGACTCAGTTTGTTAAAACACTATCTGAACTACAGAGCGAGGTGAGAAATGTGTACACTCAAAAATATTTATATACATATATGTAATTTCCCTAATGTCATTGGAGGTCATGAGCAAGCCACCAGAACATAACTGTGCCAGGCTGATTATTCCTCTTTGCTTCTAGGCTGTGAATACGAAGACTTGTTATTTTTAAAAAATGTGGGATTGTTCCATAAAAGAGATTGTTAAGAGGTTAATTAAAAAGTTCCACCAAACATTCAAGGCAGTATAGTGTTGTATATATAAAGATTTTTTTGTTTTAGTTTAGTTTGGTCTATGAATGGAATACTGTTTGTCTATAAATTAAATACTTTCAATATGTGGTACCTGAATTAAACTGTTCTCAGTGTCTAACCACAGTTGGTTTGTAATAAATTTGTCCAATGTCTAATATAAAGTAGTTGAAAAAAATACTATAAATCTGGTGCTCCAAGACCGTCAAAAGGCCCAGGTTTGCAGAGTGTGGTAAATTTGATTTAAGGCTTTCAGCGCTTCCAGTAACACTTCCAGTATCCAGTGATTATGCTGTTAAATAAGGGAAACAACCTGTTTCCTGGTGGAGTAATGGATCAAATTGACTGTTGAGTTGCCGATTAAAGATAATGGTAGTTCATTCTATATTTCTAGAATACTTTCGATTTCTTGTAGTAAATGGACATTAAGTTTATACAAATTATTTATGCTTGAGGAAATATGAACACCAAGACATTTAATGGATTCTGCTACAGAAATTCACATTTTTGACCAATTAATGAAATAGCTAGAACCCTAGCTGTAGTTGTTCTGACAGGGAGGACAGCAAATGATTAGTGGTATAAAAAGACAAAACAATAAAGGTAATATGCACATCCTTGTCTACTTTGTAGCTAAGTGGGTTTTGACATGTATCTGTTTGTTGATGGTGGACGTTATGTATAATGTTTTTGTCCAGTATGGGCCTAATTCAAAGTGCTTAAAGGATACAGAGCGAAAAGAACTCTCTACTCTTGCAGAAACTGCTGACACACTCCAGTCACATGAGGTCTAGCATTGTGCTGCATTAGTAAGAACTCGGGGGCAACCGCACCAGCATATGGTCTCACAAGGGTCTCTAATGCCTAATCCTCAAGTGATGTGAATTAGGTCAAATCTATGAGTATTCTCTGTGGAGGGCCTTTAATGAAGCCAGTTTGGTTAGTGCAATTTAACATGTAAGTGATTGTTTCCAAACTAAAGCTTTACTTTTAATGTTTATATCTGAGTTCATCAGTGTAATGGATATTAGCTAGAGCACTCTGTAGACTTCTTATTTGGTTTTAAGATTAGTGTGGCAAGAGCAGTATTAATATGATGAGGTATGGATTCTGATATGAGGCCAGAATTGTTGTAGACTTCTGCTGGGTAACTGTCAGGTCCTGGTGATTTATGAATAGGCATTTGAAAGCGAGCTCTGGTAATTTCCTCAAAAGAAAGTGGTCCTTCTATTTACTATTGATGATTATATTCAGTTTTAATCTGTATTCATCCACTGTCTGAAACAGAGAGGTTCTGCCACTACACAGCATGGCAGTTGCTGGGCATTGTGTGAGGGCGAGCCAAGCTTGCTGATAGCCACTCCACTCCCGATTCCATATCCTGTAGGATTCCTTTTTGTGCTTCATTAGGTGCTTCAGTAGTCTGTGCTGCTGACATTGCCAGGGTAGAATCCAGAATTACTGAAGCAGAGGTGCGTATATCGGATTAGGACGACACGGTGATGAACCACGCGGCCAAATTGGGCGATTTGGAGAGAAAGTTGACGACAGCCCTCAACAAAATTGATGACCTGGAAAACAGAGGTAGACGGTGCAACATTCGCATCACGGCCTTCCAAGAGGGAGCCAAGCGGAGTAATCCAACTTAATTTTTTAAGACCTGGATACCTCAGCTAGTGAACATCCTATTCAAGGATGGATCCGTTAAGCTAGATAGATGCCACCGCACTCCCACTCGCCACCCGCTACAAGGGCAGCGTCCCCGTACATTTATTGTGAAGCTCCACAATTTCCAAGATAAAGTCTTGATCATGTAGGCAGCACGGAAAGCACTGGGGCCGTCTTATAATAGTTCCCACATTTCGGTGTATGAGGACTTTTCGGCCGCGGTGGAGTTTCCCCTGGTCAAGCAGCAGCTAAGGGATCAAGGAATCCTTTTTGGTATGTTATATCCAGCGGTGCTCCGTGTCAGCCACGACGGCCAGGAGAAATTCCTCAGATAACCGCAAGATGTTGTTACCTTCCTCAGAAGCATCCAAATTGCTTCATCCGGCTCGCCAGGGATCACTGAGAGCGAAAAAAAAAGAGGTCGGTCTGCACTATGTGGAATGATGTGTATTATAGGAACACTTGGTTTTTGCTTTAATTGTTAGGGCTGCAAGGTGCTCGCAAAGACGTGCTGCAGGAAGACCATCTCTGCCGAAAACAAAACTGGTCCAGTATCCCTTCCTTTAAGTTTGGAGAGCAGAACTTGTTGCAGAACTTGTTACAGAGGTCGGGCAAAAATGCTACCCCAAACGGTTTGTTCTGATTACTTTACATGTACATAGTTTTTGTTCTTCGAGAAGCGTTTTTATCCTCTTTCGTTTTTCTTTGTTTTATTATGTTTATTCCTATAATCCAAGAGTAAGGATCTTTGAAACTGTAGTCAGAGACGAAAAGATAATATATATGGGAATATATACAGATGTTATAATATATGAGTGATAAGGTTAGACTTAAAGTATGCTGTTGGAAGGTAAGAGGAATACACAACCCGATTAAGAGAAAAAAGATACTTAGTTTCCTTAAGAAATCAGGGGTTCACATAGCACTGTTGCAAGAGACCCATCTTTCTGATAAAGAACATTTAAAAATGGAAGCGAGATTGGGTGGGGGTTGTGAATGGAGTTTCATTTGGTAGCAAAAGTAGAGGAGTAGTCATTTTAGTTAATTAACACCATTTTCAGAGGTACAGACCATCTCTGATAAAGCTGGTAGATATATTATGTTAAAAGGTACTCTGTATGGCCAGGCTCTCATTTGTGAATATATACTTTAATATATATATATATATATATATATATATATATATATATATATATATATATATATATATATATATATATATATATATATATATACTCTAAATTTGCAGTGGATTTGTGATAATACCGTGATTGCTGGGGATTTTAACTGTTATTTCTCTTCCCAGCTGGATAGATCCCCCCATCACAGAAAGCAATGTCAGGTAGAGCCAGAGCAATTCTGGACACCTGTGATGAATTTGGATTGGCTGACACTTGACGTGTTCTACACCCGAATGATAAAGAATGTACATTCTTTCTAATAGCTTTCCCATCAGATGAACTGCTAAGTGAATTACAGACAGTTAAAACCTCCTTAGAGGCAATATTGACAAAGAAGGCAGAAAAATCTTTGCTAGGCAACACATGTACGAGTTTGCAAATAAACCCAATAGATACCTGGCTAATTTATTAAGAAGCAGATCATATAACCAAAGTATATCGGGGATTAAAGATACAAAGGGGAACCTTAAATATGCCAACAACAAAATAAACAACATTTTTATAAACGGCTATATTCAACCAATTAAAATCTGACTTTAGGGAGGCTATGATTATTTTTTTTTTAAATTGGATCTTCCTAAAGTATCTGTTCAGCAAAAAGATCTATGTAGACCAATAAGTGTCGGGGATATAAGAAGAACTATTATGTTGCTGCTTAATAACAAAACACCAGGTCCGGATAGGCTTATTGCAGAATTTTATAAAGGATTTGTAGACACATTAATATCACCTCTACATGAAATGATCAAATTTTTATTCATGTCAGGATCCCTACCCGCCTCTTTAAGGGAAGCTAATATTTCATTACTGCTAAAAAAAGTTAAACCACCAGAAGAATGTTCCTCCTACAGATCGATTTCTGTTTTGAATACAGACTTTAAATTATTAGCTAAAATTTTGCCTTAAGATTAGAAAAAGTTTTGCCATTTCTCGTCGCTAATGATCAAACAGGGTTTGTTTAGGGCAGATATTCTTCACATAACATTAGGAGGCTGCTAAATATCATTCAACATGCATCTTCTTATTGCCCAGAGTCTTTGGTTTTTTCACTCAACGCTGAGAAAGCCTTTGATCGCCTGGAATGGAAAATTAATTTTTACCTTGTCTAAATTTGACTTGGGTGATAATTTTATCAAATGGATACAGATTTTTTACACTTCCCCATCTTCAGATGTTAACACAAATGGCTGTAGGTCTACAAATTTCAATATCGGTCGTGGTACTAGACAGGGCTGCTCAATGAGTGCATTATTATTCTCACTTGCTATGGAACCTCTTGCTACAGCCATAAGGCAGAATATGGACATTCAAGGTATTACTCTGGGGAATCGCCAACATAAAATTTCTTTATATGCTAATGATGTTCTATTATTTGTAAGTTCTCCAAAGCAGTCAATTCCTAGATTACTAGAGTTCATTATTAGATATGGTAAGTTCTCTGGGTACAAAAATTTCCCTAAAAGTGAAGCCATGGCCTTCATGAATTCTTCTGATATAAATCTGAGCGTTGCCCATCCATTTCGATGGTCTCCGTCAGGTTTTACGTATTTAAGGATTAAAATTTCAGGCTACGGCTACAGAAGTAACAAGAAACAATATGATACTGAAGAATGTGGTTTATACCTGGAAGCAAGTAAGGAGACTAGAAGGATTCAGTAATTGCTTTTCCTTATTAACTCCCCTACATGAAAATCCAGGCTTCCCCCCCTGGTCTCAACTCTGGACTCTGGAGTGGCTGGAAACTAAAAGGGATACAAGTGTTTGGAGACATAGTGCAGAACGGGGATATCCCCTTATTCCAAGAGCTTAGAGATAAGTTTGACATTCCAGAGTCTGATTTTCTAAGATACCTACAGATACAAAGTTTTACACATACCATGTTAAAGAAGTTTATAGGAGGCTTTGCTATCTCGCCTATTGAGATATTATTGAGAGAGACTATTCAATTAAGGGCTGTCAAGAAAATTCTATAATGTGTTATGCAATACCAATAAGAATATGGAATTCAGAAAAGGTTAAAAGGTTATGGAAGGCAGATATTGGTTGTACAATTGATTTGGAAGACTGGAGAACTATATGTGGACATTCCTTGCATGCACTAGCCAGTAATGCAGATTGGGAAAGGCAATTCAAGGTTCCATCAGTAAATCAATGGCAACAATCTATAACAAGTATTATTCCTTTTGAAGCATTTTCCTTTGCCCTAAAAGACAAACTTCAATACTTCAAAATACGGGACCCATATATGGACTATTTAGGTAATAAGAAAGCCTGCAAGTTGATTTCTGGACTTAAGTCTTTGGCCTGGAAGGAGACTGAGCTGGCATGAAATTCTTTGGAATTTATGCTTAAAGGCTTTTAAGGGCCCCTTTTCCCCTGCCCAACTGTACAATGTGTTAAAATAACGCGCAAAATGCTCCTGTTTTTTTTTTTTCTCCTCCTACCCCTTTCTCCTTATTTTTTTGTTAGTTCACAATGTACAAAAAAAGAGAAAAAAGATAATTCATTTCTGTTGATTGTATTACTGCTATGGTTAAATCTTGCAATAAAAATCCATTTCCAGATCCAAATGTTCCCTCAAGTCCAAATCTCAACCATGTTGACTGAAACTTTCTACATGACACACAGTTGAATATTTCTTAAAAAAATACTTTGACAGCTTTTCTTTTGATGGGGGGGGGGGGGGGGGGGGAGGAAATGGCTGCAGTTGATGGGTTACAATTCCTAAACGAATAGAAAAAAGCAAAGTTTGGTGTCAGTGGGCTCTAACTTTATCTAACCAAATGCAAACTTTGCAGATACCCTTGGTTTTGGCTGTAGGTTTTGCGGGGTGTTTCTTGCTAGAACCCACAACGTGGTGTTTTGGTTGCTAGCCCTTTTTCTGTGCTGCTCAGCTAAGGCCAAAAATAGCACAGACTGGCAAGCGTTTCATACTGGTTTATACTGGTCTATTGCTGGTTTAGCTGCTCACCCCAGCATGGTCACCAGCATCAAAACACGACATATTTTGGTCTGGATGGTCATTGGCTTATCAACTTCTATTGCTACTGACCAACACACCAGCATCCAAAACTAGCTGGATTAAAACTGGTCAACATATTGCTGCTGTCCGATGAAAAACAGGTGTCTCCAAAATTGCAACTTTACAGGAGAGACCAAAAACATACTTTACTTTACAAAGTCAATGGAACCAGAATTTTTTCCAAGCTATTTTGGAGCACTTCTATTGGTCCATTCGTCGTGACATTTTCACACAATGTAAACAACCACTGGTGTGTTCAAATGATGTAGAAAACTCCAAATCGACAAAAATGGAGATTGACAAAAATGCATTTTTTTCATTGGAAAGTGACGCTATTTAATTTGTTTCATGTGAAGATTATTGTAAGTTTGTTGTGAGATCATACTTCTAGACATTTTTTTAATTTAAATTGTCACTACATAGCTGATAATTTGGCTTGTGTATAGCAATCTGAGTAATAAATAATCTAAACATAAAAAAAAACAAAAAACAGAGGTTAAAATAGATAAATAGGTTAATGAAACTAAAGAAACAAGCCTGTTTTCAGAAATATAGTGAATCTAAGTAAAAATATTAAATGACCCTGTAAAGTACAGATACCTAAAAATTAAAAATGACCTAAAATATACTTCATTACTTGCTGCCCGGTTCCCTTTAATATACAAAGTGTAAAAGGTGACATTGTTTAGCCCGTTAACAGGCCAACCTCAAAACTGTTAGCATGCGAGCAAATAATTTCAGAAATGTTTCTTTAAAACTTTTTTCTTTAAAAGTTTTAGATTTACGCTACATTTTTTTCTTGAATATTTTAGCGTGACAGCTCATCCTCTTAAAAAAAAACTTAGCTAGCTGATTGTGTCGCACAGTCACACTGCAAAATATAACATTAGCAGGCACATCAAGCAGATAAGATTCATTATTACGATAGATTATTTTTTAAAGCTTAATAAACAATATTAGTCTGCTGTGGAGCCTCTAGCCCTATGCATACTCCCTCTTTGCACAACCAACTAAAAAAACCCTTTAGTTCTGCTTTTTCCTACTCTCAAATTACAACCCTAATTACACGCAAAATTTTTTATATATGTAAATACAAACAAAATGCAATGATTTGCAAATGTCTTGGACCCATATTTTATTTACAATAGAACATAGGTAGAATAATAATTTTCATGAAATATTAAAAAAAAGAGCTGGATAACTCATACATGTGCTGTTCAACATTATTTTTCCTGTAAATGCTTTTTTTTATTAGCACTGTATATTCTGCATTTAATGTACACTTAAAAAAATGCAAAAAAAACGCAAAAAAACGCAAACCAACCATAGAACAAACTTTTACTAATGCCTTTTATTTTAAAATAGTTTAATATCTCTTATCACCAGAACAAACATTTTTTGAGGCACTTTAGCTGAAACTACAGGTTTTGCAGGGCCAGTACAAGCTGAGTACAATGTTTTACAACTTTTGGACAGCATTTTGATTAAACCTGATAGCGTAAAATCTGCTTTGTAGGTTAATACATAACTAATTGGCCAACACGGCTGCATCTGAAAGAGAGAAACGCTTTTCACGTTCAAATGCTTGCAATAAAAGTTCTCCTTTTATATGTTCAGAATTAGAAACTTTAGAGCTTTTATTCCTCATTTTATACCTCGTTTGTCACGCATATGACTGTTCCTGACACTAACTTACTTCCAAACTCCATTTCCCAGAATGCACATCCGGATGATGTCACACCCACATGTTCCTCCAGCCAATCATGCACCTGTCCCACGATCAGCCTCCCCGAAATTCTAATACCCACAGCTGTTTGTCATTACGTTCACCCCATATAAGCTTCACACACACAGACACACTTTGCGAAGTTTTGCCAACCTATTGTTGCAATTCCGAGCGGTTTCCCTTGTGGTCTTGTTTGTCTATTCTGGTTTTGACTTATTCCGTTTTCTGACTATTCTCCTTCTCGATTTCTCCTTCTGATTGTGGTTGCCTGTATCTTACTCTCCCTTGGCTCTGATCTCCCTTCCGTACTCTCGACTCTCCCCTCGGATCTCCCTCATGATTTGGTCGCCTCGCTCTCTGCTTTTCTGGTTACGACTTCTGCCTGTCTCCTGGTCTACGATTCTCGCTCCGTCCCGTTTTGTGTTTGTTTGTATTTTGCTGCTCTGTCACACTGCTGATCTTAATAAATCCAACGTAACTTTTAGCTCTGCAAGCGTCGTGCTGAGTGCTTTGCCTTTGACTGAAAACTTCGCCGCTACTACGATGGCAGAGCTAAAGGACTTACAGCAAGCCGTGAGTAATCAAGGTCGCATTCTTGGCCAACATAATCAGCTATTCAAATCCCTCACGAGCTCTGTTGGTAGTTTGACTTAACAGCAAACCGATCAACACACCCAGTTGGCGCTGATATCATCTAATCTCCAGGATATCGCTGCGCAATTAGCTCAAATGAATATCTCGTCTGCTCCGGTGGCTGAACCGCTCACCCCTCCCCCTTTGGTGAGTGGTTCATTCCCGGTTAGCAAACCGGATAAATTTGATGGAGCCCCAAATTTATGTCACGGTTTTCTTCTCCAGTGCTCAATCTATTTTTCAAACTCTCCTCCCAGTTCTGATAGATCACGTATCTCTTTTTTTATTTCATGTCTCACCGGTAAAGCTCTGGATTGGGCTACTGCTGTTTGGCCCAACCATGAACATGGGACTCATGAACATTTTCTCCAGGATTTTAAATCTGTTTTTGATCACTCTAATGAGGGCCGATCGTCTGGAGAACTTCTCATACAGCTCCGTCAGGGGAACAGATCTGTGGCAGACTATGCCCTGGAATTTCGTACTCTGGCTGCTGGCAGTGGGTGGAACGAACGGGCTAAAATCATCGTTTTTCGTAATGGCCTCAACCCGGACATACTCAAGGAGCTGGCTTACCGAGATGAAGGACTGTCACTTGAGGAGCTCATCGCTCTCACCATTCGTCTTGACCAACTCAAGCATGGAGCTTCTTCAACTGCTCGTCGTGCCACCTCCTCACACAGCACCCATCTTAGGTATGTGTCTGTGCCTGAGCCACGTCGTTCTCCAGTCTCTAGAACTTATGGTGACCATACTCCAGAGGAGCCCATGCAAGTTGACTCTTCTCGTTTATCTGCCGAGGAGAGGAACCGCCGGCTCCGTGGAGGTCTCTGCTTGTACTGTGGCATCTCTGGACACATTATAAGGGACTGTCAAACTCGCCCACAGAGACTTCTCCCACCAGCTCAAGGGGGCACCAACGCTCAAAGTAAAAGGGTAAGCAGTCCCTCAACTAGTATGGTTACTAAATCGCTGTTAGTTCCTGTTACCTTGTGCTATCAGGGTTTTTGTGTGTTTCCAGCCTTGATTGATTCTGGAGCTGAAGGGAACTTTATTCTAGCTGATGTCGCCAAACAGCTCCAAATACCTACTATACCCCTGGCACAAACCATGAGACTATCCGCCGTTGATGGGGATCCCTTGGGTCAAGGGATCGTATCACACAAGACTGTTCCTGTCACTGTGGACGTTAGTGCTCTGCACTCTGAGGAGATTAATTTTTTTATTTTGGATTCATCTGAATTTGCTGTTATCCTTGGTCTGTCTTGGTTGAAAACACATGATCCTGTTATTTCATGGGCTGATAGAGAGATTATTTCTTGGTCTGAGCATTGTTTGAATAATTGCCTTTTATTTCCTCGGTTGAATGTTTTTTCCACTTCTGTTGAGAGCCCTGAAAGTTCTTCTCCTGTGTCTATTCCTGCTGAATACTCTGACTTGTTAGAGGTTTTTAGAAAAACTAATGCTACTAAATTGCCGATCCACAGATTTTATGATTGTGCCATTGATCTAATTGACAACCAAATGCCACCCAAATCTCGTATATATCCCCTGACTCAAGCAGAGGAGAGGGCCATGGAGGAGTACATTCAGGAAGCTCTCGATCAGGGTTTTATACGTCCTTCCACATCTCCTGCGGCTGCCTTTTTTTTTTTTTTTTTTGTTAAAAAGAAAGATGGTGGTCTTAGACCTTGTATCGATTACTGCGGCTTAAACTCCATTACTAAACCTTATCCATATCCATTGCCTTTAGTGCCTGTAGCCCTAGAACAACTCCGGGGAGCTACGGTATTTACCAAATTGGATCTTCGCAGTGCGTACAATCTCGTCAGAATTCGAGAGGGTGATGAATGGAAGACAGCATTTCTCACCACTAGGGGTCACTATGAATACCAGGTGATGTCTTTTGGTCTGAGAAATGCTCCTTCTGTTTTTCAGGCTTTCATCAATGACGTCCTTAGGGATATGTTAGGGCAATTTGTTATCGCTTATATCGATGACATTTTGATTTATTCCCCTGACTTACCCACATGTGCGCAAGGTCTTGTCTCGCCTTCTTGAGAATCAATTATATGTAAAAGCTGAGAAATGTGAATTCCATTCAGGTTCGACCTCTTTTTTAGGTTACATCATCAGTCCTGGTGGCATCGTAATGGATGACAGTAAGATTGAGGCGGTGGTTAATTGGCCTATTCCCAATTCCATACGTGAACTTCCAAGATTCCTAGGTTTTGCAAATTTTTATAGGCGGTTTATTCGCAATTTCAGCTCCATAGCATCCCCTTTGACCTCTTTACTCAAAGGTAACGCTAAAAAACTTATCTGGAATCCTCAGGCGGAACAGGCCTTTGTTGAACTTAAGCAGAGATTCACCAATGCTTCATTATTACAGCACCCAGATCCCACTCGTCCTTTTGTGGTAGAGGTTGATGCCTCCAATGTAGGGGTAGGTGCCGTTCTCTCCCAACGTAGTGGTGACCCTCCTAAGCTGAAGCCTATCGCCTACTTTTCTCGCAAGTTATCTCCCACTGAACGCAACTATGGAATTGGGGATAAAGAACTCCTCGCCGTTAAACTGGCCTTTGAGGAGTGGCGTCATTGGCTGGAGGGTGCGCAACATCCCTTTTTAGTGTTAACTGACCACAAGAACCTTGAATATCTTCGCTCTGCCAAAAGATTAAATTCTCGTCAGGCTCGCTGGTCTCTATTTTTTTCACGTTTTAATTTTCAGATTACGTATCGTCCTGGCACTCGTAATACCAAGGCTGATGCCCTTTCACGAATCTTTGAGGTTGAACCTAGTGAGGAGTCTAAACCTAAACAGATTCTTGACCCTGAGATATTTCTGGCTCCCATTAGATGGAGTGTTGATGTGGAAATTGAACGAGTTAATTCAGTAGAACCTGTCCCTGAGGCAAGTCCTCCTGGGAGATTGTACGTTCCAGCACAATTCCGGGATCAATTGATTACCTGGGCTCATACTTCTCTTACCTCAGGACATCCAGGAGAAACAAGAACTCTCCAACTTCTCTCTGGAAAATATTGGTGGGAGAGTATGAGCTCAGATATTCACCGCTTTATATCTTCATGTACCGTTTGCTCTGTGTGTAAGACACCACGTACTTTACCGTCCGGAAAACTACTACCACTTCCAATTCCATCTCGACCTTGGTCTCACATAGCAGTTGATTTTGTAACTGACCTCCCTAATTCTCAGGGCAACACAGTCATTCTCACCATCGTTGACCGATTTTCTCGGGGGGTACAGTTTATACCGTTCCCTCAATTGCCTACTGCATTTCAGACAGCTGAATGTTTGTTTAATTATGTATTTCGTTTTTTTGGTATCCCTGAGGATATTGTATCTGACAGGGGCACTCAATTTACCTCGCACGTCTGGAATGCTTTTATGGAGAGATTGGGTGTCTCTGTCAGTCTCTCTTCTGGTTACCATCCCCAAAGTAACGGGCAATGTGAGCGGACTAACCAAGAGCTTGGTAAATTTCTGAGAGTTTATTGTCATCATAGTCAAAGTGAATGGTCTATGTATTTACCCTGGGCTGAAATGGCTCAGAATTCCCTTGTTAGCTCCACTACTATTACCCCATTGGGTTATCAACCGTCTCTTATGCCCTGGTCTGGTCAATCGTCGGATGTGCCTTCTGTGGAACACTGGATGAGAAGAAGTGAGGAGAGGTGTGGGAACAAACCCATCAGCATATAGAGGCAGTTCTTAGGCGACATAAACATCATGCTGATCGTCACCGAGGTAATACCCCCTCCTACAGTCTGGGAGATCGAGTATGGTTATCGACCAGGG
Organism: Megaleporinus macrocephalus; assembly: GCA_021613375.1. Lineage (NCBI taxonomy): Eukaryota > Metazoa > Chordata > Actinopteri > Characiformes > Anostomidae > Megaleporinus > Megaleporinus macrocephalus. The sequence continues at coordinate 22,019,495 of CM038727.1, read as the reverse complement.
ATTTCAGGCCATCAGAGGGGTGTAAGAAATTACATCAGAAATACATTGGCCCTTTTAAGATTATTCGCAAAATCAATGATGTTACTTATAAATTGGATCTCCCTGCTCATTATCATGTCTGCCCCTCTTTTCATGTATCTCTGCTTAAGCCTGTGGTTCCTGGTCCCCTAGATGAGGCTCTACCTGACACCAACCCTCCTCTACCGGTTGAAGTTGGGGGCACCCTGGTGTACGCCGTTCGTGGGCTTCTGGATTCGAGGAGGAGGGGAGGGATCCTCCAATACCTGGTGGATTGGGAGGGCTATGGTCCTGAGGAGCGAAGCTGGGTAAAGGCGGCAGATGTACTGGATCCTGTCCTCATAGAGGAGTTTCATCGCTGCCATCCCTCACGTCCTGCTCCCAGGCCCAGGGGACGTCCTAGCCATTCATCATTCACTGGGGGTAGACGAGGTCGCCCGCGACGTGTGTCGCAAAGCCCTTCTGTAGGGCAGCGGAATGTTGGCGATAGGCGCCCCTCTCTGAGCCTGTCCACCAGTAATCGAGGAATCTGTTCCAGGGGGAGGATCCCTATCCCCAGCCGTGGCGAGTCTGGAGTCCCCCGTTCTCGATCGTCTTCTAGTGCGAGGGTTGGTCGTCCTCGTCGTCGTTCCTCGTCCCTCCTTGACTCTTTGTGGGGGGGGGGGGGGGGGTGGGCCTGTCACGCATATGACTGTTCCTGACACTAACTTACTTCCAAACTCCATTTCCCAGAATGCACATCCGGATGATATCACACCCACATGTTCAACTGTTTGTCATTACGTTCACCCCATATAAGCTTCACACACACAGACACACTTTGCGGTTTCCCTTGTGGTCTTGTTTGTCTATTCTGGTTTTGACTTATTCCGTTTTCTGACTATTCTCCTTCTCGATTTCTCCTTCTGGTTGTGGTTGCCTGTATCTTACTCTCCCTTGGCTCTGATCTCCCTTCCGTACTCTCGACTCTCCCCTCGGATCTCCCTCATGATTTGGTCGCCTCGCTCTCTGCTTTTCTGGTTACGACTTCTGCCTGTCTCCTGGTCTACGATTCTCGCTCCGTCCCGTTTTGTGTTTGTTTGTACTTTGCTGCTCTGTCACACTGCTGATCTTAATAAATCCAACGTAACTTTTAGCTCTGCGAGCGTCGTGCTGAGTGCTTTGCCTTTGACATCGTTTCATACCTCGTTGCCAAGTCTAAAAAGTCAGGTATTTTTTTTTTACAGCTCTGAAATGTTGGCAACAAGCTTCTAAGTAGTAGTTCAACTGCACATAAAACAGTGCATATCTAATCTTTGGTTAAGTTAAAGCATTACTTACCATTTACCTGTTTGATCTAACTTGTATTGAACTAACTAAGGCTACACTGTACAACAATACGAATTTGAGGCAATACATTAAAGGGAAATAAGAATCCAGTATGAGGCATTATCTTCATATTAAATCTTATATAAAATGTGATATGCTCAGTTAAATCTGCATGTGTGTGGTTTTTTTTAATCAGACCATGTGTTTTTTTTTTCAGACCAAATATAAAGAAGCTGGTAATAAACAGACATCAAGCTCTGTGTATTCTCAGCTTCCAGAAACTCTGGAAACACAACATGCCCAACAGGCTTCACACCTGCAGAGTGAGGTGATATGTACATTTAAAATAACATTGCAAAATAAACATAATTATAAATTGTATTATTTGTAATAAATAGAGTGACAGAAATACTGCTAAGACGATATATGATATTTGTGATATCCCGCACAGACATGTTTCCCTGTTAAGTAATGCCTTGACTGTAAACTTTACAGTGCATTTCATGTTAAAGCCTTTTGTAAAGTATTTTATGCATCCTTGTTTAAGTTATATCACCATGACAAAAATATAAAACAAACAAATTTTGTCTGTCATTTCTGTGCATGATTCCAGAATAAGTACAAAAGAGACACTCTGCGGGAGCTGTCTACCTGCCTGTATGCTCAATTACCTGAGACGCTACAGACTCGGTTTTCTAAGGAGCTGGCTTCGGTCCTGAGTGAGGGGGTTCTTACTAAGAAAAATCTCCAGGGTTTTATCTAACAGCATGTGAAAACTATTGTGATTGCAATTATAGACGTTGTTCAGTTTTTTTTGGTTGCAAAAGTCCTTTAAATATATAATATATTTAAGAACAGTTTATAAAAGCAATTATTCTAAATGTCTGCAAATTATATAGAAATATTAAATATTGCTTTCTAACAGCTAAATGTTTTTAGGTTGACATGTAATTTTACCTGGATATAATAAACTGAATAGACCACTTTTTTAAATGTGCTCGTGATGTAGAACAAATACAAAAAAGCAGGAAAGAAGGAGGCCTCCACTGCTCTTTACCACATACTATCAGAAACCAAAGAAACTCAACATGCCAAGGAAACCTCAGAGCTTCAGAGTGAGGTAGATCTAGCACCCCTTTCTAGCATAACCTTGCATTTTGCTAAGAAATGTCAGAAAGAATTTTGTTTATAAGCTTCTATGATTGGCTTATAAGATTATATATTGAAGTAATGCCCCTTCTTTGACAGAACACATATAAAAATAGGGGTAAGCAGAACCTTTCCTCCAGCCTCTACTCCCAGCTTCCATATACGACAGAGACACAATTTGCTGCCAAGATCTCAGACCTATTAAGCAAGGTAATTTAATTTGAGTTAGAACCTATTCTGCTGAGTGTGGTGTGCTGTCAAACTAGTTTTTAATTGTATGCAAATAGGCTGAACCAAATATGAGTTGATTAACTGCATTACATTTTAAGCAATAAAATGATTATCAGATGTCTTTCTACATTTTCTAGAGCAAGTATAAAGAGGAAGGAAAGAAGAGCATGTCTTCCAGTATTTATTCTCAGATGCCAGAGACCATGATGACTCAATTTGCTAGAATGTTATCCCATATGCAGAGTAAGGTAAAATTCAATTATATTTGTTCAGTATATATTCTGCCCCTTCTAGGGATGTCCCGATCTCAAAGATCAGTATTGGGGCCGACCAAAGCCATTTTTAACAGATTAATTTAGGCTTTATTCAGATGAAACCTAATCCCATTTTTTTTGTTTTACATCAACAGACACACTGGTGTTTTAAGCGGAGAGCTTTGTTCAATATTAGTAATTTGATGCAGCACCTTAAAAATAAACAATAGTTGGAATTCAGTGAATTTGCTCAGACAACTCAGGCGAAGGCTGCACCAAAGCAACACACAATTGAGAAAACTTTTAAAAGATTATAGCAAAGGTACCGCTTTGGATGGCCAGCCATTACTGTGCTAAAAAAAATTGCCATCTTTTGGAGGTACCAAGCTGTGGTTGTGTCATCCATACTTTTCAGTAGGGAATACAAGGCTTTTTTTCTCAGTGCAGTATCACTGACACGCTGTCTAATGCAGGGAGGACTGTGGGTCATTTTAAGCATTAAGTTTATCTGGAAGATATTCAGACTGATATGAACATTTATATGAAATTGCCAGCTAAGCGCCTGTAGCAGAATATGCAAGTGCAACTCGAAGAGCACTTACTATATGATGCAGAGCCTTCTGGAGCAAAAGTGACCTCTCACTGTTTATGCAGCTGACCACAACCTTCCATCTACACTGATTGTCACCAGGATCAGTAATTTCAGGCAACTGTTTTTCTTTTTAGCTATTTGTGTTTTATATTAAGTTCTGCCAAAAACTCAAGGAGTAGAGGAATGCAAAACAAGGTTTAATTTTCGATAAGGTATACTATCCATAAAGGAACAGTCTTTGGCATAAGCCCAGTCCTAGGCCCAGGTTTTTAAAGGTGCAGCCCCTCGCAGATCCTGCTGGATATGGACAGCAGGGGTGAGGCTGCCTCCCAAAAAAATGAATAGAATTTCCCACTGGAGAAGCATTTACCTGAAGCAAATAATCTGAACTGAAATGCAAGATATATTATTAACGAAACATAAGAGAATATCTAAGTATGTGCAGATAGAAATGGTGAAGGAAGTATAGACCGTTTACAAGGTTTTAAGTTGCTACTGAGAAGTGAAATTGGAGTTTGTACAAACTAGGGGCTGCAAGCCTGTACATGAAGCTCCCATATACACGCTTTCCATTCCTCTGGGACACGGCCCCATATACATGCATTCCATTCACTTGGCACGCATCTTGTTCACAGGCCCACCAAGCACTATGTGTTGATTAGTTCAAATTTGTTAATAGTAATGTTAACCACCACCAGTTGTTTGCAAGAATAAGCATCATATCTTGAGTTTTGACAGTGCCAGTTGAGCGTCCAGGATACGATGAGCATGAGGTCTTACGTGAAACTCATAAGCTGAGAGGGCCATTTTCCTAGCAACTACAAATGTGCGTCGTATTTAGATGCTGTAGAATCAGTGGCATCTACGCAAAGGGAGTGTCCAGTGTAGTGTGATGTGAAGCCACATTGCTTCGCAACAACTCTGAACTACTGTTTTATATGGAAAAGCCATAAAAGTTTTTTTATAGAAAAGCCATTAGGTAAAACACAGAGAGGAGAATCAAGAGGATGTGAACAAATTATTAGCCTGACAGTGGTCTGACAGTGTGAGTCTCTAAGATGGATCAAAACAGAGAGCCATTAGTGAATTCCCCAAAGCACATAAAACCATAGAATGCCAGTCAAGTAACGAAAAACAGTGGAATCTGACAGTGGAATACGAGTGGGTGCTTGCAAATGTAAGACATCACTACACTAAGAATCCTATACAATGCCTGAAACAAACAATTACATATACAGAGACTGCTTCAACGACCAAAGGTATCATTATTACTAATTACTACCGAACTGCCAGAATGAGGCTAGTGCAAAGAATGAGCATAAAATCGAAAGCATTTGTAGTGTCAGTTTCACTGAGCAAACGGCTGCGACTTGTCACTTTAATGAGCAGAAACAAAATCGTCTAACGAGGCGTAATACAGAGAAAACTGCATGTAAGGAATGCATTCATTAACGCTAGCGACATTTGGATGGCAAAGGAATTTTATTTTTTACGAGCACATGCAATCATAGAATGAAGTCACGCAGCAGAAAATCATATAATGAATGCAAAACGAGGGGCATCTTGTGATCCTATACAATGCCTGAGATAAATAATTAAATATACTGTGAAGGGTGAATAGGCGTAATCTTGAGAGCGCCATGACCTGCCACTTTAATAAACTGAATAGCATTGTTTACCGAAACCTAATCCAGAGAAAATGGCACGAGGGGAATGCATTGATTAACATTAGCGACAACATTTGAATACGTAGACGATATGTCAAAACGAAAAACTTCTTAACAGAGTACCTCGAGTAACAACACCAATGGTATTCACGCGAAAGGGAGAGAGGAGTGGGCAACGAAAAAGGACCGACTACATAACTTTTAATTACTCCTGTTGCCAAGGGAGCAGACATGGCGTAATGTAGAGCCAGCGCCGACCAGAGGTTTTTAAAAGACGAAAGAAGATAACAGAGGAGAAAGAACAACAACACAAAGCCCTAACAAAAGCCCAGTGAGTAAATTGTCTACAATATGTGAATCAGGGTGAGACAGAAAGCAGGAGAGCATATGCGCACAAAATAGGAGAGGAAGGATAGCCACTTGAAATTCGAGGCTTTCCTCACCTCGAAGAATGAAGATGACAGTGACAAACAGATCTCGGGTGAGAATCCTTGCAAATGCTACATCATGCAAAAACTTACAAAAGGAAAAGAACAAACAGATGAATTAAATTATTGCTCAAAATGTTCCCGTTAATTCAACAAGGAGTGGCCATGAGAACTAGAGAGAGTGCACACCAGAGTGTTATGACAGCTGTGTCTTTAATTGACCAGTTCAGCCTTGAATTGCCCGAGGAAAAAGTAGCAGAGATGCCAAAAACATTCTTACCCTTACCTTACACGAGGAGAAACAGTCGCTGCAGCAGGAGGGGCTATAAACGCAAACATTAGCCGTGCACAGCAGTGTATGAAAGTCGCTTAAAGACACCAGCTACGACTATCAGAATGACAGCACGTAGAAGGCAGCAGGTGGCAGCCTGCAATTGGTTGGAATAATAAATGAAAGTGTGACATAGCATTTGAGTCTTCCTGTCAGAACTTCCGCTAAAGCTTTCATTTCTGTTAATGTTGGGATGTTCTTTATTTGCTTACTTTTTTAAAAATATTTCACAAGTTCAGATAACCTGAGGCTTGCTGAGGAAGCTCTCATTTAAGAAGTGGAGACGATGGAACTGAATAAGAGAAAGAAAAACTTTAGCATCTCCAATAAAAGCTCTTTAAGAACTGGTGTTCCTTGGTAAAATAACTGCCTTGCAATGTTATTTTGATATTCAGATTTTACTGTAATGCTGCTACTCCAATAAGAAGTCCTATTTAAGCTGCTATACCACGTTTAAGTGTAATAAAGATTTCTGTTCATTTTTATAGTTCTTTTTTTTACTGTCATACCGCGCTAGGTGAAATCATGTTTTTTAATTTGTTGTGATGGTGAATGTTAAGCTAATTTATATTACTTGTCTGAACTTGACTAGAGACAAGTGCAGAGAATCAAATGGTGAGGCTTTATTAAGAGGCAAAACATAAAAGGCAGAGTCAAATACAGTCCAGGTCAAAACCAGATAGCCAAAAACAATACCGAAGGACTTTCCAATAACAGAGAAAAAAGAACAGGCGAAGGTCAATAACAGCAGGATGGTACACAGGGCTAGGCCAAGACGTGGTCGGAAAACAGAAACAAGGTAAAACACGTTAAGTTGCTGGACAAGGTTAGACAAGGCTGGACATTTTTTCTTTATTGTCATTCCGAAAATAAATATTTTGGTCAAAAACTAGCGTTAGTATGACAAAATATTAGGTACACTACGAACATTTTTTTTTTCGTAAAGCCATCTTTTGGCCAATCTGGACATATTACACATCAAACGAACGGGGAGACCCTCAGGATTACGATGGTGTAAGCTATTATACTCTGAAATGTAGCAGTATTTAAATAAAAAATAAAGAATAGCTTTTCCGAACAGTAACACGCCCCCTAGCGCCGCCACTACTTCTGCGTTTCTCCGACGCGTAAAGGCTCTCAGCCGCCGCAGGTACACACCACCAAACCAGAAATAAAACCGCGACATACCTCAGTGTGTCAGCCTCAAAACGAGACCAAACTTCTGTTTTTCCATCAATCCGATCGTTAATAATCCGTCATTTTGTGGAAGGAGTACTCCGGAGATGCGACAGGTCAGAATAAAAGCCTTCGAATTAAAAAAAATTATTAAAATATCTTACAGTTCGAAATCCGCATTTTCCACTTCCCCTTATAGTCCCGCCCTTCCTCTTTCCAAAAACGTGTCAACCAAGTCTGTGGACCAATCAGGCGCGGAGATATCTGGACGCGTAACCGAGAAGGTGGGTGGGTTAGGAAAATGGGTGGGTTTTTGAGACTCAGCGCGCCACGCAGGAGATACACAGACACAAAACAACGGTCAAACTATGAACCCTAAACAAAGTTCCAAACCAAAGAAAACGATATTTTATGATGTTTATGAATGATTAGTAAAGCTCAAAAGGAAGGGTAACGGCGGCGATCTACTGAAATCGGGCAGCAGAGGGAGTTTTATAAACAGCTCCAAACCATACCAAAATAAAAGTAAAACATGAGGCTATAAACTTTTTCCAAGAAGATAATTTAGTTATGGACTTATAATAAACAAAATATGGTAAAAATGGCCTAAAAATCATACATGACATTATTTTGTCAAGGAAAGTGAATAAACACATTTTTAGATGTGGGAGTTATAAGAATATAACATATACACATATATACATATTTTTTTTGCAGTAAAATCAGCTGTTTTCATTTTGGGGAGGTTGGGGGACCTTGGACACCCCAATAGACCAGTGGGGGGGCCCCCTGTTCACTCTCTACTCCAGCTTGAATAACTTCAAATCAGTAAAAGAAATCAACTCCAATTTTTTTCTGGTGACTTTAGACACATGCAGAAACACTTTTCTAAAGGAAAAAGTCTGGGGACACATAAACTAATAAAAATTTAAAAAGCGCCTGTTTTTTTTGTTGTTTTCAGCATATTTGGGGCATTGCAGATTAATTTCAATGCCTATTAGTGCTTCTAGTACAAATTTGAAGCCTTTTCAGGAACATTACATCTTGAAAATTACACTAATTTATGCAGTGTTTCAGTGAAAAGCTTCAAGATTTGGGTATGTATTTTCAGGCGGAAATTGGTAAAAAGGGGGGTACAGTTAAGAGGTTAACCATACATATTTGATTGATTGTTACTATGCACTGTGCCACAGTATTATCTAGGAAAATACATGTATAGGATTGACTGGATATTGGGATCGGGGGCAAAAAAACTTAATCAGGACATCCCTAGCTAATTCTAATATGGTGAACACAGATTTAAATTGAACTGCCTGATTGTTTGTGTAATTAAGAAACAATGTTTTAAATCCTACTGATCCTACTGTGTACTGTGATTTTTTTTTATACTTTAATAACATGACTGGTAAGAGTATTATTATATTTTGTGTGACTGGTAAGAGTATTATTATAAGCCAGATGACACATGATACCACTATGTCATGCTAAACCTGTAACAACAAGCATGAAAAACATGAGAAAGCCAAATGTAAATTCAACTTTTGGTTGTCTTTGCAAGGTCATGTCTTGTTGTTTAAAGCTGAAGGCATTTCTAGGTTTGCTCATGTGGTTTATACAGCGCATTTAGTCATAATCATACATAACATAATTGTTAAAATTATGGATGAGGTAAGCCAACATTATATCAGAAAATTGTGTTAATTGTAAAAATTATTATAAATGCCTGCAAAGTTTGATGCATTGGTTTTTAGTCTGCATTTATTTACAGCTGTAGCTAGAGCTATTTTTTGATTGTAAATATGTTCTTTTTAATACGGCCACAGCAAGATGAGGGGAGACAGTGACATGGGAAAACTCCCTAAAAGCAAGAGGAAGAAACCTTGAGGGGAACCAGGCTTAAAAAAGGGGAATCCATCCTCCTGTGGTCAATACCATGCAGCAAAAAAAGCACAGAAGTAATACAAAAAAGATAAGATTTACAGAAAAAGAAATGGCTAATTTGTTTGTTTGAAAGGAGGTGGAGGAAATGTTTGTGATTAAAGAAGCAAGCAGGATCTTTAGGTGGACCAGTGCCATGCAGGGAAAGCAGGATGGGCAGTTGTTCAGCTTGACAAATAAACCCACGGATATTTAGTTCTGTTTAGCGTGACTAAGGTGTTAATGCAGCATTGAATCCGGTGCAGCACTGACTCTGGCCTGGCTGTTACTACATAACTGAAAGGGAGAGCCAGAAGTTAGCAAACACACGAGGGCTCTAGTCGTCAGTGCCAACATTCTCAGTTTACCATAATGCTCTTTGTCAATAACCCCCAGATCTGCACCTTTTATCCAAAAGATAAACTATATCTTGCTCAGTGGGTGTTTTTTCATCCATTCACTGGCTGATGCCAAGATAGCATAATGTAACAGCTGATAAATGAAAAATTGATAATTTGAAGTGTTTTGTTTTAGGCAAAGTACACACAGGCTGGGAAAAAGGCAGTGTCTTCTGCTTTCTACTTTTTTCTACCAGAAACACTGGAAACGCAGCGTGCTAAAGAAGTGTCTCAGCTTCTGAGCAAGGTATAGTAGACATTCTTCCACATTCTGATGTAATACATACTCTGTTAACACAGGTTCGGTTTGGTGTATTCTGTCCAGCTTCTTGTGAAAATATTAATTAAAAATATTATTCCTAGAATAAATATGAGGAGAAAAGCAAAACAGAGATGTCAAACTGCCTGTACTCTCTGCTGCCAGAAACCACGGATACTCGGTTTGCCAAAGCAATGTCTGAACTACTGAGTGAGGTGGGTTCATTAAAAGCAACATTGCAAGTACATTGTTTGTTTATTTAATCATTATTTATACTAAACCAAAGGTTTCTACAAATCTCAAAAATGTATCACAGCACACATAAAATCATACACACAGGTAATGTGGAAGTTAAAATAAATAAAAGCAGCATTTAGCATTTCTAAAGTTTAAAGTTACAGTTAGTCTGGTTATTAGACCTGAAATCAACATTAATCTTAAATTCTGTATCATTAGTCCAAAATCATTGAACACATTTTTTCATCATGTCCAAAAATAATTATCGGGCTCCAGTTTAAACAGGATGAAGGCCCTAGCTATCCTAAACGTTATATTATCTCTAACTCTGCTGTGTTCTGTCCTCTTTAGAATAAACGGAAAAGAGAATGGGCAACAAAAAAGATTGTGGCATGTGGTGTTTTAATGCTGATGTTTATGCATAAAAGGCAAACCAGAAGGTATATTGGTTTATAAGGGCAATCTTGTTGAAGTTGTTAAATCGCTCATGAAAGAAACATGAAATGAAAGAAAGAAACATAAAAGAAAGGCCCAGAAACAAGCAAGGGTAAAGGCCAAAAGGCAATCTGACTAGCAACCGAAGCCCAAGCATGAATCAGTAAAGAGAAGAGCGTCATAACAAGAGGCTTACAAACAGAAATGCTCAGTATGCACTAAAACAAGCGTAAAAAATACTTTGCAAAGGCCAGGTGTGTCCAAATACATTTGGCTATAGAGTATCTCCTTACTGTGATGTGTTGTATGTTTATGATATGAAAGAAGTGTTCAAAAACTCTTGGCTACAAAGTGTATACTTACGGTGGTGTGTGGTGTATATTCATAATATTAAAGCATTTTCCAAATGCTTTTGGCTACAAAGTTCAAACTGACTGGTGGGATCATGATCTTTCTAAACACTTTAATTTACTGACTGTGGTATGTACTGTATAGTTATGATATAAGAGCTATTGTATTTCAGGTGGTTGTGGGGGTGTTGCTAAGTGGTTTCTATGGTATCCCAATATTCAAGACACTCTGAAAGAGCCAAAATCAGCTGACGAAGTAAAGTGTCAGTGTGGCTGACCATGAGCTGCTGCCTTGCTTAGAGTGCAGCATGTTTAGTTACACTTCTCTCTCTGTCACCAGTGAGAGTTGTGGTGCTAACTTTGTGAGACACTTTGTGAGTGTAAGTTAGTCTCTTGCTTGACTGAGAGGATTATACAGTTAGAGGTGGGCATCCACAATTTAGAGAAGAGCAGGGTCAGTCAGCATGGCTTAGACTTGCGGCTAGAGGCTTTGAATGAGTTGGCATGTCCTCAATTCTGATAGTAGAGCCTTTACAGTGGGACAAACGAGTGGCTTCTCAAAGGCCTATACACACAAAGGTAAAGTTAAGAGGTTTGGCCCACTAAGTCAAACACACTTTGAGGCGCCTGTTGAAAGCTCTGGTTTTATGGCACATAAAAATACCTTATACTTTAGGGGTATTAGAAGCAGTTAGCTGTATGACAGGAGCAGGGGCACTGGACATTAGGATTAACCTGACGCTGTTAGCTAACATCATCGGTCATAAATAGCCAAGGCTAATACCAAAGAGGTGTGTAAGTTCACTCAGACAATGTACAATGCTTTGTATGCTTTGGTCCCATCCTAGTCGGTGTCACAATCTACAGCAGTTGCTGAACTGCTGGTTGTCTCAGAAAAAAATGTGGGTTCTATAGATGATTGGACTGCTTTCAAGGGCAAGCCAGGTTTTGAGTCAGGACAGAAGTCATCTCTCACAGGATGGTGCTGCTCTAATATCTTGTAGTACAGTAGTAGAGCTGTTGTGTAGGAAAGGGCCAGGGTCAGGCAGCAGACAAACCAAATGATACTGTGTCTGTTCTCTGAACCACACAAAATTGTCAAAAACATCAAAAACATCCACCGTTGCTGTGTGGGTGTGGTCTTATTTTGGCCTTAGAGTACTGTTGGTTACTGTGCATTTAACAAAATCATAGTAGGTCAAATTCTGCTCATCTGCCAATGTAAACAGGAAAGACATGTTGGGGAGTACGAGGCAAGGATCACGCTCTACTTTGTCGAGTGTAATAACCTCAGCTCCCCATCCTACATACACTCGCTGGCATATTGCACATGATTTGTTTAGGGACTGTCATGATATAAGATCAATCTGCCAGTTGTGCAGTAGACTGTACTAAAAGGAGTCTCTGCAGTTGTGGCCCGAGGTATAAGCAAAGAATATAGCTGTTAGCTAAAACCAGCATGTGTCTGTGGTTTTCTAATAAAACCAAATAACGTAACAGGCACACACATGTTGTTACCTCGGCATCTCTCACTTAGAGTGTCATGGGGGTGTGTGCCCTCTATGGTGCACAGGAGAAGCAGTGTGAGCACCACCAAGGTCCTAAGTGCCTGCTTGATCATTTTGCTTCGATGTAAGTGACCCTTCGTTATTCTTGATGTATCAGTGGTCACTGTGCGGGCACCCCAATCAGCCTTGTCCCTCATCCACGAAACTCCAGACCACTCAGCAAGCTACATCTAGTCTGGAAGGAAAATTAGTGGTTGTGATGAAATGCAAGTACAATGCCTTTGTTTAATATCCAATGTTTAGTTCTTACTACAAGCCCTGGTCCATCAATTGTACTAAATATGTACTATTATACTACTATGTACTATCACCTGGGTTGTTTCCCAGCCACTGTTCTACACTAGCTTCTGTGCTGAAACTCGTATGGTGCTATATCCTGACGCTGTCCTGTTAAACTGCACATCAGCCCCTTAGGAACATCCACCACTACATCTGCCTTGCTGGGACCTAGAGCCCTTCTGCAGTGGCTGGCGTGTGTCTATGTAGCTTGTCCTTCAACCTTCAATTCTGTCTACTTCATCAGGAGGACCTGGTATGGTCCCAACCACCTCGCTTTGTTCCACCTGGATCTGAGAAAATCACTGATCACCAACCAATCCTCTGGCTTCAGGTCTCTCTACAGCTCAAGCACTGGCTGGCTGATGTGCACAATGTGGGAGCATGTCTACCCCTAGGTACGCAACAATTTGCTTAATTGCTGCGCTAACAAAGGGTGTGCCGTTGTCACTGGAGATTCTCTTTGGGATACCCCACCTGGGAATTATCTCCTTCAGCAGTGCTTTGGCCACTGCCTTTGAGTCCTGTTTTGCTGTGGAAAAAATGTCCGTCCATTCAGAAAACATGCATACCATTACCAAACAGTATTGTTAATTCAATGAAGTCCATTTGCAGGTGTTCAAAGCAGAGAGGTGTATTGCCTGCTGCACCTTGAATCCTCTGCCTACATTGTGAGGGGTGCATATTAAGCACCTATTACAAAAACTTGGAGTAATTTGAGAACCCCTTCGTGAGCCAGTTTTCCTTATTTGGTCCAACATTAACCATTTTCAGTGTGCAATTTTAGCAAAATATGGGAACATACTTCTTGGTAAACATTGTTTGCCTTCAGTACTATACCATGTCCCATCTTTGTGCATCCAGCTTTTCTCCATGCAGCCTTTTCTTCATCTTTAGCTGTTCGTGGAGTGAGTGGTTTGCTTATTGCACACACCACAGCGATACTGGCTGATTTCTGTTTGAAATCTGGATAGCAAAGCCTTAGAAGCTGCACAGGTAGAGGCAGTCTCTGACTGAATCAGTCTATGGCTGAGTCTTTATGTAAAGTGGGCGTGGGCATGAGCTGAAACAGTCCCATCCTATCTCAATACTGGTGCATCTGGATATCCCAGTGATGTAACTGAGAGTGTAGCAGTTGACACAAATGGACAGGAGAGCTGGCTGGTGATGGGTGGGGAGGACGCCTTGATGTTTAGTCTTCCAACAGCGTTGAACAGACGGGAGGACAACCGGGCTGGACTGGGACAAAAAATCAGCCCTAGCATTTTTGGCTTAGACCGGCCCGTCATAATTAGCGGAGCACAGCCAACCAGTAATTTATTAATGTGTTCCCTGAAGGAATGCATTTTACTATTATCATATAATAATTATCAAATAATAAAAGCATCTTATTAAAAAAAAGCCTATTTTGCATTTAGGCTTATTAGAAATTTACAATGAATCATTATTTTAGAAGTCTATTAAATAACCATTGTGGGAAAAAATACAGACATTTACACATACTGTAGTTCCAGCACTTTTGTCTGCTCATCTCTAATATGTATTTTCTGAATTTCTCTGATATCTAATTCTTCAGATTAAAAGGTGCTCCCTCCTTTAAAAAGCTATAACATGCATTTGTGTCAGGCTAAAAATGGGGCTGCTTTGTGAACTCATGCAACGCATCAGCATTTAAAACTGGACTGATGTGATCAAATTTCCTTGTTTTAGGTAATACTCTAGCTGCAGCATTCTGAACTAACTGAGGTTTATTCAGGTTCCTGCTGGAGCTTCCTGACAATAATGCATTAAAAAAGTCTAGCCTTGAGGTTATAAAGGCATGTACCAACTTTTCAGCATCAACCATAAGTAATGCATTTCTTAACTTTGCAATGTTTCGCAGGTGAAAAAATGATGTCCTTGTGATATTGCCTATGTGTTGTTTGAATGTCAGATCTGGGTCAATAGTCACACCAAGATTTTCGGCTACTGAACCAGGAACTACAGAGAAGTCAGCAAGATTTAACATTAAATCTGATCATTTAGTCCAAGCAGCCTTTGGACAGAGAAGGAGATCTTTTATTTTATCTGGGTTCAAAAGAAGGAAGTTCTGCAGCATCCAAAGCCTAATATCTCTTACACAATCTTCTATTTTATTTAATCTAGATTTATCATCTGGTTTGGCTGATATGTACAGCTTTGTATCATCAGCATAGCAGTGAAAACTGATTCCATGTCTATTTATAACTGAGCCTAATGGCAACATATAAAATGTGAATAGCAGAGGATCTAAAATAGAACCTTGTGGAATTCCATATTTCACTCTTGTATAACTAGACGATACATTATTTATCTTTGCTGGAAGATAGGATGTGAACCAGAATAAAGCTGTTCCTGTGATTCCAACCATATTTTCTAATCTGTCCAAGAGAATAACGTGATCTATAGTGTCAAAAGCTGCACTTAGATCGAGTAGTACCAGAAGAGATACATGGCTCTGATCAGAGGCAATAAGATTATCATTTGTTATCTTAACTAGAGCCATATCTGTGCTGTGGTGGGGCCTAAAACCAAATCGGAATTTTTCATATATGTTGTTTTTATGTAGATAGGAACAGAGTTGCCGGGCTACAGCCTTTTCTAAAATCTTAGAAATAAATGTTAAGTTGAAAATAGGTCTATAACTGGACAGTTCTTTGGGGTCAAGATTTGGTTTCTTTATCAAAGGTTTAATAACTGCTAGCTTGAATGATTTTGGTACATGTCCCAGGCTAAGAGAAGAATTTATTATTGTTAAAATGGGTTTAATTATAGCTGGTAATACTTGTTTCAATAGTGTACATGTAGCAGAATTTGAAGAAGAGAAGTTTTTCTAGTTCTGACTGCTGAAGTGGACAAAATGTTTCTAGGCTTTCTTCTAAAATCCCATTTTGTGAAGTACCACTAAGGCAGGGCAAGGAGGGTGAACTCTGAGAAACTTGGGGCTGGAGTTCCGGGTGGCTTTTGCTGCTAGGTTTTGAAGCCAGACTCCAAAAGCTTCAGCTTGAGATAGACGCAAGTTTCTCTGAGGTCGTTGGTTTGGGAACGAATGTAACTATGATGCGCCTGGAAGGAATAAGGTCTGACATAAACGGGTAAATGGAGGTGTCGGATGAGGCTGAGAGCGATGTAAATTCTGAACATCTGAAAAGTTAAGGAAGGCTAGGAGGAAGATGGCTGGTAAGGTGATGGCATCAGTTGCTGAGATTTGGAGCCAGACCCCTAGAGTCCCAACTTAGAGAGATGCAGGCTTTTTGTGCTAGTTAGGTTATGTGATCAGAGGATCCCTGATGGAAAGCCATAGAAGCCGTGCCAGTTCTGGATGGATGTCCTTAGAAATGCACTGGAGAATAACCACTGAGAAGACATGGCAAAGATGAGTGTGAAACGATTGATTCAGATTCTGTAATGAAAAGAGAGTCGGTTGGTCGAGTGTTCTGAGAAAACCGACATAGGTTTCGTGGTATGGACCAAGCAGTGATTTTAACCTAAGGTGGAGAAGGGTGGTTAGCCAAACTGTTTAGTTTGCTAGTTTGATGTTGAATGTTAAGGAGTATTTGAATCAAGAGTACAGAAGTCTAAGTTCTAAGCAGGTAAATGTCTATTCAAATAAATATTGTTTCGCGACAAATTGTGTTATAAAGCAGGGAATCCGGTGTCCAAACCCCACAATGACAAGCCAGGGGCGACGGTGGCAAGGAAAAACTCCCTCAGAGCAAGAGGAAGAAACCTGGAGAGGAACCAGACTCAAAAATAGGGAACCCATCTTCCTCTGGTTGACACCGGATAGCAAAATGAATTACATTTATACTTTATGGATCAATGAATTTAAAGAAGTTCTATCAGAGTAGCAGTGAAAGCAGTAAAGTAGGAGTGATGAGACTGAGAGAAGGGGAAGAAAATGACTGTGATTAAGTAAGCAAATGGAATCTTTGAAGGTGTGAAGGCGATATTTCCACTAGGCAGCAAGATGCTCCATCGAAGAGGTGTTGGGTAAGACCGAAAATAAGGCTAGCCAAAGGCTAGCAGAAAATGACTGAGTGTAGAGAAAGGGGTCTGAGTATTGATGGTTGTTGTGGCAGATTTGAAGTTTTGTCTTTTGAATAGTTGTTGAGGAGAAGAAATCTGAGTGTGATTTGGAGAAGGATGAGGTAAACCAGTTACTAGTGGTAAAGAAATTAAATGCGGCCGGAGAAGCTGATGGAGTGCTGGGAGTTGATTGGTGTCAGGGAGGCTGCAGTGATGAAGAGTTTGTATGAAGGAAAGGTGATGTTGAGCAGGGCTGTGGTTACATCTAAATGGCCTGGAATGAGAACAACTCCGTGGATGATTTGGCGTCATACTGGATGACGTGAGACGACGAATGGAGTGTGTCTGAATAAGGATTGCTTCTGTCTACTCAGGCCCCAAAAGGAGAGCAGCAAAGCTAATGGGAGTCTGCGTTTGTAGAAGACAAACTGCAGTTGTAGGTTGTAAGAGAGAGCTGATGATTGTAAAGGTTGAGCAGCTGTTGTGGGTCCGGTGAGAGAGTCTGTGGTTGTAGAGGATGAGCGGCTGGTGGTTCTGGGCCAGAGGAGCAACCAGTGATCGGAAAGTCAGCTGAGCCAGCAGGAGACAGAGGAGGATACACAGCAGTATGAAGACCTGTAAAAAGAAAAAATAGCAGGAAGATCGAGGGAGGGAGGGAGGGATAATGGAGGCAGGCATGGGGCATTGCAGTAGAGGGACCTGTAAAGAAAGGCAGAAAGATTAGAGAAGGGATGATCGAGGCAGGCAGGAGGTGCAGCAGTAGGGGGACCTATAAAGAAAGACAGGAATATTTAGGGAGGGGG
This sequence comes from Megaleporinus macrocephalus, assembly GCA_021613375.1. Classification (NCBI taxonomy): domain Eukaryota; kingdom Metazoa; phylum Chordata; class Actinopteri; order Characiformes; family Anostomidae; genus Megaleporinus; species Megaleporinus macrocephalus. The sequence continues at coordinate 22,002,051 of CM038727.1, read as the reverse complement.
AGGAGGGATAATTGAGGCAGACATGGGGCACTGCAATAGATAGGGGGACCTGTAAATAGATGTCAGAAGATCGAGGGAGGGAGGGAGGGAGGGATGAGGCAAGCAAGAGGCAAAGCAGTAGGGGGACCTGTAAAGAAATGGCAGAAATATTGGAGAAGGGATGATTGAGGCAGGCAGGAGGTGCAGCAGTAGGGAGACTTCTAAAGAAATGGTAAGAAGATTAAGGATATGTTTTTTGGTAACTATGGTGGCGTGACTGTTCCAAAATGTCATTTCTCAGAAGCTAATTATACCCAATTCTACAGTTACATAGTGACAATGTTGGCAGTACATTGTCGCAACCTCTTTAAATCCTTCATGTTTTCAATTATGCCGTCATAAATTTTCCAATAAGAAGTCATGGTACTATAAACCAACATTATGTAGTAGCAAAATTGTAACAACACTGATTAGATGACATAAGGCATGACCTGCTATGAACAACGCTGTAAGACGGTAGCCAACGGTGTGACAACGAGTGTTCGCTGGAGCGTGAGAGGCCGCGAGTGAAATCAGCACGGTAAAGCAGCAGGGGCACAGGGGCGTAGGGATAAGGCCTGGTAGACCAGGCGTCGTTTTGTGATGTCATCGGGGCGCTCAGGATGTTTTCCTCCGACAGAGGGAAGATTCTGGGAAAAAACGGGCGGAACGGGCACAGGGGACGCGGCGTCCCCTGAACCTCGGAGCCTGATGACAGTTCAGTCCAGTGTTCCAGGAAGACGAGATTTAGAGGGAGACAAGAGGCACGAGGAGGCGCGACAGGCGCGGGGGGCATCAATTGCGCAGGCGGCGCAGGGACCCGCCGTGTGAAGCGGTGAAGCATCCGAGGAAGAGCCGGGGTGCGGCAAACGAGAGGGGCCACGTCCGGAAGACGATAGAAACGAAGCAGCCCCAGTGGGAGCGGTGATAAAGGACCTCAAATGAGGAGTAGAGCAAGGAATAGCGGGAGGCAGGATGTGCTGGCGATCGGCAAAGAGCTCGTCGTCTGAAGCGTGTCCATGTCGGCTGTGAGTGAGGAGGAGCTTTCAGCGCGGAAATACGAATCCATGGCTATGTCGGTGCGAATTTCGTCACGAGAAGGTAAGGGCAGAGGAGTGGTTTATATAAAGCGTGTGACTGACGAAAAGGAGGAGTTTTGGCGTGCTGTGCTGTTGGACTGAGAAAGGAATCATTACTCTAAAAGATCTATACATTAATGATACGTTTGCATCTTTTGAGCAACTCTGCGCTGAATTCAATATCCCACAATCTCATTTTTTTAGGTATTTACAGATGCGCAACTTTGTGTCCTCAAGCTATTCCCTATATCCATCTTTACCACCTCTCTCCTTGCTGGACTCGATTCTGAATGTTAGACTACAGTCTAAAAAAGTTATTGGTACAGTATATTTTTTGCTCAATTCATATGATTTACAGCCTTTAACTTCATTAAAACAGCAATGGGAAGAAGAGCTTGGCACCCATATATCTACTGAATTGTGGCAAAGTATTTTGGATAGAATACACTCCTTCTCTATATGCTCAAGACACACTATAATTCAGTTTAAAATTGTTCATCGTTTGCACTGGTCTAAGACAAAACTGGCAAAATTTGTCTCAAATATTAATCCTACTTGTGACAGATGACAAGCAGAACCAGCTACACTCTTACATATGTTTTGGTCCTGTTCAAAACTAACGGTATTTTGGCAAAAAGTTTTTTGTTTTCTTTCAGGGGTCTATGAACAACATATACAGCCCTCTCCTATCACAGCACTTTTTGGTACAGCTCCACCAGAGCTTAATTTGGGGAAACGTCCATCAAATGTGGTGTCTTTTGCCACTCTCTTAGCCAGGCAACTCATATTATTTAATTGAAGGGGAAACACCCTTCCACCTTTAAAAGCTGGATGAGCGACTTAATGAAGTATTTGGTACTGGAGAAGATTCGTTTTTCTTTAGCTGTATGTGATAATAGATTTTATACCGCTTGGCAGCCTGTTTTGAAATATATAGATAACATGGACTCTATTGCAGATTATCATGTGTATTTGACTATGTGCACTTGAGTATATACATAGATGTGTAGGCATGTATGTGTAATAACACATATTTCTCGATTTTTCTAAATGCATATTTTTATTTAATCATTATTTCTTTTTGAATATTGTTCTTTCTAAACATTTATTTAGAAATGTACCTTTGGTGTAGTAGTACAAGATTGTTAATTATCGGGTGTTTTTTTTTTTCTTGGTTTTTTTTTCTTTTGATTTACGCTGTTGCTCTACTGCTTTACTACAAATAAAAAGAATGTGTTTTACAATATATTTTTACATGAAGATGCTACGTATACGCCTCGCCCCCTCCTCTCTCTCTTTCTCCATCTCTCTCTCTACCTCCCCACACACAGACAAACCAATCAGCAAGAAAGGCACCTCTCTAACAATGAGTGACAATCGCTCCTAGCCAAATGAAAACACTTTTAAACTTGAGTCTCATACTCTATTTTAACCTTTTAACCATGTCTAACAGTTTTTTGAACATTTTAAAGCACTTTATGAAATAAAATACAAGTAAAAGCCCAAAATTTACCAGGGGCTACATAAAAGTCTTTGTTCCTCACTTCCACAGTTTAGTCGTTCTAAAAATTGCTCAGTGCTGGAGTGACCTGTCACTCTCATGCTGCGTACAATTTTTTCTGACAATTTAACAAGTGGCATTTCACTAGTTTTAAGCAATGAGTGTGTGGTGCCCGTGTCTACCAAACAAGCATTTGTTTCTACGTTACCTTCCGTTTACAGTGGGTCGACCCTCTCGACTCTCTGGCTCCACCCATCAGTCTAATGCTTGGACTTGTCCCTTTTGTAGCAAAATGTCCCTCTTTTCTGCAAATGAAACGTTCATTTGGTCTGACCGGCGATTGTCCTTGCCTGCCTCTGCCTCATCCTCTATCTCAGTCCTTTCCTCGTGCTTGCCCATCTTGGTGTTGTGCCTGTGTTTGGCCTTGGATGTTCTGATACATAGTGAGTAGTGTCTCAGATTCCTTGGCAGCTTTTTTTTTTTACTCCTGCACCCCATCCAGAGCCAGCCCTGTAATACTGCTCGACCCGTGGTTCTAGAGGCAGAAACTGTGGTAACTAAAGATTTCTCTTATATTGTCACATAAGCTGACAATTCCTACCGCCTTAGTTCCCTGAACTAAAATGAGGTTGCCAGGGTCCAGCCCATGGTATTAACAACTAATATCAAGTCAAGTCAGCTTTATTGCCAATTCTTTTACATGTGCCAAACATACAAAGGAATTGAAATTACGTTCCTTACAATCCCTCTGTGTTGACAAGACAAACATAACAGGCCATTCCTGGCCAAACATTCCTGACATTGACAGTAACAGTAAAAGCACTAATACTAAGTGACATTTTAACAATAAAGTGCACAAGTGACAAGAGTTACATTAACTAAACTACAATAACTTGGTCTAAACTAAGAGATTAAACATAAAGACTGAGTGCGCTTAACAAATTGACAAAGGGTTGGTTATTTATAGTATGATGAAAGCTTGAGGTAGTTGTATGGGTAGTGCAAGGCATCCAATGATTGTATTGGCAGGTAGTGCAAGTAGGGCTTATAGCGCAGACTGTATTGGCAGCTAGTGCAAGTACAGTAGATAGTGCAAAGTAGAGCATTTGGTCTACGGTGTTGGAGGGGGTATTTAGAGTCCCTGGCATCTTGTCAGTCCTGGTGGAGCTGAGGGCATCCTCACAGCCTGGTGGATAAAGCCCTTGGAGAGTCTAGTTGTAGGCAGGGCGCTGAACATGTTGTGAGCAGGATGGCTGGCTTCACCCACAATTGTGATCGCTTTGCGGGTGAGGCGGGTGGTGTATATGTCTTGCAGGGAGGGGAGTGAGGCCCCAAAGATCCTTGCTGCTGTGTAATATTTCAGGACTGTTAGTTTGTTGAATGGTTGCGGTCTGGGACTCCCCTTGGGGAAAGGCTCTGTCTCTTTATGGTGCTATCCTCGAGGTTTAGTTGAGGAATTCTTATTTATGAGTGTCCTCCATTTCCTCTGCGGTAGTCCAGAACAAGAACCATCATATTCTTGTCGCCAAGAAATTGTGGTGAAAATTCTACAAGTAAACACACACACATGAGAGCTGTGTAAGCACATGCTTGCCATAATAATGATTCACAGACCGTCTTGGTCTTGGTTTTGATTGACATATGGATAATAGGGGGGACAGAAACATCACATTCCCCTGAGGAAACTACTGGAGTTTGCTGGAACACAGTGAAAGCTGTTTTGTGAAAGATGAGCACAGCTGAGGCATAAATCAGAATGGAATGACTAATCTAAGCTTATTTGAACAAATATGGAACATAAATAAATTCAACATCGAGGTCTGGATCATAGGCAGGTGTGTGCTTTTGTGTGTTTCCCTTACTGGCTCTGGAAGTCCAAAAGAAAGGCAGTGGAGGGCCCCTGTTTGACCCCAGTGCTCTTGGGAGGTAAACCCCAAAAACGCCTGAACTCTGATGGACGTGTAGGGTGAATTTAACTGGCTTGCTGGTTTCTCTGAGCTATGACTCGGCAGACTTTCTTGATGTTTGGCTGGTTGGTGGAATTACGCTGCCATTGCTGATTTGAGCAGACACACAGCCTGAAGCAAGGCTGGTTACACAAGTATCTGTTCACAAGTATCTACACAAGGCTGCTGTGAAGTATCTGTTGATGCTGCCTCAATCTTGCACTATATTCACAAGAGATTTTGCAGTGAACTACCAAGTCAAGTCAAGTCAAGTTTATTTGTATAGCGCTTTTTACAACAGTGTTGTCACAAAGCAGCTTAACAGGAATTTTAAAGCATGAAAAACATGAAATCACACACTTTATCCCTTGTGAGCAAGCCAGAGGCAACAGTGGCAAGGAAAAACTCCCTCAACTGGAGGAAGAAACCTTGGGAGGAACCAGACTCACAAGGGGAGACCCATCCTCCTCTGGTCGAACAGTACTTGAAGTTTATAAACTAAAGCTGAGTTTGAAGGTAAAAGCTTTAGAAGCTGTACAGGTGCTACATCAGGTGGGTGATACTGTGATGCAGTCAAGGTGGAGCAAATGGCACAAATGGAGAGGGGCGTTGGTTGGAGCCGGGTGACGGGGGGCCCTGGTGGTCTGTCTTTTACAGTTTTCGGCAGGACAGGTGGGTGGTTATTACCTCAGAGAGAGAGAGAGAGAGAGAGAGAAAAACGAAAAACAAAGTTAGTTCTGGTTTGGGTTAGTACAGAGGAGTCGAGGTGTAGCAGAGAGAGGAGAGCTGTTTGGTGCCAGGTGATGAGGAGGCCCTGGCAGTCGGACCTCCAACAGCATTCGACGGGACAGGTGGGTGGTTATTACCTCAGAGAGAGAGAAAAACAGACTTAGTTCTGGTTTGGGTTAGTACAGAGACTGAGTTAGTTCTGGTTTAGGTTAGTACAGAGACTGAGTTAGTTCTGGTTTAGGTTAGTATAGAGGATATGGAGTGTTTAGAGTGCAGCTGGTGACTCTGACCGATCTGATTATAAAAAAGAACTAAAAGGAGAGAAGCTGCACACGTGCTACATTTGGATGATACAGTAATGCAATCAAGGTGCAGCAGATGACATAGATGAAGAGGTTACAAGGTAACAAGGGGGTACTGGTGGTCAGTCCTCCAACAGTATTCGGCAGGACAGGTGGGTGGTTATTACCTCAGAAAGAACGAGAAAGAAAAACAAGGTTAGCTCAGGTTTGGAGTAATACAGTGGATAAGAAGCATAGCTCAGTCTCCAAAAGCTAAACTGAACAAGTACGTTTTAAGTCTGGACTTAAATATTGAGACTGTGTCAGAGTCCCGAACATTAACTGGGGAGATTATTCCACAGTTTGGGGGCTTTGTAGGAAAAAGGTCTTCCCCCTATTGTAGTCTTCTGAATTTTTGGAACTATTAGAAAACCAGCATCCTGTGATCTGAGTGAACGTGGCGGTTCATAATAGGAAATAAGATCTTGCAGGTACTCTGGTGCGAGACCGTGCAGGGTTTTATACGTCAGTAAAATAATTTTATAGTCGATGCGGAATTTAACAGGAAGCCAGTGTAGCGCTGATAAAACTGGACTGATGTGATCGAATTTCCTGGTTTTAGTTAGTACTCTAGCTGCAGCGTTCTGAACTAACTGAAGTTTATTCAGGTTCCTGCTGGAGCATCCTGACAATAATGCATTACAGTAATCTAGCCTTGAGGTTATAAAGGCATGCACTAACTTTTTCAGCATCAGACACAGATAACGCATTTCTTAACTTTGAAATGTTTCGCAGGTGAAGAAACACTGTTCTTGTAATATTACCTATGTGTTGATTAAATGTCAGATCTGAGTCAATTGTTACACCAAGATTTTTGGCTACTGAACCAGGAACTACAGAGAAGTCAGCAAGATTTAACATTAAATCTGAACATTTAGTCCGAGCAGCCTTTGGGCCGAGGAGGAGAACTTCAGTTTTATCTGGGTTCAAAAGAAGGAAGTTCTGTAGCATCCAAAGTCTAATATCTCCTACACAATCTTCTATCTTATTTAATCTGGATTTATCATCTGGTTTGGCTGATATGTACAGCTGTGTGTCATCGGCATAACAGTGGAAACTAATTCCGTGTCTATTTATAACTGAGCCTAATGGTAGCATATATAGTGTAAATAACAGAGGACCTAAAACAGAACATTGTGGAACTCCATATTTCACTCTTGTATAATTAGATGATACATTATTTATCTTTACAAACTGAAAGCGATCACTAAGGTAAGATGTGAACCAGGATAACGCTGTTCCTGTGATTCCAACCACATTTTCTAATTTTAATATAGATGACTTTCGTTTTCTTCCTAATTGACATAACATGAGCGCTGCCCTAAACATTTTCTATAGTAGATCATGTTTTTTTTGCCAGATTGCTGGTGGACGATAAAGTAGACAGTATGAGCTGTGCATAACCATTTCTTTTATTGGTGCCTGTATATAGTCATAATTCTATGCAGTCTCTGAATGGTTGGTTGGTATGTTGTTGTTTCCAGTAGTTTATTGTATTTGAGCTATTTTATTGTTGATGCTTCAAATGCTTATTTTATAACCAAATTTATGTTATATTTTGTTCAGTAATATAAGTAGTTTTTAGAGAAATTTTAAAAAGTTTTAAAGAAGTTTAGATCTTAATCCTAAATCCTCAAATGGAAATTTGTCTTTAAATGCCTTTTGAAAAGTTTGTGGGAATCACCCCTATGCTTTAATTTATAATTGGATTCACACCAATTAAAATAGCTATATAGAATATATCTTTTATATATATAGTTATATAACTATATATACAACCCCCCACCAACTCTTCAACAACTATGTATGACACTCGGAGGGTGGGTGGGGTTGTGTGTCTGGCTTACACTGACAGTATTTAAGCATTCTCCACATTGTTGGTTTGTGTGTCTATTGCTAAAAAATGTCCACAGCAAAAGTAAAGAGACTACCTAAGGGTTTAGCGGTTATACCAGTTGTTGGTTCTACTAGTTCAACCAATATTTGGTTAAGAGAAATGTATATGTGTGTGTAAAATGTCTAGATTTCATTGATGCATTGTTAATCAAACAAAATACTTTGTCATTATTTTCAGTGACTGCATCTATCAACATGTCAAATCTTATAAAGTCTGTTTATTACACACCTTCTAGTTCTGGTTTATTAGGTGGTAAAAATTGTTTGAAACAAGCTGTTTTTGAGGACAGTGGAGTGCGTTTTTCTGATCAACAGGTTTCAGATTGGATAGCTGGGGAGGATGCGTGCCTCACTAACCCGTACGACATAACTACAAAAGAAACAGAGTTATAGTATACGGTATTGATTCACAAACCGATCTTGTTGATATGAGTGTGTCTTCTAAGGAAAACGACGTCATAAATATCGGTTGACATATTGATGTGTTAAGCAAATATGCATGGGATCAAAGCAAAAGGTATTAAGCAAAAGGTATCATGCTAAATGCAGACAATTCAAAAGTTATTAGACTCAGCACATTGAATGATCTTGTTGATCATTATGTGGATCAACAAGATGGCTCCTGAAAACGGTAGCATGAGAACTAAAAAGAACCTCTGAAAAACAAGGGATACCAGCAGCACTAAATGATGACACGCTACCACCGCTTAACAGAACTAATTTGTTAATTATTGATGATGTTATGAAAGATGCTAGCAGTAATGCATACATAGAAAAGGTATTTACACAGTATGTACAGCATCAAAATTAAAGTGATATTTACTTAATGCAAAATACAGCAGGTTGATAGTGACACTTTCTTGACAAATAAAGATGCTGAGAGAATGTTTACTTTGTAAGCTAACGTCTCATCATATTTTTGTTCTATCACCAACATACTGGTTTTATCTGACCCATCCTGGCGTTTTTCATACCTGAATAATGGTATCGCCATTCTAAACAAATTTCTGTAAATCTCACCGATACCAGCAACATAAATTGCAGGGGTACCTGTGTAGCCAAGCATTACACCGCCTGCTTGATTTTGGTAGTAAGAGACATTTGGTTTTGCCAGTTTTGTTTTATTATTAGAAATTCGATTATCAGGGTACCCAGAACTAGCATGGCAAATTAATACAAAACCTGTTGTCATCCATGATTGTTGTTTGTGGTAATGAGTATGCTCACAATGTGTTACATCTTTCAAGTTTTTTGCAGGTCCATCACTTCATTTTCAGGAACCCACCTGTTAAATTTGGGTGTCTACCCCAACCATTTCACTCATTTTCAACTTTGAAGATTTTATTTCTAGACTTTTTTTGCAGCTCTTGTTCATAAAAACCACCTTGGATGATATCACCATCATAATCTTTTAATCTAGAAACAGGTGGTTGTCATGTGTAAAGTTCTCCCCTTTGCCCCAGAAATTTGCACATCCCCAGTCTTATACTTAAACATGGTTTTCCTGTCTAGTTTGTTCTTTGGACCATACAGTTTATTTTCTTTAGTTACGTCCTCAGGTTTCATTTTTATACTCCTATGATAACTGTTGTTATACTGTAACTGTTGTTTATGTCTTGTAAAACATCCACATACCTTTTGGAATTTGTGTAATGTGTAAAAAAATGTGTCATTTTGTTTTTTGGCATTAGATTTTAAAAATGTTTGTTTTGAAAAACTCTTTACCCCTGTCAGTCTGCAACTTTTGTGGGACTTTACCTTCAGATAGTATGGATGCAAATGTATTAGTGACTTCCGAACTTGATTTATTTTTTAACAAATATACATTTAGTGTATGATACATAATAGTATCAAACTTACTAACTGGATTAGCAGGATAATGTTAGCCTGCTGTGCTAGCTTGTTAACAAACTATAAAACCCATAAAATGTGCAACTTGTGTGACTTAAGTGTTGAAGTGCCTTTGAATTCCATTTATTGTTTTAACCGTGATTACTTTTAACCTTTCAGACAAAGTACAAGCAGAAAGGAAAAGAGGAGCTTTCCACTAGCAGCTTCTTCTATTTGCCCCAAACACATGAGATGCAGTTTGCCAAAGAGATATCTGAACTGCAGAGTGAGGTACATGACCAGCCAAGTGAATATATTGTATTAACTGAGGGAAACTTTTTAAGTTACTGAAACTCAGACAAAGCTATTTGAGGCTGCATGGAACTCTCCTAAACTTAGTATGTTTAAGCACAAGTACTTTCTTTAAAGGTTGATTAAACTTAATAAAAGGATTGACTTACAATCACTGAATGTCTTTAAAGATTAGTATTTAGTATTTTAACACATTTAGTAGCCATTCCTACCAAAAGTCCATTCGCCTTATAAAGTCTTGTCTCTGTTACACTGATGTGTGTCAGCAGGATGTGTGAGGTAAGGTCCTTGTCATGCTGGGGGCAGGGCAGCTTTTAGCCATTTAGGGGAACAGAGGATTCTGGTGAAATCAGTCATGGGGTCTTGCACCCTACAACAGGGATGTCTAGCAGTGCTTTAAAAGAAGAGTCCTGAACCAACTAAGAATACAGTGGATAACTCAACCAAAAGCATGAAAAATGTGCTTTATTTTTAAACATGTGTGTCCTATACTACAATGTGTTGTGTGGACGAATTGAAGGAAGGTGGATAAAAGGACTAATCCTGTGCATGTTATTTTTAAGCGTGTTCTGTTAAACATGTATACATGATCACAATGATTTTTCAAAAATACATTGAAAGACTTTTTACAGAACCTGCATTAACTTTTTTTCTAGAATAATTACAAAAGAGAAACTCGGCTGGAATGGTCTAACTGCCTCTATGCTCAGCTGGCCATGACACTTCAGACTCAGTTTGCTAAAGACTTGGCTCCTGTTCTGAGTGAGGTGGGTTTCATATTGATCTTTAACTCTTGTCTTCTTTGCATAATGCATAAAGCTGGGCCTACCCTAGATCTTTTTTAGCCAAACCGTAACACTGATTTTCCCTTTATGAAGCAATTGATGGCGCAGATGATAAAGTAATTTGAAAGCGTATACAAGTCAAAGTTCAGTTTTATGACTCAAGTCTTGTGGTGTGAGATGGTTACTGACATAACTCAAATAGTGATTCAGACAACATTGAGAACATTAGGAAGGGTTAGGAATGCATCCCATTACAGTCAGCTGCCATTTCCCACCCCCCTAGACATCCCAGGATTGCAGTTATGCATGAAAGCTTGAACAGGTCTAGTCCTGTTTTGTTTTGTTTTGTTTGTTCCATGGGGAAGATTTGGGTTTTGGAGGGCTTTTTTTGCAATCAGAACGTATACCCTCACTCTGCGTTATTTTCTAGTGACAAGAAAAGACAAGATTCTGTGCAGGACAACGTTGTGTAGAGTATGCCCAGCTAAAAGCTTAATTGTGAGGTCATTGAACAATGGAAATGTATAATGTATGTATGTATAATGTATCTTTTCATCCAATGTTTCCTCTGCAAATGAATGGTATTAATAGGTTAATAAAAAGTAATAAAAGTTTTTCCCCTTTTTCCCCATTTGATTGCGTTCACCAACTAATTTACTAAATTATTAAATTCCTCTCCTTCAGATTTGTTATAAAAAGCAAGTTCCCCTTTTATTTTGTTTACTTTAGGTTATACTTAAGGTTATACTGTGCTTTTCAAAAGTTTAAAATCACTGTTCAGAGGTCTGCTAAGTATTTGGAATAAAAAACAAAAAATGAATAAATTAGAATTTCTGTAATATACTTTTTACCTGCAGGTTGTTTTTGTCAGATGTTGAAGATGGTGTGTGTTAGCAAACTTCTTATTTAATTCTAAAGCTGTATTGCTAAGCAATAGATTTTGGTTGTCATTGGAACATGTCCCTGGAATTAGCTTGAAGCTAACAGTATGCAATTTGGCAAACATTGTTGAAAAATTGTTGGCAATACAAAAAATGCTGCTAACACTTGCCTTTGTGGGATCTCTCAAAAGTAATGAATACATTCTCAGAACAGAGTAATCCTAACCCTATCCTTAATCTTAAACCAAAATCCTGACCCTCACCCTTACCTTAACATAACATTGACCTTAGTCTCAACCCAAAATCTAATATTGACTCACGCCCTGGGCCTGATTTAACCCTGACCTTAACCTCAACCTAAAACCTAATACTAACCTTAACCTTAAATTAATCCTAACCCTAGCCCTAATCTAACTCTGACCTAAACCTTAACCCAAAATCTAGTCCAGTTACAGAATGGTGTGAGCAGCATTTATAACTGTTACATGCTCAGTGACTTCTTAGATTAACATTCATAGATATAAACTTGAACCTTCCAAATACAGTGGGAAAAGGTACGTGATTTATATGTTGTTGATTTGTTACTAAGAATACTAAGAATTGAGTGTTTGTTTAATTTATAGGAGTATCACTCAAAATAAAGAGTCACCAAAAATATTTTACAGCAGGTAATGTCAACTGGCAGACTACAGTCCAGAAGGAGCACTGTTTTCAAAATCGATTGGTTGTTTCAGAATCAGAATCAGAATCGGACTTTATTTGCCAAGTATGCTCACACATACAAGGAATTTGTGTTTGGTAACAGAAGCTCACAGTGCACGATAACTGACATTACAGAAGTAGCACATCCAATCTACACACACACACACACACACACACACACACACACACACACACACACACACACACACACAGTGACATACACGCACAGATACACCTGTAACTTAACACTAGTGTTAACATGTGCAGAGTTGTATATTAAAAGTAAAGTGCTAAGTGCAGCAGTAAAGAACAGTGCAGACTGAATTAAATAGATATAAATATGAAGAACAGAAGAGTCACTGGTTGAGACGATGGTACAGAGTGTTCTGAGACTATCAGATAAATAAAAAGTGCAGAACAAGAAGAAGAGTGAGAGAACATCTGGATATGGATGTATGTAGTAGACTGTATTCAGAATGTAGTGTGTGATGTTCAGCTGTTCATGAGTGTGATGGCGTGTGGGAAGAAGCTTCTCTGAAGTCTGGAGGTCTTGATCCTCAACTGACTGAAACGCCGACCTGAGGAAAGATACTGGAACAGGTGATGTCCAGGGTGTGACGGATCACGGACAATGTTCTCTGCCCGCTTCCTGGTTCTGGCCGTGTGCGGGTCCGGTAGGGAGGGTAACTTCACACCGATGGTTTTCTTTGCAGACCTAATGATGCGCTGCAGTCTGTGGGTGAGGTGTTTGGTGGCTGAGCTGCCCCACACTGTGATGGATGCGGTGAGGACAGATTCGATGGTGGCGGTGTAGAACTGCACCATCAGCTTCTTGGGCAGGTTGAACTTCCTTAGCTGACGCAGGAAGTACAGCCTCTGCTGAGCTCTCTTGATGATGGCGCTGATGTTGCAGTCCCATTTCAAGTCCCTGTTGGCCCGATACGTGAACTGTAGGGGGTCTAGTTGGGGGTTGGTGATCTCCTTGAGGTGGGTGAGAACCAGCTTTTCAAAGGATTTCATGACCACAGAAGTCAGTGCGACAGGTCTGTAGTCATTCAGTCCTGAGATGGTTGGCTTTTTGGGGATGGGAATTATTGTGGAGCGCTTGAAGCACGCTGGTACGACACACTGCTCCAGTGATTTATTGAAGATCTTGGTGAAGACAGGAGCAAGCTGGTCTGCACAGTTCCTTAGGCAGGAGGGTGACACTCCGTCTGGGCCTGGTGCCTTCCTCACTCTTTGTTTTTTGAAGAGTCGGTGCACATCTGCTTCACAGATCTTCAGGGCAGGCTGAATGGGTGGCTGAGAGTCCGAAGGGTGTGAAGTGGTGTTGTATTGTTCAGTGGAGCTGGGCTTTTCAAATCTACAGTAGAAGTTGTTTAGGTCGTCAACCAGCTGACGACCCCCCATTGTCTGGTGGGGGTGTCGTTTGTAGCCTGAGAGGTTGTGTAGGCATTTCCAGACGGCTTGTGGACATCAGTCTGCTCAGCTTGGTGGAGTAGCTCTTCTTTGCAGCTCTGATCTCTCTGTTCAGTGTGTTCCTAGCCTTGTTGTAAAGCGCCCGGTCCCCACTCCTAAAAGCGTTCTCATTGGACTGCCGCAGGTGCTTCAGTTTGGCGTTAAACCAGGGCTTGTCATTATTATATCTAATGCGAGTCCTGGTCGGAACACAGATGTCCTCACAGAAGCTAATGTAGGACGTCACTGTATACAGTATATTCATCCAGCCCGCTTGTAGAGTCCTCAAACACACACCAGTCTGTTAACTCCATACAGTCCTGAAGCCTCTCTTTAGCCTCACTGGTCCACTTCTTCACAGTACTGACCTCAGGCTTGGCCCACTTGAGCTTTTGTCTGTAGGTTGGGAGAAGATGGACATTACATCTAGAACATTACTCTCCCTGGTGGGGCAGGTAACATGCTGTCTGTATTTGGGCAGCTCACTGGTGAGTTTCGCTCTGTTGAAGTCCCCAAGAATGATGAAAACAGACTCTGTGTGTTTATGCTCCGCGCTGGAGATCTGGTCTGCGAGGGCGCGCAGTGCCGCGCGCACGCACGGTGGAATGTAAACTCCGACGAGCACCACGGAGGAGAATTCCCGCGGGCAGTAGAACGGTTTACAGTTTATAAACACAGACTCCCGTCGCGGTTGATGTAGAAACAGATCACGCCGCCTGTGAGCTTCCCCGAGGTCTCCGCGACGCGGTCCGGGTTTCTGGGTTCCCCACTCTAATCTTGCTATGTCTTTGGTTTTGAAGGATTGCAATGCTGTATTATATGCTGTTATATTCTAAATTTAGTTTATTGAAAGTGCTTGCTGTAAAGAACTGTGCCCAAAAAAATCCTAGGGCCTTTGAGTCATTCCATCATGCTTTCGTCACACCTGTACTTTGGTTTTATTGTTACCAACTTACCAATTTGCCATGTGTCAATGTTTGTTTGTAAGAATAGATAAAGACCTACTCTGCAATTGATTGGCTCCCTGGCATCAAATGGTTTTGGTCAAACACTGGTGCCATATATTGCATTGGACTTCTCTATGGGTGAGCGGAAAAAGCCAGAAGTACATTAAATTATTATATAATTTAATACATTATATAATTAATAGAGCAGAATACTGCAGTAAAATTTAGGCCTGTATATAGGCCAGTTTCTGTAAGCCTACGGTGAGAGAAAATTACACTACAACAAGAGTAAGGCTGGATTAACAATTATGTAAACATATAGATAAAATTCCCTAGGATATGCAATACGGAAGGGTAGTAGTAAATATGTTGCATTTGTTGGTTTGATATTTAGGGAGGCTGAGCGTAAACATTATAAGCAACACATGCCTCAGTAAAAGACTAAAAAACTAAGCAAAGACTTTAAATATCCTTGATTTATGCGCCACCCATGCTGGTTTGATGGCCTATGTTAATCAAAGAATAGCTGCCTATCACATATAGAGACTGGAAAGTAAAAAAATTTAGAGATCTAGGGTCTGCCTCAAAACCTAGTGAACTGTCTACATAGACAGCATATTATGTCATAGTTTGCGCGCTCCCCAAATATAGGCAGTCCCAATTCTTAGATATCTTAAACATGCTGTGTACTAATGTACCTTATTTTGGCTGAATCGCAAGGAAGCATTGTACGGTTCCTCGGCCGCTAAGGCAATCAGAGGAAACACCCTGCAGGGCAGGGGGTTCTCCTAAACCAGGTTATTTTATGTAGATATTGTACATATTTACTCTGTACAGTTATATAGCATCTATTCTAGAGCATCTATGCGATGGTTTAAGTACCAAAAAGTGGCAGGCGTTTGAGTGCGCACGCACGCCCCAGTAAACAGAAGAGTAAGTTTGTGTCTCTTCTTTAGTAAGTTGTATCTGAGCGTGCGCAGGATATATCTGAGCGCGCGCGAGCAGTTCCGTAGTGGAGCAAAACGAATCTGAGCGAGAGCAGAGTAAATTTGAGAGAGCACATTTATATTTTGCGTGAGAACAAAGAAAATCCGTGAGTGCTGCGTGAATCACACTCTCGCACTTAAAAAGTGTGCTCTTGACTTTTGGCAGTAGCCCTTGTGGGATTTGTTCGCCTCTCTGTCTTTCAGTATTTGACTTTAGCCTGTTTACCCATTTAAGCCATTGCCTTGTCATGTCTTTTTGTATCTTTTGGTTTTGTTGTAGACTGTTTTTATGACTACAATCTTGAATTGTGCCTTCAATATTAAAGTAACGTCTATTTTCATATCTGCATGCATTTACTTTGCTTCAGGAACAATAATCATACATGAGTGTATAAGTATGGTAATATGCCCCCCTATAACATGCATAAGAAATATAAATCAATGTTCACTAATGAGTTGTAAGCCTTTGTAAAATATGAAATAATAATTAAGAGTTTCAACTTTAGTTCAGGTACTGCAAAAAGTTTTATAAGTGATGTAGGGCTGCAGCTATCGATTATTATATCGATAGAATACAGCTATCGATTATTCCAATGATTAATCGAGTAATCGGATGTATATATTAGGAGCAATAGTAAATATGTAAGATAAAATAAGACTGTTTTCTTAACATTTTATCGGTTAAATTGCATATAATACAGTTTTAAAGAAAACATTTTAATAATTACTATTATTGAAATTTATTGCTAGACCTATGTATACTGTATCATACTGTAAGTTCACAAGACTGCCTACTGGACACTAATTTACTCTACTGAAACTAATCCTACACTTGCTGAACCACTTACTGCAAACAAACTAAACTGAATATTCTTGCTCTACTGGATTTGGTGTATTTTAGCCTCCAAATTGCTACAAACACCACCTGATATTTAGTCTGCTTGTATTTTATGCATCACTGGGAGGGGAGTGTGTGTGAGAGGTGTATATTATTGTGAGGGTGTGTTTGTTTGTAACTATGATCAAAAAGATAATGTGAATAAAGTTCAGGCTTTTATTTTTTTGTGGTTATGTTCTTAAGCAAAGCTTAGATCATATACGGACATAACTCGCTATCACACAGACTTACTTTCTTAACTAGCCATTACATATAACCATTACTAACATACACGCTTTACTAGCCTTCATCTCAACTTGCCATCTCACTGATTTAGGCGAAATGTTATCGTTACTGTGTGTCGCTCCGCTCTGTGGACTGGACGTGCTGAAACATTGAAACACTGATGTGGTGCTCGGCTAGGGGTTACCGTAAAAATCACAATGGGTGCGTCCGAAATCGCGTACTAGATCAGTGCGTACTCAGTTGGAAATAGAGCGCACTGCCTGTCCGGTAAAGCAGTGCGCTCTTTCAGTGTGCGAGTGTGCAGTATACACGCAACCTCAGACGCAATACGTCCGCCATCTTACTAAGGTCCTGTGGCGCAAGACGTCAGACCGTCACGGTAAAGGTTCCGCTATTCATTCAAAAGTCCCGTTTACTGACGGATTTAGAGACTGTTTGTGACACCGTTCTGCGTGTTTGTCTAAATATCTACTCACGCGGTGCCTAGCTGTAGCTCAGAGAAGATGAAACAGGAGGAATGTAATCATTGTTTACCTCAGAAGCAGCACTAACTCCTGTAGCGGACGTTTACTAGCCGTAGCTACGTACACACAGCCGGCGTACCGGGTTTCACAGCGCTTTTTCCTCCGCTTTGAATTCCTCCGCGGCTCCGATGGAATCCTGGGATAGGACAGTGTGCTGGGGCTGCATACTTAAAAATGTCTGCCGGTGCAGTACGGCATCCGGGGACTTTGCGCATACTGCTTGCCGAGCACTACGTATTCGGACACCCTAGTCACACTCGCGCACTGCTTTTGCGTACTGTTCAGTATGGAAGTGCGCGATTTCTCACGCACCCAATGACTCGCTGTCAGTTTGCTGAGAAAGCTCAGTTGCTTGCTTTCTGAAGTTAGCTTCTTATTTGAATTCCCTGTTCCACCTTAAATGGTATAAAAGTGACATTCCGCCGCCTCTTAACTGCTGCGTCATTTAAGGTGGAAAGACGGAATTTACATAAGAAGCTAATTTGAGTCACGTCTTTCTTCAGGTATACGCCCAGTAACGGCTCCCTCGGTTAGTTCGGTTTTACAGTAGACTTTGGACACTGTGTATGGTTTTCTCTGACCCGTCTCTTCTGTTCTCCTCTCTATTTTGCAATCCACGGCATCAAATCACGTCTTCTTCGTGTTACCTGGCAACATCGTAAGCGCGCGCTGTGCAACAGTAAAAGTCATCCGTGCGCTGTATATGGCTGTATAGATTAAACGAATCTTCGAGGCAAAGAATTTGCTTCGATGATTTTTGTAATCGTGTTACTCGAATTCCTTGAATTGAAAAAAAAATATGAACAATGCAGATTTAGTAGTCTGGGGGGAAAGCTGGCTGAAAGCAGGAGGAGCAGAACCAGCCAAGGCGTCCGGGAACAGAGCAATAGAAGCCATGGAGACAGCAGATGACAAAGCGGGAGTGAGAGAGGGGCCAGAGTCGACAAAAGCAGGGGGTAAACTGGAGCTGAATTTGGAGCCCGGTGACTTTTCAGCGCAACCACAGTCAGCGAACCGCTATACGACCTGAATCAAGTGGAGATTCGGGGCATAGTCAAGTGGAGATTCAGGGCAAGGCTTACAGATGAAGGTCTTCCATTACAAATCGCTGGTGACTGGAAATACCATTCCCAATATCGCTTATTTTATAAATTTTCATGAGCAAATGATTTGTTAACACTTGAAAATATGAATACATGCATAAGTAGCTAAGTAAACTGTCATTTTTTAACATTTTTTAATGTTGGATGAACTAATCATTTTTTCACAGATATTCATTATTAGTTAATGTCATATTAATGAATTTTTTTATTAAGTGTCACCTTTGCATCTAATCTTACAATTTCCCCAAATTCTGTGACCTGATTATTGGCTCCCGTTAGTCTGTCTACTATTGAAGAACTCCCGATTTGGCCCAGATTTTCCACAGATTGTGGATAACTGGAAGTTAAACCTGTAAAATTGGTTGGTGTTTCACCTGTCACCTGTATGACTGGGTCCAAAGTGGAAATTATTTTTTTTCATGACACTAATATTTGTGTCACAAGAATGGCACCTATGGTAGTTGATTCATTATCGATATAACAAATGTTATTTGGTCAGTACCTTTGCATGAAGATGATCAAATATGGATAATTTTTACTGTAGATTCTCAACAGTATCGATGGACCAGATTGCTAGAAGTCTTCATAATTCACCAACTATTTATCATCAAATCCTACATAAACAACTAGCTTCTTCTGATGCTCCCACAATGACTACAGTACTACTATATGTTGATGACATACTGATTGATTGAACCTGTCCAGAGGAGCACAAACATGACTTGCTAGCTTTGTTAGACTATCTGTACTCATTAGGGCACAGAACTTCTTTTAAGAAGGCACAGATATTTCCGCCCCCTGTGCAGAGTTTAAGGACAGCTGGTTTCACAAGCTGAAAGCTTTATTTGACCTGATTGTTGTTCTGTGGTGCATACTATTTTACCATCTGCTAAGTTAGCATAGCTGCAGTCTGTTTTTTAAGATTATGCAACTACTGTTGGCCTTGTACTGTTGACTGTCACATTCAAATGGGTTTGAAAACAGAAATTTGTTATCATATGAAATTATAATAATACTTTTCACAACTAAGAAAGATGGTGGAACATGTTTGTGACCACAATGTGGTCTGTACACAAGCTATCATGTAAACACAAAAATGACCCTTTATGAGGTGATGGTTGGTTTGCTTGTTATGCTTTACATCACCGCTATTATGTGATCACAGTGTCTAATATTTTAGTACAAGCTTTATGCACAGGTCATTCCACCCCAGAAGCTATAAGAATCATAGCTCAAATGATAATTAATGAAGATAATTGGTCTTTGCCCATTGTTAGATTTCTGATGTCAAACAGGGCAGCTAATGATTGATATCAAATGCTGATAACTCACAGATTATTGGCAGTATACTGTAAAGGCTGACAACAATGTGTATAAATTTCACTAAAGCATGTGATTATTGGTACAAATTAAACTGTAATTATGGATTAGCCGATTCTATTTCTTTGCCTTCATCAGGCTGGGTTTGTATCAGCAGACCTCTAATGGATTTCTGTTGGCTTTGTGGAAATAAGGCTTATTTCTCGCATGCAGCTGGTTCATGGTGCCGGTCATGTAACATGGCTATTCTTATGCCCCTTGTCTGTCATGTAACATGTTATTTCTGTTTATATTGAATACTTTGAAATCTCATCTGCCTTTACATAATATGAAATAAGAATTTGGCAGTTTCTGGTTTCTGTTTGGGTAAACAAAGATAATAAATATTATAAAAGACTTCTCGTGGCATAAGACTGTGGGGAATGAAACATTTCCTTTTGCGGGTGATGTAGATGATCTGCAGAAAATAATCACCTTGCTTATACCACGTAGAAACTAATGAGACCAGCCAAACTCTCTGTCTAGTGAATGACAAACTCTGTGTCAAACGGAATGTCGTGCTGGAAAATAGAAGCATCTTAAATCTTAGAAAAAGGGGATCTCTGTCAAATTCTCAACAGTATTTGCTGCATCTGTGTTCCAGATAACTATGAAGACATTGATAAGTACATTGCAGATCCTCATAGAGTTATTCCAAAGGACATGTGCTTCTGTTGTTGGTTACTGAACAAATTGATGTTTCGAAGCCTATTTAACCACAAGTCTGTCACTGGATTTTTGGGTCAGTTTGTGCATGAGATCAGTGCATAAGAAATGAAAATCTATTGTACAGACAGATGGCTTGCTGACATTAATTATTTTTAAAGTTGGTTTTATTTTTTTAGCTACTTGTTGCATAGTACTCGCAATAAATTACAATCGCAGACTTTCTGAGGCTATTTTTTTTTCTTGTTGGATATTTGAGACACACTTAGAAAGAACTCAAGTCACAGGACGAAGCAACCATGCCTATTAGTGTGAGCTTTAACTTGCAAAAAAAGTGCAAATTTGTTTCTGGTTTGATATAGACAATTATACCGTTAAAGGTATGCATTCAGAGTTTACAGAAGATCAGTGCTAGTCAACAGGGCTCAGACATGGTTAGTGGCTTTGGGTGTCTCAGGGAGAGTTAGCGTGCCTTTAACTCCAGCAGTAGGGCCCTCTTCATTGTGCGAATTGGTGGTGTCTCAGTGGCATAGTTGCAAGGCTAATGCTAAAACTTTCCCATGTGAGCAACACTCCTCCCCAATTCATATGCACAACATGTATGCAATAAGCATTGATGGCATGTGGAAATAGCTTGCCCTTCAGGGGTGCCAGTAGCAGTTAGCTGTATACCGGGAGCCAGAGTGTCGGATATTATCGGGTACCTGAAGCTGTTAGCTAGTCATAAATTTAGAGTGATTCATGTAGCGACCACATGAATTCATGTAGTGACGTTTGTGGTACTCTAATATTATCTAATGTAAGCCAGCATCTTGTGATCTAATTGGACATGTTTGTTCATATTAAGCGATAAGTTCACTCAGGTACGGAGTGAGGGCATTTAGAGCTTTATGTCAATAGAAGGATATTGTATTCAATGCAGAATTTAACTGGCCCTTGGCCCTGGTTTGCAGGCAGCAGACAAGCAGGCTAAACCAACCGTCTGGTATCTGCCTTCAGAACTGGATTAGGTTCCACCCAATCCAGTTCCCCAAATCAAACTAAATTTTAAAATATGTGAAAAATTTGTTTATCTTATCTCATCCAATTCAACCAGTTCACAATGACAACATCTTTCATCTAAAACTAGAGCTGCGTAAGATTCCTTACATTTAAGGCCATCATTGTGAATTAACCTATTCATTACTAATCATAATTTTGAGTGTGTGTAAGTAGCTGCTGTCTAGCTTTCTTAGACACATGTTATTTAGTAAACACTCACATGAAGATGTTACATTATATTGTTTGAATATATCATTCCACCTTAAATGTTAAATCTATTTCTTCTCGCTGATATTTCTTCTTTCTTGAAAATAACAAGAAAAATATAAGATTATAATTGAGCACAAATTGAACCAAGAACCAAGTAGCTGCTGATATCCAGATACCATCAACCTACAATAGCAATGGTTTCATAAAATTATTCAGTAATAAAATTTGGAACAATCCAAATATATGTAAAAAAAAAAAAAAAAAAGACTGAATTTCTCAGAATGGCAAGAGAAAGGAATAAAGATTTTGGGTTAGTTACCCAAATTAAGCCAGGGAAAAATATTTCTGTAGAGTAGAATTTTATTTCTGCACGCAGCGGTATTGACAAATTGACCCAAAGATCCATTAAAATACTTATAACTATACAAGCATTGATACATAAGAGTTTAATAAAGAAGCAACAAAGAACAGGTGTGACAGAAGCAACCATATAAGGAAAGGCAGAAATAAAATTACCCACATGTCCTGGGTACAGCTTCTCAGCAAACACCTGCAATACATACAATTTAGAATATAATGGCATATCCAAAAGCAGCGCATGTGTACATTCACCCTTAGAATAGACTGCAACATGTATATTCTTGCGAGCTTAATAAACCTTTTCTATCCTCTTGCAGAGAAATATGGCCAGTATTTTTCATATCAAGGATGGATTTTTGCACTTCAATCTCCATATAAGCAATTGGGAAATTGAAGTGTGTCCATGTCTATAAGGAACATTAATGCTGGTGCAGTTTAGTCGTAAGGCTTCAGGCAAAAGCAGATAATAATTGTTTTAAAACCACAGAAAATATTTTCTCCAATCCAGTTGAAAATCTAACCAAAAAACTAGGATTTAGAATAATCCTGTGAAAATGTGCAAGGTATTCATCTATGTGTTCATATTTATCCCCTTTTTCAACAACAGAAAAAAAAACAAAGTTCAGCAGTAGCCATAGACCTATAGAAAAGTGACCAATGCAAATGATAGCAGTGCAGATGATAAATAATGGATGCATTAGAATCCATAGTTATCTGATTTCATAGCTGCAGGGAGAAATTACCTGTGGAAGTGTTCCTGGTTTTAGTGGTAACAGTGACTGATTTTCATCTGATGTTCACATCTGTTTCTCATTGTTGCTCCAATAGGACCCTATAGGTGGTTCCTATATCTTTATATTTAATATTGCATGTAATATTACATATTCATTTATACAGAACAACATGTAGACTACAGTTTGTAATCATAGAATTACAAAATGCTAATATGTGGTAAGTGAGCTAATAAAATTGATCATTGGTGTTAAAAGAAGAATGTGATTTTAATGTTATGGCTGATCAGTGTATAATACAATGTAAGAAACTGTGATAAATTAGTCATTTTTGTTGTTGTTCTAAACCAGTATAAGTATAAACAGGAAGGGAAGAAGATGGCCAACTGCCTGTATGCTCTCCTGCCTAAAACCAGAGAAACACAACATGCCAAGGACCTTTCTCAGCTCTACAGCAAGGTATATACATATATATACACACACAAAAAATTGTCAGCTTATGTTTGTTGCCATCATTTAGCTCCTCACCTATGGTCAGTTTGATCAATCGTGAGTTAATCACTGTTACTTTTAGTGTTAAATAAAAAAGTGCATCAGACTTGGCAGGAATGTTTCAGTCATTCCGTTAAAAAGAGCTTATGACTAGTAAACATAAACGAGAAAAATACTGTTTGTGATGTTTTTTAGCACATCAGTATGCAATTTACGTACACCATGGCACACAAAGCAATCTAAAGTTTGTATAAAAATTTAATTCCAAAAATCTTTTCTGATGAGGATATCACCTGTAAACTGGAACAACATGGCCACAAGAAGTCTAAATCTCTTTTCCCCCAACAATATTTTACATGTATGTGAAACAGAACAGCTATGAAGAAAGAGGGAAGAATGATGCAAAAGCATGTCTTTATGCCCAGATGCCACAGACAGTTGAGACGGTGTTTGCTAAGGAAGTGACCAAACATCAGAGTGACGTAAGCATTTCTTCTGTTATAACATGTGTTGAGGCATGTATTTGTATTTGTACTGTGGTGCTAAAATATTTTTGAACTCTTTTCAGCATTCTAAATATATATTTGATAAAAAATCTAATCAGATATTCATCTTGCTATTTCAAAAAATGAAAAACATTTAATTATATACTTTCATTTAATTTATTGAACAAATTGAACCAACATTAAATGTCTCTGTTGGCCAGAGTTTGCGAATCTCTAGGATTATCAGTTTATTATGTAGGATAATTGGAGTTGACAGACAGACAACTGGATAACAATAAGTTTAGATAGTTCTGCCCTATTAAAAAAGATCAGTTTTCACTATCAAAGCCTGGTCTTTGCTCCACACATTTGTTAGTGCATGAAAGATATTACTGAGGACCTTAGGAAAGTAGTTGTTTTTGCTCACCAATCTATAATCTGTTTTAGAACTAAGCATAAGCATTTGGACACATGATTGGTCAACAGCAATGTATTTTTTTTATTCTTAAAGATCACAAAGAGCCCCAGGGTAATGTTGAAGGATCTGCATTTTTCTGGCGCTGGCTGATGATTATTATGAATAATAATAATACCTAATCAAGCACAGGGAGAACATGCAAACTCCACACAGAACGGCCTGGACTCAAACCCGAATCGTCTTGCTGTGAGGCGACGGTGCTAACCACAACACCACCATGCCGCCACCTTGCAGCAAGTCAACAATCTTAAATACACAATTCTCAGCCTAAGAAAGAATAGTCAAAGCCAAAAAAATATTGTATTTTGACAATATCCAGTCCATGTATTTTGAGTCCAGTTCAATCCATTTTGAAATGGAGTCTAGTTCTATTAGGAAAAATGATCCAAAATTTCTTCATGCAGGTGTCACTGCTGCTCAAGGGAGTCCAAATAATTTGTCCAACACAGATATTTCATTTTGGGTAACTTTGTTGAATAAATTAATGAATGGGTTTATTTGTATATAGTGTTTACTGACTGTGGTGTGTGGTGTATAATCATGATATAAGGAGAGTGTCAAAAACAGTTGTGGTGTGACTGTGGTGTGTGTTGTCTGACCATGATTTAAGAATGTTTATGAACATTTGGCTACAAAGTGTAAACTTACTGTGGTGTATAGTCATGACATAAGTGTAGTGTCCAAAAATATTTGGCTAGAGAGTGTATACTGATTTGGTGTGTGGTGTAGGGTCATGTCACTCACTGTGTAACCCATTTAGTTATACCAGGGGAAAACTGCATAACATAAAGCAGTACACTCCACAATAAATTTCACACATTTCAAAAACTTCAAAGAACTGTTTTTTGGAGATTGGAGACAAGGACAAGACCCAGACAGGGAAAGCTCACTGCATCTCATTACAACCTACAGGCAGAAACAAAAATATCCAAGGCCTGTGATAAGAAAAAGCCTGTAATCGACCAAAGAGACCAAGCAAGAACAACAAGACTGTTTTGAATGCAATGATTGGAGTGTTTCTGAAGCCAGAAAAGCTGACCAACACAGTGACATCTTACATATATCAGTTTAAAGAAGATAAAGAAATGTCAAAAATGTGCCAACCAAGACCTTTCACACATTTAAAAGTATCTAGCCTTGGTTTACAACCAAACTAATTAAACTTGCTCAGGCCAAGGCAGAGTTGCTAAAAGAAGCTACACTGAAAAGCTGAAAAACAGGTTTCAGCCAATTACACTGCATCAGTTTGAAGAGGTCTTCAGAAGACTATCTTCCCCTGTTGAGGCAAACCTGACTGATTCTATAGCAGGTTTGAGAGGAAAATTTTTTTTTTCTCAAGCTGAACAACACACCTGCCAGCCCATTGCTTTGACATCTGTGGTCATGAAGTCCTTTGAACAACAAATTTTGACCAATCTGAGGAGTGTCATGGGACACCTGCTGGATGCCCTGCAGTTTTGCAGACAGGGCAAACCAGTCAGTGGATGATGCTGTCAACATGGGACTGCTCCACATCCTGAAACCCCTTGACTGCCCAGAATCTTATGCAAGGATCCTATTTGTGGACTTAAACTCTGTGTTCAACACCACTGTCCCAGAAATCCTTCCCTCCAAACTTTCCCATCTTACTATATCTCCTACCTTTGTCAGTGAGTCTGTCAGAGAAAAAACAGCAGGTGTGGCTGGAGGATGTCACAGGTGAATTGACAGTTAGCACAAGTGCTTCTCAAGGAGGTGTACTCTCCCTACTGCTCTTTTGCAACTCTACAGACCTATTTATTGAACTTCTTAAGTTTCCAGATGACAATACAGTAATTAGACTCATCCAGGATGGCGATGAATCTACATGCCATTAATGAATGACCCATTGCAATGCAATGAATGACCCTTTAATTGCAGAGCAGTTGTAGTTAGTAAGCTCTGCTCTCTACCAGCTTATTTTCAAGTATTTTAAAAGCACACAATGCTGAATTAAACTAAATCCTTAAGAATGTCATTGTCCGGAAATGTTTGTCAGACTAGACAATCATGATTTTGATGGTCTGTGTTTTTCTCATAGAAACGTTGATCAGAGCTGAAGAATATTTAGTTCTAAACGAAGCCCCCCAACAGGCTACAGCACATAGTCCTTTGTTTAAATGACTGCAGTGGAGACATATAATTATATATACAAATAATTTAGGAATAAATCGGAAAGCAGGTTATAAATTATTTTCTTTTTTTTATGTAAGTGATGGACGAGTACATAAAAATTTATTTTCTCTCATTACGATCTACAGATTCTTTTGGCTTTATTAAAAATAGAAGGGCAACCGCACTCCTTATTTAATTTTGACTTTTGAGCAAACATAGATCACTTGACTGTCCTTCCTCAGACCACAGAAGTCTAAGATCAAAGATAAAATTAACTTTAATTGTAATATTTGATTATCCAGGCAGTATTGTGTTAAGGGTATTATAACCTATAATAATCTACACCTAAAAGTTTTAAAAAACACTAACCTCCCAGATTTGTTAACTTTTGTCAGCTGTCCATCTGAACCTACTAAATTAGATATTCTAACTGAATGCTTGGAAAATACTCGACTCTAGATAATGATTCCACTAAAATATAAGGCAGAAAAAGCCTGCTCCATGGTACAATGACCATACCTGAGCATTGAAACAGCTAGAGCATAAATGGCGCATGAGTTAGCTAGAGGTATTCCATTCTGCGTAGAAAGATAGCCTAAAAGACTACATAAAACATCCAGTTAATCGCTCCTCCCTGATTGAAAATAACTAGAATAATCCAAGACTATTATTTAACACAATCTCTAAATTAACCAAGAACCAAACAGCAACCGCACTCCAGATACAACAGTAGTGATGATTTTATTTATTTTTTTTTTTATTAAATTCTAACAATTAGGCAAAAAAAATCATAATGCACAATTAGCAACTACAAGTGTACCTAGATCTTCAGCACAACTACAGCAGAGAGATTGAAATCACCTTCACCCTGCTTTAACAGACTGAGCTGGCTCAAATAATATCATCCTCAAAATCATCTACTTATATACAGTGTCCAATTCCAACAAGCTTACTTAATCTCGATCCCTTAAAGCTGTGAAATTATAGATGTATCTCAGTGGCAAAGAATTTTGAAGTTTGAAGCTTTTTACCACATTGTCACAAAGCAGTGTTGTTGAAAGTTTAAAAACATGTGTTCCCCTGTTAGCAAGCCTGAGGCAACATTGGCAAGGAAAAACCCCCTCAAGACTGGAGGATGAAGCCTTGGAAGGAACTAAGACCCATCCTCCTCTGGTCAAAAAATATTTTTTAAGCTAAATTCAAAATAAAATCTAGGAGAAACCTGTTTGAAGTTTGAAATGGTAAAAGCTTTAGAAACTGCACAAGTAGAAGCTGTCACTGACTCAAATATTTCGTTTAAATCAAATATGTTAGAGAAAGCTGGGACATAACAATTACTCACCTACCTAAACAACACTAGTGAAAATTTTAAACAATCTTTTATTATTTGCTGACAAAGGAAACACATCCTAATTGGTTCTGCTCAATCTTTGATTTGATATGATAGACCAGTTTGTAATTTAAAATGGTGTATCACGTCTTCGTATGGTGTTCCGCAGGGCTATGTCTTGGTATCTATATTATTTTTCTTATATATGCTACCACTAGGTACCATTATCAGGAAACATGATATACATTTACACACAGCTGTATATTTCAGCAAAACCAAATGATCAATTTCAACTTAATAAAAAATAGGACTGTGTAAAAGATGGATGTCAAACATCTTCCTGTTACTCAACAAAACAGAAATTCTTCTTCTTGGACCAAGATCTGCTAGAAATAAACTGTCTGCATTAATGCTTAATCTTAATAGCTTCTCAGTTGCACCAGACACATTTGTAAAACACTTGATCCTGATCTGACCTTCGATGAACATATCACTTGAATATCTTTCCTCCATCTCCACAATATTGCTAAACTAAGAAATGCAGAAAAGGTAGTTCTCACCTCTATTAAATCAAGGTTAAACTAACACATTGCAAGATTCTGATTTACTGTTAGTACCTAGAATAAATAAAATGACATCGGGGGTAGGGTCTTTTCATATAGAGCCCCTCAGTTTTGGAATTACTTTCCAGTCAATGTTTATAAAGCAGGCACAGAGCTGATGCTGCAGCTTTGTCTCGTGTGACCTGGTGTCTGCATTCTTGACCATTTTTCCCTTCATGGAGCTTTGTGCTATCCAGTGCCTCGTAGAAATCTTGCCTGCATGCCACTGGCACCTCCAAAAATTCTGTCTGCTTACATAATCAGTGAAATTTTCCTGTCCTGCTCTTATCTGTCCTTACTTCTCCTACTTTACAAAATAGTGAGCTAGTTCCTGCAGCTACTCAGAGAAGAGTTTTTCTCCTTTATCTGTATATTAATTTATGCATAAAATAGTCAATATTGTTTTTATTATATTTGTACTTGTTTTGCCATCCAGTGTTGACCAGAAGAGGATGGCTTCCCCTTTTTAAGTCTGGTTCCTCTTGAGGTTTCTTCCTCTTGATCTGAAGGAGCCTTGCAGCTGTCGCCTATGGCTTACTCATGGGGGTGGGCCCCATGCTTTGTAAAAAGATCTGTTGTAAAAGGCACTATATAAATAAAAAAGCCTTAACCTTAGAAACTTGGCACTCTCCAGCTAAGAAGAATTTCAAGAATTCAATGTAATCTTTAAAGACTAGCTAGAGAATCACCTTGGCTGCATTTAAACAGGCTATTGATGAGGAATTGAAAGTACTTGGACAGAATTGGCACTGCAGCTGTTACAACAGTTATAGAGGTTATTGTAGTTCCTCAGCTTGCAAACTTGACAGGTGAGCTCAAAAACCTTGTTTACGCTGTCATGACCATAACCAGCAAAATGTAACATCTTAATAAATCCGTCCAATGGCTCCAGCTCAAGTGCAATTCCATCCGAGTAGCAGGACAGAGAGACCAGACCCAGCTAACCTCCCATCAAAAGTGTTTGACATGGAGGATAGAAACAGGAGGTCCAGCATACATTTGGTTGGCTTAAAGGAATTAGAGGATGGAGATAACTGTGTCACCTTTTAAAGGTAAATCTGCCAAGGTGTATTCTTTCGCTAACTGACGATGAGATTAAACTTGAAGAGGAACATTATCTATACTCGGAAAAGCCCCCTAATAACACTATGATATTTAAGTTATTGGACTACACACACAGACAGGCACAGACAGGCTATTTTGAAACGCACTACAGCTACACAGCCTATACAACACGGCAGTGATTACCTTCTGTACTGACACCACAAAAAGAAGAAGGCATTTGCCAATGTGAAGAATCAGATAAAAAACTCACCTTCCTGCTGTTCCCAGCTATATTAAAGATCACCCATGATGGCAAATAAAGTCTGTCCCATTCACCCAAAGAAGTGGAGCACCCTACTCCTTTTCCAAAAGCTTGACTGAGAACCAAGGTGCAAATCCATATAAGATTCTAAGCACTGAAACTAATGGCTTGTGCCACAGTTACACATGCTATGTGGAAGCTAGAACCAATAGGTTTTGCCTATATATAGTTCGAATGATTTGGAATATAGAGCTGCTGCTGTTTTTTTTCCCTGCCATGCTTGATTGTTCGTAGTAACAGCAGTTCCCCACATACATTCATTTAGGGCATACAATCATGCCTAGTTGAATACTCTGAATGTAATGGTAGTACTATATATATATATATATATATATATATATATATATATATATATATATATATATATATATATATATATATATATATATATATATATATGCCATGTCAGTTTGATTAGGTCAGGCACTTTTTGTGCAATTTAAATGCCACAATGTTTGTACTTAAGGTTATATTTGTTTTGAAGAGAGTGGAGTAGATTATGTCAGGCACTCTTTGTGCAATTTAAATGACACAATGTGCAATTAAAATGGCACAGTGTTTGTACTTAAGATTATAATATGCAGCCTCATTGCTTTATGGGTGTCACAACTCTTGGAGTCCATCACCCTTGGAATCAATCACCCACACTGAACGAGCTTGACTTAATGCCAAGTATATTGACACAGCTCTCACTCCAAGCCTGGAGAGATGGCACAATTTAGTTTCAACACTAACTATCGCTACAAATTCTGAGATTGTGAGTTCTCACAGGCATGATTGGCCTTGCTGTCTGGTTAGCATTACATTAGCGGTAGGATGTAGTGGCTTATTTCAGATGATTCGGTAGAAGCATGTGCAAGTCCTCACCCTCCCAGATGCCAGTGACTAAAAGTCAATGTGTTATACCACATACCACAGTCACTTAAACATGGAGTGTATTATTTGCATAAAAGTAGATGTTACCTAATAATCTAACAAGTGAAGAAGTGCTGTTCTTTACCTGGCCTAATGGAATATCTCAAGATGATGCTACCTTAGGTGCATGGTTACAAGTGTAGTAGTATGACATGTAGAAGTTTATATTTGCAGTATTTTGCTTGTGTTTAATTTGTTGTAGAAACTGTACAAGGAAAACCACAATGCGGAGAAAGGCAAGTCCAAATACGCTTACATGAAAACGCTGCCAGTGGTGGACCATGCCATGGAGGTCAACAGGCAGCAGAGCAATGTATTTGCTGTTTTAATTGCTTTACAGTCCTATCTTTTTACCTGTACTGTCATGTTAGTCTGGTGTCGGTTCTATATAATGTAAACTAGTCAATAGCCTAGTGTTACATATATTAGCTGCTATAATTTGATGAGTGATGCACATCATATAATCTTTCTATTGATTCTTCTGCAGAGACAAATAATTTGCATTTATAATTTTGTTATAAATAGCATAAATAGGCAGTACAGGCTGGCATAGGGCGGTAAATCCAAATGAAGTCATAAAAATTAAAACACAATGTATTTAAAAAATCTGTGATAATGCATTTTTTCCTAATATTTCTAATAGCATGTTAGTAGGGCTAAGCTAACACCTTTTTTATAACAACTTTGACCACAGCACAGTCAAAATGTCAGATGTCTGGTTTTGCTTAATGGGGCTACTGCTGAGTGAGACAAGGCTGAGGAAGCAATGCTTTGCTGGTTTATTAATTGATCCACCAATATTTATTTTCATTAGGAAATACATTGAGGGTGAGCCTCATTGTCAATGCAGCCAAGTATTTACAGAGTTAAGGGATTGAAAAAAATAGACTAATAAACAATACAGTTTATACACAATATAAATAATAAAAAGTCAAATAATTGCATGTCGCTTCTTAATTGCACTGGGGCAATGGAAAAATATTGCACATGTTACACTGAAAAAGTTTTTCTGTAAGTGTGTAGCGTTTAAGTGTGTTTATGTAGTCTGCTGTGTATATGTGGTCAGCTGTTCTCCAGTTGGACTTTACCATGAGGCAAAACTTCCCTCATGTCCAGCTTTAAACCATTAGCCCACTGGGCCAGACATGTTTGACGTCAGAATATTTGCTACTTGATCAAACTCTGACCGTCTTCCATTGAGCAGAAACACCTCAGCAAACCACTGTGTGTAACAACTCATGGGTATTTTTTTCCCCTGATGACACTATACAACCTTCTGCCAGCAAACAATCAACCCTAAACTGTTCTAAAGCACTGTTAACACTGATTACATTCCTGTACTGCTCTTAGAGATTTTAACTTCCCTAATTGGTTCTCATAATATTCTTCCACTTATGATTGGCACACTCCTGCACTCTTTCTGTTCAGTCATTAACAAGGAATGCCACTGTCGGAACACCTGAACACAACCCTCAATGTCTTTTTTCTTTACACCCTTGGCTAATACTGTAGATAACTGCTCCTGACTCAAGCTTGAATCCTTTGAGATGTTAAATTTCTTACACAGCTTAGCCTTTCTCTTGGAGCATAATTTATCTAACATCAAGGCCATAAAATGATGCTGTATCAAAAAAGCTGTTAGCATGTAAACATCTTTACAAAAAACAGAAAATACACAAAACAAAAAAATCACCCATGTGCTTTTCTTGACCCAATAAAACATTTGGGAAATATCACAGTTCAGAAACAGATAGGGACAGTTCCTGTATCTGTTGTCCTAATGTAACACAATTAGGAAAAACCTGTGCCTAGCAAAAGACCTTATGATTCATAAGGAAACACAATTAGGATCAGCTAAGTACTAGGTCCACATGTACAGACATAGACAGGACACAGACTCTCTTCTTCTGACAGCTCTCTTTGCCCAAGTACTAGTTCTTAAGTTCTAGTGGACTCACACTAGTGCAGCTTGGTTTGTTGTCATCTGAAAAAGCATCAGCATGCCATCCGGATTTAGGAAGCCAAATCTGTCTCTGGATTGGTGTGCAGCAACTTGAGTTGTCTAGAAGAACCACCAGAACCAGGTGGAAACATGCTCAAAATGAAGAGGGAGACCTGTTCTTAGAAAGAATGTTCTCGAATGACCATCATGGTTCACCTGGCCCATGTGATGCATCTGGCCAAGTCATTATCCCCTGGGTTTGGGGCATATTTCCTCGGAAGCTTCCTGAACCAAAATAAAAATGGGATTTGCTGTGCCATAAACTTCTTGTAAACTCAGCAGCATTTTGTGCAATGGCCATCTGTGTCTGAACAGACTTACTTTAGCAGATGGGCATGGTATTTAAGAAACATTTACAACACTGATTTAACCGCTAGGTTTGTCCGTTGAACAGTGTGTGCTAGCTAGACATTCACCTGATCACAGAACTCTTTCCATACTAAACTGGGGGCATCAATCAGAATGTTTTCAGGTAGCCCATTAACTCTAAAAACATATTGAAATAAAACCATTGCGTTTTTCTAAGGCTGATGGCATTTTTTTCATAGAAAGGAGTTGCAGGCTTTAGAGAAGCAATCAATGGCAACTAAAACAGTAGTAAATTCATGACTAAATGTGACCATGTCTCATAGCGCGCTGAAAGACAGGGGCAGAGCCAGACAGAATGTTACATGTTTATTGTCTGTAGAGGTTCAGACAAATTATTTGAAGTTACTATTTAAACTAATGAGCAGTGGGGCTACACTAAAAGTTGCATTATTGATTATTGTATTATTTTAACTCTGAATCAAGTAGTCTTTACTTTTTAAAGGCCAAACTTATTAAATAGCAACAAACTTACAGCCTTTCAGGGATTTTAAACTTCTTTACTGGAAACAGATAAAATTGGAAACCTCATATGCATATGAAATGCGTGTAGATTAATTTAAACCTTGTTTCTTTACACAGTTTACAGTATGATATGTTAATGTGCCCTAGTGCAACATACTGCAGTCACAGCACTCTTTTTTCCTTCATGTAATATCAGGTTTTTGGTAGTCTTGTTTGTGCAGATTATTTCCAGTGAGTTAGGCGAGTCAAAATTTCACAGGTTGTGATTGTGGCTACATGAAAAAGTAATTAATTATTTTAATTAATTAATTAATGGTAACTGCTATTTATTTACTCATAATTTTCTTTACTACCACTTTTATTTGTAATCAAGCAAATTATTACTAAAGCATTAGGAATTTTCAGTCTCCCCTGGTAGCATATTATACTGCACTATTAGAGTCATCTGAAAGATACAAATACACACAAAGAAAATTCACACAAAAGAAAATTCACACATTCATAGTACGAAGTTTGCAAGTAATTTTTTTTGTCATCTGCATTTCTGCTTTTTCTTCAAGGTGACCTATAGGAAAGGAAATCAAGACGTGCACAAGTTCCACATGGTAACTGATAGGCCAGACATCCTGAGTGCTATAAAAGCTACAAAACTAGCCAGTAATGTAAGTTGTTTCAGTTAACACGGTTGTATACACAATATAGATACAAATTCTCATTCTTTAGAGAATGAGGTCACTGTTGGGAACTGGTGTGATGTGGTATTTTATAGCTGTCCTTACTACACTGGTCCACAGTCCAGTATTTAGCTACTTTATAAAGAATGGTGGTCTTAGGCAACTGTGTGGAAGACTCATTCCATTTGCAGTGGTTTTCTAAGGAAATTAGCCAAGCTGTGTTTAAATATCACAATCCGCTATGGCTGAATTAAAAACTAAATTAATTTATCAAAATGGGTGTCATAACCCTTTTTTGACATAGAAGGTGAGATGCATATTTAGCTGTAATAACACTTCAATACCAAATTAATGGATTCATTCATTAGGTAATGTTACATAGTCAATACTCAATGTGAAAACAACATTAACTATTGCAGTTATTGCTTGTTTACTTACTATTGTGTAATATCTCTCACTACTATGTACTGTAAGTTTCTGAATATAAATCCTAATAATAGGCAATGTTAAGTAATGCACCAACAGGATTCGCAAGGCACGTGCAGTGACTAATACTCGGCAAACTGTGGCATGTACTGTTGTATTGCTTTTGTGGATCATATGCTGATGCCTCCAGTTTCCCTTTGTAGAAAGATGACTTAGCAGCAGCAACTTCCGCTGTGAACTTGTAGAGAAGTGATTGTTAGGCGTAGTCAAGCTGGGACTTCCTCCACTTTCTCTCTGCCTGTCTTAGCTCTCTCCGGTTGCTGCACAGGACACCTGTCAGCCAAGGGGTAGGTGCGGAGGCTCTAGCTGACCTGGAGGAAAAAGGACACAAAAGGTTAACTGCAGATAAGAGTGAAGAAAGGAATCTTTCTGTGGCTGTATCCAGGGAGAGAGAAAGAAAAAAGTCTGGGTGGGGAAAGGTAGTTATTATAGTTGAAGAAAGAGACAAGTAAGAAATGGACTGCAGTTTACATTGAATGAAGGAAAGAGCCTAAAAGGGAGGCATTGACTTGAAGAGCAGTAAGGGAGAGTTTGAAAGATAGAAAGTGATGATCTGAGCAATGTAGGGGTGTTTACTGTGATATCCAGTGCCGGGGGAGGTCTGCTGAAGATCAGATCTAGAATGTTAACTGCTATGTGCATTGGAGTGGTCTGGTTTAGGACAAGGTTAATGGACAACAGCAGCTGTTTGAGACAGGATGACTGCAGCTTGTTTGATGGAAAATTAGTCACCAAGAACAATGGGATGCTAAGGCTGAGATGAAGTCAGTTTTCTGAACTGCAGATTTACATTTACATTTACATTTACGGCATTTAGCAGACGCTCTTATCCAGAGCGTATGAATCTCTATCTAGTACAACAGGATTAAGTCCAAACCACTCTATACTCAAACACTGCCATAAACACAGGGCCAGTGCTGATACCTAGAAAAAAGACAATGCAATACCTAGCCAGACTGGAACACCTACAGAGAAGAGAACAAATACAAGACTACATACAGTACAATACAGTACATACAGTACATACAGTACAGATTGGCAAACACCTGCAAAGAAAATATGTCACGCATGAATAGTATGAGGTTTGTAAGTATTTTTTTTGTCATTTGCATTTCTGCTTTTTCTTCAAGGTGACCTATAGGAAAGGAAATCAAGACGTGCACAAGTTCCACATGGTAACTGATAGACCAGACATCCTGAGTGCTATAAAAGCTACAAAACTAGCCAGTAATGTAAGTTGTTTCAGTTAACACGGTTGTATACACAATATAGATACAAATTCTCATTCTTTAGAGAATGCTCTATTTTATAGATAGGTCTGGTCACTGTTGGGAACTGATGTGGTATTTTATAGCTGTCCTTATTACACTGGTCCACAGTCCAGTATTTAGCTACTTTATAAAGAATGGTAGTCTTAGGCAACTGTGTGGAAGTCTTATTCTATTTGCAGTAATATTTTAAGGAAATTAGCCAAGCTGTGTTTAAATATTACAATCCACAATGACTGAATTTAAAGCTAAATTCATTTATCAAAATGGGTGTCATAACCCTTTTTTGACATAGAAGGTGAGATGCATATTTGAATTTAGCTTCAATACCAAATTAATGGATTCATTCATTTGGTAATGTTACGTAGTCAGTACTTAATGTGAAAACAACATTAACTATTGCAGTTATTGCTTGTTTATTTACTATTGGCTAAGGGGTGTGTAATATCTCCGACTACTTTGTACTATAAGTTTTTGAATATAAATTCTTATAATAGGTAATATAAAGTAATGCACCAACAAAGGATTCGCAAGGCACGTGCAGTGACTAATACTTGACAAACTGTGGCATGTACTGTTGTATTGTTTGCACTGTCTAGTCATGATGTGCTGTTTAGTCTGTGTTACATTCCTTGTGTTCACCATGGTCCTGGAGGAACATTGTTTAATGTCTTATAGGCCAGGCCCCCTTCTTCATTGTGTAATGCAGCTGATTTGACAGACATAGCTGCCTGATGGTTGCTGTTAATGGCTTTTGAATACCTAGTTTTTGGTGAATAAGTCATGTTCAAACAAACTGACAGAGTATTTAAGAGGCACTGCTTGGCTGAATTGTTTACCCTCAGCTTTTAGTTCGAACAGGAGAATTTCTGTTTGATCTAAGTTGAGTAACAGGAAGTTAGTCATCCAGTGTTTTTTACACAGCCCTCTATTTTATTTAAAGTTGAAATATATCATCTGGTTTGGCTGAAATATACAACGGTGAGTGGAAATTTGTATCATGTTTCCTGATCATGGGACCTATTGGTAGCATATATTAGACAAATAATACAGAACACCATAGTTGTTCAACTGATAACAATCATTCAGGTAAGATCTGAACCAGGAAATGCTGGACTAAGATCAAGAGGAACCAGTAAGGATATGTTTTCTTGGTCAGCAAATAATTAAAGATTATTTACAATTTTCACTAATGCTGTTTTAGCAGACAAAATTTATATATATATATATATATATATATATATATATATATATATATATATATATATATATATATATATCTTTTCTGCACATGTAGGTGTGTAATTGTTATGCCACAGGTTTCTTTAAAATCTTTGATACAAAGGGAAGGTTTGAGATAGGTCAGTAATTTGATAGTTCAGAGGGATTAAAATTAGGTTTCTATTTAAGGTTTAATTACTGCTAATTTAATAAAGTTCTGTTATAAATAGAAAATACCTGGTTATTTCTGAATAAACTTGAATTCAGATCCAGTATACAAGTATTTTTTTGTCAGGCTCGGATGAGAGAACTGACGCACACGGAAGGTAGATGTAACAAAAGGGTTACTTTAACTGGGCACACCAGAGGAATGGTCAAAAGCAGGCAGGGTCAAAACCAAGAGAGCAATATATACACCAAGGGAAAGAGCAAAAAACACAGAAGTCAATAAACAAAGCATGGGCCAATACCTGTTATTCAATACACAGAAAACACTCCGAGTTGCAATTGAAATAACAATAACAAAACCTCGCAAGGAAGTGAGGGAGCAGGGTGATATATTGTGGGGCGCTAGAGAGCTTTGAGGGACCACAGAGCCAGGGAAATGTCATTCGCGGCAATTAGCCGCTGTGTTTTAATAGTCTCCAAGTGCGAAACAACGAAACAAGGTCGTCAAAATAAAGCGTCTAAGTTTGTCTCTCCCAGCCACGACCTTCCTGGGCGGGTGCTCTTATTTTTTCTTCCTCTCTGTCATCCGTCGCTGCGGAGGGGGCGGGGCGTGGCGCGCTCCAGGCGGCGGGATACGTTCCGGCGCCGGTTCAATCCGCTGTGCGGAGAGAGAGAGAGAGAGAGAGAGGAGACAAAACAGGGGAGATCGAGCGGGGCGTAGCAGAGCAGAACGGCGCAGGGCAGGGCAGCGTAGTGCAGTGCGGAGCTGCGCAGGGCAGTCGAGAGCGGAGCAGAGCAGAGCAGAGCAGAGCTTCCCGTGGCGCGTGGCGTCTCGTTCGGCAGTCGTCCCCCCTTATGAGTTTTACAGGCGGCTTTTAATGCTGCGGAAGCAGCAGCAACTGGGCTTGTTATCAGCCACCAGGCGCGGGTGGTTTCTCACCCCGCCCCCAGTACCACGCGGCCGTTGGCTGTCCAAAACAGCGGGTGCTGAACTCCGATCGGTAGCCTCCGCCACCGATCGGGTGGACCGTGGCTGGCGTGGCTTGGAGTAGCTGGATCGGCGAGTCAGCGGGCGGCCACATCCCCCCCCCCCTTAGAGACACGCCAGGAAGAGGGCCACCGGACGCCCAGCAAGCCGGCAGGTGGGAGAGGGCATCCGCATTGCCGTGGAGGACTCCCGCCCTATGCTGCACCTGGAACGAAAAGTCCTGGAGAGAGAGGAACCAACGAGTGACCCTGGGATTGGAATCCTTAGCCCGGGCCAGCCACTGAAGGGGGGCATGGTCCATGACCAGGACAAAGGGCCTACCCGTTAAATAGAACTTCAGTTCCTCCACGGCCCATTTGATAGCCAGGGCTTCCCGCTCCAGGGCCGCATAGCGATGTTCAGCAGGAGTCAACTTACGACTGATAAACAGCACCGGATGCTCCTCTCCGTCAAAATCCTGTACCAGGACCGCCCTGAGCCCCTGCTCCGAAGCGTCCGTTTGGACCCGGAATGGTCGGTCAAAGTCCGGGTTCCTCAGGACGGGTTCGGAGGTCAGGCAAGCCTTCAGGTGCTCGAAGGCGGTTTCGGCCGCTGGGGTCCATTGCACGGTCTCCGGTTGGCCCTTCCTAGTGAGGTCAGAAAGAGGGGAGGCAATGGAAGAGAAGTTAGGCACAAACCGCCGGTAGTAGCCGGCCAACCCCAAAAAGGCACGTACCTGTTTCTTGGACCTGGGCCTCGGGCAGTTAAGGATAGCCTCCACCTTCCTTACCTGGGGCCGCAGGAGCCCTCGCCCAATCCGATAGCCGAGGTAGTGGGCTTCTGTGAGTCCCAGGTGGCACTTCTGCTGTGAGTCCAGCTTCGCGGAGGCGACCCAATACCCTCCTCAGGTGGCCTACATGCTCAGCCCACGTCTCCGAGTGGACGATGACGTCGTCCAGGTAGGCCGCTGCAAAGGCTTGAAGGGGCCTAAGGACCACATCCATGAGACGCTGGAAGGTGGCTGGGGCTTCATGCAGGCCAAACGGGAGAACCCGGTAATGCCAGTGGCCTGCAGGGGTGGAGAAGGCCGTCTTTGGACGGGCCTCCGGGGTGAGAGCCACCTGCCAGTATCCCTTGGTGAGGTCCAAGGTGGAAATAAAGCGGGCCTTACCTAGACGGTCGATCAGGTCGTCCACTCGGGGAAGAGGGTAGGAGTTGAACTGCGAGACCTCATTTAGCTTTCTGAAGTCGTTGCAGAACCTCCACGAACCGTCCGGTTTGGGAACCAGGACGATGGGGCTGAACCACGGGCTGTTGGAGGGCTCGATTATGCCGGCGGCCAACATGCGCTCAACCTCTCCCTCGATGGCCGCCCGCTGGGCTTCAGGGACACGGTAGGGCCGCTGCCGGACCGTCACCCCTACGGGGGTCCGGATGTCGTGCTGGACCACGTGGGTCCGACCAGGGGCGGCGGAGAATACATCCCGGAACTGTTCTGCCACCTCTGTAAGCTCCTGGCGCTGGGCGGGGCTGAGCTCCTCGCCCCATTGGATTTCCGCCCGGACCGGAACCTCGGTGGAGGCAAAACCCGAGACCACAGGGGTCGGTTCAATCCACTTTTTGAGCAGGTTGATGTGGTAAACCTGCTGGGTTTTCCTCCTACTGGGCTGGTCAAGGCGGTAATTCACGGGGCCCACCCTTTCTTTGACAGTATAAGGACCCTGCCAAGTGGCCAGGAACTTACAGGTTGTCGTGGGGACCAAGACCAGAACACGGTCTCCCGGCTGGAACTCTCTGGGCTGGGCGGGGCGGTTGTAGACGCGCTGCTGGGCTCGTTGAGCCTCCTCCATGTGCTCGTGCACTATTGGAGTCACCGCATCTATCCGCTGCTGCATCTCCTGCACATACTCAATGACGGAGCGGTACGGGGATGGCTGCTGCTCCCACGCCTCCCTGACCACGTCGAGAAGTCCCCGGGGCCGACGAGAGTAAAGTAACTCAAAGGGGGAAAACCCTGTCGAGGCCTGGGGAACCTCCCGAATGGCGAAGAGGACGTATGGTATCAGAAGGTCCCAGTCCCGTCCGTCCTGAGCAACCACTTTCCTGAGCATCCGCTTCAGGGTTTGGTTGAAGCGCTCCACCAGTCCGTCGGTCTGGGGGTGGTAGACCGAGCTGGGGAGGTGCTTTATGCGCAGGAGCTTACCGAGGTCCCCCACCAGCCGGGAGACAAAAGGGGTGCCCTGGTCCGTAATGATGTCCTTGGGGATCCCCACGCGGGTGCAAAGCACGAACAGCTCCTGGGCAATGGCCTTGGAGGTGGCTTTCCGGAGGGGGACAGCCTCCGGGTACCTAGTGGCGTAGTCCACCATCACAAGGATGTATTCATGGCCCCGGCCGGACTTCGGCAGCGGCCCAACGATGTCCATCCCGATCCTCTCGAAAGGTACTCCAATGATGGGGAGCGGGATGAGGGGCGCCGGGGGTGGCTTCTTGGGCGAGGTCCGTTGGCACCTCGAGCAGCGCTGACAGAAGTTCCTGACCTCCACGTGAATGGAGGGCCAGTAAAAGCGGGGCAAGATGCGGGCCAGAGTATTTTCATATGCTAGGTGCCCCCCCAGCGGGTGGTGGTGGGCCAGGTGCATGACCGTGTCGATGCGAGACCTGGGGAGGACGAGCGCCTCCTGGGGGCCCTCCGGAAGTTGCCGTACTCTATATAGGAGACTATTCCGGACCGCAAAGTGTGGGTCCGGGAGAGGGCCCTGAGCATGGGGAACTCCATGGTCCGCCTCAAGCGGTCATCCTCTCTCTGCTCTTTGGCAAAACTCCCTTCTGCCTGTATTTGGTGAAACAGAGAAGAGAGAGGATTAATGGCACTCTGGCACTCCCCGGCTGAATCCCGGAAAGTCCCGACCCACCAGGAGTGGCACAGGGAGGTCCGGGACCAGGCCAACGGTGAGGGGCCATTGGCGGCCTGACTCCCCCAGCAGAATGCGGGCCGTGGGAAACTGACGCACCTCCCCGTGTACGCAGGCGACAGGCAGGGTCTCCTGGGAGGGTTGCAGCCAGGGGAATTCAGCTGGACGGAGGAGGGTGATGGTACTCCTGGAGTCCATGAATGCCTGGACGGCGCGTCCGTCCACGTGGAGGAGACGATGGGAGCCTTCGACCTGGGAGCCCCCGTGCACCCCACATCCAGCGAGCCAGGTCTTCGTCGGCCGGGACGAGGGACCTGGGTCGGGTTCCGTTGGCATCGGCTCATCACGGGGACCTGGAGGCGCGGGGACTCAGGAGGAGAGCCGGTGTCCTCCAGCCCCTTCTTCCTCCCTCGTCGGGGCCCGTCGTGGGGGAAACCGTTCACGACGGCCCTGAGGGCACAGCTCCGGCCTATCAGCCCGCATCAACCCCAGCATGCGCTCGGCCGCCTCTGTGGCCTCCACCATGGCGCGGGGGTCTTTGGCCTCCTGCATGGCTACAGGTCTCCTCAGCTCTGCAGGCAGCATCCGGAGAAAGCGCTCCATCGCCACACTCTCCACAACCTCCTCGGAGCTCCGAGCCTCGGGTCGTAACCAGCGCCTCGTTGTCTGTAGCAGCTGCAGCATCTGTTGTCGGGGCGTCTGGCTGGACTGATAGGACCAGCGATGGTATTCTGAGGCAGCGGCTGCAGGGCTGAGGCCCACTCGTGCTAGGATTTCCCCCTTTAGCTGGTCATACTCCCGGGCGTGCTCCGGTGGCAGGGAATAGTAGGCCAGCTGGGCCTCGCCGGTCAGGAAGGGCGCGAGTATTTCGGTCCATAGCTCGCGGCCCCACACCTCCCTTTCGGCCACCACCTCGAAGGTGTGGAGGTACGCCTCCACATCATCAGCAGGTGTTCATTTAGTCAGCAGCTGATGGGCTGCGTGCTTGGGGTTGGGAAGGGGAGGGTTGTTGGCGGCCAGGTGGGACGCAAGCAGGTCCTCCGTCAGGGCACGGACACCTCGGGCGAGCTCCTGTGTGGCAGTCTGTTGTTGGAGGCTGGTCTCCAAGAGGTGTTGAATTATTTGGTCCATCAGGCTCTCTCACTGCTGACAGGGGGGGAGAATACAAGGAGAGAGAGGGAAGTGGAAAAGAGGAAAAAAAAACAAAAACAGTCCGTTGTGTTCAAGAAAGAAAAAAAAAGGAGAAAAAATGAAAAATCCTGCCTTTTTTTTCTGCCTTTTCTCCCTTTTTTTTTTTTTTTTCCTTAGGGGGGGGGGGGGGTCCCTCAGGCGTCGGTCGCTGCCCGCATTCTCCACCACTGTGGGGCGCTAGAGAGCTTTGAGGGACCACAGAGCCAGGGAAATGTAATTCGCGGCAATTAGCCACTGTGTTTTAATAGTCTCCAAGTGCGAAACAACGAAACAAGGTCGTCAAAATAAAGCGTCTAAGTTTGTCTCTCCCAGCCACGACCTTCCTGGGCTGGTGCTCTTATTTTTTCTTCCTCTGTCATCCGTCGCTGCGGAGGGGGCGGGGCGTGGCGCGCTCCAGGCGGCGGGATACGTTCCGGCGCCGGTTCAATCCGCTGTGCGGAGAGAGAGAGAGAGAGGGAGACAAACAGGGGAGATCGAGCGGGGCGTAGCAGAGCAGAGCAGAACGGCGCAGGGCAGGGCAGCGTAGTGCAGTGCGGAGCGGAGCTGCGCAGGGCAGTCGAGAGCGGAGCGGAGCAGAGCAGAGCTTCCCGTGGCG
Source organism: Megaleporinus macrocephalus (assembly GCA_021613375.1). NCBI lineage: Eukaryota > Metazoa > Chordata > Actinopteri > Characiformes > Anostomidae > Megaleporinus > Megaleporinus macrocephalus. The sequence continues at coordinate 21,959,404 of CM038727.1, read as the reverse complement.
CGTGGCGTCTCGTTCGGCAGTCGTCCCCCCTAATGAGTTTTACAGGCGGCTTTTAATGCTGCCGCCTCGCCTGCGGAAGCAGCAGCAGCTGGGCTTGTTATCAGCCACCAGGCGCGGGTGGTTTCTCACCCCGCCCCCAGTACCACGCGGCCGTTGGCTGTCCAAAACAGCGGGTGCTGAACTCCGATTGGTAGCCTCCGCCACCGATCGGGTGGCCCGTGGCTGGCGTGACTTGGAGTAGCTGGATCGGCGAGCCAGCGGGCGGCCACAATATATATACACAAGCTGATAATGAACAGGTGCAGTTAATACTTGTTTGGCTGCTGACAGACACGTAATGGTGGCATCATCCGTTGGTGGGTTCTGGGGTACGTAGTCCACAGGCTGAGCAGACTCACCAGCGGAGGTGCAAGGCAGGACAGTTTTAAGGAAGAAATAATTTGAACTAACTCTGTTTAAATAAGGTAAATGACTACAACCTTTCTGCAGTAGTTATACTGTGCTGAAGATCTAGGTTAGATTTATAGTGCTTGGCAGTTGCTAACTGTGCATTTTGAGTTTTTTGCCTGATTGTTTCATTTTTATTATTGAAGAAATTAATGAAATAATTACTATTGTAGGCTGATAGAAATTGACAGATCTGGGAGGTTTCTAATAAAGCTACTCGGTGTGGAGGATATTTTAATATGCTTGACACAATATTGTGTAAATGAACAAATACTACAATCAATGTTCATTTTATGAGATTAGTGTGCCAATACCTGCAGTTGCAGTTTACATTGAATGAACAACTGCAGCTTGTTTGATGGAAAATTAGTCACCAAGAAAAATAAGTGAGGTTCCATAGATGGGGAAGAGACTCAGAAGAACATCCAACTCCTCTGTGAAGTTACCTAGCATGCAAGGAGGGCAATAGAAGAAATATAGAGATGAGAGAATGAAAGTGGAGTAAAGTTTCTACTTTCTAAACAAGAGCAAGCCTGTGCTGCCACCCCTGCCAGTTAAAGGCAGAGGATAGGACTGTTGGAGTTGCAGAGTTCTCAGGGGTGATCCATGTCTCAGTCAAAGCCAGGAAGTTTAGTAAATGATGAGATGCTAAGGCTGAGATGAAGTCAGTAAACTGCAGATTGGCAATTCCAGGGTCCACCTACTGCCCTGGTCTGATAATGTGACAACCTTGGGGAATGAATAAGATTCCTGGCATTGCGCTTCCTGTGATTAGGATGGGGTATTCTGGCTCTATTGAATAACATGTTTGGAGTAGTAACTTGAAGGTACAGCAATAGAATGAAAGCAAGAAAATATTTAACCAAGTTTAAAGGAGACTGTCTCTTTTTTGATGATAAACAGAACAAGAAAAAAGAAGTCCACCTAGTCACTTTAAGCACCTCGTCAATATATCTGCCTAGTGGCTGGTAAGGCAACTCCCTGCAGTTCACACCTTGGTCTAACCTGAAACCACACCTGAAACTAGAAATTGCAATTTGCTCTAGAACCAGCAAAACAATATGGTAGCAAAAAGTCTCAGCCAAAAGTAAGTTAAAAACTCAAAACCTACCTTACCAACAATAAAGACAAATCCAATCAGGACACACAAGCATACTTTGTTGTACTGTAAGTACTAAAGGGCAACTTAGTAACCAACTGGGTATATTGTTAAAATGCGTGCACAGAAAGCTACCAACAATAATAATACAAATGTTTGCAGTTACGAAGAGACAAAAACACAACCGACTAAACAGCTGTGCGCACATAACAAGTTTCCCTCGGCCTCCTTGGACTTTGTTTGACTGCATTTGAAGCTCAGGCCTCTTCTCCCGTGCCAAAATGACGTTTGGATTGCTCGTTTTGATCAAACAAGTAGACACAGGGCCTTCAATTATGATTGACACCTATATCATTAAAGGGAAAGCGAGAAAGTGTGAATGAGAGAGAGAGAGATAGCCAAAGTGACAGACACTGGACCAGATACATCAAGTCAGGGACATGTAACGCATAAACTTACCACCACCACCAGTAACAGTATTCATAAAATAAACAATGCAGTAAACAGACGCTGATGACAAAAACACAACTTCACTACGCACAGACACCACACACACACTGATTACCAAACACACACCTTCATTACACACAGTAAAATGGGTTACATTTTTTTAGCTAAAACATCAGTTGCTTTAGTGCTTGGGCTGCTGGAGTTTTCTGTATCCGTGAATTTTTCCTGATAGATGGTTAGAGCAGGTCCCCTCAGCGGAGTAGATCCAGGAGATAATGTCCTATAAGCAGAGGTGTCAAGTAACAAAGTACAAATACTTTGTTACCCTACTTAAGTAAAAATGTAAGTTATTTATACTTTACTGGAGTAATTCTTTTTCTGCTAACTTTTTACATTTACTCTTTACATTTTCATGCGATGATCTGTATTTTCTACTCCTTACATTTTAAAAATAGCCTTGTTACTCCTGTTTCATTTCAGCTTTTTTTATTCATGTACATTTATATTCCAGTAAAGGTTATTAATAACATGCCTTTGAAATTTTACTTTTTGCACCATTACAATACTTATAGGCAACTAGTCACAATATCTTCTGCTCCATGAAGCACATATTAATGCTCAGTAGTACACATATATGGTTCTTTAATATATTTGCATTGTACTATAATACATTCATTTTTAATGGGCATATATGCGTCTGTAACATGAAGCTTAGCGCATCCTAAATTTTTCAGCATTAACATTTTAATATAACATTATAATTATTGTGGCTTTTAGAAGAATTATTTTTTGGGGGAGGTGGGCTAGTGCACTACAGGCCCCTGTAGTGCGACATAAGCTTTTGTCCTTAATGGCATTTTTTCCACTTACATTACTTTTACTTTTATACTTCAAGTAGTTCTGAAAGCAATACTTTTACACTTTTACTTGAGTAAAAAGCCTGAGTTGTTTTTACTTCAACTTCTACCTCTAGTTTTTTTAAGCCCTAGTATCTATACTTCTATCTGAGTAATTAATGTGAATACTTTTGACACCTTTACCTATAAGAGCAGTGATTAGAGCAGCTCCCCCTGTAGAGCTGAGTTCCAGGAAAAAGTTTCCTGTAGACTGGACCTGGCTCGGCGGGACTTGAACAGACTGGATTATGTTCAGTTGCGTACACTGAGGTGTGTGTGTGAGGGGACCAAGTAGTGAGGGGGTAATAAGTGCCAGGTGATGGAAATGAGAGGGGCAGCTGCCCCAAAAAAAACTCTTGATTCTTTTGAAATTTGACCCCTGTCGTTTACTTTAAACTTGGGTGCAGGTTATTTACCAGACATCTTTTTACCGTACATATGGTAAAACACTTGAAGAAATGCTTTGTTGATAAGATTTCACAACATTCAAAACTATATCAAGATAACTTAATGTTCAAAGCCATAAAATACCTAAACATTTAAGTTCTAAGGCTGACGCTAGCCCAGGTAAAATGTCCTATTTTATTATTCTATTTATTCAAAAGATTTGGTGGGTTTGATAAGGTTTCCTGCCTCATAAAAGTATTTCTTCAAAGGCTTTGGTCACGCTTTGAGCATTTTAAACATGCATATTTTTTACAAGTTAGAATAAATTTGTTTTCATCATTATACACAAGCACAAAACTCTAACAGAAGACTCCTGGGTTTGTGTAGGGTGTAAGTGTTTTTCACTCTTCTGATAAAAGCTTTCTTTGCATCGAGGTACAGAAAAACGTACGAGCCATGACAAAAGTAAAACTGAGAGTGTTATTAATTTCAATAGGTAAAGAAATATACAAAATAAAGATAACTTAAAAAGTTTTTATTGTTTGTTATTTAATTAGTGTTTTTTTCTATTCATATTTAGAGGTTTTGAATATTTTGTATTGTTTTGGTCTAATATAATTTACTAAAACAAAAAAGTTTCCATATTTTCTACAAATAAATTATTACAATATTTTCTCAAATAATTACATGTTTTATATAAAATAAAAGTTTTTTTTAACTAAATAGCACTGATTAGAATTTTACAGAGGCTACAGCAGCTTTTTCCACAAATGTATATTGCGGTTCAGAAGGCCTCCTCTCACCAGGGGCCCCCTCTCCATGGTGTGATTCCACAGGTTATTAATTCTCTTCTTTTAAAATTCTTTTTTTATTGTAAGTGAAGGAGAAACAAAAACAGTTCCTCTAATTACAATCTACAGGCCAGTTTTGCTAAGTAAAGCATTTATATCTCTTTTTAGATTCTTTTGGCTTTATTCAAAATATAAGGGGGCCCATCCATTACTGCAACCACACTCTTTATTTAATTTAATCTTTGGTGTAAACGTAAATGACTTAACTGTTCTTCCTCAGGCCTCAGCAGTCTCAGTTCATTATATAATCTCATATGAAATTAACTTCAATTGTAGTATTTGTCCATCTGAACAGTATCATGTTATAACATTCTCTACAACCAGTAGCTTTATCGCTAACCTCCCAGACTTGTCAACTTATCTCAGCTGTCCATCTCAACCTACCGAATTAGATATTCTAACTGAATGCTTGGTTAATACATTTCGTTCCACTCTAGATAATGTGGCTCCATTCAAAAATAAAATAATAAGGCAGAAAAAGCTTGCTCCATGGTACAATGACCATACACAAGAATTAAAACTGTTGGACAACTAGAGTGTAAACGGCGCTTGACCAAACTAGAAGTATTTCATTCTGCTTGAAAAGACAGTCTAAAAGACTATAGAAAATCACTAAAGTCCTATTGGGTAACCTGCACATCTGTGGGAATTAGACTGAATTAAAGCTCAAAATATGTCAACAAAGGCCATGTTCAGTAGCATGGCTGATAACAGAAGAATGGCAGAAAATTCTGCTTTCAAAACTGGATAAATTAGTGTCTTTATGCCCTAGATATTTATTAAATGCTGTTTTGCAAAGTACGGATCACTAAGGCAATAGCTAAGCAAAGAGCAAGTAAAAGTTGGCACAGAGGGAGGAGCTGGGGTGGTGGTGCGGTGCAAATTTTGTCACAAGAGAGGAGAGCCCCCAAGGAGAGCAGCAACAACAACAAATAAAGTTCCCAAATAGCAGATGAGTTGTCAGACCTGGTGGCCATAAGGGCGAATGGCATGGGATAGTGGAAGGAGGATCAATGGCTACCATAGTAACTGGCAAACCGAACAATTTGCACTTTTGAAGGATTACGGTGGCAGGGCAGGCCAAAACTTGCATTCCAAGGGGCAATACTTATTCAGTGTGACCTAATGGTTAATGATGGAACTGAAGAGGCAAGGCAAAGGAGATGTGAAAGGAGTTGCCCTGGGGAATGAGCATGGTTCGTAGCCCAGAAGAGACAGCAGCTGTTGTTTGGTACAATGCTAGTATTGATGAAAGCAGAGAGCATGAGGGTAATGCGATGGTGTTTTCCTGAGGTAGGGCTTAGACAGAGTCCAGAATGAGACTAAGAAATTTAAGAGAAGTTGAAAGGCCAAAAGTCTTTTCAGTGGAGAGAGAAGTCCTGAGGCAGCGAAAGTTGCTAAACTACTGTGATCAACAAGTCTGATCAAGGCGATTGCATGATCCACCATCACAAGGCAAAGTGAGAAATCAGATCTGGGTATGAGGCTGCCACAGAGGGCACCACAGATCTGTAAGGGGATAAGAGAATACTAATAAAGCACTACTTGCCCAAATACTTGTGAGCAGTGACGCCTGTGGGGAACAGACAGCATCAATGGCAAAAGAAGCCAAAGGTCCAGAAGAATTCAGCAGCCCTGGGGAGTCATACCCGCACCTTGGATAAAGCGCTGGAGCGAGGAGGAGTAAATGAGAGAAGCAGCCTTTGGAGCAGTGTAGTGGATGGATGGGTCAGCTGAAGCAAATTCATCAGAGGCAAAGATATATGACAATCATGTAGCAAGTTAGTGGCAACCATCGAAAGTAACTCAGTAAACTCATATAAACTGAGTCCATTGTAAACTCTGAGTCAAAACAAACCTCTTAACTAGGGTAAAATTAAGATACACTACGCATGTGCAAACTGCAGTGACAAATATACCCTTGTATATTTGTCACTGCAGTTTGCACATGCGTAGTGTATCTTAATTTTACCCTAGTTAAGAGGTTTGTTTTGTACGTGCTTCTGGACAATATTTTGAAAAAAGCATTGTTACTATATGAAATTCTTTGTTCATGGGACCATTATCTGCTTAGGTAACATTATTTGTCAGTTACAGCTGGACTCACCTTTATAAATGTGTTTTAAAATCTTTTGTTGTTGTGGTGATACTACAAATATTTTGGCTGCTGAAGGTTTGCCGATTATGGACCTAGTCAGCGAATTTATGGTTACAAATTTATTGCCAAATTTATTGAGAAATGTATGTGGGTCTGTGCATGACCACAAGGAATGTGAAGGGGTTAAATCACTATATCAAAAGAAGGGAAGTAATGTTCTGGATCTATAATACTATGATTCTGGGGATGCCCTGCAATTCAAGAGTTTCGGCTGCAGCTATCACAGCTATCACATACATTTCAGGCAGCTATCACTGTAGGCACCGTCTGAAACAATCTCTCCTAATAAACCGCAAGTCAATAAACAAAAAATGAGATGACAGAAATGCAACAAACAATAACATCTGTAGAACAAAGACAACTTCTTAAGCAAAATAAGGTTGCTCTAGCTGTTTCTCTAGCTAGCGGGCGGAAAATATCATACAGTTAAGCCCACCCACTTGGAGGGAAGATATGATTGGTCAATTTTACTGTTATTCGAAATTGGTACTTGCTTGCAACTCTGTGCTGCATTCTGCTTTCTCATTGTTTTTGTTTCCTCTCTGACTCTATTTCTCTGTTCCCTCTTTCTCTCTCACTTTGTTTTTTCATCTGTGCACACAAAAACAATGTTCTCTCTTTATCTAGGTGCATTACAAGAAAACGCTCAACAAAGAGAAGCCACAGTACAATCCAAGTGACTGTGTTTCATTTAAACACTCACAGGCTGCCTCAGCACTTCTAAGCCAGGTGATTTCAAAACACTTTGCATACATCTTTGAATATGAATTATTACTGTATTCATGAAAACAAATGAAAAAAGTAAGTTATATAAAAATGGATGGATAAAACACTACACTACACTACCTACTAGCGTGCAGTTTCTTTTAAGGTGATTACCAATGATGGCTGCTGTACATGCAGAGTTTACATAGGTTTTCCGATGCTTCTAAATGCTGGCAAGTACTAGTCTTCTGCAGGCAATTTTAAATGACATGAATTCTTATTTAATCAGCCCATGATGGACAACTGAATTTTTTTTGGGATTTTGAAGAATTTGTAAACATGTTTCTAATGTAGTATGTAGACACTGTTTCAATATACACTATTCACGTCCTAATCCACACAGAGTACCATGCAGAGCAATGAATCAGAAAATCACATTGGAAAATGAACAATGAAGGAGAACCTACTATGCTTTTCTAGTTTTTCTCATTCCTTAAGTATGTTGGAGCTTCTTGTCACACAACACATAGAGCTTAAAAAGGTAAATGCTTACTGCACTGAAACCTGCTCCAGTGTAGCTCGCAAAAATGTGTTCCACTGGACCTTCAGTATCAGACTCAAACTGGCTAAAACTCATGTGGCAGAACCAATGACCTTGTAAAAACAACACAGTGGTGCGGGCGGAATTTGTAGCAGTATGCCACTCTAGCAGTTGATCATTCAGAACAGAGAACAGAGCAAGCTGAGCAATCATTAGGAGGGGAGCTTAAATACACAAGAGCCCCAACAAAGCATTTCAGAGGATGAATACAGATGTAGAATACAGGCCGTAAATATAATCTAGTAAATCCAAAAATACAATTATAAACATAGAAAATACACACATGCCTCTTGGGTCTCCAGAAGCATACAGAGAAAAGACAAGGATGTTAACAGGCTGTTAGAAGCCACACACAGGTTGGATCCATAGCCTAATCAGCCTGCTTTTTCTCCCCACTTGGATCTCCGTCTCAAAGGCCCTATTACATGTAGTGTACAAATACAGTTCCCTTCAAAATAACTGGCATCTTGGGAAAATGTTAAAAAATGTTTTTTCCTGTTTATACATATCTGTTACCATTCCTAATTACAAATCCCACATGAAGTGTCGTTGTCAGCTTATCTAATTAGGTTAGGTCAAAAGACTGAAATGACCACAGGAAATTAATAGACAATTTTGTTTTTGAAGGCATGGATTTCGAGGCATGGTTTAGCTCGCTGTCCTGGTGAAGGTCTATGCTACTTGTTATTAGTGGCTTGGCCATTTTAGAATGTTTTTGTTTGATGTGTTACTGTGTTGTAGCAAGTACTTCATAAACTAGATAACTGATGTAATATGTTTGTAAGTGATATTACTTTAATTGTAGTATTTATTTATCCTTAAAAGTACATATAATTGTATCCATTTCTTTAAAACTATTTTATGTTTCCGTTTCAGGATAAGTACAAAAACAGCCAGAAACAGATCCACACATCAGTGACAGATTTGCCTAACCTTCTCCATCTTAACCATCTTCTGCATGTCAGCGAAATTCAGAGCAATGTATGTTGTCTCTTCTGAAAATATCGCAACAAGTGTGTAAACATCAGATAAAAGTTATGGTCCAAAGTAAATACCTTTACTGAAGTGTTATTCCTTGCAAAATCACCTTAATGGGGGGAAAGTTATTTTAACCCCAGGTATCTTTCATGGTGAATGTAAAATATATTTAAAGCCAGAGGCCAGGCTTGTAGTTTACCTAGCAGGGGTGCAGAGTACCATTAACTTGAGTACTGTACTTCATCAACGTCAAGTACTATATACATATTTTAGAAACTAGTACTTAAATACATTTGAAAGACAAAGAATGTACTTTTGACTCTACTACATTACAACAAAGGACGTCACAGAATTTTACTTTGAAGCATAGCTTTAAAGCAGATAAATGTTCTTTTCTAAAATGTGTCAAATAAACACCACACAATTAGCATTGGCATACAGAAGCGGTGCATTCACTATGCTGTTTTAGAGCATTGATTTATTTGACTGATTGTCAATTGTAATGTCAAATATATCATTTGGTGGATATTAAAGGCCAAAGAATAGTCGTTCCACGTATCCTAAAAGCAGGGACGATGTCAAATATGCATGACCACATAGCCATAGAAAAGTACATACAAACAAAGCACATAAAAACCCAATTTGTCTTGGACATCATCTCTCAAATGCCAATGAGCCCATGATCAGTCAAAGACCTTGGTGAGTAATGTCCACAGACTTACATTCATTGCTGTTCAATACTACAGTGGGTAATATAAGCTATATTATATTATATAAGCGTTATTAACAATTATACTCAAGTTAAAAGTAGTTCTTGCGTGGCATGGCATTCCAGACATTTCTGCACTTACTATAATATCCATAAAGCAGTGGCCTTACAAAAGAGTAGGGTTTACATTGCATACACAGCTAAAATGACAGGTGTTTATTGGATCAGTTTGAGAACTCATTTCATTTGAAAGAACTCTTTTCATTTCTATAAGGTGCAGTATCGGAAGAAGTATGAAAAAACTAAAGGACATTATCACTTTACCTTGGACACTGCAGAACAGCTCCACCATAAAGAGAATGCAGTTCTTCACAGTCAGGTAGTCTATTAGTTAAATTTTGAAGCTAAATTAAAATAAGGTTGTGAATGAAATGTGCTTTGATCTCCCAAATCCATATCAATCACGTGTACTTGGGAGTTGGCTTGCCAAGCATTACAATGTTCAAGTATAAAAAAATTTTAAATGTCAAAAATGATTGTCCAGTATATTTTCTTGATTAATTCTAGGTTTATTTTTTTGTTAATGGCATTTAATCTCTGTGTTTAACTTTTGTAAATGGTGAATGTCAAAGTAGGTCAAGTACAAACATGAGTATGAGAAGAACAAAGGTCATTTGAAGATGGAATTTGTTGAGACACAGTTCTACAAAGTTTCCAAGGAGGCTCAGAAAATGTGGAGTCAGGTGATGATCACTTTTATTTTTAAATATTCTGTGAAATTATTAATTCTTGTGTTCAACATTAGGAACCGACAAAGCTATTGGAATATATTTAGAATAGAATAAAATTTGTTTTAACTTGTCTGTTTTTGATGTATTTTTATTATGCCTAAGGTAGAGCTTTTTTCTTGCAGTATCGGTTTAGTGTAGAACCCAATGATGTTTTGTGTTGTGCCTCAATATGTAGAAAGAGTATCGTAAGAAATATGACAACTGCATCAAAGGAAAAGCTCTGGTGGATGTGGAGTTCACACCTAGCTACCGCATAGCACGCAATACCAACAACCTCCTGAGTGAGGTAAAGACAACATTTTTCATAGTACTTAATTAACTTGCAGTAAGCAATATCAATATTCTACCAAGATTTAATGTCTGAAGTTTATTTTTCCTTACAGCAATGCCAACATTCTGGTAAATGATGTGCATTCCCTATAGGGACTGATTAGCTGTAAAAGAGTCATTTCCATTGTGTGTTTGTTGTGATCTACAGAAGAAGTACAGAAAAGATCTGGAGCTGGAGATAAAGGGAAAAGGTCTGACTAGTCTAGAAGAGACACCAGATCTTCTGCGAGTCAAAAATGCTGGCCAGGTCTTCAGTGAGGTACAGTAGTAAATTTGTACATTCTCTGTTGAAACATAACATGAAAAAGGCAGAGGGGTAGAGTCTAATCTGCAATATTTCTCTCCCATATATTTTCACTGAATTTTATTGGGATTGGGAAGCAACCCAAAGATAAACTGTTGTTTTCAAATGTATTGCGACAGCTCTAGCCACATAAATAATACTTAAATTGTTTTGCAGAGGTAATTGTGGAAAGTAATCAAAAAGTTGTGCAAAAAATGTGTATACAAAACTCCAAGTGAAGTATAGTCAAACTTTATTTATATAGCACTTGTTATAATGGCCTTCATCAAAAAGCAGATTTACAGAAAGGTGTCTAAGCCCCCAAACACCATCAGAACTAGATTTCTGATGTTCATTTCTATTTTATGTTTATGATTTGCATAGTCATTTTAATTCCATGTCAGTGTACTGCTCTTTGTTTTGTCCGGGAGCATATGTCTAGGAACATATAAGAGTTGTGGGTAAATTTGTAAAATGCAAAATCTCTTAGATAAATCACCAGGCTTTGAAAAAAGAATAAATGACACATTCATACAGTATCATATTATTACACAAAAACAAATAATTTGTCACAGGATGTTGTAAATGTCCTACAGAATTTCTAGTGTTTTTTTGTGATATTTGTAGTTTCCTCAATGAATGCTGTGTGTCTATGCATTCAATAACTCAGGATAAGTACAAAAAAATATATAAAAACACATTTGGAGTAGACCTAATTAGATTCCTCCAAATACAGCATGCACAGCTACAGCAAAAGTAGTGTCCAACTTCTGACACAAGACACCTTTAGACATCACACTTTGCTTGTAAATATATAAGGTTTATTTACAAAATACCAGAATCTTTATAGACATTGCGCTCTGTCTGGAAAGACCCTGTGGCCGATGAGAGGACCTGGCGTGGAACAAGGAGAACAAAGAAAGTCTTCTATATTAGGATTGTTTACACAAGACAGATGTTTTACCAGACATAACGTCTAAAAAAATTACCTTTAACACTGAGCTCTTTGCTAAAACTTTTTTTTAAACACACATCCATATATAGGAAAAATATACCTCACAGGTTAAAGCTCAGCTACTTGTACACTGTTTTTATGATGACCTCCATGATTTTAATCCTTTAATTAAAATGTTTGATTTATAATTTTTTAGATTAATCCGATGCGATTCATCGCAATTAATTAAACAGTTTGTTAAAGTAAAGTAATGCAGTTTGTCACATTTAATGATGTTCTTTAATGACTCTAAACAAACATGCCAGTTGATAACTTCTTATCTTTATTTCTGACAGAAAGAGTATCGTAAGGATTTGAAAAATGAAATCATAGGGAAGGGCACGGACATCTGCACTGATACAATGGAGATGCAAAGGGCTAAGAAGGCATCAGTAATGACCAGCCAGGTAAAGTATAACATAAACAGACTTGGGCCTCTGAATCCATTTTGTTTGTTTATTATTTGATTTTCTGATTACTAGGTAAAACAGCACAGTCAAGCTTTTTTTCAAATTTGACCTACAACAACACACATTTATATTAAAACAAGAATCTTTTGGCTGGTTCTGTCATGTACTGAAGTTATTTGTTTTCTTGAGATATTTATGTAATTGTCATGACATAATAAATGCAGGATAATACAATCATTTTCTGGAGATATTTTGGAGAAATTTTAAAATTTTAAAAAGACAATTGAAGTATAAAACAAATAATAATTAAATCCGAGAATAAAAATCTAATTTAAGCAAAACAATACTTAAATTTCTAAAAATAATAAGAATAGATAAAAGGTAAAAGTTTAAACAACATAAAAAAAACTAAATCTAAAAACAAAACTAAAACACACCGAAGTTATATAAAGTGTTAACCAAATTCAAGTAAAACAGTTGCAGGCCGTGTGCATGTAGTTAGCGACTAAGAGTTTTAAATTATTGGGCAAGACCAATAAGTGGAGTTTCCTTTAATAAATTCCAGCTCGCTGGTTCACTGTAGCTAAAAGCAGATTTTCCCAGTTCAGTAAAAAGTCTTGGTATGTGAAGGGTGATGAGTCTTATAATTAGTGTTATTTTCAATAGGCATTGTGGCATAAGACCAGTAAATGGTTAAAAAATGAAAAGAAGCTGGAGTGTTTCTCACTGCACAGCAAGCGAAAAGGTTTGAGTTTAGTGGCTGATGCATATCTGTATATCACATTACCACTATCCAGAATAAAACATTCTTGCTTCTACTACCGTTTTTTGATACAGGAGTTTTTGCCTCAGTTTGCCAGAAATGTGCATTTGTCATCTAGCCATACGCATATTTAGTAACTCTTTCCATGTCAGATCCATTCAGGGTTGTGATTTTAAAAGCATTAAAATCAATGTTTGATGATCTGGAAAACAACGTACATTTAGTTTTCTCAACATTTAAAACTAGCTTATGATTGTAAAAAGCAGACTTTAAGGCATTGAAGGACTACTGCAGCATGTATTTTACAGTTAACAATGGAGGAGACAATGTTGGACAACGTTGTTAATGTAGATATTAAATAATAATGGGTCAAGAATCGATCCTTGAGGGACACCCTTGTTGACTGGTAGCAGTGCTGTTTTACTTTATCTCAGGGCCACACACTCTGTGAACATGATTTATATTTTTTTAATAATTGTATTATTTTATGTGTTGTATGTTCACCCCTCTTTTCAAAAAAATGTTGGGTTGCTGTGCAAAATCAGAGTGCAAATTCTTTAAAGCCTATACATATTTTGAAATAATACAAAGACATACGATCAAATGTTCAAACTGACAAACAGTATTGTTTTCTGAAAAATGTATGCCAGCAACACAGTTTTTTTTATTCTTGTTTGATAATGGATTTCAGCTGCTCAACATTCTGCAATATCCTTTCACATATTTTTTGATCTTGTAATGCGCCAACTGTGTGCGGTGGGTGACCACTCTATACTGCAGGCAGGCCAGTTTAGCACACAAACTCTTTTACTACAGAACCATGCTGTTATAATAAATGCAGAATGTGGGTTATTGCTAAAACAAGCAAGACCTTATCCAAAAGAAAGACGTTTTCTAGATGTAGACTGTTGCTCCAAAACCTGTAGATATCATTTAGCAATAATGGAGCTTTACAGACGTGCAAGTCACCATGCCATATGTACTAGCGCCATATTTTTTCCTTACCCTATTTCCTGTATTGTAGTACTCTTGTAGTAATGATTTAGATTTTTGATTATGTAACTGTGCTTTTAAATGTTTAAATGTTATAATATCATAAACCTTGATTAAAGGTTAGGTTACCATTATGGCAGAAAATGTTATATTGGTCTATACCCAATAAGGAGAATAATAGCAGTGAAAAAATATGCAATTCAGTTATAGGCAGTTAAGTTGTAGTGAGTGGCTAAGATCATCCACAGTGCTTATGGGATTTGCTGTTAATTTTGACATTTCTGTTTATTATTTTTATGTATGCCTTATGTGTGTTAGTTGGGGCTGTATGGGAATAACATAATTGCTTCTTTAGAGAGGTGTCTCTCCATTACTAATTACAACATTTATATATTATAACATAATCCAAGATCAAGGTCAAAACTCATTTAATACAGTGTATACCCCCACCTACTTTGTGTCCAGTGGGGAATGCCAGGGACAAAAAATAACTCTGCTAGACTAAAAAAGATTATCATTCAACATTTGTGCCAAACATTAGTTTTAGGGGCTATTTGGATTTATGATCAATGAAGCTGGAATGAACATCTATCCTGGCTTCTGGCATACTTGGTCTAAAACATTGCTGTAAATCATGCAAAGAAGTCGGTGTACACAAAATGTTCTCGCCAATGTTTGGTGCAATTATGTCATAAACTGGCTTGTGGCCAACAAACAACTGAAAGGGGGCAAAAGGACATTGTGTAATTGCAGATATGTGAGCATATTTGTGGACTGGTGTGTTCTACTTTTTCAGTTGCCCTACAAACAGTTATCAGAGCTAAGGCACACTTCATTCGGGACAGTGACAGATACTCCAGAGCTCCTTCTTGCAGCATATCTAAAGGACATCTACAGCCAGGTTTGTCATTGTAGTCTGCCTCTACCCTCTACCCATCATACAGCCAACTGCCCACCTATCCAACCACAGCATAATTTTAGTACAGTAATTCTTTTGCAGTGTTTTTGTGTATTTCTTGTTGTATATGTGTATATGTGTGCAGAAGAGGTATACGGATAATGCAGAGAAGATGAGGTGTTCGTATGCTGTAGTGCCAGACACGCCTGAGATAAAGAGAGTCAAGACCAACCAGCGCAACATCAGTTCAGTCAGTCACATTTTAGTTTGAGTTTTACATTGACACTAAGCAGTCTCGTAAGATATAACATCCCCTTAATAAAAAAAATGACTGCTGGTTGACATGGTTTGTGTGAATGTGCTCAAATATGTATGTGTTTGTACATTTAGGTGATGTATACCTGGGATGCAAAATTTATGAAGGGACAGATGTCATCAGTCACTGAGACTCCAGAGATTGTCTTGGCTAAAGAGAACACCAAGAAGTTTAGCAATGTGAGTATTTGTCCACTCAACAATTCAAAGTTTTAAGTTTTCTGACCATTGGCAAATTCACACAAGTAAAGATTGGCACATGCTATTTGCACCCAGGTATATCCAGCAGTGTGTGCTATTTGCACCCGGGTGTACATAGCAGTGTGTGCTATTTGCATCCAGGTATACATAGCAGTGTGTGCTATTTGCACCCGGGTATATCCAGCAGTGTGTGCTATTTGCACCCGGGTGTACATAGCAGTGTGTGCTATTTGCACCCAGGTATACATAGCAGTGTGTGCTATTTGCACCTGGGTGTACATAGCATTGTGTGCTATTTGCACCCGGGTATATGTAGCAGTGTGTACTATTTGCACCTGATTATGGTTTTAGCAGAGATTAGTACTATTCTTTTGTGTTTGGTGACAAAACACATTTTACTTACAAACTATTTTACAAGAGGTGAAGATACTTTTGTTTGGGGTTATGGGGTGGACCTCAAAGTTTGTTCTTATTGAATTTTGTTTTTTCACTTGTGAGTCTCTTATATAAATAGCAATTTAAATTCTAAGA
Organism: Megaleporinus macrocephalus; assembly: GCA_021613375.1. Lineage (NCBI taxonomy): Eukaryota > Metazoa > Chordata > Actinopteri > Characiformes > Anostomidae > Megaleporinus > Megaleporinus macrocephalus. Next base: position 21,943,614 of record CM038727.1, on the reverse strand, counting down.
GCATCGTAAAGAAAAACAAAGAAGAGACTCACAAGTGAAAACCAAATGTTAATGGCAATGGCAGTAATCACATGCTAAATACTAAATTATAATATACACTGCCAGTGATAAATGATAATGTTAAAACAAAATGTAACACAAGTTAATATAAAGTCTGTAGCACCCTCATATGTACACCACACTGTATGATATATATATATATATATATATATATATATATATATATATATATATATATATATATATATATATATATATATATATATATATATATATACACACAAATATTCTTCCTGCCAGTTCATTATTATCAGCCCTTTTAATTTAATTTCACAGAATGCAGAAGACAGATTTGACTTTTTTATTTTTTTTTTTCTAGATGGTATGTACATTTTTTAAAGAAGTGAATTGGGGTTTTTATTATTTACATCACGTGGTGGGGGGGCCTCACAAGATTTACTCTTTATTAGTCCCTGCTGCTATAATCCGATCCCAAATGTATAGCCGGATCTCATTCACTTGGCTTTGCTTCATGGATGCAGGATCTCAAAATCTCAGAACACAACGTTCATTGTCGAAGACAACTTAATAAAGAAAATAAAGTTCCCCAAGAGCTGTATCTGAATCTGTTGGGGCAGAAAGTATTTTTTTACCATATCAAAATTAAAATATTTACCACTTCACTTCTGCTTTTCACACTGGCTCCTGCAACTCTCGGAATTCTTGCCGTTTCTATGCATAAACAATATTCAGCACTCAAGCTGAATATACATTATATATAGAAATCACGCGTGCGTTACCATTGTCACATTGGTAGAAGAGGTATTGTGCAGCGCTTGGCGAAGTTACTGCTTCTGGTGCAACCATATCTTCTTTCGGCTTGCCACTTCCAGTTCTTTCTCCTGTCTTTTTGTCAATGCTACTGTCTCCAAACCATACAACATAGCAGGTCCCACCACTGTCTTGTAAACTTTTCCTTTGACCTTTGCTGCCACTCTTTTGTCACAAATCACTTCTGAAACTTTTCTCCATGCACTCCCTCCTGCCTGGACTCTTTTCTTGACCTCTTTACCACACTCCCCATTTTGGTTCTGGTGCAAACATATACAGGGATAAAATAACATAAACACATTAAGTCGTTAGCTATCATTTAACCAGAAAATAATCCAGTAATTAGCTAAGTCTGTCAGTACATTCACCGCCAATAGAACTTAGAAAGCTATGAAAGTGATCTTAACACTACACATTACAAGCTTCAAAACTACCTCAGTATGGACGAAACATGATTAAAAATAGCTAGCTGACATTAGAAAACTACCAGCCAGCAATTAGCTAGCTAAATTAATCAGAATAAGCAACAAAATACAAAACTTTTAACTTATTAACTAAGATAAGGTTAGATACAACTGAGATCCACCAAAACATTAGCTTAGCTTATTCATTGAATTAGCTAGTAGTTTGATGGTCGAGTAAAGCTAAACCGAAAAAAGTTTTTCTTGTAAGCTAATGAAAAAAACTATAGCTACATTTATCACAAACTGGAATTAACTTTACCTCTGAACTTCGTTTTAGAAGAGATTTCTTCATTGTCTGTGAACATAAAATAAATAAGATGATGTTTGTTTGCAAGTTGGCTATAATGCTCCTATTAGCTCAAAAATATATCAGTGTACAGTCAACAGTGTTCTTTGGATAATAATTATCACACTATTTCTTAAATATATATCTTAAAATGAGAGTTAAACTGAGTGATGTTAACCAAATTCTGCTTACCATTTCCTACTGTCTCCGTTTCCCATCGGTTCCTGTGAATTTGCGCCTTTTCGCTCCCTCATATTCATTGGTTCGCTTTCTTTTTTTTTTATTAAGGGGTGAAAATAGCCTCGCTGTGTGGCAAATGCTACTTGTACCTGGGTGCAAATAGACACTCCGGTAAAGATTTAAGAAATTCCATCCTATTCTGAGTAGCAAAGAACATTGAGTTTAGAGGCAGAAAACTTTTTTATTGTATTATTATTTTAAAAGTTTCTGGTTCATAAGAAGTGAAAAAGTAACTAGTAATACTGATATTGATACTAATATTAACCCTATTGGTTTTCCTGTATATGTTTCATGGTGTCGCATTGGTGTAACTGCAGGTGCAGTACAAAAAGGAGGTTGGCAGTGGAACTTCAGTGAAATACACTCCTGAAATGGAAAGATTTCGAAGGAATCAGGAGACAGTCGGTTCAGTATGTGCTATCACTCCAACTTAACACACAAATTATTTTCAGATTTATTTTCAGATTTGAAATAAACATTGTTGTAAACATGCATGTATATAATGAATTTCTAACTTTTTGCCTTTCCTGTCTTCATTTCTTAACACTTAATTGAGAAATATGATACACAAGATATGAAAAGGTTCCATCTTAAAAATTATTTCCTTGACACATGCAGAGGTCACCAACAGAAGGAGATATGAGGATCTGAACAGAGAAAGTGGAGGGAAGAATAAATGATTGTAACTACAGCTGATAGCTAAAGATGGTGGAAAGATGACATAATTAGGGGAAGAACAAGAGATCGTTGAAAATATCTAATGATAATATGTTTAATGGAAATGTCTGGTAATATGACATGCACCCACATTTCTGCCAGTCTGGCTTAAATGTATTAACAGAAATGTTTGAGTGACTGCAAAGACCACAGCTTGAACACAAAACATTATAAATCATAAATGAGTTTGAGTCCTCACGGGATTGTCTGGTCTAATACAAATATCCCTCCTAAATCAATATAAATATAATATTATATATTAATATGATTATATATTTTAAAAAGTCCATATACTCAATACTACTACTACTACTACTACTACTACTACTACTACTAATTATTATTATTATTATTACTACTATTATTATAATTATTATTATTATTATACGGCTATGTCATAGCTGTAATGACAAAGAAAAACTTACGCAGTGAGATAAATTAAAAGGTTCCCTAAACTTTTCCAACTTACCCATCCTCCTTTGGTTGACACCAGAAGTACAAAAATCTTCGTCACCTTAATGTTATGTCACCTAAAATGAATACTGTCCAAATTAATTACATCTATTGTTACAATTTATTCATGCATATTGTGATTATGTGGTTACTCAACCTTAATACAGTAAACCAATTTTCCTTGTATCTATACATTAAATAACCTAATAACTTCTGTGAATATGATTTTGTGACAGTAATTACTTCTATTATGTTATGACATGACCCTGTACAACTCTAGTACTCCAGTAACTGTAGTTTGTATAACGCTTTTTATAACGATGTTGTCACAAAGCAGCTTTACAGAAATGTATTTATTTTTTTTTTTATTTTAAAAAATTATTTGAAAACAATGGGAAAAGAAAATGTATTAAAAACAAGCAGCTCTATCACTAAGCTGATCTCCAAAGCCCAGTTTTACCTGTGTAAAACATGTGGAATGGTTAAGTGGTATTGATAAAGCACTAGCTCACACACTGATTGTTGACCAGTGCCTCAGGTGTGGAATGAGGCTGTAGTATAGACACAGATGATTTAGAATCTGTCCCTTCTGGTACAAGGAAACACAGAACCCCTAACTCGGCAAATACTCATGCTCAATGCAAATCCAACAGATGAAATACAAGTGCAAAAATCTCTCAGTCAAAATGACCAATAGTATAATCATGCAAAGCCTAACAGTTGAAAGCAAAAAACAAACAAAATAAATTGACAGCGCCTATAGAGGTAATGTAAAGAAAATTAATTTGTTTTGTCAATGCAACACATGTTGAAAACTAATGGCTGAAAACATGTGAAAAGGCATGAATTATGACCTGCAAAACTGTTTCTTACTATTTCTGTGCTCAGAATTTGTCTACTTATTTACTTATTTAAATTTCCTAAAATAAAGAGAATAAGAAAAGGTGGATTGATTTTTTGAGGAGCCACATTGATGGTGAGCTACAGATTCATAGGATGTTTGATTGGCCCATTGTACTTTGTTTTGGAATATTCAATTTAAAGTAACTTTTAGCAAACACTGCTAGTCTTACCTGGCTAGCTAGTAAAACTCTCTTGTGATTATGGTGGACACATATTTTATTACTTCATTACAGGGATAACAAGACAATTTAGTTTTATCTAATATTCATATGCTTTGAATTTTTAGACAAATTACCCAGTCCATTAACAAATAATTCTGTAATTTACAACAGAATACTAAGTGCACTATAAAAATATCTATGCTTGAGTATTCCGAGTCATGGACTTGAGTTATTCACAAATTTAATGACTTTAGATTCAACTTGACAAAATCAAAAAAAGACTTAAACAACAGCCTTATGACTTATACTTGAGACCCTAAGTGGAAAAAGATTCATTTGTTTCATGGTGTAAAAAAGTGTATTTGATAAAGACTCTACAAAATGATGGTTACTGTAGGCATATTTTATTTTGGAAATTTTTTGCCTTCAGACTGAGCAAACAATTAACTTTTGGGCATCCTGTGCAGCACCATGATGTCAAAGTTATTTATTTATTTATTTTAAAAGCACTACTTTGAATGTTCTTGTCATGTGGCATGTGTGGTATACATATTAAAAAAAAAAAACAACTAAAACACGTTCTGTAAGTTGTTCATCATTTATTTGTTATTATTTACAAGTTATTGGGTTAACCTGAGGCAGCCATGGCAGTGCACTAACTTACATTTTATTTGTTTATGCATGTATGGAAATGGGCATCCTCTACTGTGTGAAGGTACCAGTTCCTGCTTTTACAGCCCCCTGGCAGATCTTTTAAATATCTGGAATATATTCTATGATTTGAGTATGGTTTGCTTAAAAAAACCCCTGAAAAAACAAGGTAATAGTGAACAGTTTATAAGCAGTGATTAAAGAAGAAAATGAAGCAGACACTTAGAAAAGACATATATGTCAGCACTATGGTTGATCGTGAAGTTGAAAATAGTTCATTCTTTCAGGTGTCGGGCTAGTAAAGTTCCCGCTGATCTTTTTCTCTCTATTGTTTTTATAATTGTTTGAAGGGGCCCCCTGGTGGCTCAGGGCCTTGGGCACGCACCCATGAAATCTATTCAATTGATTTTATGGGTGCGTGCCCAAGGCCCTGAACTGGGCCTGGCTAAATATACCAACGTAGGCTTTCCTCAGGTTAATTTGTTTAAAAGAGAATCAAATAAAATATGGTGTGTTCATTTGATATACTGCCATGAGCATTGTATTCTAATATGCCATAATTAAATATGCTACATTATTTTCATCATTCATTTGAAATGGTTAAAATGGCATTAAATTTGCAAAAGAATGTGTACTGATTAGGGCACCATGATTAATCTATGTAGTTGACTAAAATCGATGACCAAATTTACGTGTCAATTAGTTGCACGCATGTGTTTTTCCACACTGTGAACAATAGCAAAATAGCAGCAATTTTACAACCAAAAAAGTGTGGGTGCACTAACATTTTCCAATAAAGTTGTGAACTGAAACATTTGCAAAGTTGGCCAGTGTGGGAACTTTCTGGATGCATATTCCTTCTTTAGATGACGAATACTTAACAGTAACATTTATTCATTTAATTTTTAATAAAATTTTTAATAACATTCATTAATACACCATTAATATACCATTAATAATGATAAATAATGATAAATAAAATTTAGTTTTTTTTGTTTTGCTTTGCCCTTATTGAATTTGGTGGCTTTCTGTCATTCAGTATTTGACCTGTTTGCTCATTTACGCCTTTGCCTCGCCCATATCTGTCTTTTTGTATCTCTTGGTATTGACTATTGACTTGGTTTTTGCACCTTCAGTATTATAGTACCATTTCCTTTAATATCTGCAAGCATTTCATTTGTTTTAGCCGCCTTACAATAATCATATATGAGTCCTTTTTGTGGTAATATGTTAACATGCATATAAATGGGTTTATCACTAATGGGTTGTAAGTCTTTATAAATATTAACTAAAGTTTCAAATTATATGATTGGTGCATGTTTGTTAACATTTTTTTGCTCTTTAGTTTTTTACTTATATTTTGTAAGCATATATAAACATCAAACTAATTATGAACAGTTTAAGCTTTATGCACCGAAAAAAGGTCCTAGAGCAATACTTATTGGTACACCTACTCATTTATTGTTTCTGACGTTACTGTCCAGGAAAGGTTTTCTACTAGATTTTAAAGTGTTGCTGTGAATATCTGATTGATAGTAAGGTCAGGATGTTTTAAGATCACCACCCCATCTCATCTCTAACTCATCTAGTGTTGGATGGAGCACCATGACTCTGGAGTTCTACTGCTCCACATCTTAATGCTTTCTACTGTCTACTACTAGCCCACGCCTGGCATTAGGTATGGTGCCAATAGGTTTGTTCGTCTGCTCCAGAGAGTCCTGTTCTATTGGCAGTACTTTTCTACAGGGACTATGCAAGCTGTATGTGTGCATTTACACATCTATGTCAGCAATGGGTGTGGTTGGTAGCTGGATACATTCTTTAGAGAGGTGTCCACAGACATTTGTACATACAGTGTATGTAGAACTGCATGTAGAACATATAGTGAATGTTCTACATATAGTGTATGAACTGTTCTTTATAAACCAGTTTATTTATATCAGATGTTGAAAGTGAGACATTTTAATGAAAATAATTAGCTTATTTAGAAACTGATGGGAGCAATTTGCAAAAGGGCCATGTCTACCACTGTGGATCATCCCCTCTTGTTTTAACAACAGTCTGTAAACGCCTGGAAAGCGTAAGGAAACCAATTGCTGGCATTTTGGGAGAGGAATGTTGTCCCACTCTTGTCTAATGTAGAATTCTAGCTGCTCTACAGCCAACTTATCCTTATTGTATTATTTACTACTGTTCAAAGAGACTAAGTCATGCCGCTTTATTATGTATACATATACATGTATACATTTTTACTCTCTTAGCTCTTAAACAAACTACAATATTTTGCCATATCAATGTTTTGATTGTTAGTGGTAACAAGTTAAAAAATGTATTTAAGAAGTATTAATAGGTGTAGCATGGCCTGTGAGGAGCATAAACACTCCTCAATCACAAAATGCAAATAAACATACCAAAGTTTGATAACCTTCCTGTTGCTAAATGCATGGCTTTTCAGTACGCCATTCAGTGCCTTTTTTAAAGGTGTTCACATTTCTGATGTTAAATGAGCCTCAGCCATCTCACTTTAGGCAATGCAACCACCAGCACAGACAAAGAGAGTTTGCTCCTGAGTCACCACCTTCTCTCCAAGTTTTTGCCCCTGAAATAGAATGTAAGGCTAAAATCTACTTTATTAATAAGACAATGTGAGAAACGAATCTTCACTTATTAGTTACAAGTAATGCCTAATATGAAAGTTTATTTAGACAACTCGTAACTAGTCTCAGTACAGGTAGCCTCATTGTGGCAGTTGAAATGTCTTTTAGAAGAAAGTTCTCTGGTGCGTCACCATGACCATGATCATAGCTTTGCTGGGTAGATGAATGGTTGGACCCCACAAAAAGCCATCATTTTGTAAACAGGAGTAACATCCCTCCGTTTGGTTGTTGTTTTTTGTATGAATAGTAATTAGTAAAGTACTGGCCATTGTGTTTAACCAGATTTGTTCTAGCTTGGTGGTACCTCTGCAGTTTGGCAGAGTAATTCAGCAGTTTGAGATAAGAGTGCATGAGTGTATGGCATTCCTTTTTTAATATAATGCAGTTTAGCATTCTTATCTAGTATAATGGAGCTGTAAGTAAACAGCAAAAAATGTGAAAAAAAATTAGTGGACACAGAATTTGATGTTCATGACCTGTTTCAGAAAAAAATCAGAATCAGAATCGGACTTTATTGGCCAAGTATGCTCATACATACAATGAATTTGTGTTTTGTTATAGTAGCTCACAGTGCACGATAACAGATATAACAAACACACCCAACCTAGCCATCCTCCTACACATACACACACACACACACACAAAGACATACATACACAGACACATCTGTAAGCTTAACATGTACAGAGTTGTATATTCAAAGTAAAGTGCTAAGTGCAGCAGTAAAGGACAGTGCAGACTGAATTAAATAGATATAAATATGAAGAACAAAAGAGTCACTGGTAAAGACGGTGGTACAGAGTGTTCTGAGACACTATCAGTTAAATAAAAGTGCAGTACAGAGAAAAAGTGAGAGAAACATCTAGATATGGATGTATGTATGTGGTAGACTGTATTCAGAATGTAGTATTGTTCAGCTGTACATGAGTGTGATGGCATGTGGGAAGAAGCTTCTCTGAAGTCTGGAGGTCTTGACTCTTAACTGGCTGAAACGGCGACCTGAGTGAAGATACTGGAACAGATGTCCAGGGTGTGATGGATCACGGACGATGTTCTCTGCCCGCTTCCTGGTTCTTGCCGTGTGCAGGTCCAGTAGGGAGGGTAACTTCACACCGATGGTTCTCTCTGCAGACCCGATGATGCGCTGCAGTCTGTGGGTGTCAGTCTGCTCGGCTTGCTGGAGTAGCTCTTCTTTGCAGCTCTGATCTCTCTGTTCAATGTGTTCCTAACCTTGTTGTAAAGCACCTGGTCCCCACACCTAAATGCGTTCTCCTTGGACTGTCGCAGGTGCTTCAGTTTGGCGTTAAATCAAGGCTTGTCATTATTATATCTAATGCGAGTCCTGGTCGGAACACAGATGTCCTCACAGGAGCTGTTGTTGGATGTCACTGTATCATTATATTCATCCAGACCGCTTGTAGAGTCCTCAAACACACAGTCTGTTAACTCCATACAGTCCTGAAGCCTCTCTTTAGCCTCACTGGTCCATTTCTTTACAGTACTGACCTCAGGTTTGGCCCACTTGAGCTTCTGTCTGTAGGTTGGGAGAAGATGGACCATAGAGTGGTCAGACAGGCCCAGAGCAGCTCGGGGACAGAGCTATATGCACTCTTTACAGTATAGCAGTGGTCTAGGATATTACTCTCCCTGGTGGGGCAGGTAACATGATGTCTCTATTTGGGCAGCTTACTGGTGAGTTTCGCTCTGTTGAAACTGTTGAAAATAAGGGGTTTATTGTACTATTGTCTGGTGCCCCCCCCCACAAGACAATAGTACAACGAACACCTTATTTTCAACAGTTTCAACAGAGTGAAACTCACCAGGGGGGTGGCATTTGTAGCTATTTTTCGGCTGTCTAATGTTTCTGAAAATGCTGAAGTACTTCTTAAGTAAAAGTGGTATCCTACAACATCATTAAACCTACATGCCTAAATGACTGTCGCCCTGTTAAAGTGCTGTATTGATTACAGTTCAGCATTCAACACGGTCATCCCACACAGACTCTCAGAAAAGCTCCTCACCCTCGGACTGACACCAGCCCTCTGCAACTGGGTGCTGAATTTTCTAACAGACAGACCCCAGTCAGTCAGAGTCGGCAGCGGCACATCCAGCACAAAAACAGTGAGCACAGGGGTCCCTCAAGGCTGTGTGCTGAGCCCCCTTCTGTACACACTCTTCACATACGACTGCGTGGCCTCCCAGAACAACTCCAGCAGTGGCTGAGCTGGTGGCCTGGTGTCATGACAACAATCTTTCCTTGAATACCGACAACATCAAGGAAATGAGAGGGTGAAAACCTTCAAATTCAAATTCCTTGGCATTCACAACAGTGAGGATCTCAGCTGGTCCCACAACACTCAGATTATCATCAGGAAGTCCCAGCAGCGACTGTACTTTCTGAGAAGGCTGAGAAAATTTGGTATGCCAGCGAAAATTCTCAGCACCTTCCACAGGAGTATAATTAAGAGTGTTCTTACCAGCTCCATCATCGTCTGGTATGGAAACTCTACTGCTCAGGACAGAAAGGCTCTCCAGCGTGTGATCAAAACTGCACAGTCTATCTCAGGAGCAGCCTTCCCCTCACTACAGAACATCTACGACACCAGTGTCATCAGGAGGGCCCACAACATAATCAGGGACAGTACACACCCTCAGCACACACTCTTCACACTTTTACCTTCAGGCAGACATTACAGGAGTGTGAAGTCCAGGACCACAAGACTGACAAACAGTTTCTACACACAGGCCATCAGGCTTGTGAACACCTCACGCACTCCCTCTCCTATCTGAACTGGTTTTAACTGGTCTGATTTTAACTGCACCTTACACTCACTGTACTGCTGTTTGCATACAATATTGTTTACATTTGTTACTTGCAACTTGCACTTTATGGCTGCTGCTCTTCATACTTGCACACAAAAAATACTTATTTACTTATATTATTATACTTTGTATATTTTTTATTATTTCTTTTATTTGTTATCTTTATCTATTGGTGAATGGAGGAACAGCAAAGTAAGAATTTCATTGTACAGTGTAACTGTCTGTTTTGCTGTACACATGACAATAAAACTCTTGAATCTTGAATCTTGAAAACCTAACAAGTCGAGTCCAAGCTTGTGTTTTAATGAAGTGCTAATAAAGTGATTTTATATTTTGCAGTACAGAAAACTGTCAGAAAGAAACAGTAAGACATCATGTCAGCACCTGTTGTTTAAAAATAAGCATAAAGCACAGCTTTTGTTTATATGCTTCTAAGAAACTAGTCTGGATGGATCATTTTTGCTATTTTAAAGTCTTGTGCGAAAACTGATGCAGATGTGCAAAAAAGAGCCAAATGTTAATTCTGCCATAGTCATTCCATTTACGCTGATGGCTGACTTATCATTTGTGCCAGGTTTACTATTTAAAGAATTATAGGCTTAACTTGGAACTCAAATTGTTATTATGCATTTAAAACTTTTGAAGCAAATTTGGTCCTGTTTGGCCCTGTCTATTCAATGTTAAAACATGCATTTTTTATTCAGATTATGATTCTGGAGAGTTAAAGCGAAAACTTTTAAATGTAAGTGTAATTTGCGACTAGCATTAGTGACAGTTTAAGTATTGTTTTGTTTATTAATCAACTTGACCAATTGGTATTATAATAGTAATTCTGTGCTTCGGGATTTGTAATATTAATCAAATACTAATATTTAGCATTCATAGTCATTACAGAGTACAGAGCAAGTATGAACCATGCATAAAATTTTCAGGGACTCGTGTATTTTATACATATTTTGAACACCTTTTATATTACATTGTACTAAAAGAATCTGTAAATGTATACTAAAAGGATTGTAATTTCAATGTTGATCACACAGTTTCTTCCTTCAGGCAAAGTACTGTGAGGACTTTGTTCAATCATATTGGAGGGGCTGCACTGCTGCACTGGAAAACCACAACATGGGACATGCAGTAAAAATGGATGGAAAAGCAGGCATGGCTGTCGGTCAGTGTTAATTAAACTATTTAGTATATAAAACAATCTTTAAGATGTTTTGCCTGAATCTAGAAGTTTTATTGATCATATACATATTAAATAGCTAGCCAATGACTAAAGGAAAATAATGACATACAGGATCTATGCTACGCACAAAGTAGGAGTTATTCAAAATAATCATATTCAAGAATATATATATATATATATATATATATATATATATATATATATATATATATATATATATATATATATATATATATAATAAGTAATTATCATTCAGGATTACTGTAAGTAATTAAAAAGTAATCATCTGTTAAATTTACATTAAACTACATTAAAGCATGTTTGTCAAAGACCAAAAGGTTTGCCGGACTCATCCAGATTCCATACTCAATTTTGACCCTGTGGAGGACAATATTCAGTCTAATCACATAATTCATATTAGTCAGTTGGCCATTTAACATTAAAAAATCTAAAAAAAAAAGGTTTTCTGTAAAATATGTAAAAAATCAAGCTTAGTAGGCACCAGAACCGTCTGGCGCAAGTATGCTAGAGAATACACCCTGGGTCATATGTTTGATTAAACCTATAGTCCAAAGTAAATATAGTCAAAGTAAAGGGTAGCAGATATGATAAACAGTGACAGCGTGTATGCTATTATATAACACAGCTTGGAATAGGTTGGATGTTTGGTTTATTTTTTTTCTCTGCTTTCTAGCCTGCATTCCACATAAAACCTTTAGGTCACTAAGATAGTAATACAATATCATATTGTAGCGCCTCCTGGAGTTGGATTTAATTGCAATGCAATTGCACTAGAAACATGAACTCATCTGCCCACAGCACACATTTTGCCTGTCCTTCAGACCATCTGTAATGATCTTGTAGTATGTGTAATAGGGTTTTGAGGTTAAAAAATGGTTTAAGATATTTCAGAGACTCAAAGATGTTAAATTGCCATGGTCTGTAATTCCCTAACTGATGAGCAGCAGAATTATTTTTACACATGTTTATGCATAAACATCAACAAATTAAATTACTTAGAGTCTAGTGATGTTGGTGATTGGCAGACTTTAAACAGTTGTTCATGAAAATTAAAAAAGGGTAAACAAATGAAGTAGCAGGAAACTAAAAAGGAATGAATGCATATATTTAGTATTTGTTTATGGATTTAGATAATTCTACATGTATGTATGTATGTATGTGTTGCGTTGCGTTGCATTGCAAGATTTTTCTCTAGATTTCTTCCAAATCTGGCAGTGATGAATCAGGAGTTCAGGAGTTCTACTTAAGTACTTTATTAATTCCAATCATTAATAATTTGCGGCAAATTTTAATTCAGAGCATGTATATAACTAATGGTGAAATGTGACATTATGTATATGTCTGGTGAAATATAAAGGTATATGGGGAAATACTCAAAATTTCAACATAAAGCTCTACACTTCTCTTTCACTTTTCCAGAATAGGCAGCCTTTTAGACAGCGGACAGTTGTAGAGTGACTTTGTTTTGGGTAGATTTGGGATTAACTGCAGACTATAGATGGCTGCCTATAGACATTGCTGCAGACTTAGTAGAGCTGAGTAGTGAAATAGATGTGTCAGTGTTAAAGACCCTTTAAGACATTTCTCACCAATTAAACTGTGCCCTAAATACTTTATTGGTCAAACACTATTGATTTATTTATTTATATGGATATGTAATAATGTAAGGCTTCATGTCATATTAATATTTATTTTTACTTATTCAATACATTATATGATTTTTTAATTTTAGTTTTTATGTTAATTATTTATTCGCTTACTTATTTATTTTACTTCCTTATTCTTTTTTTATTTGTTTGTCATTTTGTCCCCCACAGGTTTTGCATGTAAATGGTTTGCAATGCTGTACTATTCATAGTAATGCTGCCCAAGCCGCAGCGGCAGGTGGACAGCTAAGGGCTCCCTTTGTTGCTCCCAAGCATGCTTTCTGCCTGTGGAGAACCATGATCTATCAATCATCATCAGCAATGGTGAAAGTTAAGATGTCACAATCAAACAAAACAACCAAAAAGAGGAGTTAAACAAAAAAAGGAAAACCAAAATATACAAAATATAGAAAGCACAAGTGAGCAAACAAAGATTAGTTAAAAAAGCAAGGATCAAAAAGATCAAAAATCTTTCTATTAATTTTTCCAACATTTTGCATGCAGAAAAGTAGGGAGAAAAGCAATTCCATTTACCAGTATGTACATGATGTTTACCAAAAAGAATCACATATAGACAATATCTGAAATGTTAGTATCCAAGTTGTCCAAAAAGTAGATTATATTATTGCAGGTAAATGGAGTAATGTTATCAATTATAAATTTAAAAAACAAGTATAAATACCATAAAAATTAAACATGTGAGCATTTTAAAATAAATGGTCAATATTGTCAGCCTTTGTAGAACAAAAAAAAAATGCAAGGATCCACTTCAAATTTAAATATTTTATATAAAAGAATGTGTTCATGCATGAGAATGCTTTTTTTAATGGATCTGCTGTAAATGTTGCATTTATACCCAGTTAAAATGACAGCAATTCATATTCTTCAGTATTTGCTATTTAGAACATGTTTATGCAAATTAAAAAACTATAAAAAAATTCTCCAGTTCTGTATGTGGCTGTGCCAGGAGATGCCTGCCAGTGTCACAGTGGCAGGGGACACCTAACTCACGAATCAGAGGTGTCAAGTAGCAAAATACAAATACTTCGTTACCTTACTTAAGTAGAAATTTTGGTTATTTATACTTTACTGGAGTAATCATTTTTCAGCTCACTTTTTACTTCTACTCCTTACATTTTAATGCCATTTGTCTGCCATTTCTGTATATTTGCGTTTCAATAAAATTATTGATAACATGCCTTTGAAGTTTAACTTTTTGCACTATTACCGTTCTTATAGGCAACTAGTCATCATATCTTTCGCTCCATGAAACACGTTGATGCTCAGTAGTATACATATATGGTTCTTTAATATATTTGCATTATACTAAAATACATTAGTTTTCAATGGACATATGTGGCTGAAACAGGTAGCCTAGTGCATCCCAAATTTTTCAACTTTAACATTTTAATATAACATTGTAGTCATTATGGCTTTTAGAAGAATGGGGTTTTTGGGGAGGTGAGGTAGTGCACTATAGGCCCCTGTGGTGCACCCTAAGCATTTGTCCTTAATGGCATTTTTCCCCTTACATTACTTTTACTTTTAGACTTTAAGCAGTTTTGAAAGCAGTACTTGAGTAAAAAGCCTTAGTTGAAACTTCAACTTCTACACAAGTATTTTTAAACCCTGGTATCTATACTTCTACTTGAGTAATGAATGTAAATACTTTTGACACCTTTGTCGTGAATTTGCCAGGGCTGCATAGATCAGCTGGCAAGTGTAGATAAAATGTATCTGGATAGCAGGAAACCCACATATGTGCTTATGTAATTATGCACACTTTTTTCTGGTTTTCACTGTAACATAGTAGTACTGTGTACTACCCCTCTGTTTTCTCTGTTCATGTCTGTTTTTTCTTGCATGTGAATGTAAACTCTAACTTTTGTTTCTCCAGGTAATAACCAGCCAACTAGCCACCACCTCCAACAGTCACATCATCAGCAAGGCTATGCCCACATTCAGCAGACCAACATAAAGGCCTCTCGTCACACTGCCACTATGGTATGACCCCATACCTTCTTAATTTTGTTCTCCACATACACTTGGCCAGCTTGCCTTCGCCCAACAAGATATAAATATTTATATATATATATATATATATATATATATATATATATATATATATATATATATATATATATATATATATATATATATATATATCAAAAAAGAATATACACTATAGTAGTCAATAGATTACACACTACCCCTTGAGAGGATTTCTTTTTTCCTGTTTTCACTTTTTCACATAAAACAATGTGAAGATTACAGACAAAACAGACAGCTAATGTATATTAATGTACCTTTTAAGGAGAATATACCTTATGTAAAAGACATAAAGCCATTATCACCATTCATTGTCAGCTCAGAAGCTTATCTTGGTATCAATAAAAACCTACAGTATATTTCTATGTGTATTGTTATGATTTTGTGTAGCACCGGTTACATATACCTCAGTGGATGACGTGTTTACATTGTCATGAAAGTATTTTTTCCATTGCTTCTGGACATAGCTAACATTGCTTTCTCAGTCACATCCATAACAGTGCAGACATACAGGTACTTGTTTGAGTACCAAAGTGTAATATAACACAATAAAAAAAAAGCGTTTCACTGAATTGCTAGTCTGTATATTACCCTGTGTGTTGGTAACCTGTTTTCTTGAAATGAAATGTAACCAATACCCAAGTAGTGATTTAAGTATTTGAATATTGATATTTTAAATAGTTAAACAAGTTTTTAAGTACCCGTGCACATTCCAAAATAAATATTGCATATATTTTAGTATTGTACAGACAGATATTAAATAAGATGACCTCAATATTATTCATTTGCTTGTGTTGTCTACTTATTATTCTAAATTTATTGTAATGATAAGTATACAATATAAAGATGTTACTCTCAGTTCTCTTAAATAATTAATTTTTTGTCTGTCTATAAAACAGAGAGTTTATCGCGCTCTGTATGATTATGCAGCCCAGGATCACGATGAGGTCTCCTTTCGGGATGGTGATGTCATCATCAGTGTGTTGCCAATTGATGAGGGCTGGATGTATGGCACTGTACAGAGAACGCAGAAGTCTGGCATGCTCCCTGCTAATTATGTAGAGTTGAATACAACTTGACTCTCAGATTACCTCAAATCAACAAACCTGCTTCAATATTGACACATTTTGTGCATGGAATATAGTGTAATCCAACTGTCTAGTTTATTTTCTAAAATAAAAGTATCTGGCTCACTAATAGCTAACAAATGGCTCCTAAAGTGGTTTGACTTTTGTTGAATTATACAATATGGCTATTCTTAACATTTGGGTTGCTGATCTCTGTTCTAGTTCATCTGCTGACAGAAACAACTTAGAAAGTAAGGAGCAGTGCAAACTTTTTAAGTTTAGAATCACTTGCGAAATTTGATCTCTGCATTTAACCCATCTGTGTAGTGAAACACCCACATACACACACACTCACTCACTCACTCACTCACACACACACACACACACACACTAGGGGGCAGTGAGCACACGTGCCCGAAGCAGTGGGCAGCCCAATCCACATAGCCTGGGGAGCAGTTAGGGTTAGGTGCCTTGCTCAAGGGTGCTTCAGTCATGTCCTGCTGGTGCCGGGATCGAACCAGCGACCTTCCGGTCACAAGACCGGAATCCTAAACTTCAGGCCATGACTGCCCACTTTAAATATTTTTTAATAATAATTTTAACACACGTTTAATTGTATTAATAGCACAACATCTTTACACCAGCATTAATTTAC
This sequence comes from Megaleporinus macrocephalus, assembly GCA_021613375.1. Lineage (NCBI taxonomy): Eukaryota > Metazoa > Chordata > Actinopteri > Characiformes > Anostomidae > Megaleporinus > Megaleporinus macrocephalus. Next base: position 21,926,804 of record CM038727.1, on the reverse strand, counting down.
ATGAAAGCAGATTTCTCCTCCCCTGGTTTTACTACCAAGTTCTGTGTCTGTGTACAGTTGAAAGCTGGTTAGGTGCAGCCTGCTGTCTGGGGCCTACATGTTATTTCTCATGGAAATATATGTTTATTTTCTTGAGCTAGCTAACATCTCTTTCTCAGCCAGATCTTGTATTTCTTGAAACTTGCATTTCACTGAATTGTGAGACTGCATATTGTTGGTGTCTTTTCACAATAAAATGTAACCAATGCCTTTTGGAGATCATTTTGTGCCAAATGTTCTACAAAAAATAATTAATTTTACGAGCAAAATAGTGAAGATAGCTAGCCTTAGCTTTCAGCTAGCCTTTGTCTGACTGATAAGCTTGACAACTTAAACTTTGAAGATGTGTGTTCATAGCAAAACCAACACTATTAAACCCATCATTTAAACCCAAGTTTAGTTTGGCTTTTCTTCATTGGTTTAAGAATTGTAATATCAACTGCAGCCATTTTTTTTTCTCTTTCTCATCAGATGGAATGCTAGAATTCTAATCAAGTAGTTTTTTGGATGCAGATCTATTTAAACAAAGAACAAACTCAACTTGATCTCTGTCCCATTCATAATTGGTCAGTTTCTGACCACATGATTGCTGTTGAACAAATATTGTTTAGGTGTGTGGACCATTACCAAAAATATACAGATAGGACTATTACAAATGAATAATATTTTGCTACTTTGTTATTCCATTTTATATTCATTTTTCAACATTTTGGCATACGTAATTTGTTTAAAAATGTGTTATTCAGTGTGGTTTAATGTGAAATACTCTATTCAAGAGAATCAGAATTCCTTTATTTTGCCAAGTGTGTACACATATGCATGCCATGTAGCATACTGAACACCGAGCGCACAGGATAGAAACAAATATTACTCTGAAGGACAAATAAAATAAAAATGCACTAAACAGTATAGGGAAGTATATGAAAGTACAGGGATTGAACTGTAGAAGACTGGGGTAAAGTTATTTTCTCTGAGGAAGCCCCCTTCAGACTGTTTGGGACATCTGGAAAAAATATTGTCTGGAGAAGAAAAGGTGAGCGCTACCATGAGTCAGTGTCATGCCAACAGTGAAGCATCCTGAGAGCATTTATTTGTGGGGTTGCTTCTCATTAGGAAGTAGGTTCGCTCAAAAATTTGCCTAAGAACACTGCCATGAAGCCAAGCTGCATGACCAGCGCAAGCCCATGCGACGGCCGCAAACCCGACGTCCAGCCGAGCTGAGATGCCCACTCCTCCGGTAACCCGACGTCACAAGCGTGGTCTGCGCAGCCCCCAGACCAACAAAGCCTGTTCCCCACAGCCAGAAATGCAGTAAGGCTAACACGCATGCGCAAATATCTGTTATGGTCCAGGTCCGAGAGTGAGTATCAAGGTTCTTTTGTTAGAGCAACTGTTTTCACAGAATGCATCTTTCCATTCAGAGTATAGCAAGTTCTGCTTTCCTTTAGTTTGGTTTCCTTTATTTGACCTTTTGTTATTTTCTTTATTTTCTCCCTTCTGCAATTCCTTTACCCTTATTTTTTTTGTTCATCTAACAAACTATTTTTTTATATAACTGCAAGATCACTGACCTCAAACCAACCGAAAACCTCAGAAAACAAACATTTTATGAGAAAAAGGACAAATCTATTGATTATTCGATTAATTAATCTGTTGATCAATTAATTACCCCTGATATTGTTACACACGCATGCTAGCACGCTCACACATACATACTTATGTTAAGCCCAGTTTGTTTTTCGTGTGTTGTATTTGTAAGTGTAGTCTCTATAACTGTCTTTCTGTTTATATGTATTGCCATAGCACGCCAGTTAGATATAGTATGACTATGTTACTTTTATGGTATTACCCTTGAAAATAACCTCTTGGAATATAAGAGGAATCAGCTCTCCTGTTAAACGTACAAAAATATTAAACCATCTTGAGCTGTTTAAATCTAACATATGTTTTATTAAAAAACCTCACCTTACAGAGGCAGAGGCTCGGAAATTCAAGGCCAAATGTATTGGTCAGACCTTTTATTCTACATATAATTAAAAAGAATGTATATTTTAATAAGAAAGAATATACATTTCTCTACTAATTCAATACTGAATGACCCAGAGGGCTGGTATATTATTATGAATGGGAAAGATAACTTGACTTTAGTAAATATTTATGGCGCAAACACAGATTCTCCTGCTTTCTTTCACTTCCTTTTCTCAGAAATATAAAAATTTCCAGACTCATCTCATTAAACTCGGTGGTGATTTCAATACAGTGCTGAATTTATGCATAGACAGTTCATTGCCAGCACAAAGTAATATGAATACCCATTCAGCAGATTCACTTAAGCAGTACATGTTGGATTATGGGCTGGTGGATATATGGAGATTGCAGAATCATTAAAGTAAATAATTTTCATATTATTACTCTCCTCATCATAAATCTTATTCTAATATCAATTATTTTTTGATCAATAATTCTCTCACACAGAATAACCCATTCAGAAATTAATAGTATTATTATATCGAATCATGCCCCAATCAGCATCACATTTTTAGCACAACAACAAAACCCTCCCCCTCCTAGATGGCGTTTCAATGAGATTACTTACCCTAACCTAGATTACTTCAACCAGGAGTGGGCAGCTTTTATTAAAACTAATGAACAATCAGACATTACAGCATGTACGCTTTGGAAAACAGCAAAGCTGTGATGAGAGGAAAAATATTTAATATTGTTAAAAAAAAAAGAAAGAAAAGTCTAGAAAAAGAAAAGAAACTGCAAGAGGAGGTGAAGACACTGGACCTACTGGCCTCTTCTGTTCTAAAAGCACTCTTAAAAACCAAATACGACCGTAATAATATACTACACAAGAAGACAAAACAGGCTATGCTTAGAATTAGACAACAGCAATTCGAACATGGAAATAAAACTGGGAAGTTTTTAGCAAATCAGTTAAACAGGAAACAGAGAGGTCAATAATAACAGCTATTTCTGACTTTTCTGGGGAGACAACTCAGGACCATTATTTTATCAACTGGATAAAAATATTATAAACTCGCCTTTTGCACTGTGTTTTTATTGAACCCCTGGTTGCTTCCATTAGACAATGTCATAAAAATGAGGCATTCAGTCAATGTTATATCATCATAAAATCAGCCTGTATGCAGATTACATCTTACTATATATTACTAACCCTTCAAGGTCCGCACATATGTCCATGATTTATTAAATAAATATAGCAACGTGTCAGGCTACTCCATTAACTGGTCAAAATCCAAGTTTCTGCCTCTAAGTATGCTCAATTGGGATGACAGGACCCAAGATATATTATCCAAACAAATCAGACAGTCTATTAAATATTTTGGAATCCACGTTTCCTCAAATATAAATGATTTGTATAAATGTAACTATGTCCCTGTACTGCAAGAAATAAAACGATTCCTGCCACCAGCAGCCTGGTTCTCTTCTCTTGATATGACACAATTCTATTGGAAGTACCAAAAACCCAGAATTAAATTATCCACGCTCCAAAAACCATAAACATTTTGGAGGACTAGGAGCTTCACATTTTTATCACTATTTATCACTATCACATCAACTGCTTTACATAAGACAATAAGTCAAACCAACCATGGGTAGATGGTGAGGATAGTTTAATTCCGGAATTGGACATTAGCAGCATTCCATTTATAGACAAAACTATTAAAAAGACAACATTTTATAAACCTCTCTGTTTCCTGTTTTAACTGATTTGCTAAAAACTTCCCAGTTTTATTTCCATGTTCGAATTGCTGTTGTCTAATTCTACAATTCAATAAATACTACCTTATTTTTTGATCAAACTCCTATATGGAACAATCCCTTGTTTTTAATAAATTATAAACCATTTGTATTCCCTGTCTGGAGGCAGAGAGGTATAACCAGCCTAGCACAGATAATTTCTAGCGGCTTGCTTATGAAATTTGACGAAATTTAAGGACAAATATAGTATACCAGATAACTGTCTCTTTCAGTATTTGCAAGTTAAAGATGTTCTAAAGGAAATAATTAATAACAGAGATTTTGGCAATTACACTCCCCCCTCAATGTAAAACTACATTGCCTTAAGCCTCAGAAAATGCTGTCACAAATATACAAGCTTATAGCATCAAATGATAGCACTCTCTCACTCCCAGTTGAAAAATGGATTTCAGATATAAAAAAAACATGTAATTCTAATTGGGAAATTATATGTAATAACATCTTGTCTATGTCCAGCAATTCAAAGATTTAGCCAGAGTAATGCATGTTTATACTCTCCAGATTCAACAGATAATTACTATCATGCTTTTTGGACTTGCCCCCTTATATAACAGTATATAACAAGATGCCAGAGATTTTGGGCCTTGTCATCCCTTTATGTCCCACTGTAGTGTTACTTAATGACCTCTCTTTACTTTCAGTACCTAATCAATTTAAGTCATTTATATCATTATCATTTACCATAGCCAAAAAGGTTATATTACTGAACTAGAAATCTCCTTACGGATCATTCCAGTATGTAAAGAATTACAGAAAATTCTAAAAACAATACGCCATCTGAGGAAACCTGGTCTCGATTTTTACAATATATTGAGAGCTGATCCTTCTACTCATGTTTTTTTTTTCCACAAAGTATAGCATGCTAATGGTCAGTCTGTGTAGTGTTATGTTTGTGTTTGTTTGTCTGTTCTGTATTGTCCAATCTGTCTATTGTTTGAGTTTTCCTTTGCCACATTTGTCTCTCTTCACTAACGTGGGTGGCTGGGGGGTTGTGCTACCACATCATCCTCTGCATAATGAGTGTACACCAGTGGTAAGTTGAATTACCTGATAATTAAAAAGGGGAAAAAAAGCATGAGAAAACTAAAGTTTTCTTTGTTCTAAATTTTATTGCGTTTGCAATACAGGGGGGAATAAGGAGAATTAATAGGGAAAAAAGGGAATGTTGAAGTATTTGAAAATTGGCTTTGTGAACAGAGTTAAATTATGGTAAAAAAGAAAAAGAGTCAAGGAATAAGGACTAGAAATGAAAAAAAAAGTTTTGTTGGAGAAAAAAGAAATAGTGAAGGAATAAAAAGAGCCACTACAGAAAAATACAATGAAAAAGAATGAGAAAAAGATAACAGAGAAATAAAAGAGAAAAAAGGATACAGAGTAATTAAAAATTAAATGGAAAAGAGAAAAAAGAAAAGAGAGGGAGAATAAGAGAAACATAAAAAGTTTAAAGTCAATTAGTTGTTTTTTTTTTTAGAAAAACTGTGTGTCTCTGAGCATCTGAAAAAGGATGGGTTGCGCCTCCCTGTGCTGCTCCTGGGTGTGTGTGTAATAATGTGTGTGTGCATAATTGGTCTCACTCTGTGTGTGTGTGTAGCGGATCTTTTAAGCCCCTCCACCATGTGTTTCATTTCATGTCTGAGTGAAAGAAATATAGTTATATAGGATAGGTAATTTAGATTTTCTAAGTCTGTTAAAAATAAATGATAATAAATAAAATAATTAATAATGATAAATAAATAAATATATAAACCTAAGAAAGCAGGCCTAGAAAGATGGGACTATGTAATCACAAGCCTCAAAACAGGGGACTTTTGATAATTTAATGAGGGTTTTCCTTAGGGATAATTTTTTAAATGTATGAGCAAGGAGGTCAAACACAGTCGAGTCTGTGTCAACAGGAGCTGATGTCAGTGAAAGCAGTCATCTTTAATCAGAAGCAATTAACCAATTATCCAAAACTCTTCCCACAAACACTTGCATTATACATATATGTATATATGTATACTTATTTTGGTAATTATTGTGGATACACATTTAATCTGTTTTCGCTTATTTCATTATTAGAAGAATATTTCCCAATTGGGGTACTAGACTTTGATTTGATTGTATGTAGTTATACAAAGAAGTAGCTTGGCAACAGATTGATTGGGCAATGCATTTAATTATTAGGGGAACATGCATATGGGTTAAAATTTTGTTAGAACTTATGAATGTGAGTTTTATTGTCTGTGTATATGGTTTATCCTTATCTGAGTTGTGTTGAGGAATTGATATTGAGGCTATTTGGTGATAATTATATTTTTGTGAGATTTGTGAGATTTTTATTAACTAAATAACTATTTAGGATTGTGGTTCCTTAATTTGACAATTTGATAAAATTAGGTTAGAATTCTAGGTGGACTTAGTATTGTGAATTGCTATTACATTACTGCAAACTGATTCCTTTGGAGATTGGCAATTTTTTTTTATTATTATTGATTGAGGTAAATAGTGGTTTGAAACAAGAAAAGAAATAGGGAATAGTAAATTAAATATTTTTAAATAGTTGAATTATAGTAATTGGTCTTATTTTACAATAAGGGAACACAAGGAAGTTATTACAATGTCGAAGAAGGGGCTGCCCCTACCAATGACAAGCAACCTGGCAGGGGTGGTTGGTCTTGGAACTATGGCAAAGAGTGTTTATAGGTATCAAATAGCACGTTAAGTGGAGCTTTATAGGAAAAAGGAACATGATCGGAAAGAACAGGACCAAAAAACCCTCAGACAACTTACAATTGGAGGACAACATGAAGATGGAAAAGAAGCAGGTTCTGGTCATACAAAGTTAGTTTTCCACTGAATTGACCACAACTGTAGCCCCTCCAAATCTATTAAGTCTGATGATTTAGGAGGCACATGGAGTTAGCTCATGAAGTTAGAGGAAACAGGGAGTTATATTACTCTTCAGGTGGTAGATATATTGGAGCTTTCACAGTTGTTACAAGGGTTTAGGGACAAGTCACCATAGCAACCACTCTAGGGTAAATACTACACAGATGATTAACTACTATTTCCAGAAACAGCTAAGAGTGTAAATACATCAATTCAGGTTACTTTGGCTATGACTTTGAAGGAGATTGATGTTACTACAGTAATTGTGACGTACATCGGCCAAAGCTGAATTAGACTCACCTATAACTAAGGAGGAAATTATCTTAGCCATTCAAGCTATGCAGAGTGGCAAGACCCGTGGTCCGGATGGCTTTCCTACGCATTTTTCAAGAAATTTTTGTGTTAACTTGCTCCTGTTTTACTAGAAATGTTTAATGACTCGTTGGGACAGGGTGTTCTTCCTACTACTTTGCAACAAGCTATTATTTCACAAATTTTAAACCCTCTTGATTGTGGTGCATATCGCCTTATCAGTCTTTTTAATGTTGATGTAAAAATTTCGTCGAATATGCTTGCCAAACGGCTTGAAACTGTTATAGGTGATATAATACCAGTAGTGAACTGTGACTCTTAAGCCTCGTAATAAAATTATACATGTGTGTGTGTTAAGAATATTTTAGGCCCTCTGCGAGGGCGTAGAGGGCAATCACTGTGTAATCCATACAGATCAGACAGGTTTTGTTAGACACAGGCTATCTTTTTCAATATTAGGAGGGTCATGAATATTATCTACTCTTCAACTGCACCTCCGCCCTCTGAAGTTTTACTCTTGCTAGATGTTGAAAAAGCTTTTGACTGGAATTACATTTTTATGCATTGAATAAATTTGGCTTTGGCCCTGTATATATATCTTGGATTAAGCTGTTGTATACATCCCCTTTAGCTTCAGTGCACACCAATAGGCTTTGTTCTAGTTTTTACCCTCTTAGCTGGGGTACACGTCAGGGCGACCCTCTTTAACCTCTGATCTTTAATATCGCGATAGAACCTTTAGCAATTGCTATTTGTACAAACCTTGGAATTCGAGGAATTAATCGGATGATGTGGTCTTATTCCTTACAGAACTTGTGGTTTCTTTGCCACAGGTTCTTCATGCTATTTGTGCCTATGGTTCTTTTTCAGGTTATAAATTAAACACCACTAAAAGCGAATTATTCCCCATTAATATCCCAGTTAATGATTTGCCTGAAACTGCCTCATCCTTCCATATTATTTTACACAGCTTTAAATACCTGGTTGTTACCCTTACCTGTAAATACTCATTAAAATGTAATTTTTTATCATTACTGTCTAGGGTTAAGGAAGATCTGTCCCGCTGGTCCTCCCTTTCTCTGTCCTTAATTGGTCCGGTTAATTTGGTCAAAATGAATATACTTCCCAGATTTTTGTATCTCTTTCGATCAATTCACTTGTTCTAGCCTAAATCATTTTTTAAAACCCTTGACCAGGGTGGACTGGTAATCTGGCGCACCGGGCATTTGCCTGGTGGGCCGACAGTTTCCAGGGGCCGATGCTGTTGGATTTTTTTCTTTTTAGAGAGACCGGCCCACAATTTAGAGGTGACGGCCCATTGGCCCATCTTCAATATAGACAGTGGACTGAACCAATCAGGATATAAGATGAAAGCGGCCCCACCGTTTCTCCGTGTGGTCTGCTGTAACTCTCCGCTAGTTTCAGTGTGTTAAGCGCGTGTGTTAAAGGAGAGGCAACATGGAGAAACCGAAGCGGCAGAAAGTCGACTTTCTATCGGCTCAAATGGTGAGTGCCACTGTAGATGCTGCAAAATGTAGTAAAATCACAGACATGTTCGCTGCTGTAGCCTCCATGTCCTCTGTGATAGCAGTGCTCCAGCAACAGCAGGATATAGTAGTGGGCGGGCAGGACAGGGTGGACAGGGAACCCAAGGGACAGACTGTGAAAGTGTAGTACGTAAGCAGATAGTAACGTTAGGATAACACAGGGACTTTGAGGTGATGGAGGAAACTTAGCTCTGTTACGTGGTAATGATGAGTAATAGTGATCAATTAGTATCAGTATTTATTGGTATTTGCATACTTCCCAAATTCTGGCATCCACGTACGGCACCTTCTTCTGATAAAATAGCAAACAGTCAAGGCTGAGAAGTGTTGGATGAGCAGCAAGTGTCCATTTTAGGCTACATCATAGCATTTTAGATATTTAGGCTAAAGGTGTGTTGAAAGGCTGCATAGTAGTTTGAATTTGTAGCCTCTATACTGTGGTATAACATGAACAACGAAAACACTCATAATAACAGATAATAACAGATCTTAAAACTGGTAAAAGATAAGTAAAAGCTTTGCAATTTAGGATTTACTAAAGTAAGTGTATAAAAGTGTTATTAGCAAAAGGCATGCCCACAGTAAGATGCAGTAAGATGCTGACGTCAAATGCTGACGTTAGGGCTGGGCGATATGAGAAAAATCTTATCATGATAATTTTTTTTCATATCAGTCGATGTCGATATATATCACAATATAAATCAAATCACTATTTCCTTTTTACTTTAAGTGAGATACGAAGGTATCAAAATTTAATTTTTTTCTTAAATTGTTTTTTTATTTTCAGACAAATAGACAAATGTACTATAGAACATTACACAACTGTATTAACCACACACACACAGACACACACACACATACACACACACACACACACACACACACACACACACACACACATATATGTATGTATGTGTGTGTGTGTGTGTGTGTGTAATACAGTTGTGTAATGTTGTGTATATTGGGCAGTATTAGTAAGAACAGTATTCACACACAGACACTGTGTTAAGCAGGCTGTTGCTGGCCCTTTATGGGCTGAGGAAAGGACTCGTAGTGGTGAGTCGACTCTCTATCGGCTCAAATGATGAGTTCGTTTAGACTTCTGTTTCAGTAGAAAAAAAAGTTTCCCTGCTTGGGTTTTTGGATTATAAAGTCAACTTTGCCTCAGCGTTCTCACTCGAACTCATACAGTATACATGTTTATGTTTATCGATTACAAAATTACGTTAGCATAATGTGCGTCGATGTGTCGCAAAAGTGGCCGCGCCAACTGAAAGCATGGATTTATCCGGAGCGCAAGCTGCAGCTACAAACAATCGCTCACCTACATCTTAAGTTGTGTGAGAAACACAACAGTGTGGTGCTCTGTCAGCTCTGCACAACACAACTGTACAGCTGCTACACACCAGCACTTGAAGCTCAAACACCCCGAAGCGCTTTATCAACACAGCAGCAAGACAGCACATGTTTACTAGTTTTTCTTATTTTAGCAGATTATTTTAAGATTGCTGACACATGTAACATCTTTCTTTTAGTAGTAGTTAACGTTTTCTGTCGTTGTTTTCGTTTTCTCTGCTCGACTGTGGTGTCTGCAGTAACTTATTACTAGCGCGTGGGTTAAGCTGCCGCTACGCCTACACTCTGTGCTGTGTGCTTCAACCAAACACGAAGTGGCTGGAACTCCAGTTCAGCCACCTGATTGGGTGGGGGCGGCGCTATTCTCATTCTCATTTGCTGTTTGTGTTGTCTCTCAAAACACGGACGGAACTTAATTCTATCGACTTTCTAACGACTACGTCTTAAAGTTCTATCGATAAAATGTTACCGTTATCGTTTTATCGCCCAGCCCTAGCTGACGGGTTGCATGAGTTCACAAAGCAGTCATGTCTTTAGCCTGATCCAAATGCATGTTATAGCTTTTTAAAGGATGCAGCACCTTTTAACCTGAAGAATTAGAATTGAGCTGCTATGTCAGGAAAATTCAGAAAATACATATAAGTAGATAAAAGTGCTAAAACTACAGTATGTGTAAATTTACTTATTTGCTTTCCACAATGGTTATAGGCTTCTAAAGTAATGATTTACTAATACATTTCTAATAAGGCAAAGTGTTATGTTTTTTTAATATGATGCTGTTCAATTTCTAATAAGAAAAAGAATCATTCACTGTATCCATTTTTCTTTAATTTGTGCTAGTCTTGTTCATATTTTATAGAGTATATGGGACAAAGGTTAAACTTTCTAAGCTTTATCCAAATCTTGAGAATCTGTGTGATCGATGTTCCCAAACCCCAGCAACTTTATATCATATGTTTTGGTCATGCGCCACTTTAGAAGAGAAAGAAGCTGCTGTTTGTTACAGAAAGCAGGTAGAGAGGAGGATTCCGAGGCGGAAGGTGCTAGTCAGTATGCTAAGGCCCTGGGCTGGTGGTGAAGAAGGGGGATTGATAACTAAGAAATCGTCGAGAAGGTGGATGACAAAAGGTAGTCTCTGTACAAGGAGAATCCAGCAAAGGGCGTCAGTGAAGGCGTTGAATATTTTTGGACTACTTTTGCAGCCGAAAGTGTGACGAACTGCAAAGTAGAATTTTCTGTCCCATTGGACCCCGAAGAGATGCCAAAAACCAGGGTGAAGAGGAAGGATATTGCAGAAACAATATCAGCCTTGGAGAGCCAAGCACCCGGCCCGGCGAGCTTGATTAAGGTAATTGCATGGTCTACAGTAGCGTAGGAAAGTGAAAAGTTGGAACTGGGAATGAGGCTGTTTATGGAGGTTTCCGCGGAACCGTGAGGTGTGGAGAGGTCGATGATAATACGCTTCTTCCCAGAATACTTCCGAGCGCCGATGCCTATGGGGTTGATTCTGTATGAAGCGAAAGGAGGAGACGAGAAAGAGCCGATCATAAAACCACTCAAAACCTCCTTCGCCAGGAGCGAGGTGACAATGTCAGATTCAGACAGAGCAGAAAAGAGGTTGTGGCATGAAGGGGAAGAAGTGGGCAGAACGGGAAGGCCCAGGGAAAACCCCTAAACAAGGCCGTCCAGAAGGTAACACACAAGAGAAGGATCTGGGTGCCTGGCGAGGTTCGTTGCCAAAACAGGGACGTTGATGGGGGTAGAAAGGAACCGGAGCAGTCAGCTGTGGCTGAATTTCGGGGGTCGCTGAGGGCAGCATAAGAGAGCGTGTGCTTGGCCACAGTAGGAGCAGACGTGGAGTATCTTGCAGGATGAAGCAACCGGCATAATTAAGGTTATTACAGATCATCTGGCCGTCCAGAAAGAAAATGGGCCGCGCGTGGCTATTGTGCGCACCGGAAGAGGACTTTGAGGATTTGCAGCGCTAATGGAGGGAGCAGAAGGCCGACGAGAGGAGGGAGCAGGAAGACGTGGGGTGGGAACAACAGCCGCAAGCCACGCAGCTGAGAGCAATACGACAATACAGCTCCAGGTCCAAGGCTCCCCAGTAAGTAGAGAGGTTCCACTGCTGAAGTCGTGACGCAGCCTGCGCAGAAAACAACCTGTGGTATTCGTAAAAACCAGTTCCTCCAAAATAGATGGCCAAGTCCAGGACAACTGGACGATAAGTCCAGTTCCTGGCGACGGGATGGAAAGGCGGAGCACAAAACGTCGTGGAAGAGGGAGAAAGCTAAGGCGAACTCCGGAACCGAGAGAGTTCTGGACGATAGAGGGCCACGCGCTCCCATAGTCAGCGACACATCACCCGCTTCAATGACGTAAGGAGCAGAAAGACCAGGAGAAGGGAGCAGCAGAGAGGGGAGAGCGATGGCCGGAGAAGGGGCCAAGGGAGCTGTGGAGAGAGTGAAGGCAGGATCAGCAGAACCAACTGGAGGTGGAGGAGGAGCCGTGGCAGTGGCGGGACAGCAGCCTGCACAAACCCAGATCAGGCGCTCCTGATGTGCAGGGGGGCGACCCTGCGAAGCCGGGGACGCAGGCGACGAGCGGCGGGATTTCCGAGCGCCGGAGTGAGGCTGGCCTTATTTTGGTTGTTTTACAAGTCCTGCAGCTATGCTCCATGAATATGACCTATTTACTGAATGCGCTGGGTCTAGCCATTGATATGACCCCTATGCAAAAGGTGTTGGGTTTCTAGCCTGATTCTGGTTCTTTAAAAAAAATCCTAAGTCACACTGTATGAATATGACCCAGTAACTGAATGTGCTAGGTCTTGACATTGACTTGGCTGTTTCGAAGTTCCTCCAGCCATCCTCACTGAATATGACCCCTTTAAAATTGAAAATGATCCCATCATTAAAAATGTGTTAGGTCTAGACATTGAATGCATTTCATTTTACCACTATGCTAAATGTGTTGGATGTAAAGCATTTAAATGACCAAGCACCACGGAGAGTTCTCGTGGGTCAACGTCTGTCTTCAACATCTCAGTACATATAAAAAAAACCACAATGCAGTAGGAGTATCCTTTCTTATTAACTACTCCCAATCCTATAGCGTAATACACTTAGCATTCTTAAAGGGCCAAACATATTTATGTAATTCACATTACATGACATCCCCTTTTTTTTAACTTTTAAATTTCTTTCACATAATGCAACATTCAAACTTAGTTTAATAACAGAACTGCTTATCCATTCTCTCTTTCCTCTCCCCCACCTCCAAAAAAATTTGGCTTTAGAGAGAGAGTCTAACGTTCAAAGGTTCAGCCTGTTCACAGGTTTACTCAGTCTACCAGATCAAGTGAATAGAGGACCCTTCTGCATCTCTGTTGTTTTAATGTCAGGGGTCTGTGCAGTATTGTCAGCGGTGGCTGCAGGCACAGAATCCTGTACAGCAGTGCAATGTTGATGTCTCTCCTCTACCAGACTGTCTTTAATGCTGGGCAGCATGGGAATCTGCCATAGGTGGCAACGATTGTGTCGCAGTGTGGCTCCCAGCTGGGTCTCAATAATATAGGATTGTGGTGTGATACTGTCCTTTGTGATGCTGAAAGTCGAATTTTTTCGCAAACTCCTGGAATTCAGTACTTGCAAACTGAGACCCATTATCCAAGACCAATTCAACCGGGCACCCGAATCTAGCAAAGAGTGCTTTCATTTTAACCACAACTTGTGAGGCAGTTGTAGTTGGCAGGTGAATTATTTCCAGAAATCTTGAAAAGCAATCTGACACAACAAGGTAACTGTTTTTGTTGTACTCACACAACACAAATTTGCTGCCAATCTCTTACATGGCCTGTCCAGCAGTATAGTTGAAAATAGAGGCTCTTTTGTCTGAGCCCGGTTCACCTACTGGCAAAACTGACAGCATTCTACTTTCTGTTTTATTTTCGCTGAAATTCCAGGCCCCCACAATGATGAATTGGCCCACTCTCAGCATTTTGTTAAACCCTGATGTCCATCATGTATTCGATTCGGATTTCTGGTCTCATAGCCTCTGGAATGCAGATGCGCTTGTCTCTGGTAATAATACCACCGTGCTCTAACAGTTAATTTTAAATGGGAAAAAAGTCCCTGACGGCTACTGATATGTATCTGATGTAAGATGGCCATCCTGTCTGGATCCTCACTGACAATTAGCAGGATGTGGTCAGCAGCCGTAACCTCTCTGATAGTCGCCAGCTTTTGCGGTGTTGCAGATACACCTTCCAAAACTGCTGCGATGTAACAGTGCACATCTGGGTCAGTGCACTCCCCCTAGGTCCTGAAGTGTTTTGGTTATCTTTCGTTGAAATATTTCTGCCGCACTAGTGATACTACATGGAAGACATTTAAAAGAATTTCTTCCAAAGGGTGTTATAAATGTGGTTAGCCTGCTGCTTTCTGGGTGCAGAGGTATCTACCAAAACCCTAAGGCTGCATCTAATGATGTAAACACTGTTGTGCCACTTAGTTTTGCCATAACTTCTTCGGCAATTGGCAGAATATACCTCTCTCGCTTTACGGCTTCATTGAGTTTCCGTTGCCTTTTGGAACTGGCACCATAGGCGCACACCAGTTTGTTGGGTCTGTCACTGGCTCAATAACACAATTCTCTTCCATTCGCTGTAGCTCCTCTTTTACCTTCTGCATTAGGGATAACAGCATTCTAAGAGCTGATGATACTGTCGTGAAATTGTCTTCTGTAGCGATGCGTTGTTGGTGGCTTATAGAAATCTTTTACACTGACTTTAGTTGTAAATACAAATAAGTTTATTATACAAGAAAGTCCAGTATCATCTTCCGATGTCCAGTCTTCCTGTGTCAGAGAGAGGCTTCTCTCCTGATTGTGAAGTTCCTCTCGTATGTTTTCAGAGATTGCACTCTGTCTGGGAAGGCCGCTAGCCGAATGAATAAGACCTCCAAAGTCTTTGCTGTAAGCCTGGTCCTTATACCCAGCACCTCAAAATGTACACACATGGTCTTAATTACCTTCCATATAGGACATGCAAAACAGAGCGAGATCCCATGGTATAGAAGCCAGATGTTTTCTCAAACCTACCATACATTGACCTCTGACACTAAGCTCTCTGCAAAACATTCCCTTTGCAAGCAAAAGGAGAGATGAACTTTGTACAGCTTTATATGTATATAGAAAAAATGTATATTAATATATATAAAAATGTATATGGAAAAATACACTTTATATTCCCTCCTTCAAGGCTTTGAAAGAGCCTTGACACACGTTCACAAGCATAACAAAAGAACATTCCTCTTATCACATAATTTAATGGAGTGTAAGAGCGAAAACCTGTCAGGCAGCTATCAGTCTTGAAACATCCCTCAATGTAGACAGGAAAAACTCTCTCACGATCCCTCTGCGACCACATAAAGAACTCCAGATCCAATTCTAAAAGAAGAAATCATAACCTTCATATGAGAATATGACTTAAGCCTATACATAAAGAAACCTCAGAAAATAAAATCAAAACAATGTCCAATTTCAGGCTGGTCGACCCATTGGACCCTCCAATGGACCTGTCCCTACCTAACACCTATATCCCTCAACATCGAAAAAGAAAAAAAAAACATCTGAGGCTCCAATGCACTTGCCCCGATCACAAAAACTCCCTTTTCCAAACAACTGAACTCCAAAAAGATGTTATACATTGAAGTATTGCCCATCATCCTCTATCAACATCACATATTACAATCCAATACTATGTAAACACATGTACATGAGAAATACATGAGAACATAGCACACTGCAACTTCTCAGCAGCATCGACTCCTCATGTAGTATCAACCACGTCTTGACTCCAGGCGTTTTAGCACCCTCGTTCAAAGTCCTCCAGTCCCTTCTTATTTTCCATGGTTGAATTGCCTCAGCATCCAACCACCTCTTCAATGGTCTTCCTACTGATGTCCTAGGAGGAAAGAAAAACACCACCAGCCAGTATCTTTTGCAAAAACACCTTATTTTTTAATGTGAAACTAACAGTATCATAATTTATCTTAAATTATAAATCATCTTTTCCATTTTCCATAATAAAAGACTAAATAAAAGATAAAATAAATGCTGAGAGTATAATAATACAAATATTCAAAATGGATATTTCTCCACCAATTCACCCTCTAACATCACTTCCTCAATGTCGCCAATGTCAGTTCTTGACTCTTCTGAGTATTAACCCTGTCCATTCATATGGTAGAAATATATGTATGCCTCATCATTTAAATTCTCTCTTCTGTAATGCTTAATAACAGTCATATCCTCTGATGTCCTCTCAGAGTCCTCACTAAAGTAGCAACCTAAATTGATTTACTAACACTCTTGGTTGTTTCTGAAGCTAAGGTAGTCTTCAATCATGTAATGTTCCCCCTTGGAGTGATTACTGTGGTAACCCCTTCCTGAACCCTTGGGTTACTACCACCCACATTAACTCTTCCATATTGATAAGCGAGATAGACCTCTCTTCCTAACTCAGGAATTAAACTGGTCGTCAGAGCTAAGTTTTACAAAATCATCAACATTTCATCCACAAACTTTTTCCCCTATCTGAGGATTTCCAATCTAGAAGTCCCCACCTGTTTGTAACCTCTCTACACAAAACTCAGCAACAGATTGAGCATCCTTACGCCTAGTTTTGTAGACCTCAGGCCATCACAACATCTACAAATCGTACACCTGTATGGTCGTACATCGTATATCGTATGGACCACACGACCATACAGGGAGGAGGTACAGCAGCTGACAGACTGGTGTACAGTCAACAACCTTCACTGGAATGTAGAGAAGACCAAGGAAATAGTTGTTGACTTCAGGAAATCAAGACCGGTCCACTCTCCGCTTAAAATCAACGGCTCCTCTGTGGAGATCATTAAGAGCACCAAGTTCCTTGGTGTCCACCTAGCGGAGAACCTCACCTGGTCCCTGAACACCAGCTCTACAGCCAAGAAAGCCCAGCAGCGTCTCTACTTCCTCCGGAAGCTGAGAAAGGCCCGTCTCCCTCCACCCATCCTCACCCTCTTCTATAGGGGAACCATAGAGAGCATCCTAAGCAGCTGCATCACTGCCTGGTTTGGGACCTGCACAGCCTCTGACTGCAAGTCCCTCCAACGCATTGTGAGGACAGCTGAGAGGATCATGGGAGTCTCTCTTCCCTCCGTCTTGGACATTTACACCACCCGCTGCATCCGCAAAGCAACCAGCATTGTGGATGACCCCACCCACCCTTCACACAGACTGTTCTCCCTCCTGCCATCAGGAAAAAGGTACCGCAGCATCCGGTCCAGCACGACCAGACTCTGCAACAGCTTCTTCCCCCAAGCCATCAGACTTCTCAACACAACTCAACGTCTGAACTGATATCTTCTGGTACATGTTCTCTCTCTCTCTCTCTCTCTCTCTCTCTCTCTCTCTCTCTCTCTCTCTCTCTCTCTCTCTCTCTCTCTCTCTCTCTCTCTCTCTCTCTAACCATTTACCCCAGATTAAAAAAAGGGAAGCATTTCTGCACAAAGCATTGCACTAATAACTTTACTACCTCACTGGACTCTATTTATTACACATTGCACAATTTGCACACTACTGGCAATTATTTATGGGTACAGGTCTTGTACAGGTGGAAGTGAGGACCTGATGATGCGCTCGGCTGTCCTCACCACTCTCTGGAGTGATTTCTGTTCGGTGATGGTGCAGCTGCTGTACCAGACCGTGAGGCTGCTGGTCAGGATACTCTCTATTGTACCTCTGTAGAATGTAGTGAGGATATGAGGCAGAAGGTTAGCTCTTCTCATCCTTCGTAGGAAGTGAAGGCGCTGTTGTGCTTTCTTGACCAGGGAGGAAGTGTGTGTGGTCCATGTCAGGTCGTCTGTGATGTGCACCCCCAGAAACTTGGTGCTTTTCACAAACTCCACAGTTTTGCCATGGATTGTGAGCGGTGTGTGAACTGTGTTTCCTCCTGAAGTCAACAGTCATTTCTTTTGTCTTGTTGACATTCAGTGACAGGTTGTTGCTGTCGCACCAGGCAACAAGTTGGTTCACATCCTCTCTGTAGGCAGAGTCATCGTCGTTACTGATGAGGCCCACTACTGTAGTGTTATCTGCAAACCTGATAATGTGGTTTGAGTTGTACTTGGCACAGCAGTCGTGGGTCAACAAAGTGAACAACAGAGGGCTCAACATGCATCCTTGGTGTTCATGATGGTGGTTTGTGAGGTGTTTTCTCCAACTCGTACTGTCTGCGGTCTGTCTGTGAGGAAGTCCAATAACCAGTTACACAGTGAGGTGTCAATGCCTAATGGGCCAAGTTTTTCAACAAGGTGCTGGGGGATGACTGTGTTAAAGGCGGAGCTGAAATCAATGAAGAGCATCCACACGTAAGTGTTCTTGTTTTCCAGATGAGTCAGGCTCAGGTGGAGTGCTGTTGATATGGCATCATCAGTGGAGCGGTTGGGGCGGTATGCAAATTGAAGTGGGTTGAATGTTGGAGGCAGTTGTGATGTGATGTGATCTTTGACCAGTCTCTCAAAGCACTTCATGACGATGGGAGTCAGTGCTATAGGGCGGTAGTCATTGAGTGATGCTGCTGGTGACTTCTTTGGCAGTGGTACGATGGTTGTGGTTTTGAAGCACTGAGGCACGATGGATTGGCTCAAAGAGGTGTTATAGATGTCTACCAGGACGTATGCCAGTTGTTCAGCACATTCCTTAAGTACATACCCTGTAATATTGTCAGGACCTGCTGCTTTCCATGGGTTGACCTTGCGTAGAGCCTTCTGGACATCAGCTGGGTCGAGACAGAGGACTTTGTCGTCCAGACTGAGGGTAGCCTTTGTTATTGGGGTGGTGTTGTTGTCCTCAAATCTGCTGAAGTGGGTGTTGAGTGTGTTAAGGAAGTCTGTGCTGTCATTGCTGAGTGGTGGGCGTGGCCTATAGTCCGTGATGGACTGAATGCCCTACCACAAGCGCCTGGAGTCTTTGGAGTCAGCGAAGTGGTTTTGGATTTTCTGACCATAAGCCCGCTTTGCTGCTCCGACACCTCGGTTCAAGTTAGCTCTAGCAGATCTAAGAGCATCCTTGTCACCAGACTTAAAAGCAGCATTACATTCACGTAAAAGGGTGTGCACGTCTTTAGTGAGCCAGGGTTTCTGATTGGCTCTTGTGGCTCTTCGGTGACAGTCACATCATCCACACACTTGGACATATCCCTCTTACAAGATGGCGCCCACCGTGGCAGACGTCTTTGTGTGTTCCTCCGGAAGCCAACGTTATTTATTATTTATTTTGTCTTTAGTATTTATTTTAAATGTACAGTATACATCCGGAACATTTAGCTACAGTAGAGAGGCACTCCTGGAGATTGGTAAAGTTCGACATGAACTTACCTTTAGCCTTTCTGACTTCAGCTTTCTGTTACGCTCGCACTCGCACTTCACCAGCTCCGCGCAAGGCCCAGCAGCACCGGCCTCGGGTGAGCGGTGCAGCCGACAAACAGAGCGGCCAAGACGGAAGCGGGGTAAGAGAGGTGGGCTACATGCTAGGCTAAAGGCGAGAGCTACGCGGCCACCGCTACCTAGCCTGTTGCTAGCTAATGTTCGCTCCCTCGAAAACAAGCTGGATGAGCTGAGAACCAGAATAACAGCTCAGCGTGAGATCAGAGAGTGTTGTGCTCTGGTCTTCACAGAAACCTGGCTTTCTGGCAACACGCCAGAATCAGCGATCCAGCTAGACACTCACTCCGTTCACCGTGGCGACCGCACGGCAGCATCGGGGAAGAACAAAGGCGGCGGTGTCTGTGTTTACGTAAACAACGCGTGGTGTTCGGACGTAAAGACAGTTGAAAAACTTTGTCTAGCGGACTTAGAACTGCTGATGGTGAAGTGCAGACCCCACTATCTGCCGAGAGAGTTTAGCGGTGTGTTTATTCTGGCTGTTTACATTCCGCCTCGCGCGAACTCCGCTGCGGCGCTGGGGCTGCTGCATGACGTCATCAGTAAACAAGAGACCGCGCACCCGGACGCCGTGTTTATTGTTGCCGGCGACTTTAATCATTGCAACCTGAGGACTGTCCTCCCCAAGTACCATCAGCACGTGAGCTTCCCGACGAGGGAGAACAACTTACTTGACCAAGTCTACAGCAACGTGAGGGGGGCCTACAGAGCTGTGCCTCGGCCACACTTCGGACAGTCCGATCACATCTCCGTCTTCCTCTACCCAGCATACAGACAACTCCTCAAGCGGTCACTTCCAGTGAGTAAAACTGTTAAAGTGTGGAATGAAGAAACTGATTCAGTGCTTCAGGACTGCTTTGACAGTACAAACTGGGATGTGTTTAGAACTGCTGCTGTGAGAGAGGATGGTTCTGTTGATCTAGAGGACTATGCTTCTGGGGTAACTGGTTACATCAGCAGCTGCATTGAAACCATTGTCCCTTCAAAGCGCTGCATAAAGTACCCCAACCAAAAACCATGGATAAATGGTGAAGTTCGGTCCATGCTACGTGCTCGCCAGACTGCATTTCTCTCTGGCAACGCTGATGACTACAAAAGGTCTAGATACGACCTGCGTAGATCTATCAGAGAAGCTAAGAGACAGTACAGGCTGAAGCTGGAGGGCTACTACACCACAGCAGACTCCCGGCGCATGTGGCAAGGACTGCACCGTATCACCAACCATCAACAAACAAGCACGGCACTCACAACCAGCCATTCTGCATTGCCTGATGAGCTGAATGAGTTCTATGCTCGCTTCGATGTCTTCAACCTTGACCAACTGAAGGACATTGCGGCCAAGGAGAGCACACAGAACCCATCACTCATTGCAACAACAGTGGATGTGCGCAGGAACCTGATGAGAATCAACCCACGCAGAGCAGCAGGCCCAGACAACATCCCCGGGCGTGCGCTCAGGGTTTGCTCATCAGAACTGGCTGATGTGTTTGTAGACATATTCAATCTGTCACTCACGCAAGCTTTTGTGCCATCCTGTTTTAAGACCACCACCATCGTGCCCCTCCCAAAGAAAAGTAATGTGAGATGCCTAAATGACTATCGCCCTGTTGCACTCACTTCAATCGTGATGAAGTGCTTCGAGAGGATAGTCATGACTCACATCCGGAAGACCATTCCCAACACTATAGATCCTTTACAGTTCGCATACCGCCGGAACCGGTCTACAGACGACGCAATCAACGCTACTCTTCACAAAGCCCTCACACACCTGGAGGGCAAGGACACATATGTCAGAATGCTCTTTATTGACTACAGTTCAGCATTCAACACGGTCATCCCACACAGACTCTCAGAAAAGCTCCTCACCCTCGGACTGACACCAGCCCTCTGCAACTGGGTGCTGAACTTTCTAACAGACAGACCCCAGTCAGTCAGAGTCGGCAGCTGCACATCCAGCACAAGAACAGTGAGCACAGGGGTCCCTCAAGGCTGTGTGCTGAGCCCCCTTCTGTACACGCTCTTCACATACGACTGCGTGGCCTCCCAGAACAACACCAGCATCATCAAATTTGCTGATGATACTACAGTCATTGGACTGATCACTGGTGGGGAAGAGACAGCGTACAGGAAGGAGGTGGCTGAGCTGGTGGCCTGGTGTCATGACAACAATCTTTCCTTGAATGCAGACAAGACCAAGGAAATGATTGTTGATCCAAGGAGGAAGCGAGAGCTACACACACCCCTGTACATAGGGGAGACTGAGGTAGAGAGGGTGAAAACCTTTAAGTTTCTTGGCATTCACATCAGTGAGGATCTCAGCTGGTCCCACAACACTCAGATCATCATCAGGAAGTCCCAGCAGAGACTGTACTTTCTGAGAAGGCTGAGAAAATTTGGTATGCCAACCAAAATTCTCAGCACCTTCTACAGGAGTATGATTGAGAGTGTTCTTACCAGCTCCATCATCGTCTGGTATGGAAACTCTACTGCTCAGGACAGAAAGGCTCTCCAGCGTGTGATCAAAACTGCACAGTCCATCTCAGGAGCAGCCTTCCCCTCACTGCAGAACATCTACCACACCAGGGTCACCAGGAGGGCCCACAACATAATCAGGGACAGTACACACCCCCAGCACACACTCTTCACACGTTTACCTTCAGGCAGACGTTACAGGAGTGTGAAGTCCAGGACCACAAGACTGACAAACAGTTTCTACTCACAGGCCATCAGGCTTGTGAACACCTCACGCACTACCTCTCCAACCTCTCCTTTCTGAACTGGTTTTAACTGGTCTGATTTAAACTGCACCTTACACTCACTGTACTGTCAGAATACTGTTTACATTCACTACTCGCACAAAACATTATTGTTTACATTCGTTACTTGCAACTTGCACTTTATGGCTGCTGCTCTTCATACTTGCACATAAAAGCACACATAACTTTTATTTTTTATTCTTTAACTATAAAAATATTTTTATCTACTTCTACTTATATTGTTATACCTTGTATATTTTGTATATATATTTTTTATTTCTTTTATTTGTTATCTTATCTATTGGTGAATGGAGGAGCAGCAAAGTAAGAATTTCATTGTACAGTGTAACTGTCTGTTCTGCTGTACACATGACAATAAAACTCTTGAATCTTGAATCTTGAATCTTGAATATATCCAATCACTGACTCAGCATACTCTTCCAGATTGGTGCGATGACTGACAGTGGCAGCCTCTCTGAACATATTCCAGTCAGTGCATTCAAAGCAGTCCTGAAGTGCTGAGACTGCTCCCTCTGGCAAGGTCCTTATCTGCTTAACAGCTGGCTTGGCTCTGGTCAGCAGTGGCCTGTATGCTGGAATAACAGAGAGATGGTCTGAGTTTCCAAGGTGGGTGTGGGGGACTGCTTTTAATGCTTTCTTTATGTTTGAGTAGACCCAGTCTAGTGTGTTTTCTCCTCGGGTTGCAAAGTTCACATATTGGTGGTAGTGTCGTAAAACTGACCTCAGATTAGTCCGGTTAAAATCTCCTGCCACGATGTAAACACAGTCTGGATTTGCATGCTGATGGACTGATACAGAGTGGAGAGTGCTTTCTTTGTGTTAGCACTGGGATGATGTAGATGGCTGTAAATTCTTTCGGCAAGTAAAACGGTCTGCACTTTACCGTCAGAAACTCAATATATTTAGAACAGTGGCTTGACACAGCTTTAGCGTTCGTGCACCAGATGTTGTTGACGTAGATGAACACACCCCCTCCACGCGATTTGCCGCTGAGAGCGTAGCTTCTGTCTGCACGGAATGTTGTTAGCCCCTCCATGCTAACGGCGCTATCTGCTACGGCAGAGTTTAGCCACGTCTCGGCAAAGATAAGAGCACAACAGTCTCTAACCTTGCGTTGGGTGGTCAAATCCAGCCTCAGATAGTCCATTTTGTTTTCCAGTGATCGGACGTTGGCCAGAAGGATGGACGAAAGCGCTGGTCTGTGTGGGCTAGCCTTTAGCCTCGCGCTAGCGCCCACCTGTGTTCTGCGTTTCCGCGATCGCTCACACCGCTTGCGCTGCTTCCTGCAGCGGCTGTTGGTGGCAGGCGAGGCCGCGGCTGTGTAGACCTCTGGGTCTTTGTGCCGTAGATTCCCCAGTTTGCGGAGTGTCTTGATTTGTGTAGTCCGTAAACTGCACAATCTTGACCTCCAGATTCCATCCTCCTCATTCTCAGTTCACCCTTTTTTTTGTGATCAAAAATGTTTTATTTCACAAGATTTAAACAAGGGAATGGGGAGCAACAGACAGCCATAAAACATATAAAACATTGACAGAAATGACAAAAGTGTTCGTAGGTACAATCATCTTCACTGACAAAAATAGGAGGAAATGTTCATATTCAATGCACATCTTGCAGAAATTCCAAAATAGATAACACAAAAATCTGCCATGCTTCAACAGTCAGGGGTTTAGCCTGGTAAAGTCGAGCAGCGGTACATTCAAGCTTTGCTATATTAAGTATATTCACAACCCAAAGTGATTCCATGTTTAGGCCAGGTGTTATCCAGTTTTGTAGGATGGTCTTTTTACCAGCAGTAAATCCAGAAAACAGAAGCTTGCTTTGTGTCATCTTTAGCACCAAGTTGGAGCTATCATTCAGGAGACACAAGCATGGATCCCAGTTATATTGAATTTTCAGTATATCAGACAACATAGTGTTCACATATTTACAAAATTTAACAATCAAGGGACATTCCCAGAACATATGCAAAAATGTACCGGAAGCAGAAATAGTACATATATGACAATCATAAGTAGTTTGAATCCAACAACCCCTAAAACTTTTTATTAAACATTTCTTCACCCATGCTTATACACACACTCATATCCTCACTAATCTTCTCACTTCAAAATCATAAACGTCCTTTTTGTGGGGGCTCATAAACTTCTAACCAATTACAAACATCTCTATAAAAAGAGTTATCCTTAGATAACTATATCCTATAGTTAACTATATCCTATGTCCCCTCAAAACGCTCATCATTTTTAACAAATTCAAAAACCCCTGCTTTTACAAGACTCATATTTATTTATCTATCTATTTATTTTAATAATAACAGACTTATAAAATACTGAATTACCTATTCTGTATCTATTCTATATAGCCGGCTTCATTTTTTTTCTTTTTTTTTCCTTCTCTCACAGAGACCAACTCTTAACTCACAAAAACACTCCACAGAATTCTTCTCACTTAAACAGGAACAGACACATGGGGAGCACAGGCCCTCCTTTTCTTAGACACAGAGACACACAAAGAAGGCTGCAGCAATTCTAAAAACCTAGTCAACTTTAAACTCACTTTCTTTCTTTTAATTTTCTTCTTGTAGCATGTTTTTCCTATTTCTCTTTTTCTTTATCTCTTATTTTCTTTTCTTCACTTTTCTCTGAGCTCTATTTCTCTTCTCTTATCTTATTTCTCATTTCTCTTTTATTTCTCTTTTCTCTTATTTCTTCACTTTTTCTCAGTACTTGTAATTTCTACTCTTTATTTTTCAACTCTTCTTTTTTTAACCTTAACTTAACTCTTTTCCTGAAGCTAATGTTCATGCTGTGACATTAAAGCCCCTGACTTACTGCTAGTGTACTATATAGGCTTGTTCTACACTACTCTTGCACGACGACATTCGTGCAAAATCAACTTCCTAAATCACCTTCCATATAGGACTTCCATAAGGCTGGGCGTTTTCTCTTAACTGAATCTTCACAGACTTAGTTTTAAAAAGGCGCTTCACTAGTACCATTTCAGATGCTGTAGTGCAGCTCAGCAGATTATTGGCATTTCGACCACTTATAACATACACAGGAAATGAGTACATTTGTAAGTACTGCTGGCTTGAAATTTACCCAAACAGTTCAGTTGACCTCCAGGGCTGTACAGTGTGATGTTTGAGTGTTCTAATCGTTGCCTGGGAGGCAGCATGTGGAATGTCTTTTCACATATGACATTTGCATCCGCGCCTGTGTCAATTTGAAATTTCAGTTTTTCCAATTAAAATTTCAACCGTCCATTGTCCCATGTCTCCGCTAATATTTGTGACTGCACCTAGGAAATACAGAGCCTGGGGAACTCTCTCAGTCACTTTGCTTACTGATTTGGAATGGCACATCTTTTCCCAGTGACCAATCTTTTTGCATTTCTTGCAGGTGGACATCATTGCTGGACATCTTTTCTGTTGTTTATGTTTTATTTTCCCGCATCTCCCGCATTTAGGTTGCATTTCTTTCCTGCTTCTAGGTTTTCCAAACCCCCGCTTGGATTTTTCGCTGAATACAGGTTTCCCTCTTGAAATTTTTTGTACAGTGGCGCATTCCTCCCCCGCTGGTGAATCTGTGACGCAACTTCTTCGGACTGGCGAACTGTCTGAATAGTTTGGGCTAACGTGAGATCCGCCATTAGCTGCAGTTTCTGTGATAAGTCTTTGTCAAGTATGCGCTCTACAATGCGGTCGCGAATGTGTTCTTCTCTCTTAACTCTGAACTCGCAATGTTCAGATGGCTCTTATGAGCTCTTATGAAGCATTCTGCCTTTTCACCTGCCCGCTATGCTCTTTGATAAAACACGACTTTGCTCGTGAATCACGTTGCATTTGGGATAGAAATATTCGTCATATTTTCCTAATACGACATAAAATTTATTTTCATCCCCCTCTGCTTCGAATGTGAACGACTTGAATATATTTTCAGCATAATTTCCCTCATAGCCATGCTCCATGAATATGACCCCTTTATTAAAGATACTATGTCAAGATATTAGCTCAGGCATTTTTAAAGCTTGTACAGCCATGCCCATTACACATGACTCCTATGCTAAAGGTGTTGGGTCTCTGGCCTCATTCTGATTGTTTTAAAACTCCCACAGCCATGCTTCATGAATGTGCTGGCTTGTGAAATTGACTCTGGCTCTATCAGAAATCCTAAAGCCCCACACATTGAATGTAACACCTACGCCTTAGATGTTGTCACACTGGTCTAATTCTGGTTGTTTTGCAACTCCCGCAGCTATGCTCCATAAATATGTCCTATTCATTGAATGTGCTGGGTCTAGACATTGATATGACTCCTATAGAAAAGGTGTTAGGTCTCTAGCCTGATTCTGGTTCTTTTTAAAAAAAGTCACGCTGAGCAATGCTGGGTCTTGACATTTATTCGGGCTCTTTCAGAGTTCCTCCAGCCACCCCCAATGAATATAACATATGATTTTGAATATGAATATGATTTTTTTACAACTGCCACAGCAATTCTCCTTGAACATAACACCATTACTGAATATGTCTGTATATTCACTCTGGCTAATTTGTAGCTCTACAGCCACTTTCATTTAACTTGTGTTTGTCATTTAACACCTGTGTGTCTCTGGCCTAATTTTTGGTTATTTTAGGACTTCCACATACTGACTCCATGAATATGAGCCTTTTTTAGAATATGCTGGGTCAAAATATTGACTTAGGCTATTTTATAGCAAGTGCTGCCATGCTTCATGAATTTGTTGTGTAGATACAAAGACTTTTACAAAAAGTGCCTGATTCTGGTTCATCTAAAACTTCCTAAGCCACAATCCATGAATATGAGCCCTTCTCAGTATATGCTGGTTCAAGATAATCAAATCAAATCAATTTTATTTGTATAGCGCTTTTAACAACTGAGCAGCTTTACATGATGTTAGTTAGAAAAGTTAGAAAAGTTCAATAGAGCATACATAAGCCTAAGAAGAAAATAACACAGAAGGAAATCATAGAAATCATAGAACAAACATAGAAAACCATAGAAATGATAGAACAAACTACTAAAGGAACTACAACCTTTATCAACAGGAAGCATTAATTACCAAAAGCTAAACTAAACAAGTAAATTTTCAGCCTAGAAGATTGAGACTGTGTCTGAGTCCCAGACATTACCTGGAGTTGGGGAGCTTTATAAGAAAAGGCTCTTCCCCCTGCTGAGGATTTGTAAATTCTGGGAACTAATAAGAAGCCAGCCCACTGTGATCAAATTTGCTGGTTTTAGTAAGGACCCTGGCAGCAGCATTTTCAACAAGTTTACTGAGGTTCCGACTAGAACATCCTGACAATAGAGCGTTGCAATAATTTAGCCTTGAGGTAATGAAAGCATGTACTAGTTTTTCAGCATCATGCATGGACAAAGTACTTCTTAGCTTAGCGATGTTACAAAGATGTAGAAAAGCTGTTATAGTTATATTAGTTATATGTTGATTGAATGATAGATCTGAATCAATACAGACGCCAAGATTTTTAGCTGCTGAAGCAGGAATAACAGAAAAATCAGCCAAGTTTAACGTAAAGTCGGATAATTTACTCCTTGCGGCTTTTGGTCCCAGAATAAGAAACTCAGTTTTATCACCATTTAGAAGGAGGAAGTTTTGTAACATCCAGCCTTTCACATCTTTTACACAATCTTCATTTTTCTTTAATCTAACTATGTCATCAGGTTTGGCTGATATATACAGCTGTGTGTCATCTGCATTACAATGGAAGCTAATGCCATGCTTTCTTATAACTATGCCTAGTGGCAACATGTATAATATAAACAGTAATGGCCCTGAAATAGAACCTTGTGGAATTCCATATCTTACTTTTGTATCATTTAAGGGTACATAATTTATCTTTACAAAATAATAACGCTCAGATAAATACGATCTGAACCATGGAGGAGCTGTTGCTCTTATTCCAACCATGTTCTCTAATCTTTCTAGAAGGACGGTGTGGTCTATAGTATTGAAAGCTGCACTCAGATCTAGTAGCACTAGTAAGGATACGTAGCCTTGATCAGAGGCAAGGAGAAGATCATATGTTATCTTAACTAGGGCTGTCTCAGTACTATGATGTGTCCTAAATCCAAATTGGAGTTTTTCAAATATGCAATTCTTATGCAGGTATAAGTAAAGTTGGGCTATAGCTTCTTTTAAGATCTTAGATATAAATGGTAGGTTCAAAATAGACCTGTAGTTAGACAATACACCAGGATCAAGATTTGGTTTCTTAATCAAAGGTTTAATAACTGCTACTTTGAAAGCTTTGGGTACATGCCCCAGGCTTAGGGATGAATTCACTATTGTTAAAAGAGGCAAAATTATAGCTGATACTAATTCTTTTAGAAGTTTGAGGGAACTGCATTGAGTATGCAGGTACTACAGTTTGCAGAGGAAACAATTTTCTCTAGTTCAGACTGTGGAAGTGGTAAAAGCTTCTAGCCTTTCTTCCGCAACTAAATTTTGTTCTATATCAGCCATAACAGGTGACAGACAATTTTTATTTGATAATAAAGGCTGGTTTTGTTGTCTAATATTTTCAATTTTATTATTTAAAAAAAATCATAAAAACATTGCTTGTAAGAATAGCTGGAATTTAAGGTTCTGTACTGGCCTAATTTTTAGTAAGTTTGGAAATTGCAGTAAAAAGTATTCTAGGGTTATGCTTGTTGTAAACCATTAGCTGTACCAACAGCAAAAATAAACAGACCGCTGTTTTCTATGGAGGACAAAAAAAAAGTATAAATAAATAAATGTACAAATAAATAATTAAAAACATACATAAATGAATAAATAAATCAATGCACAAATAAATAATTAAATAATTTCTGTATTTCTACATTTATTTATTTATTTACACATTTATTTATTTATACATTTATTTCCGTATTTACACATTTATCCATTTTTTTATTTCTCTATTTCTCCGTCTGTATGATAATGAGTAGGACGGTCCTATCCTCATTCTAAAGCAGGATGGATAACGAGCATCGTCGTTCCGGCTCTGCTTCTACTGCCTTGGCCTTCAGCGGCTGCGCTCTGGAGCACTGATAGCTGTACAACTAGCGAATATAGTGGGTCTAAACATGTACTCTGACTTTCTCAGAGCTCGTACAGCTATTCTCACTGAAAGTGTTTCTTCGTGGGCCTGATTCTGGTTGCTTCATGCCTACCTCAGCCTAGCTTGCTAAATACTAATTGTTCAGTGAATGTGATGTTTATTGACTTTCAAAGATCCAGTGCTACTATAGCCAAACTCATTTTATATTACCACTATGGAGAAAGTGTTGCAGCCCTATCTTGAACCTGCTTTTTTACCAACTGACACAGCCACGCTCCATGTATATGATCCATTCACTGAATGTGATAATTCTAGACAATGACTCTGGCTGTCTCAGAGTGGCTAAAATTATGTCAATTTAATATAACCCATATGCTGTACTTGTTGATTGCTGGCCAGGTTCTGCTTGTTTAACAACTCCCACAGCCGCTCCCCATAATTCAAACCCTTTCATTTAATTTGGTGGTTCTACACATTCACTTTGGCTGTTTCTGAGTTTCTGGTGTCTTTTCAACTCTCCATAAAAACGACTCCTTCTCTGAATATGGTGGGTCTAAACACCTAAAGGGTTTTTTTATGGGTTGGATTCTGGTTGCTTAACAACTACCTCAGCCTGGCTTACTTAATTCCCCTTGTTCATCGTATGTCTTGTGTATTGACTCATATTTTCTCAGAGCTCCTTCAGCCATACTCTTTTAATATCACCACTTTGCAGAAATTGTCCTTATCCTGACACTGCTCTCACAGCCACACATCCAAGTTTCATGAATATAAGCCCTTCATTGACATTGACATTGACATTGACATGTCCTTGTCTGTCTCAGAGTTGCTGCAGCCATACCCATTAAATATGATCCGTAATTTGAAGGTGTTGGGTCTCGGCTCTAATTCTTGTGGCTTTAAAACTCCTACAGCCACTTTGCATGAATAAAATCCCTTCACTAAATGTGGTTTGTCTATACATCGTCTCTGCCTGTCTTACTGCAATTATAGAGTTGTTATATCTCCAGCCTTATTCTGGTTGTTTTACAATCCCTCAGACAAAAGTTATCTCTTGTCTCTTTCAGTCTGCCAAGAATCTGGTAGCTTTATAACTCCAACCGCTATCCTCACTGAATATGACACCAATGCTGAAGATGTTACGTCTTGGGCCTGTCTTTATATCTCTGCTCCATGTTAGCAAGTGCTGCTCCATGTTAGCAACTATGATGATCTCACGTAAAATCATGCTCTACAGCGATTCAGACCTTTCTCCAGCTGTTGATTGCTTATGTAGTGCTGCAAACGCACTTACAATGTGTAAAAGGACCCTCAACAACAGATTACTTTGCTTAAGTTGATCATTTACTCTTGTTTTGCATTTAAAGGTCAATTCTATTGCATTTTGCCACATATTTGTAATGAAACACCTGGAGTTCAGCAGAGATTTACGTAAAACCACTCTACAGTGTGTAACGATCCATGCATAAAACTCATACATTGACTTTTTCTGATTTCGCGAACAGCATATTTTGTCTGTTCTAAGACTTTGTGTCGAAACCAGCTATTTCTACCATCCTCTTCTAGGACAGAGACAAGAAGTCTTCTCACACAGACACACACCACAACCTCTCATCCTGCCTAAAAATCAGATAAGACAGAGCTAAAACTATTTATGAGCCCTCTACCCCCACACATCCTGCTGACACCTGTTTAGCAGAGACCAGACTTTATAAGCCAAATTAACTTTTCATAGAAATGTTCCTCTATTTGTGGTAGTAAAATATGTAAAGTTGTTATGTGTCCACCTTATGTCTACACTGTGTCTCTCTCCAAGACCTTTTCCAAGCAAAATTCTCTGAGTTTGATCAAGCTAAATTCTCCGATTTATGCTAAATAATCCTTTGAAGAATGTTTTCATAACCTCATATACAAGTTTGATTGTAGTCATAAGTGGTAGAATTTAGCGGTGTGTTAAAAGTTTTGTAAGTTTATTTAGTAAACTTAAAGATCTATTTAAATCCTTACTTCCTTACTTCCTGCTTTCTTGCTGTTCAGACGCCTCTCTGCTTAGCTTTTTTTTTTTTTAGCTTTTTTATACTTCTTTATACTTATACTTTTTAATTTTTTTATACTTATACTTTTTTTAAATTTTAAGTGTCTAGTTTTTGGTACTTTTTTTTAAAACAGAGCTACAGACACAGGAATCAGCAAAGCTCCTGGTGGCTACTAACGAGGAACTTACAAAATGCCTCTCCACGTTTCAGAGCACTTGTGCTGTCAAAATTGTTATAATCTTCTTAGAAAGATGACTGTTCTGGAAACAAGTTTTCGGACATTGTTGTCAGAGTTTAAGAACTGGCATTCTTGCGCTGCTGGATTATCAGTGTGTGGGAGTGCGAGGAGAAGACAAAAACAACGGGCAGAAGAGTTATCGAGGCAGTGGAGTTACACAGAGCTGGACCTGTCATACCTGCGGAAACCCGGGATGGAGCCTCACATGTGAGTACAGCTGAAAGAATGGAGCAAAATCAGCAATGGATCAGTGTTGTAACTAGACCCAAACGCCGTCCCACATACAGCTCTGTAGTTTCTTTTTCCACTCCTGCTAGTACAGCCCATCTAGCTAATGCTAAAAAAGCTAGAGCAGAAAATCAGTTCCATGTTCTCCATTTGCAGAACAGATTTGAACCACTGCAAGGCCACAGTGAGTTCCAAAACTTCAGTGAGCACAGAAGAACAACATCAGTCAGCGATTCAAAGCACCCAAACAGAGCCAGAGCGCCCACGTCTGTGAGCAAAGCAGACACCCTTGTTTTTGGGGATGACTCTGTAAATGGTGTGAGGAATCAGAAACTCATGATTCAATGTCAGCCAAACATCACAGTTTCTGAACTGAACAAAAAGCTTCCTACTTTACTGGCCGAGCACTCAGCAGTGAAACGGATCATTGTGCATGTTGGCAAAAATGACACTAAGGAGGAGGAGTCTGAGGTATTGAAAAGGGATTTTGATGATCTTTTCAACACACTGCTAAAGCTCAATGTCCAGTCATTTATTAGTGGTCCTCTGCCTGCGGGGGGCACCAATATGTTTTCACGGCTCCTGGCATTAAACACCTGGCTACAGAAAAGATGCACATCAAATGGGCTGAACTTTATTGACATTTTTAATCTGTTTTTTTGGGAAGAGAGAATTATATAAGCGAGACGGGCTGCACACCAGCAGAATTGGTAACAAATGCCTCACAGAAAACTTTCTTTTCTCCCGATGCAACTTCTCTGTCCTTACCAGTGGAGACATGTCAGCATTAACATCCAAGGACGCTGTTGTCACTCCAAAACCACAACATCATCCAGTGCTAACACCCAAGGACACCATCATCACTCCAGAGCCAAAACACCCTCTCCCTACTGATAACGCAGAGTTACTGGACGAGAACCACGTTCTATGTTACGAACTGCCAGAGACACCGGAACCACATGAGCAGTCTGCATCATCCAACATCTGCACCGCACCACCACGCTGGTATCTGTAGGGACAAAATTGTCACAACATTTCCTTGTCAGCTAGTCCTCAGGTACAGAGAAAAATCAGCTCAGCTTCTACCCAGCAACCTCACTCGCCCCCACCACAGTCATCTACCCAGCAACCTCACTCGTCCCTACCGCTCTCACCAGTGAAGGAGTTAGTTAAAGCTGCTTCACTGAAACTTAGCCAAACTAATGAACTACTTAAAAAAACTCCCCCACAGCATCAGAGGAAAGACAAGCACCTAAACCATCAGATCGGCAGCTTCGCTCCCAACTTTATCCTCAGCAGGAGTGCCACCCATCTTCCTCTACCAAAAGGAAGGAGACCACCTCAAGTGATCAAACAAATTGATATTTTGTGGATCCGTGCTGTGACAGTGATGTTGTCAGCAGTCTAAGTTTGCAAAACAAGCTTGGATCCTGTAAGGCAGTTATCTCTCCGATTCAGAAACAGGCCAGACGGTGTAAATATATCCAACCTTCAGTATGTGAGATGTACCTCACAATCTCTTGGACAAAGTGCACAAGTCATTAAGTTAGCTCTACTAAACATCAGATCTCTTACAAACAAGTCTTTTCTGCTTTTAACAGAAACCTGGTTAAATGCCTGCAGTGCTGAAAGCATATTAATTGAGTCTGCTCCACCAAACTTTAATTTTTTAAAAGTTTCACGTGTTGGCAAGAAAGGTAGAGGCGTAGCAGCAATATTTGATTCTTCTTTTAACTGCAAGCAGCTATCACTTGGTGACTTCACATCATTTGAGTATTTGTGTTCAGTTTTGAAAGGGGCACCAAAGATACTACTAGTTATCATCTACAGGTCTTCAAAATACAGCAGTAATTTTATTGATGAGTTTGAAGATATGTTATCTTCTATTTCTACTGAATTTGATCATATTGTGATTGCTGGTGATTTTAACATACATATGGACAATACCAAGGACATTAATGCTAAAGAAATCTGTGACATACTTGACTCTTTTGAACTCTCTCAGCATGTAACTGGAAGCACACACTGTCATGGTCACACTCTGGATTTGGTTATCTCTAAGGGCCTCAACATATCAGCCTCTGTTAAGGACATTGCCATGTCAGATCATTACTGTGTATTCTTTGATATGTGGACAGCACTAAATATCAACACCAAACATGCCAGCTTTAAGAAAAAGAAAAGGTTTATAAATGACAGCACAGCATCCTTGTTCCAGAGAAAAATGTGCTCAGCACCGTGTAAACCATCTGATTCTGTTGATGCTTTGCTGGATGACTTCAACTCAAGAATAGTTAATGTTATGGATGAGATTACACCAATTAAAGTTAAGATCATGTCATGCAGACAGAAAGCTCCCTGGAGGAACGCTACAGCGGTTCAACTCCAAAAGAAAGAGTGTAGGAAGGCCAAGCGTAGATGGCGTAAAAGTAAGCTTCACATTCACAAAGAAATCTTCAAAGATAGGCTGCGAGATTATAACTTAATAATGTGCAAAGCTAGAGAATCCTTCAATAACATTAACAACAGCAGAATACTCTTCAACATGGTGGACAAGCTAAAAAATTCTCCTTCTAATGTGGCCCCTGAATTAACTTCAACTGACAGATGTAATGACTTTGCAAGATTTTTTAACACTAAAATTCTCAATATCAGATTAGCCATTAGTATATCTGTACCCACCAATGAGCTTGTGTCCTCGCAATCACCACACAAAAATATTACTGATAAGATGTGTCAGTTTAATGTCATTAATGAAGACGTTTTAATCGATACAGTGAGTCATCTAAAAACATGCACCTGCAGTCCTGACCCGTTGCCGACACAGTTTTTCAAGACTGTATTTTTCTCAATATCAGCAGATATACTTCAGATTGTAAATACATCACTGATATCATGAAACTATCCAAATTCATTGAAAACTGCAGTTGTGAAGCCTCTCTTGAAAAAGAAAAACCTAGAACCAACCCTAGTAAGTAATTACAGACCGATTTCAAATTTACCTTTCATTGGAAAAATCATAGAGAAAATTGTCTTCAAGCAACTTACAAGTTTTCTTTCCAGAAATAACTGTCTGGATAAATTTCAATCAGGATTCCAGCCTAATCATAGCACTGAGACCGCTCTGATTAAAGTCATCAATGACATTCGTTTAAATACAGATTCAGGAAAACTGTCTGTGTTATTGCTGCTAGATCTTAGTGCTGCATTTGACACTATTGACCACAGAATTCTTTTAGATAGATTGGAAAATTGGGTTGGACTTAAATGGTTCAGTTCATACCTGCAAGGAAGGAATTACTTTGTTGAAATTGATAATAATGTTTCTGAAACTGTCTCAGTGACCTGTGGTGTCCCCCAGGGCTCGATTCTTGGGCCCCTCTTATTTAACCTATATATGCTTCCACTTGGTGAAATTCTACATGCCTGCAGTGCTGAAAGCATATTAATTGAGTCTGCTCCACCAAACTTTAATTTTTTAAAAGTTTCACGTGTTGGCAAGAAAGGTAGAGGCGTAGCAGCAATATTTGATTCTTCTTTTAACTGCAAGCAGCTATCACTTGGTGACTTCACATCATTTGAGTATTTGTGTTCAGTTTTGAAAGGGGCACCAAAGATACTACTAGTTATCGTCTACAGGTCTTCAAAATACAGCAGTAATTTTATTGATGAGTTTGAAGATATGTTATCTTCTATTTCTACTGAATTTGATCATATTGTGATTGCTGGTGATTTTAACATACATATGGACAATACCAAGGACATTAATGCTAAAGAAATCTGTGACATACTTGACTCTTTTGAACTCTCTCAGCATGTAACTGGAAGCACACACTGTCATGGTCACACTCTGGATTTGGTTATCTCTAAGGGCCTCAACATATCAGCCTCTGTTAAGGACATTGCCATGTCAGATCATTACTGTGTATTCTTTGATATGTGGACAGCACTAAATATCAACACCAAACATGCCAGCTTTAAGAAAAAGAAAAGGTTTATAAATGACAGCACAGCATCCCTGTTCCAGAGAAAAATGTGCTCAGCACCGTGTAAACCATCTGATTCTGTTGATGCTTTGCTGGATGACTTCAACTCAAGAATAGTTAATGTTATGGATGAGATTACACCAATTAAAGTTAAGATCATGTCATGCAGACAGAAAGCTCCCTGGAGGAACGCTACAGCGGTTCAACTCCAAAAGAAAGAGTGTAGGAAGGCCAAGCGTAGATGGCGTAAAAGTAAGCTTCACATTCACAAAGAAATCTTCAAAGATAGGCTGCGAGATTATAACTTAATAATGTGCAAAGCTAGAGAATCCTTCAATAACATTAACAACAGCAGAATACTCTTCAACATGGTGGACAAGCTAAAAAATTCTCCTTCTAATGTGGCCCCTGAATTAACTTCAACTGACAGATGTAATGACTTTGCAAGATTTTTTAACACTAAAATTCTCAATATCAGATTAGCCATTAGTATATCTGTACCCACCAATGAGCTTGTGTCCTCGCAATCACCACACAAAAATATTACTGATAAGATGTGTCAGTTTAATGTCATTAATGAAGACGTTTTAATCGATACAGTGAGTCATCTAAAAACATGCACCTGCAGTCCTGACCCGTTGCCGACACAGTTTTTCAAGACTGTATTTTTCTCAATATCAGCAGATATACTTCAGATTGTAAATACATCACTGATATCAGGAAACTATCCAAATTCATTGAAAACTGCAGTTGTGAAGCCTCTCTTGAAAAAGAAAAACCTAGAACCAACCCTAGTAAGTAATTACAGACCGATTTCAAATTTACCTTTCATTGGAAAAATCATAGAGAAAATTGTCTTCAAGCAACTTACAAGTTTTCTTTCCAGAAATAACTGTCTGGATAAATTTCAATCAGGATTCCAGCCTAATCATAGCACTGAGACCGCTCTGATTAAAGTCATCAATGACATTCGTTTAAATACAGATTCAGGAAAACTGTCTGTGTTATTGCTGCTAGATCTTAGTGCTGCATTTGACACTATTGACCACAGAATTCTTTTAGATAGATTGGAAAATTGGGTTGGACTTAAATGGTTCAGTTCATACCTGCAAGGAAGGAATTACTTTGTTGAAATTGATAATAATGTTTCTGAAACTGTCTCAGTGACCTGTGGTGTCCCCCAGGGCTCGATTCTTGGGCCCCTCTTATTTAACCTATATATGCTTCCACTTGGTGAAATTCTACATGACTATGGGATGTCTTACCATAGCAGATGACACTCAGATCTACTTGGCCCTTAGTCCCAATAACTATGGTCCCCTTGACTTACTGTGCAAGTGCCTTGAGCACATCACTGATTGGATGGGTCAAAACTTTCTGCAGTTGAACAAAGACAAAACAGAGATTGTTTTATTTGGGAATAAGCTCGAGAGGCACGACCTAGTTGCACATCTCAATTCCAGAGCCCTGAAATCTACAGAGCTAGCTCGTAATCTCAGTGTACTAATGGACTCTGATCTCAGTTTTAGAAGTCATGTTAAAGCCGTTACCAAATCAGCATTTTATCATCTTAAAAACATCAACAGGATTAGGGATTTTCTGTCTAAACCAGACCTGGAGAAACTCATCCATGCCTTTGTTTCCAGCAGGATCGATTACTGTAATGCTCTCTTAACTGGACTTCCAAAAAAGACAATTAAACAGCTTCAGCTAATTCAGAATAGGAGAAAATTCTCACTAGGAGCAAAAGAAGGGAACACATCACCCCCATTCTTAAATCCTTACACTGGATACCAGTCTGTTACAGAATAGACTTCAAGGTCTTGTTACTGCTCTATAAATGTCTAAATGGTATAGGACCAGCATATCTGTGTGATCTAGTACAGCGATATGAGCCGAGCAGATCTCTTAGATCATTAGGAAGTAGTCAGTTAGTCCTTCCTAAGGTAAAGACTAAACGTGGGGAAGCAGCATTTAGTTACTGTGCTGCTGTTCAATGGAATCAGTTGAGCGAGAGTATTAGAAGAGCCCCAACACTGGACACCTTTAAATTTTGAGCAGGCTTTCAGCTCAGTTTAAAACTCTTACTCTTACTGAACTGTTAGTTATAAGTTTTAAACCTCTTTCTTCATTTTTTATGTTTCATTTTCTTTCTTGTAAACATTTTATTTTAATTGGAGATTTATGTTTATTTTCATTTTAATCTACTCTTTTGTTTTCTTTTGTTTAATTCTGTTTGAATCGGCATTCTCCTCTGGTATGTAAGATTCAAAGTTCAAAAGATGCCTGCTTTGCCCTCAGCCAATCAGGATAGTGTGATTCGATGCGCTCGGCTTTGCGCGAATTACTGTATGTGACAAACACGAGTGATGCATATGCATGAGAGAGGGGCCTCCACGTCACCCCTCACCCTTCAGGAACTCTATAAACGAGAGAAACTTCTCTTTGTTCAACACACTCTCTTCTTCTTGACTCTGGACAAAGACGGCAAGCTGTTGGAACTCCAAGGAGTTCCTCCTCAGGGCGTCGGCCCTTAGAGGCAGACTTCTCTCTTCATCCGGAGCTTTCAGCTGCGGGATTTCAAAGCAACGACATGGCCTAAAACCAAGCCGCCCGCGAGAGAGCCGACAGGGGTTGAACTGAGGTCAACCCGCAACAGCTCCA
Organism: Megaleporinus macrocephalus; assembly: GCA_021613375.1. Lineage (NCBI taxonomy): Eukaryota > Metazoa > Chordata > Actinopteri > Characiformes > Anostomidae > Megaleporinus > Megaleporinus macrocephalus. The sequence goes on along the minus strand of CM038727.1, from coordinate 21,888,383 downwards.
CAAGACGGTAGTTTCACGGAGAATGAAGATCAGCTGAGACTGCCTACACAGCCCGTCACTCAAGTTCAGTTAAGTTTCGTTCAGTGAACGGTTCACTGTGCGCAAGTGAGTCGTGCCTCATTCATCTAACCAAGGCGCACGAAGCAACCAAACCGCCCATGCGCAGTAGAGGTCTGCACGGCCCGCCGTCACCGAGGCAACCAGCGTGTCGCCCTGCAGCCCAGGTGCGCGAACCACGTGACCCGCGCAAAGCAGCCAGCGTGCCAGTCCAGTCTAGCGGAGAGGCCATTGATGTCTACACTAACGAGACCGCCACGCCAGCGATGCCTGCGCAGCCGCCAAGGCCAAGAAAGCCGCTTCCCACAGACGGAAATGCAGTAAGGCACAAGCATACACAAACATCTGTCGTGGTCCGGTCTGAGTGCTATTAAGACTTCTTTGTTAGACAACTTCGCGTTCAGCAGCTAGGATGTTCTCCTGTAAAATCATGCTCTACAGCGAGTCAGACTTCTAAAGTGCTACAAACGCATTTTCAGCGTGCAAAGGAAACCTCACTGACTTGTATAGCCATGAGCAGATAATAAATAGTAAACAGACCACCTGCAGCATTAGCCTGCTAAACTAAAATAAACTGCCAGATAGTCACTTCTAGCAAACAATAACAGAATAAAGAGTGATCAGAATAATGGGTTAGGGTTCAAGCTAGGCTGATAATGACTGCAATGTGTTAAAATATTAATTGAAGTATATTTTGCTATTCAATGCTTTCATCACTGACCTCAAGTTTAAAGTGAGGCGAGAACTCCGGTCAGTGAATCTGCCGACAGCAGGATATTTCTGAACAGGCATCTCAACACAAGTTAAAGACCACCTAACAACCAGAGTCTGTTGCTAACAACAAACACAGTGCGTCAATTTGCGACGGCTGCCAAAGCGCGCTTTTAAAATAAATCTGACTCAGATCCTGATTCTGAAATTGTCATCACAACTAGGAGCAGAGCTGAATTCAATTAGGCCGACACTGTGGTGAGTCAACATCAAACAAATAATTAGGAAAAAGTACATTTAATAAGTGCAAAGAATTTTCCTTATGCTGGCCAATATTTTGATTCAACTGAGGCTTAGTAAGGTCTATAGTGCATTATACTTGGAAGGGCAGTGGGGTTTTAAACTTTATTTTATTGCATGTCAATTATTTTGATAACTGTTCAGTTATTTTATCTATTTATATATATATTGCCAGTTCACCTACTTGTATCCTCACTCTTTATCCACTTTATCAGCTGCACTGACCACATAGCTTTGTAATTCTTCAGTCACAGACTGCAATCCATCTGTTTCTCTGCATACTTTATCCCCCTCTTCAATGGTCACAACTACCACAGAGCAGGTATTATTTGGGTGGTAGATCACTGCATTGACACCGATGTGGCAGTGTTTATTAAAGTGTATTACTCTGGTATGAGTGCAGCTGAGTGTTTAAACCAGTCATTGTCTGGACTGAGAATAGTCCACCAAACAATACCTGCTCTGAGGTAGTCCTAACTATTGAAGAACAAGACAAAATGGGGCTAACTAGGTATGAAGACAAACAGAATACAGTCTGTAATTCTAGAACTACAGAATGCACCATCTATTGTCAGTGGGATTGATAAAATTGACAAAAAGTAGAGATACAAAAGGGTGGTTTTAATGGACTGGCTGGTCAGTATGTATGTTATAATGGATGAATAATACAGGCTATATACATTTCTTGAGAATTGTATGTTTTTACCCTCAGGTTTTTAAACCCCAGAACCAAAGCACACCCAAAAACAAATCCAAAGATGAAGTGTAAGTAATTTGTCTCTAAGATGGTAATGTGATGAGCAGATGTTTGTAGCTTGCTTGGAGACACTTGAATTTATGTTGAGACCAGAGCTTTTCCTTTGACAAAATAAAGAGTAAAATAGTATAATAATAATAATAATAATAATAATAATGTGAAATATAACAAAATTTTCTACATATTATGGCTTACCATAGCTTTAAATTTCCTTGCTATTTCCATAATACCCGGTTGCACTAAAATAGCAATGTTAACATTTTTCAGAGATGAATTTTAGAATTCTTTTACAACAAATCCTGGCCAGGTACTGAAGCAGATGTTACCTCAGTTTATTTGCTTTCAGTTTTGTGTGGTGTTGCATATTTAGGTTTCTTTATGGCGCTTTATTACTCAGATAGTAATATCTGATTCTAAGGATAATCTGAATCCACCTGGATGCAGTCTGGCCAAGTCTACTTGCTACAGGTAAGCCAAAAAAGACAAAATACGATGGCTCACTTTATAGATATTTAGACTAAATGGAAAAGAAAATGGTAAGTTGTATGTAAAATATCTGTAGAGTGGTTAACTTACAAAAAACACTTTAGGGTCTACTTATGTTGTAAATCACTTCAAAACATTTTTGTGTAAAATGGGTGGAGTAGCCTTTTAACAAAAGAATGATAATTTCTCTACAGTACACTGTAAAAAAATCTTATTTTTACTGAAAATTACTTTAAATTTTTTACAGATAAAGTACTGTATTATTTACTGCTTTTTTAAATTACATGCAAAATCGTGTAAAATCACAATTTTTATCTGTAATTAAGCATACAGCTAATAATATCAATGTTTATGTCCATACTAAAAAATTATGCTTTTTCTTTGTAATTTTACGGTAAATCTTACTAGTTTTATACTTTTGTGTACTTTCATATATACATGCTCAAAGTCATTACAAACCACTCATTCACATTCACATTCAGTCGTATTTCATACAAATGAAAATGTTTGTTATTATATTATCAGATCAAAATGTGAATTTGTCATGTACACTTTAAAATTTGATAAGATATTTTTAAGTTATATTTACTCTATGTATACTATTATAGTGTACTTAAGACATAGTTGTATTTTCTCAATTAAGTTGATTTTTTTCTAATTTAATTACTACATCAGTGGAAGTTGACATTATTATGTGTTGGCAACTTGTACAACCCAATTTGATGTGAATTAACAAAATCCAATTGCCTTAGAAAAATAAAGTAAGCACAAACAAGGATTCTTTGTCAGCAGTATTATTTGTTTTATTTGAACTTAATACCATTCTGAGCATCTTATAGCATAACTAAACAGCTTCTGGAAACCCACACATTTTATAAACAAAACATCACATTCAACAAATTAAAATAATATATAAATATGTAAAAAGATTATTTACTTAAATCTTTTAAAACATTAAGACATTAAACTATGGAGTAAAAAAAAGGATCATAAAGATTGGGAGTTTGTAAAGCAATAGTCACAAAGGTACTGAAACTTGTATCTGCGTTTAAACAACTACATGCATGTAAAATCCAAATCCACAAATGAACTGGAATGTGCAAACTTGAAACAAAAAGCAATATTAATAATAATTCAAAGGTACAAATGTGGAAAAATATTGTATATCGTAGAAAAGATTTGCATTTGTAAATCCCATGTTGTGAATGTGTGAATCAGTACTGCTCAAATGGCTTAAACTGGCTCAGACCAAAAATCATATGGAATTTGTGAGGTTGTAAATGTGACAGTGGGCGTTTTTCAGTGTAGGGTAAAAAAAAACCTCACATTCACCTTGCTTGTGTGAAACTCTTGCTGCAGTTGCAAATTTTGACCCTGTTTTGATGGCTAATTGATGGACCGATAGAAAGGCTTAAGCTGGACCATTCAGATTGCAATTAGAACACTGATTTGGTGCTGTCACTCAACTTCGGCGCACTGTGGGAACACACCTCCCAATCTCTGTCATGGTGCTTCCAGACACAGATACAATGGAGAGTCAGGTAAGGAACAATGCTAGTTAGCATTGTTTTAAACTAAGATAACAGAAGGCATTGCTATGTTCAAATACCCTGCTGCTGCAGGCTGTTTATTTAGCTAGCTAACGATGGTTAATTAATTAGCTACAGTTATCCAAAGCTAGCACAACAGTCAATAGTATAAATAAAACCCCTGCACAGAGCCTGCCTGCTATCTTCTTTAAAAAAAGAAACATGAACTAGCATTGTATCTGTGCCTGTAAGCGCCATGACAGAGATTGGGAGGCGTGTTCCAACAGAGCATCGAAGCTGAGTGACAGCACCAAATCAGTGTTCTGACTGGTTAAACAAACCTTGCAATCTGATTGGTCCAGCTTAAGCTTTCCTATTGGTCCATCAATTAGCCGTCAAAACAGGGTCAAAATTCACAACAAGAGAGTTTCACACAAGCAGCAGAGAAGGTGAATGAGAGGATTTTTACCCCCACACTGAAAAACGGCCACTGTCACATTTACAACCTCACAAATTCCATATGATTTTTGGTCTGACCCAGATTAAGTTTAATATTACTTTTTGTTTCAAGTTTGCACATTCCAGTTCATTTGTGAATTTGGATTTTACGTGCATGTAGTTGTTTAAACGCAGCTACAAGTTTCAGTACATTTGTGACTATTGTTTTACAAACTCAAAATCTTTATGACCCTTTTTTGACTCCATAATTAAACCATTAAAACATTAGGGTGGTACATTTATACCATAATGTAAGTGGTGGTCTTAGCTAATCTGTGACAGTGAAAAGTCACAGAATAGAAATATAGAACATAAAATCTACCTAAATGTCTATTCTTATTAAGGAAGCAAATAATTAAAAACTGTATGGGTAGTGTGTCCCACAAATAAAAGCAGCATTTCCCTGGCTTGTTACCTACTCCCAGAATCAGTATCGCTATCTAGTGCAAAAGTGAGAAAAACTGCTTTAGTATAGCTTTCAATATCATCCATAATGATGCTACCTTCCAGTTTAGTAGCAATGCTGGATGGCTGAAGGTGCATGGCATTTAAACCTGGTTGCTGGTTGTCTTCTGGTACAGCAGTAAATACCCAAAATCTGTGATAGCATCTAAATCCTGCAGCCAAAAAGGAACGTTTTAAATATGAGGTAATTTTGATGCTTACAAAGTCTTTTATGGCTTTACTTTGTAAAACCTAATGATCTGACTTTGTGTAATACTTTCAAAACAGGTTCTGAAGAAGTCACAGCCATCATCCTTCCATCCCTGTCACCAACCAGTTTACTTAGCTTTGTCTTTGGGCTCTACTGTTTCCTTAAAGCTCCTAAAAATGAAGGAAACATATTACACAGAACAACAGTTAATCAATTGTTTAATTCGTTTTTTTGTTTAAGTAGTTTTTAGTAGTTTTTGTTAAATTCATGGTTGTTTTCCATCTCTGTAATTTATTAATAATGACAAAACTACAGAATAATAATAATAGACCTCTCTTTCAACTATTACTAACTTCTCTAAACTGGAAAGGCCCCATAGACAGATGGAAATTTGGTGCTTCAGTGCATCCTGTAGACATTGTTTTCTTCTTGAAAAAATAAATAAAATACATAGCCTGCATTTTTTAATGCTGTCATTATTAAAATATTTGTTTGCAAATAGCATTACATAATGGTTTAATATACTTCAAATACAGTATAACCTGGTCATAATAAAATGATCTAAATATTAAATTTTAATTCAGAAAACAACGCTGTAAAAAAGTAGACAACTTTGTGAAAACATTGTGTTTGCTGGGTATAAGTATACAAAACATATTAAGAATGATTATCATATAAGGCTTGGAGCTTTTTCCATTAAGCCTTCATGTCATGTCTCTGACATATGTAGGGTAGACAGTGTGACGGTCACTTTAAGTGCCTTATACTTAGCGCATGCGCACTTTAGTGCATTGCTCAGAAAGACGAGAGAGAGTAGAGATGTCGACAGACATGCACATATGGTGGTTAGCTTCAGGTTGTAGCCTGTATGTTCTGCCTACTGCTGTTATCTGGGATTGTGATGATGTGAAGTGTGGGTGCTCCCCAGCCCAATAAATGGTCTCAATTGCACTGCACCTGCTGTCTCCTGTGTGTTCCGTCTGGAGGACAGGGCAAGTACTGAACCACCTAGCAGCATCTCTACCCCCAGGAGCGTTCGCCCCACTAAGCAACCGTCACAACAGACTGCTGTATGTTAATGAAGTAACATTTTAAAAGGGGTTCGAAAAGCTGGTGATGTGTTCGCGGCCACGACATACATGCACAAGCTTCTTACATGTCCACCACCAAGCACTATAGCTCGACTATCCACCACGACAGTATGAGTTACCGTAAAACTCTCTTTCTGAAGTAAGCTTCTTATTCAAATTTCCCGTTCCACCTTAAATGGTGCAACAGTTACGTTCTGGCGCCAACGCCTTTCTTCAGATCTACCTTAATAACTGGTCTCTGACAGTATGTGCTCACAAACACGCGTATTACGTGTGCACTAACAGTCCTAACATTACTTAAATAAAAACAATTTTATTTTACAACATAAAATTACGACTGCATGTTAGTTTAATATAAAATAGGTTAACACATCTGGGAGGAAGTTAAATTATATATGTATGTGCCGTTTTCTGTAGCATATCAGCTAGCTAACATAAATTGGTGTTAGCATTAGCGAATCATGAATTTTTAAATTAGTTAATTACCAACAGTTACTGTCATAAACTAATAATATGAACGGCAAAGATGCAGTTCCAAATAATAAAACCATAATTGACAAATGTGAATAAGGTTAGAAGTAAAAAAAAAAAAAAAGACTTACCTAAAGATGCTCGTCTGCTCACGACGTGCAGTGCAGTATCTGGACTGTTCTCCCACCCCGCTCCTCTGTGCATGCGCAGCCAAGACTCAAAACGTCGAGTGCAGTTAACTTAAATGGATTTAGTTTTAATTAGAACTCTTACTTTAAACTAAACTAATACTTTACTTAAATTACATTAGTTAAATCACTAGGCTATTATGAAATTATTAAAGTACACTAAAACACTTAAGCAATGTGTGGTGTTATCATTTAGACTGTACACTACCAGTCAAAAGTTTTAGAACACCTCCATTTTTATTGCCATTTAAGCAGCTCAAGTTTAGTAAAAATCATAAATGCTATGAAATCCACTTCTACAAAGATGAGCAGCAAACTGCCAGTTCCTTTTTCCTTTGAGAGTAAAAAATGAAGCAAAAACTGACAAATAATATAAATTGTAAAAGGACCTTTTTTGGGGAACAAGTCATTGTTCTAGCTAAATAAAAGAACCTCCAGCTAAAAGTACATTATAAAGTATATTAAGTTTTGAAAACTGATGTAAACAACTTACAATTTAAAATTGTATTATCTGTATAAAATCAGTGTAGGAAAAGACTGTAGTAACACTGCAGATTCAAACTGCTACCATAATGTCTAGAAAAAGAAACAAAGTCAAAGCATTATAACTTTAAACAGTGCAGATCTTTTCTTTAGGAAAATTACAGATAAACCCAGGGAAAATATTCTTGGAATCTGTAGAAGTTTCTGAGAGTCAAAATCCTGTGTACGAAACATCTCACGTAACAACACCATGTATCTCAGGTTAACACTGCAACAAGTCTCAGCTTCAACTATCAAGAGAAGACTTAAAGCTGAAGGTTTGACAGGTGGAGTGACAGTAAGAAAGTCATTGCTTAAATGGCAAAACAAGAAACGTAGCATTGTCTAGGTCATCCAGCACTGCCAGTGGACTACTTAAAATTAGGTGTGTAAAAACTTTTGGTAGTGCACATAGAAATCATGTAGTCATATTGGAGACCTAGGGGAAAAGTGTATAAGACAAAAATATCTCACTGAGATGAAACTTAAAAAAGCAGCACTTTTAGAAAAATATTTGAAAGTACTTGAATGTACTCGGTTCTTATTCCTGTGAGCATTACTAATCACTTATATGTATTATAAGACATTTTATTTATTTAATTGCAATGGAAATATATATATATATATATATATATATATATATATATATATATATATATATATATAAATAAATACACACTTTTCAAAATCAGTTTTTCTTAGAGTTTCTACGTCACCATGCAGAAACAATTACTATTGGCATGTTGCTTTGAGCCTAATTGGTTAACCTGTCTGTCATCTGGGAAACGGGCCAATGGAATTTTTTCACGCCTCATCGGTTAAGTTTGAAAAGGCGCCTGTTTCAGTGCGTGCGCTGCTGTCTACTGGTGAATAACGTTCACCGGGATTATTTTACAACCGCCAGCTGAACTCTGGAGTCTGGACACAGAGGAGGTTCAGTGGATTTATATTCTGCACATGTACTGACGTTATCAGGTAAGAAAATGTTTTAAATGTATGTAGCCAGTCTAAGTCACTGTCACTGTAGGTTTAAAAGTGTCTAAACCGAGTCTTTACTGAGCCGCTGAGAAAAGTCTCATCTCTCTACCAGCTGCAGTTCTGTGTTCCTTTGTTTGAGTTAAAAACGACTCTGCTTCTAAAACTTTTCTTGTGATGAGAAACGGCCGCAGTTTATAAGGTGATTAAAATTCTTACACCAATGAAGAAACACTAAGTTTGGTTTCACTGAACTCTAATGCTAGTTAACATTTAATCTAGCTAATGTTAGCACCACTGGTAAAAATAAAAATGCCAAACTGTTTTTTTGTGGATCTTCTTTATGACCTATGGGGTTTTATAGAGTGTTTCTTGCTATGAAGCCACATCTTCATGTTCCAGTTATTGCTGTTTTATGTGCTGCTAACTTCGTCAGCCTTTATCTGAGACGCCACGAAGATGTGCGTTCATCGCAAGAAACACCCTATAAAACTCAGCAGTTTATGAAGGGTATCTGCAAAAGGGCCATTTTGGCTTTTGGCATTAGAGCACATTACATTTGTTTTTCTTCATTGGGACAGCATCTAATCAACTGTAGCCAGTCCATCTCCTCTTTCTCATCACAATGAAAGAGCTAGAATGAAGTGTGGTATGGCTGCTTGCCTAATGTGGTATAATATCAATATGGATGTTTACATACATTAAGATTAGGCCATTGCTGGTGAAAGATCTCATTTGCACGGAGCACGTCATTGTAAGGGGAGTGGAACCAGGTAGGGCGCGTAGGCTTCCCGGGGGAAGATAAAAGGGGAGCACACCTAGGTGAGCTCACTTCCACTTTGGCAAATCAAAAGGACGGCGGCAATTGTTTGTTTGCTGCCGCTGCTGAAAGAACTTGGTCCGGTAGGTTTATGCATGCTTGATAATACATTTGCTGCCAGCTTACTACTAATAATTGAGTTGGCAGAGCTTATTTTAATACTGCCATCGATTGTTTTTAGTGCATGTGCGCCGGCGGGAGTAGCCAACCAGGCGAGAGCCGGAGAAGCGCGTGTAGCTGCCTTAACGGTAGGTTCCTGGGTTACTACTGTTTACGCTGGTTAGCAGCTGTTGTGAAGCATGGCTTGTTCAACAAGACGTTTTTTTTATCCATTAATAAACTTATTGGGCTTTTTCCATGTAGGCTGGTGGATATTGGCGTTGGCAGTGATTTACTTTGTGCTGAGTTAACACTGTTTGCATATCTATTAGGTATGTGTTTATCTCATCGTCTTTTAGCAGTGCGTCGGCTTATTGCGCAATTTGTACAGTGTTTTGCGTGCACTCTAGTTTGCGCTTACCAATAAATTGTTTGGGTTACAGCTACGGAGCAGTCATATTGCGATCGTGCTGAAGACAGCCGTGCCTTTTACCTGGGTGGGTCATTTAATGTTGGGTTATCACTGGGTGTAGTGGTATTTGGGTGTGGGAATATGTCTACACAGGCATATGGTGTGCTTATTATTATTATTATTTCTTTATTGTCATCAATGGTGGTGGTAATGACAATGTGATTGTATGAAATATAGGAGATGAATAGTGATATTATGTATCTTGATGTAAGATCAGTCACAGTAAGCCCCTTATGTATAGGGATAGACCTTATGCTGAAGGCAAGCTATTAGTACATTATTTTGGTTACACTTGTGAATTCTATTTCATGTGATTGATTATTTTCTCTTTTTTTTAAGAGTGGGACCGCAGCTAGTGCTTGCGGGCCACTGTCTTTCCTTCCACTGTTTTTATTTTACTGTTTGCCATTGTATAGCTGACAATTATATTGTGTCAAGCTAATTACATATGAGCCCCCTATTGTGATTTTATGTAGTAAAGTTTGATATTAATAATATAGGATTGTGGTGTGGGCTTTGGCTGTCAAAGTTGTTGTCTGTAAACTATTGTAATAGCATATCACAGGTTGTGGCACCTTTTTAAAGGTGTTTCTGGCATTTGTTTCTTTCTTTCTTTGTTTTGTGGTCAAGGAGTGGGCTACCCTTGTGCGCTGGTTGTGTCTTTTTTTGGTTGTGTAGCATTGCGGTTGGTGATCTTGGTTGTGTGTTGTGGGTTGGTAGTATTTAGGTTAGAGGAGCACTCTGGGTTTGGGCACTTCCTTGGCCACACCTTTTTGCCTGTGTTATGCCTATTAGTCCTTGGATAATAGCCTATAGCCCCACCTGACTATTTCTGTGACTTTTAAACTATTTTAAATAAAATAATTGTTTGAAATAAATCTAGTATTTTTAAGTAATATACTGATTGGTGCACGTGTGTTATTGGCTGGCTCTTACACTCTTTAAATTGAGTGGCCTGTGAAGGGGGTCCCCTTCCCCATAATATAGGGGTGGCGTAGTCAATGTTTTCGTCATCTTGTGGGGGTGTATAAGTACTGAATTTTGGGTACTTACTGAACAAATACTACCCTTAATATCAGTGAACCTTGCTACAGAAGACTATTAAAAGAATAACGGCCTCGGCCAGTAACGTCAACTAGTGATTAAGAGTCGATTGAAGAGTCAACTCTTCGAATCCAGCACGTCTGGAATTTGAGGTTGAGTCTTGGCCAATGACTAAACGCTGGGAGTCGACTCTGCGATACTGTTGACTCCGTGTTTTTAACAGTAATCGGCTTAAGGGACGTTGTGACGAAGGAATGCTGTAAAACAGGGGAGTCTGTGTTCGATCAGTTTGTTGAATTACCAGAGTGAGATTTGCTCCTTTTTCCAGCTTCTTCTTTAGATTTCCTTTCCATCTTAAATAGCGCTGGCTCAAGATTAAGGTAACTGCTGCATCACTTAAGGTGGACTAGAAAAGTCAAATAAGAAGCTGATGAATACGCAGCTTTCACCAGTCTCTTAAAAAAAAGATTTACATTGAACATTCTTCAAAGAACTGAACAAAAAATATAAAAATAATGTTCCTTTTCAAAAACTTATAACTACAGTAACAGTTTTTTTCCCAGTGTATCTGTCTCCTCACCCCTCTGCTTGAAATTTCCTGCTTTGGGACTGTCTTGGTTAAAATAAGAGTCGATGGAGTCGATTCCATTGATTCCTGCCGCAGAAGTCAGTTCAGTATGATGGGTTTGTTACTTATCACCCCAAATAAAAAAACTGCAGTAAATAAGGCCATGCATGCAATATGGTGATGTGGTTTCCATTTTAACTGTTTAATTGGTATTTTCTCTTTTAGAGTTACAAAGATGATAAACAAGCTGGGTGCGGCAATCTCCTAGTATTGGTAAGTAATAGTTTACATTATCTCTACATAATCAGATTTTCATTATTTGTCATTTATTGACTGTTGTGCTCTACATTATGCTCTTTTTAGGATTAATAATGTCAAGTCCATCTAGTTTTGTGCAGCTTCCCCGCTTTAAGAGGGATTCATTTGTCTATACAAGGAGAACTCACTGGATTTCACTCAAAAACCACGCCAAATTTCTTCTTCCAATTTTATCTTCCTTTAATAAGCAGATTTGTTAACTTATTATTTTTAATTGATTTCCACAATAGTTTCAGTTGATTTGTAGTTTTCCAATTGTCTTTGTAGTTCATCCACGTTTATTTTCGTTTAGTGGTTAATTTAGTGGATGGTTGGTTGGCTAGGTTGAAACAATCAGGTGAAAAACCTTTAACAAGAAATACAGAGAAAAGAAACAAAATACACAAATAAATAACGTTAGAAATACTAAGAATTAGCACATCCTAACACAAACCCCCTGTAAACACATGAATTTTACAAGTTTGGCGGGGTATCTAGCTTGAATGAACACTTGAACTAGCTGAAACTTAGCTAAAAACAAGCTAGCAGCTAATACGGAGCAACTCCGGTTCAGCAGCAGCGTTTTCCACTCTTACCGGCTGCCTCTCCAGTGTTTGTAGAATTTGGTCAGTTCCTTTATGAAACGCAGCTTCTGTGGTGGAAGCTATCGCAGCACTCTCTAGCCCGCTCCGTTCACTTTTTCCCTCTGCGTCTCTCTGCGCTTCTCCCTAAGGATCCCGGGGGGCGGGTTCCGGTCAGGTTGCCAGATTGGTCAGATCAGAGCCGATTGAGTTCTTTTCTTTAAGATTCAATTTGTTTTAATACCTGTTGTTCTTTCACCTTTTCCACATCTTTATTTATTTATTTGTTACTAATATTTATTTATTTTTATTCTATTATTTACTTTCTTTTTTTCCCCTTCTTTGACATGAGTTTGACAGCACAAATAATGTAGCAGTGGAAAGACTGATGTGTCAATACCTAGCAGTAGGGCTGGGCGATAAAACGATGACGATAATTATCGCGAAATAACATTTCTTCGATAGAACTTTAAGACGTAGTCGATAGAAAGTCGATAGAATTAAGTTCCGTCCGTGTTTTATGTTACACGTGTCAGTAATCTTAAAATAATCTGCTAAGATAAGAACAACTTGTAAACAGGTGCTGTCTTGCTGCTGTGTTGATAAAGCGCTACGGCGTGTTTGAGCTTCAAGTGCTGGTGTGTAGCAGCTGTACAGTTGTGTTGTGCAGAGCTGACAGAACACCACACTGTTGTGTTTCTGTGTAAAATACTCCCACAACTTTAGATGTAGGTGAGCGATTGTTTGTAGCTGCAGCTCGCGCTCCAGATAAATCCATGCTTTCAGTGGGCGCGGCCACCTTTGCGACACATCGACGCACGTTATGCTAATCGACGTAATTTTGTAATCGATAAACATGTATACTGTGTGAGTTTGAGTGAGAACACTGAGGCAAAGTTGACTTTATTATCCAAAAACCCGAGGAGGATAACTTTATTTTCTACCGAAACGGAATCGCTAAACAAACTCACCATTTGAGCAGACAGAGAGTCGACTCACCGCTACAAGTCATTTCCTCAGCCCTTAAAGGGCCAGCAACAGCCTGCTTAACACAGTATCTGTGTGTGAATACTGTTCTTACTAATACTGCCCCATATACACAACATTACACAACTGTATGACACACACACACACACACACACACACACACACACACACATACATATATATGTGTGTGTGGTTAATACAGTTGTGTAATGTTCTATAGTACATTTGTCTAAATAAAAATACAATTTAAGAAAAAAATTAAAGTTTGATACCTTCATATCTCACTTAAAGTAAAAAGGAAATAGTGATTTGATTTATATCGTGATATATATCGATATCGACTGATATGTAAAAAATTATCGTGATAAGATTTTTTCCCATATCGCCCAGCCCTACCTAGCAGGTATTTATTGTTGCAACTTTTTAAGCAGACTCATGACTAAAATAAATAAATATTAAAAATAATATTATAACTAACAACTGACTCAATTTTCTTTTTGCTTTATTATCCACAGCAAAAACTAAAAATGGATAGATTATTCTCACGCAGTTGTAGAGCAGAGACCCACAGTTGGGGAGTTTAAGACTTCTCCACTTTTCTAATCAAATAAAGTAAGTAAACCAATGCTTGCTTTCATTTTAGTTTGTTTGTTTTGCATGATGATTTATGGTAATAATACAAAATTACCATATTTTTCCCCAATATCTTTCAGGTGAATGCAGAGTTAATGCAAATCATTACCAGGCCTTGCCACGAAGGTTCTTCTTGAAGTTGGACCAATTTTGAGTTAAAGTGATGATCTTCAGGAAAAGAGGAGTGAAAGGAAGAAGGAAAATAGCATCTTGCAAGCACAGGCGCAGGGTTAGTATATATGCATTCAACATTATTGTTGGGGTTATTGTAAAGTTTTGTGTACATAGCAACTTGTTTAAAGCAGTATTATGGAGAATTGGCATTTCTTGCTTCTGATGTTCTCTACAGTGGAAGTAGAAGTTTTTTGAGCCGCCCCTAAAGGGCAGGCGTTTCTGGATAAACTGGGAGATACATAACTGTCACTCAAAGCAAAAGAGCCATGTAGAGTAACAACAGAGATGTCAATCTCTCTAGTCTTGCTCAATTGACTGGTCAAAATTATTTTAAAGTGAAATGCTGTAGAATTTTGCTTTAACTATAAGAGACCCAATATTATAATAAATGATTCAAGATTCAAGAGTTTTATTGTCATGTGTACAGCAGAACACAGTTACACTGTACAATGAAATTCTTACGTTGCTGTTCCTCCATTCACCAATACATAAAGATAACAAATAAAAGAAATAATAAGAAATATATACAAAATATACAAAGTATAATATAAGTTGAGTAAATAAAAATATTTTTATTTTCATAAAGTGCAAGTTGCAAGTAACAAATGTAAACAATATTTTGTGCGAGTAGCGGATGTAAACGGCAGTACAGTGAGTGTAAGATGCAGTTAAAATCAGACCAGTTAAAAACCAGTTCAGATAGGAGTGGTTAGAGAGGTAGTGCGTGAGGTGTTCACAAGCCTGATGGCCGGTGAGTAGAAACTGTTTGTCAGTCTTGTGGTCCTGGACTTCACACTCCTGTAACGTCTGCCTGAAGGTAAAAGTGTGAAGAGTGTGTGCTGTCCCTGATTATGTTGTGGGCCCTCCTGGTGACCCTGGTGTGGTAGATGTTCTGCAGTGAGGGAAAGGCTGCTCCTGAGATGGACTGTGCAAATGTGTAATAAGTTGGCTTACAATTTAATTACATTCTGCCTTATTAAATAATATGAATATTATATTGAATATTCACCTCATCAGTGTCCCTTTGAAAACATATATAAATTTGTTAAACTATACATTTATGCCTCTAGACATCAGTTTTCTTCAAAGGCTGAATTTTGAGATGCTATTCCAAGATCCGTAGTTTGTTTTCTAACTGCAGAAATTCAGAATCAAACCAAAACTCAAAACTTTTCATAATTATGGCAATTACTTCAGTAAATAAGCTAACATCATATTCTGACCGCAACCTTTGAACTCGCATGTTTCAGTTTCACTTCACAGAGGGACACTGAGTGAAGAGTCAGGGGATTTGAACCATTCAAGGAGGTGGAAGCAAGAACTACGCTGAGCCACGTTGTGATGGTTGACATTAAGGTGCTCAACAGTCTTTCAAGTAAAACTTTTGCATTTATCATGTTTTTTGGGCTTATTTATTCTCTTTGATCTTCATGAATTTGGATTATCCGACATGGAGCTCAGGTAAAATGTTTACCAAAACAATATACTATATATATATATATATATAGTAACCTTCAACTATGGACATTAGGACCAATTTGCATTTCTTATTTTACATGATTAGAATTACTTAAAATTTAAATTGATGTGAAACATTTTAACTGCTTGATTGTTATTGTTGATCCACAAATTTTCTTTCTTGTGTTTATGCATGTCAATAAGGTGAAATGCTAACTTTTATAAATGTAATTTATTTTTCCAAAAATTGTATTGGAATAGGCCAAAATTAAACACATTCAAGGTTACTAATATGATGTGTTAGAGTGTGTGCTCAATTATTATGCTTAATCAGTTGATGTAACACATTAAAGCTATGAACTACTTAACAGTTTGTTACTCAGAGGATAAATGTGAAGTCATTTTTAAGAAAATAAAATTTGTAAGTGTTTTCTAGGTGTTACTGTACATTAAGTGTTTCTCTGCAGAACTGTTAGAATTGTCACTTTATTTATGGTGTGCGATTGTAATGATACAGGAAACATCTGTAAAATAAAGGTTTTTATTTGCAGAACTTTTAATGTCGTCACTTTATTGAAGATGTTTTATTGTAATACATCATGGAAAATCTGTAAAAGAACAGTTTCATCTGCAAAATCTTTAATGGAATTTTCTGTAAATTGTTTTTGAACTTTTTTAAAATGATGATATTTGACTTTTATTCTACGGTTTTTGTTTGGCAGCCGCTGCTGATAGTCATTTGACCGTTTTTTACGTTTTTTTTTTTTTTTTTTTTTTACAGTGTAGATACACAGACCTGTATGCGCCATGTGTTGAGGTGGAGGAGGATGAGCTTGTTCCTGTAAATGTTGAGAGTATACCAGACACAACCATGTAAGCTGACAGTGGCAATTTACCTTTACTGATCAAAGATTTTGTTAATTTGTATAATAAAGTTTGAAAACAGCCTTGTACTGCACATCAGTTTGTGCAAAACAGCAAACGGTGTACTGTTTGGAATTTCCACCAATATAGGTCCCAATATAGGTTTTTTGTAATTATAGGGAGAATGCAGACGTTACACTACTTGATGTTATCGCAAACCTGTCACATCCTATTGATCATGGAAGAGTCAGCTGGTTCAACATTTAAAGGTCAAATTTGTGGGATGGAGCAATCCGAGGTTTTAGGCGTGCAACCTATTTAGAAGCCTGTGACATGCTGGTCAAATTTACTGATGATGCTGGTGCTTTCGAAGATGGAATTGATGCCGGTGGTCCAAGACGAGAGTTCCTGACTTTACTTTAATAATGGATTATGTAGCCTATCTGAATTTAGAAATATAAATTATTTTCATACGCAGCTGTCAGGGAGGATGAGTACTACTTGGCAGGAAAGATAATTGCAGTTTCAGTTGTGCATGGTGGTCCAGGCCCCCATTTCCTGTCGGAAGATCTTGTACGTAACCTTGCAGGCCAGTCTTCATTCAAAACAACAATTGATATAATACCTGATAAAGAAATAGGAAAAGCTTTGCGAGAGGTAAGAAAGGTGTAGGTCTATGGTCGAGAGGTAAGAAAGGTGTAGGTCTATGGTCGATATTTAGTTCTATGATCACACACAGAACAATAAACATATTTATAATTCTGTGATGGCACAGGAAGTAGGATTAAGCTATGTGTTTAATGGAATGAAAATAAAAACAAGCAGATACAGTTAAAGTTTATACACTGATCAGCCATAACATTAAAACCCCTCTACACATGTCCATTTGCCATACATCAGCTCCACTGATCACATAGGTGCACTTTGCAGTTCTGCAGGTATAGCCTCATTATCTGTCTCTGTTACTTTTTTGTATATGCTGCTGCTGTCTTGTGTGTTTTTCTTGCTTTGGTAGTGTACAGTGCTGTGATTGGACACCAGAACTCTCACTTTAAAAAAGAACCTTACCCAGAGAGATGGTTAGGGCTCAGAGCAGGTATTATTTGGGTGGCTGGATCTTTCTCAGCACTGCAGTAACACTGATGTGTGTTTGTGTGTGGGATAGGTATTTCAGCTGGATACTTTTGGATGGTGGACTGTTCTCAGTCTAGCAGTGGTACCATGTGTGTGGCACCACACACATTAAAACACACCTCCATGTCACCTCACTGCAGTACTGTGAATGATCCACCATCCAATAAAACCTGCTCTGGGGAGGTCCTGACCATTGAAGAACAAGGCAAAAAGAGGCTAACAAAGTATGCAGAGAAACTGACTACTAATGTAGTCAGACTACTGACTACTAATGTTTCTTTAAGGTTTCTTTAGTAAAAGCAGTGGTTAAATTTAGAATGAGGAGCATGCATAAATGGTTCTTCAATTTACTATATATGTATGTAAACCAACCATGCAAATGGTTCAGTATTGCACTCAGTTTAACATGTAACCTCTGCCTTTACTAAAGAACTTTCTTTAAGTGTGTTATACAGCCTGTAATTGAAGTACTCTTAAGTGCATCTATTTAGTCATTTGAGATTAAAATAGTGTTGATAGAAGGAGGTGGTTTTAATTAAATGGTTGATCAGTATATGCTTCCTTTTTTTTGTTTTAAATTGAGAGCGTTGCATCTGTGGAAGCTCTGCAAGAATATACTCTAAGGCACAGCACAATGTTACAGACTGCTGGTTGTCTGAGACATGTATCTGCTCTTGAAGGGAAGAGAATTGTGTCAGACTATCGCCAATGGTATATTCTTGACCGCAATTCATCTGTAATCGACAGGTAACACCTCTTAGTCTTCCAGTTTTTTATTGGTTACCCTGCCATGTTCAAAGCAATATGGTGCTGGTCTGCAATTCTGTTAATGCCGTACCATGCGTTGTCTTATCAGTTATGGAATAATGTACAGAATAATGTAGAACACATTTAAAACATGATTGTTTTTAGTTGAGTCATTTTAGAGAATGCTTTGGTTATTATTGCCCATACACATACTATGAATTGTACTATACAGCAGTGTAACAGTGTGTTATACTCTTCAGATTTAAAGAAGGCGCTGTCCCACTCAGAAAAGAAGCTGACTGCTCTTGAACTTGAGACTTTTCAAACCAGACTTCAGTCCATCCGGGAGCAACAGGAGATTTAGAGAAGGACAAACACTTTTTTTTTTTTTTATATAAACACTTTATACCAGGATGTGCTTGACAATGATGTTTCTTTAGAGAAGGCCAGGCCGCTGTTTGTGTGGAGGACGTTTTCATGTTTGCAACTGGACTAACTTCGCTTCCCCCATCTGGATTGGAACCGGTGCCAAAGAGTTCTTGGATGATTCACCATTCCCAATGGCAAATATATGTTCAAACACACTGAAATTACCACTGCTAGATTCATACAATATGTTTAAGTCATGTATGAAATTTGGAATTCAGAATTCCCCAGGATTTGGCCATTTTTAAAACTTGGGCAAACAATTAGATATGTGATGGAGAAAACCACATTTGGTTACTGCTGTTATTTGGCCAATTCAGATGTGTGAACATGTCCCTGCTCACATTAAGTTACATTTGGAAAAGTTAAATACATAAATACTGATATCTGTAAGATATAATGGGGAAATAATACCCAGATAAAGAGAATGTGATGTGAAATGTTTATTTACAGTACAATAAATAGTGTATACTGTGTTACTGTTATCTGAAATTTCATTTATTTTCCTGTTATAATGGGAAAAAAAGGCTGATCATCTACATGAAAATATATCCTTTGTTGATAAGCAAGCGGTTATACTGGTTGACCAGCTTGGCTCTTTACCAGGATAGCATGTGTTTTCATTTGCCGATCTAGCTGGTCTAGCAGTATGACCTACGTGATTAAGCTGGTGGAACACTGGTGATGCTGATAGACCAGCTAAGCTTATATGAAAATATACCTTATGCTGCTCAAGAGCTATGCCGGTCAACCAGCTTAACCATCTTGAGCTGGACAGTCTGTTTTTTCAGCAGGGTCATATGTGGGAGCTTTTCTAGTTGGAGAGTCATTTTATTTACTCAGTTATTGTCAGAACAATTATAGTTCTTTTAGCAATTTCTTTAAGACGTAGGTATAGTTCTGTCTCCCAGTCCTGGCTTTCCTAGATTATTGTGCTCTATAACAAAGTCCAAGTACTCCTGGATGTTTGGGTCACCACATTGATTAATTGACTGTATTGACTCAGGGAAGACATCCAGTTCTGTCCGTTCCATTCTAAATCCACAGTCTCTGGAGCCATATCTAGATTGAGGAATGGATCTTAATAAATGCAGTCATTTACATATAAGCTACAAATCTACCAACAATCCATCACCAATTAATTACCTGTGTGGTAATTAGTACAGTTCATTGGGCACTCCTCCTGGACATGATAAACTTTTTAACAAGACGTGCGGTCGTGACATGTCAGTCATCTGGGGTGGCACCTGGGGGCTCCAATCAGATTTCTGGAGGGTCCAGTGCCTCCCCGCCCTTGCTTTGGCTCCGCCCATGTTATTGGTCTACACTAGTAGGATTAAATATACTGTACAACAATTATATAATAGCCAGTGATGCATTTAAATATAGAATGTAGGTTTACAATGTGGTTAATGTCAATTAATCTATGTGATTATGACTGATAGCAAAAAGGTAAAATATTTAGGCCAAACAACTATTATGTTAATGCAAATATATCCTTAAGGGCACGTACCTTCCCTTTCTAAATGTAGACCACCACGACTCAATGCGTTGGTTGTTGGTGGATGAGCCATACATGTGGCTAGACTCTCCTGAGTAGTAGTCAGTGTGGTGCTGGCGTAGGGTACACTGAATTGCAGCCATACTGCCGTTCTCCGTACCGCAATCGGTCCTCAGTTTCATGGGGACAACACCAAGGTTTCGTGCACAAGTAAGGAAATTGTGAGCGATAACTGATGGATTGTTATTCGTTGGTCGACATACAAGCCACAGTATTTTCCGTGAAAATCCATCCACGCAGCCCGAAAGGGCCAAGCCGAATGGCTTGAGTTTGTCGTAACCATCTGCATCCCATATATAATTCAGCCCCATCGAGTGATAGGTTCTTATTATAAATTTTCTGCGTGCTCTCATCTCGCATCCTCGAGGACTGAGCTCCCGGACTAACACCATAACGTTATTTCTCTTTACTCGTAAATTGTACTTTTGTTTGAATACTTGCCACATCATTCGATACTCAAAGATCTCTTTTCGCTCCCCCAGGCTTCCCTCGCTCGAGATGCGCGCTCGCAGCGCTCCAGCCCAAGCTCCACGCCGCATAGGCCACCTGTCCCTGTAACACTCCGGCCCGTCTGCTCCACACAATGCTGTCCCCACAACCGCTGGATTATCTCCGCATCGCGGTTCGTCGCCGCCATTCCCGAAAGGCGCCCCGCGCTTGGCCCTGGCGCTTCCCCAGCAGCCGCCGCTGCTCCGCCCCCGCACGCCACAGCGCTTCCCCTGCAGCCGCCGCTGCTCCGCCCAGGCACGGCACAGCGCTCACCGAGAAAATCCTCGGGCCCGCTACAAGCCAGAGTTCCTCCGCATTATTCTTGACTCGACTTCTTTCCAAGCATATTTCCCTCACGACAAGCAAGATTACGTCATCCCTTTCCTCTCAGATTTCCTTCATCAGCCGACCCGTATTCAACATCATTCTGCGCAACGTACACTGCTGCAGCCACCACTGTCCTTTGGGGGGCATGAATGAGCCTTCGTGCAACCATTCTTCACTAAGACAATGCCGCAATCACTAACATAACAAACAATTAAATTCAGAACATTAGTGCCTCCATCGGACCTGCACAAACCACAACGCCTTCTTATCCAGAAACCATCTTTATTCTTCATCCTGACTCCACAACCCAGCAAGAATTAGCCCTCCACGCTATAGCTCTCTACACCCTCTCGACTCACCGAATAGTCTGGTTATTTTTAAGCGCTTCCACAACTCCATGACATTCCATTTCTATCTTTCAATCTGCCATCAACAGCTTCTTTCTCTTCATCCTACTTCGAGGCCTAACCAGCAGTCTTCGACTGTTACTTAAAACCATCCATTGTTCACACCTTCAGTCATCCTTCACCATCAGGTCACACCACTACTTCGAGATATCAGAAGTATTCAACCTGTGCTCCAGCTTCAGCGTCTGCCCCTCACCTCCTACTTCTCATTCTGCTGTCTTTCCCTAGAAGCTTACAGTTTCTCATACTCTCTAGGACACATTCCTCCTCGCCTTCTCTGGGCTTCTCCGTTTCTGTGCACCGCAACCTCTACAACCCCTTAATCTCCATGCCACCCAAGCCCGTCCGACCTCCCCCCCCCCCCCCCCCCTCTTGCTCAAGCGTAAAGTATGTTTTATGGGCCTAACCAGCCACCGTAGTCGGAGCACTGCGTTGTTTCCCCCTCCCCTTATGGAAGCGCTAGGTGAATACAATCGGGGTTATCAGCTTTAGCCTATTTAGCTGTAGTAGCAGTGGGTGTATGCGTGGCTTCGTTCTGCTGTGGTCTGTGGTGACTTGGGTGACGGTCATCGCTCGGTTTATGCGGCTAATGTCTGTTTTATGTGGGTGCAGTGTGGATTTGTGCAGCAGCTAACGGGGTGTGAGCCTGTGCATAGCAACAGCTAAAAGGCTCTGGGTGAGCGTCGCCATTGACCAGTCCAGGTGGCGCCGGACTTGAAACGTGCAGGCCTGGAAGCAGCTATTCGTCACCTCTTGTTTTTAATATCTACATAGTGACATTGGAGCCGCTGCTGTTTTGCTTTGGTTTGTTTTGGTTTGCTTTTGCTGGATTTGTTTGATTAATTTCTTGCTTGGTTGTGTTCTATTAGAACTGATTTTTGTTAGTTTGTTACATTCCCTTACGATTTGGTTACAGTTGATGTTTATTTTGGTTTAATTGATTTATTGTTTCATTTAAATTACTTTTGCAGCAGTTCTAGTTTTATTGTGTCGAATATTTTAAAGAAATATTGTTATCTTTATTACTTTTTTTTGGTTCTTTTTTGGGGAACCATTTTAGCTGTGGCGTGTTTGCTGGTCATAGCCATTGTAAAGTTCTAATTGTGTCTCTTCTTCTTATAGGACATTTGGATGCTCCTTTCCTGTCCGTTCACTCGCGGTTTGGCACCTTACTTGCAGTGGTGTGTTCACGTGCACTGCACTTCTGTGTGTATGTGTGTGGTGTGATTGTGTGTAGTGGAGACGTTAGAATGACAGGGCTAGGCCATCTATAAGTGAATGCCCACAGCTGATATCCCAGTTGTCTGGAGCTCCAGTATTTTTTATATTTTATTATTTTTTTTTTATTGTGGTTATCAAATTTTAAATGATATTAATAAATGAGTGATTTTAAAGATTGATTTTTGAATAAATCCTTCTCATTACCTCAACTCATGTCTGCATATTATTCAGGCTTACCTGTGTGTCTAAGTGCCTTTGATTGCTTAGATTTATAGGATATATCCTGGGGTGAAATTCCCCAGGTGGCGTAGTCAGGTTTTGTTATAATACCACAGGTCACATGTAGTGTAGGGGTTACATTAAGTAAGTGTTGCAGTAGGAGTTTTGATAAAGCCAGAGTCAATTTCAGGAGCCAGCACATTCAGAATGAGTCCAGAGACCCAACAACTTTAGCATAGTAGCCATGTACAATGGGCATGGCTGTACAAAAATGCCTGAGCTAATATCTTGATGCAACGTATTCCAGGAAGTGGTCATATTCATGGAGCATGGCTAAGCAAGTTGTAAAGCAAACTATTTCCAACACCTTTAGTATAGGGGTTAAATTTAATAAGAGTAGCTGAAAAAGCTCTGAGACCACCACAGTCAATTTACAGAAAACAGCAGGGCTGAGGAAAAAAAAAAGAATTTGGTCAGATACCCAAGATATTTTGCACAGGTCATCTTCAGGGAGGCAAGGGACCTAAAACCTTGAGTATTTGGGTTAAATTTAAAGAAAAAGGCTGCACGGGCCCTAAAAAGCCAGAATTTTGTTTGACACTAATTTAAGAAGCATGACACATTTTCAATAGGGATGGCAGTGGGAGCTATAAAATAGCCTGAGTCACTATCTTGGCCCAGCATGATCTGAGAAGGACTTTTATTCAAGGAGCATGTCTGTGGAAATCCTAAAATAACCAAAATTAGGCCAGAGACTCCATTTTAAGCATAGGTGTTAAGGTGGTATGTCCAGATATTGGCCTGAATATCTCTTACTTCATTCACTTTGGCTGTCTCTGAGCTCCAATAGTCACAACCATTTATTATGACCCTCATGCTCATTTTGTTGTAGTATTGACTCTTGTTGTTTTCGTAACTACTACTGCCATGGTGTGTCAATACGAGCAAATAATCAGTCAAGGAATTTGACCCCTTACTCTGTAAATATTTGTTCTTGGATCTGATTCTAGTTTATTCAGGGATCTCATAGCCTGATTCATAGAAGTTGCCCCCCACCCACATTGATGGTGCTGGATGTTGAGTTTGACATTGGTTTATGCAGAGCTCATAGAACCAATACGAATTAATATGACCCCATGACTGAATGTGGTATGTCTAGGTCTGATTTGGGTTATTGTAAAACTAAATATCATCCCTTCACTCAATATAATGTGTCTAGACAAGGAGTCTGATTGTGAAAGAGCTCCTCCAGCAATACTCTTTCAATTTCACCATTTTGCTGGAGGTGTTGGGTCTCAGGCAGTATTCTGGTGAATTTAAAACTCCTACAGTCACTCTATATAAATATGACCCTTACAATTGAATATAGTGGGTCTAAACATTTACTCTGACTTTCTCAGAACTCATACAGTCATTCTCACTGACCTTAACCTCTAGGCTCAAAGTGTTTCTTTGAGGGCCTGATTCTCTTTCCTTTACACTTCCCTCAGCCTGACTTCCTGCATAATAATGATTCACTGAATGAATATAACCCTACTATAGCCAAACTCATTTTATTTCACCACTATGCAGATAGTGTTGAACCTACTTTTTTGCCAACTCAGACAGCCGCGCTACATGAATATGACCCATTCCCTGAATGCGATAATTCTAGACAATGTCTCTGGCTGCCAGAGAGTTCCTACAACTTTGCCAATTTAATATAACCCATTTAATTATATTGTTCTGTCTCTGTCCAGGTTCTGCTTGTTTAACAACTCCCACAGCAACGCTTCATAAGTAAAACCCTTTCAATTAATTTGGTGGTTCTGTACATTTACTTTGGCTGTCACTGAGCTCCAAAAGCCACCGCCATTTATTATGTCCCCCATGCCTATATTGTTGGATCTCTGTATTGATTCTTGTTGGTTCATAACTCCTACAGCTATGGTGTGTCATGTGAGCACATTATCAGAGTCAGAGAATTTGACCCCTTACTCTGTAAGTGTTTGTTCCTGGGTTAGTTTATTGTGGTATCTCATCGCCTGGCTCAAGGAATTTGGCACCACACATTGATGGTGCTGGATTTCGAGTTTGACTTTCATTTATAATGAGCCAATACCAATTAATATGATTTTGATTGAATGTTCTATGTCTAAATATTGGCCTGACTGTCTCTTACTGTCTTAGAGTTCTTAAAGACATACCTGATGAATAAGATGCTTATTCTAAAGACGTTGGGCATCAGGTCTGATTCAGGTTATAGTAGTACTCCCACGGCCACTCCATCTTCTGGTCAATACACTGTGTCTAGACAAGGAGTCTGATTCTGAAAGAGCTCCTGCAGCAATACTCAATTTCACCATTTTGCTGGAGGTGTTGGGTCTCGGGCAGTATTCTGGTGAATTTAAAACTCCTACAGTCACTCTATATAAATATGATTTTACTTTAATACTTTAATAAAGTGACGACACTAAAAGTTCTGCAGATAATCACCGTTATTTTACAGATTATTCCTGCATTATTATGATAAACCATCTTTAATAAAATGACGACACTAAAGGTTCTGCAGATAATCAGCATTATTTTACAGATTTTTCCTGCATTACGATAAAACATCTTCAATAAAGTGACGACACTAAAAGTTCTCCAAATAAAAACTTTTATTTTACAGATGTTTCCTGTATCATTACAATCGCACACCATAAATAAAGTGACAATTCTAACAGTTCTGCAGAGAAACACAATGCACAGTAACACCTAGAAAACACTTACAAATTTTATTTTCTTAAAAATGACTCCTTCACATTTATCCTCTGAGGAACAAACTGTTAACTTGTGCATAGCTTTAATGTGTTGCACCTGATTAAGCATAATCATAATAAGCATAATAATTGAACTAAACACTCTAACACTTATCATATTAGTAACCTTGAATGTGTTTAATTTTGGCCTATTCCAAAACAATTTTTGGAAAAATAAATTACATTTATAAAAGTTAGCATTTCACCTTATTGATATGCATGAAGACAAGAAAGAATTTGTGGATCAACAATAACAATCAAGCGGTTAAAATGTTTCACATCAATTTTACCATCAATTAAAATTTTAAGTAAATTTAAGCAAATTGGTCCTAATGTCCATACTTGAGGGTTATATATATGGTTATATATATATATATATATATATATATATATATATATATAAATATATATATGGTTATATATATATATATATATATATATATATATATATATATATATATATATATATTTATAGTTTTGGTAAACGTTTCACCTGAGCTCCATGTCGGATAATCCAAATTCATGAAGATCAAAAAGGACAAATG
This sequence comes from Megaleporinus macrocephalus, assembly GCA_021613375.1. NCBI lineage: Eukaryota > Metazoa > Chordata > Actinopteri > Characiformes > Anostomidae > Megaleporinus > Megaleporinus macrocephalus. The sequence goes on along the minus strand of CM038727.1, from coordinate 21,862,287 downwards.
AGCCCAAAAAACATGATGAATGCAAAAGTTACACTAGCAAGACTGTTGAGCACCTTAATGTCCTCCATCACAACGTGGCTCAGCGTCGTTCTCGCTTCCACCTCCTTGAATGGTTCAAATCCCATTTAGACATGACTGTGCACTCAGTGTCCTTCTCCACAACACCAATTCCAGAGGCCTGAACACAAATATAAACACTAATGTGAAGTGAAACTGAAACATGCGAGTTCAAAGGTTGCAGTCAGAATATGATGTCAGCTTATTTACTGAAGTAACTGCCATAATTATGATAAGTCTTGAGTTTTGGTTTGATTCTGAATTTCCACAGTTAGAAAACAATTTACGGATCTTGGAATAGCATCTCAAAATTCAGCCTTTGAAGAAAACTGATGTCTAGAGGCATAAATGTATAGTTTAACAAATCTCTATATGTTTTCAAAGGGACACTGATGAGGTGAATATTCTATTTTATTTAATAAGGCAGAATGTAATTAAATTGTAAGCCAACATATTACACATTTATTATAATATTGGATCTCTTATAGTTAAAGCAAAATCATACAGCATTTTACTTTAAAATAACAGCTTTAAAATCATTTTGACCAGTCAATGGAGCACGAATAGGGAGATTGGCATCTCTGTCGTTACTCTACATGGCTTTTGCTTTAAGTGACAGTTTTGTATCCCCCAGTTTATCCAGAAACACTTGCCCTTTAGGGGCGGCTCAAACCACAACTTCTACTTCCACTGTAGAGAACATCAGAAGCAAGAAATGCCAATTCTCCAAAATACTGCTTTAAACAAGCGACCATGTACACAAAACCTTACAATAACCCCAACCATAATGTTGAATGCATATATACTAACCGTGCCTGTGCTTGCAAGATGCTATTTTCCTTCTTCCTTTCACTCCTCTTTTACTGAAGATCATCACTTTAACTCAAAAGTGGTCCAGCTTCAAGAAGAACTTTCGTGGCAAGGCCTGGTAATGATTCACATTAACTCTGCATTCACCTGAAAGATTTGGGGGAAAAATATGGTAATTTTGTATTATTACCATAAATCCTCATGCAAAACAAACAAACTAAAATGAAAGCAAGCATTGGTTTACTTACTTTATTTGATTAGAACAGTGAAAAAGTCTTAAACTCCCCAACTGTGGGTCTCTGCTCTACAACTGCGTGAGAATAATCTATCCATTTTTAGTTTTTGCTGTGGATAATAAAGCAAAAAGAAAATGGAGTCAGTTGTTAGTTATAATATATTATTTTTAATATTTATTTTAACTGCCATGAGTCTGCTTAAAAGGTTGCAACAATAAATACCTGCTAGGTATTGACACATCAGTCTTTCCACTGCTACATTTTTAATCCTAAAAAGAGAATAATGTAGAGCATTAGGACATACAACAGTTAACAAATGACAAATAATGAAAATCAGATTATGTAGAGATAATGTAAACTATTACTTACCAATACTAGGAGATTGCCGCACCCGGCTTGATTATTATCTTGTAACTCTAAAAAAGAAAATGCCAATAAATCAATTAAAATGGGAACCACATCACCATATTGCATGCACAGCCTTATTTACTGCAGTTTTTTTATTTGGGGTGATAAGTAACAAACCCATCATACTAAACCGACTTCTGCTGCAGGAATGAATGGAATCGATTCATCGGCTTTATTTTAAACAAGACAGCCCCAAAGCAGGAGATTATGGACATAACAGAGATTATAGTGATATAACTAAAATTCATCTTTTTTCAAGCAGAGGGGTGAGGAGACAGATACACGGGAAAATAACTGTTACTGTAGTTTTTGAGAAGGAACATTATTTTATGTTTTTGTTCAGTTCTTTGAAAAATGTTCAATGTAAATCTTTTTTTAAGAGACTGGTGAAAGATGTGTATTCATCAGCTTCTTATTTGACTTTTCCAGTCCACCTTAAGTGATGCAGCAGGTACCTTAATGTTGAGCCAGCGCTGGAATGTAACTACAGAGCTTATTAAAATGGAAAGGAAATCTAAATAAGCAACTGGCAAAATGAGCAAATCTCACTCCGGTAATTTAACAAACTGATTGAACACAGACTCCCCTGTTTTACATTATCCTCCGTCAAAACGTCCCTCGAGCCGATTATATATATATATATATATATATATATATATATATATATATATATATATATATATATATATATATATATATATATATATATATATATGCAATGTTTCCATTGCAATGAAAGAAATAAAATATCTTATAATACATATAAGCTTACACACACTTTGTAAGATTTTAAGGCCACTGCTTTACATTATATGGCCCACAAAATGACCCATACATTTCTTTGGTCTTTCCCATAGAAACACTCTTATGCCATATTTATATTTAACTGTATGAAGTCAGCCCATTACAAAGCCACTTCCCTCTATTCTTGTTTTACTGTTCTGGTTATCCCTGGGCCAGCCAGGTCCTAAGAGTTGACTGCAGTGGTTGGCCATCCGTCTCTGATACAAATATTTTGACATTTTCAATGTGAATTACTGTCTGCTAACAAGGTCAATTCAACAACAGTTGTGCTGTTTCGTAAACACATGCATCATCATTTGTTTCAACACTGTAGAAATGCAGTATGTTAAATGACAGATGTATCTGCACGTGAGCAAAGTGAAGGTTTAGTGATTAGAAATGCTCACAGGAATAAGAATCGAGTACATTCAAGTACTTTCAAATATTTTTCTCCAAGTGCTGCTTTTTTAGTTTCATCTCAGTGAGATATTAGGTCTTAAATATGACTACATCATTTCTATGTGCGTTACCAAAAGTTTTTACACACCTAATTTTAAGTAGTCTACTGGCAGTGCTGGATGACCTAGACAATGCTACTTTTCTTGTTTTGCCATCAAAGCAATGACTTTCTTACTGTCACTCCACTTGTCAAACCTTCAGCTTCAAGTCTTCTCTTCATAGTTGAAGCTGAGACTTGTTGCAGTGTTAACCTGAGATAAAGCTCCAGGCTTTATATGATAATCATTCTTAATATGTTTTGTATACTTGTACCCAGCAAACACAATGTTTTCACAACGTTGTCTTCTTTCTTACAGCGTTTTGAACATAGCAATGCCTTCTGTTATCTTAGTTTAAAACAAACTTTTTGCTAAAGAAACATGAACTAGCATTGTTCCTTACCTGACTCCATTGAATCAGTGTCTGGAAGCGCTATAACAGAGATTGGGAAGCTTGTTCCAACAGCGCATAAGTTGAGTGACAGCACCAAATCAGTGTTCTAATTGGTTAAACAAACCTTGCAATCTGATTGGTCCAGCTTAAGCCTTGCTATTGATCCATCAATTAGCCATCAAAACAGGGTCAAAATTTGCAACTGCAGCAAGAGTTTCACACAAGCAGTAGAGAAGGTGAATGTGAGGTTTTTAACCCCACACTGAAAAACGCCCACTGTCACATTTACAACATCACAAATTCCATATGATTTTTGGTCTGACCCAGTTTAAGCCATTTGAGCAGTAGTCAAGTCAATTTTATTTATATAGCGCTATTTACAACGATGTTGTCTCAAAGCAGCTTTACAGAGTTAACATATATCCCCCAGTGAGCAAGCCAGAGGCAACAGTGGCAAGGAAAAACTCCCTCAACTGGAGGAAGAATCCTCGGGAGGAACCAGACTCACAAGGGGAGACCCATCCTCCTCTGGTCAAACAGTATTTACAGTTTGAACTAAATACCAAAGAAAGGAGCCTCTGTTTGAAATCTGGATAGCAAAGCTTTAGAAGCTGCACAGATAGAGGCAGTGTATGACTGAGGCAGTCTCTGGCTGAGGCAGTCTATGACTGAGTCTTTATGTTAAGTGGGCGTGAGCTGAAACAGTCCCATCCTATCTCAGTGCTGGTGCATCTGGATGGCACAGTGATGTAACTGAGGGTGTAGTAGTAATGGACAGGTGAGCTGGCTGGTGATGGTGGGGTGATGGCCCGATGATCAGTCCTTCAACAGCGTTCAAGAGACGGGAGGACAGTCATTTCCTCAGGAAGAGTAAAGAGAGAGAGTTAGTTGGGCTCGGGAGTAAGACTGTAGAGAATATGAATTTTCAGAATTTTAGAGTGCGGCTGGCAACTCCGGCAGATCTAACTATAACAGCCTAAACTAAAAGGGGAGAACCAGAAGGTAACATGGACATGAGAGTACCCTGAGACACTGGGGTCCCCCCACTCCACCATCAACAAACCTGTGTGATCGCGTGAAGTGGTGGAACAACAGCACCAACATCTCAGTTTACCATAAACCTCTGTGTCCAAGAACCCCCAGATCTCCTGCCTTTATCTAAAAGAGAAGATTAATTACCAAAAGCTACACTAAACAAGTATGTTTTCAGTCTAGACTTAAATATTGAGACTGTGTCAGAGTCCCGAACATTAACTGGGAGATTATTCCACAATTTTGGGGCTATGTAGGAAAAAGCTCTTCCCCCCATTGTAGTCTTCTGAATTTTAGGAACTATTAGAAAACCAGCATCCTGTGATCTGAGTGAACGTGGCGGTTCATAATAGGAAATAAGATCTTGCAGGTACTCCGGTGCGAGACCGTGCAGGGTTTTATACGTCAGTAAAAGAATTTTATAGTCGATACGGAATTTAACAGGAAGCCAGTGTAGCGCTGATAAAACTGGACTGATGTGATCGAATTTCCTGGTTTTAGTTAGTACTCTAGCTGCAGCGTTCTGAACCAACTGAAGTTTATTCAGGTTCCTGCTGGAGCATCCTGACAATAATGCATTACAGTAATCTAGCCTTGAGGTTATAAAGGCATGCACTAACTTTTCACCGTCAGACATAGATAACGCATTTCTTAACTTTGAAATGTTTCATAGGTGAAGAAACGCTGTTCTTGTAATATTACCTATGTGTTGATTAAATGTCAGATCTGAGTCAATTGTTACACCAAGATTTTTGGCTACTGAACCAGGAACTACAGAGAAGTCAGCAAGATTTAACATTAAATCTGAACATTTAGTCCGAGCAGCCTTTGGGCCGAGGAGGAGAACTTCCGTTTTGTCAGGGTTCAAAAGAAGGAAGTTCTGTAGCATCTAATATCTAATATCTATGTCTAATATCTCTTACACAATCTTCTATCTTATTTAATCTGGATTTACCATCTGGTTTGGCTGATATGTACAGTTGTGTATCATCGGCATAACAGTGGAAACTAATTCCATGTCTATTTATAACTGAGCCTAATGGTAGCATATATAGTGTAAATAACAGAGGACCTAAAACAGAACCTTGTGGAACTCCATATTTCACTTTTGTAGTGTTAGACGATACATTATTTATCTTTACAAACTGAAAGCGATCACTAAGGTAAGATGTGAACCAGGATAACGCTGTTCCTGTGATTCCAACTATATTTTCTAGCCGGTCCAAGAGAATAGTGTGATCTATAGTGTCAAAAGCTGCACTTAGATCGAGTAACACCAGTAGAGATACGTGGCCCTGATCAGAGGCAAGAAGAAGATCATTTGTTATCTTAACTAAAGCTGTCTCTGTGCTGTGATGTGGCCTAAAACCAGATTGGAATTTTTCATATATGTTGTTCTTATGTAGATGGAAACAGAGTTGTCGAGCTACAGTACTGATTCACACATTCACAACATAGGATTTACAAATGCAAAGCTTTTCTACAATATACAATATTTTTCCACATTTGTACATTTGAATTATTATTGATATTAATTTTTGTTTCAAGTTTGCACATTCCAGATCATTTGTGGTTTTGGGTTTTACGTGCATGTAGTTGTTTAAATGCAGCTACAAGTTTCAGTACATTTGTGACTATTGTTTTACAAACTCAAAATCTTTATGATGCTTTTTTTACTCCATAGCTTAATGTCTTAATGTTTTAAAAGAGTAAAGTAAATATTATTTTAATTTGTTGAATGTGATGTTTTGTTCATAAAATGTGTGGGTTTCTATGCTATAAGATGCTCAGAATGGTATTTAGTTCAAATAAAACAAATAATACTGCTGAGTAAGAATTCTTGTTTGTGCTTACTTTATTTTTCTAAGGCAATTGGATTCCTAAATTCTATCAAGTAAACTGGACTCTTTTCTCAGATTGTGTTATACAAGTTGCCAACACATAATAATGACTTATTATTAATAACTTCCACTGATGTAGTAATTCAATTAGAAAAAAATCAACTTAATTGAGAATATACAACTATGTCTTAAGTACAACTATAATAGTATACATAGAGTAAATATAAATTAAAAATATCTTATCAAATTTTTCATTTATATGAAATAAGACTGAATGTGAATGTGAATGAGTGGTTTGTGATGACTTTGAGCATGTATATATGAAAATACACAAAAGTAGAAAACTAGTAAGATTTACCGTAAAATTACAAAGAAAAAGTGTACATTTTTAGTATGGACATAAACATTTATATTATTAGCTGTACGCTAAATTACAGATAGAAATTGTAATTTTACATGATTTTGCAATTAATTTAAAAAAGCAGAAAAATACTGTATAAATAATACAGTACTTTATCTGTAAAAAAATGAGAAATACATGTAATTTGTCATTATTGTCATAAAACCTAAAATTACGGTCAAACTGTCAATTTACAGATAATGTCTGTAATTTTACAGAGTTTTGCATGCAAATTAAAAATGTAATGGTTCATCGAATGTGGTGTGTATTGACTCTCACTGTCTCAGACCTACTATAGCCAAACTCATTTTGTATCATCACTACTCAGGAAGTGTTGCGGCTCTGTCTTGACCAACTTTTTTACTAACTCAGACAGTTGCGTTTCATGAATATGACCAATTCACTGAATGTGATAATTTTAGATCATGACTCTGGCTGCCTCAGAGTTCCTACAACTATGGCAATTTAATATAACCCATCCATCTATCCATCCATCCATCCATTATCTGACGCTTAATCCTGCTAGTCTGTGTCACGGGGGGCTGGAGCCAATCCCAGCGTCATTGGGCGAAAGCAGGGTACACCATGGACAGTTCGCCAGTCCAAGGCATGGCCAACACTCACTCACGCACTCACACCTACGGGCAATTTAGAGTGGCCAATCAACCTGAAATGTATTTTTCCATATACATATTTTTATATATACATATAAATTTGTATATATATATATATATATATATATATATATATATATATATATATATATATATATATATATATATATATATATATATTCATATACATTTTTCTATTTACATATAAAGCTGTGCAAAGTGCAGAGGATGTGCATGCAAAGGAATGTTTGTCAGAGAGACTTAGGGACAGAGGTCAATGTATGGTAGGTTTGAGAAAACATCTGGTCTAGCAATTTCATACCATGGGGGCTTTCTCTGTTTTGCACATCCTATATGGAAGGTGATTTAAACCATGTGTGGTTGGGGTCCTGGGTATAAAAAACCAGGCCCACAGCAGAGACTTTGGAGGTCTTATTTATTCAGCTAGAACCTTTCCCAGACCGAGAGCAATGTCTGAAAACATACACGAGGAATGTGGGAAGTCCTCATTTGACTACAGGGCTTTCCCAGACAGATGTCTGAAAACATACGAGAGGAACTTGGGAGCGCATTCACATCTCGACTAGAAGGCCTCTCTCTGGCAGAAGAAGACTGGATGTCGGATGTCAGATAAGATGCTATACTTTTTTGTATAATAAATAAATTAACAATTAAAGATGGTATCTGCAGAGTTTTCTTTAAGACACCACCAACGCATCACTACAGAAGACAATTGATAACAAACCTATTACGCATGTCTTTGGACATGGGGGAGGAAACCAGAGTACCTGGAGGGAACCCACTCAAGCACAGGGAGAACATGCAAATTCCACAGAGAAAAGCCACGAACCAGGAATCAAACCCGGAACATCTTGCTGTGAAGAGACAGCGCTAACCACTACACCATTGTGCCACCTCATTACAACCCATATGATGAAATCATGGCCGTGGTAGTAGGGGGGAAAGCGGACCTGACTACCCAGGGCCCGAGTAGAGAGTAGAGAGAGAGGCCCATGAAAATTCTGTTTTTTATTTTGTGCTCACGTTCCTGGTGTACTGGCATGGATAGGGGCCAACTGACATCGAGAGTGTACAGGGCCCAGGATTTGCTGCTACGCCCCTGGCTATGATCAGATATATTTGCCCAAGTTTATTATTTACTTGTGTTTTGGATTTATACTTAATAGCAGGCCACTTCTGTTGCATTATTGCCATATATTCAAAACGACAAACCTAGTGTTCAGCAACTAAACTTTTCTCAAGTCAAATCATTCTCTATAGTGATTCAGACCATTCTAAACCTGCGTTGTGTTTCCAAAGTGCAAGGAGATCCTCGATGACTTTAATGTCTATGAGCAGATAGTTTTGCCCTAGTTACTTATTTGGTCTTATTCTGCACTTAAACCTAAAAGACTCAAAACACACAAACTCCTGTTCAGCAATTATGGTGTTCTTACGTTAAATCATTCTCTACAGCGTATAGGACCATTCTAAAGCTGTTGGGCGCTTCTTAAGTGCTGCAAACGCATTTTTAGTGTGTAAGGGGATCCTCAGTGACTTTTATAACTATGAGCACCCAAGTTGCGTGACCCTGGCTAGTGGGATTGAAGCGGCAGATGATAGATGGATGGATGGATGGATGGATAGATGGATGGGTTATTTTAAATTGGTGTAGTTGTAGGAACTCTGAGGAAGCTAGAGACAAATTCTAGAATGATCACATTCAGTGAATAGGTCATATTTATGGAACGCGGCTTTCAGAGTTAAAAGTAAAAAGTAGGTTCAAGATAGGGCCGCAACACTTTCTGTATAGAGGTGATATAAAATCAGTTTGGTTTTTGTGGGTTTGAGACAGTGAGAGTCAATACACACCACATTCAATGAACAATTAGTATTTAGGAAGCCAGACTAAGGGAGGTGTAAAGCAACCAGAATCAGGCTTACGAAGAATCACTTTCAGCCTAGAGGTCAGGGTCAGTGAGAATAGCTGTACGAGCTCTTGGAAACCCGTAAATGTTTAGACCCACTATATTCAGTGATGGGGTCATATTTATAGAGAGTGACTGATGGAGTTTTAAAGCCACCAGAATCATGCTTGAGACCCGACACCTCCAGCAAAATTATGAAATTGAAAGAGTATTGCTGGAGGAGCTGTTTCACAATCAGACTCCTTGTCTAGACACATTATATTGACATTATATATTGACATTATATAAAAAAGGCTGATATTTAGAAGGACTGGCCATGAGAGTTCTACAATAACCTGTATCAGACCAAAGGCCCAACACCTTTAAAATAAGCATCATATTTAAGAGGAATGGATTAGGCGACAGACAGGCCAATATCTAGACATACCACATTCAGTCAAAGGGTCATATTAATTGGTTTTGGCGCTACAAGCTCAGTATGAATCAATGCTATGAGCACATAACGTTGCCCAAGTTGCTTATTTAATCTTATTCTGCACTTAAACCTAAAAGAAGGCCATTTCTGTTGCATTTTCACAAAACTCTATAGTGCAGCACATCGTGTTCAGCAAACATGACATTCTCACGCTAAATCATTCTCTACAGCGTTTAAGACCATTCTAAAGCTGTTGGGCGCTTCAAAAGTGCTGCAAGTGTTTTTTCAGCGTGTAAGGGGATAAAGAACGTCTTTAACAGCTATGATCAGATATCTTTGCCCAAGTTGATTATTTACTTTTGTTTTGGATTTAAACTTAACAGCAGGCCACATCTGTTGCATTATTGCCATATATTTATAACGACAAACCTACTGTTCAGCAACTAAACTTTTCTCAAGTCAAATCATTCTCTACAGTGATTCAGACCATTCTAAACCTGCGTTGTGCTTCTAAAGTGCTTGAAACGCATTTGCAGCATGTAAGGTGAACCTCAATGTCTCTTATAGCTAAGAGCAAATAACTTTGCCCAAGTTGCTTATTTAGTCTTATTCTACCCTGAAACCTAAAAGAAGCCCATTTCTGTTACATTTTTGCAAAACTCTATAGTGCAGCACATCGCGTTCAGCAATGATTGTGTTCTTAAGTTAAATAATTCCCTACAGCGTTTAAGACCATTCTAAAACTGTTTAGCTCTTCTAAAGTGCTGCAAACAAATTTTCAGCGTGTAAGGGGATCCTTAGTGACTTTTATAGCTATGAGCACACAACGTTACCCAAGTTGCTTATTTAGTCTTATTCTGCACTTAAACCTAAAAGAAGACAATTTCTGTTACATTTTTGCAAAACTCTATAGTGCAGCACATTACGATCATAGCTGTTAAAGTCATTCATTTGCAGCACTTTAGAAGCGATTTGACTTGAGAAAAGTTTAGTTGCTGAACAGTAGGTTTGTCGTTATAAATATATGGCAATAATGCAACAGATGTGGCCTGCTATTAAGTTGCTATACAAGTAAATAATCAATTTGGGCAAAGATATCTGATCATAGCTGTTAAAGTCATTCTTATCCCCTTACGTGCTGAAAATGCATTTGCAGCACTTTAGAAGTGCCCAACAGCTTTATTATGGTCTTAAATGCTGTAGAGAATGATTTGGCGTGAGAATTTCATGTTTGCTGAACGTGATGTGCTGCACTATAGAGTTTTGTGAAAATGTGACAGAAATTGGTAACACTTTATTTTGAGTGGTCCTTTGTAGATGATCAACAGACCATCAATAACATATCAACAACATATGTGTAAATTTGCATAAGTGAAGTATATGAATATTCAAGTAAAGATCTTATTACAGTTTACAGATAGACAGCAGTTCTTTCTAATTAACATACTGACATTATGTAGATATGTTGTTGATACATTACTTACATTAAGTAGATGGTTTGTTCATACATTACTTACACTAAGTAGGTTTGGTGATTCTTAAATTAAGTAAATGGTTTGTTGATACATTAAATACATTGAGTAGATGTTTTGTTGATACATTACTTAAATTAAGTAGATGGTTTGTTGATACATTACTTACATTAAGTAGATGTTGTGTTGATACATTACTTACATTAATTAGATGGATTTTTGATACATTACTTACACTAAGTAGATGGATATTTGATACATTACTTACATTTAGTAGATGATTTGTTTATACATTACTTACTTTAATTAGATGGATTTTTGATACATTACTTACACTAAGTAGATGTTTTGTTGACACAAGTAGATACTGTTTTATTGTTTTTCATTAAGTTGCTATAGTGTTGGTGTTACTTACATTAACAGCTTGTTGAGATGACACACATTATACCTGTTACATGTTCAGTAACTTGTCAGATAAACATATACAGAGATGAATGTGGGCACTCCAAATAAAGTGAAAAACAAGTGAATTCAGTAAATTGTCAACAGACTTTATTTAAACAAAGGTAAATCAGTATTTACACAAACAGTTCAAAAAATAACAAAACATCAGTGTTTTGTCATTTAAACAGTACAAAACTAAAATAGAAAGCCTTCTGCTGAAATCTCACAATATTCAATTTTTGGCATGTCACCCACCTCTAGGACATGTAATTCCAGTGTAGACATATAAAAGTAAGTTACAAAAAAAGTGTGTATATGTGAAGGTGAATGTGGAAGAGGAAGTATGATTGTGTGTGTGTGTGTGTGTGTGTGTGTGTGTGTGTGTGTGACATTCACAGGAAAATTCATTCACTTATTATCAAGGCCTATTGACAAGATTTGAAAAAGAAAGACTAAAAATCAAATATAAAGCCACATGACATTAACACATAGGCCTACCTAGGGCTTGACAATTTGACAATATATATCTTAATTATTATAAATTATGTCACAATACAATATGTTTTTCCTGAATATATCGAGGATATCGTCAGTGCTTGTAGAACGCTGACAAACTATATAAATCATTATAAAGATTTAACTGTAATTAGGGCAAAATATTGAATAAAAATCATTGTGTTCACAGCTTTTAGTATTTTTAAAATGTAGCACTACTGGTTCTTTTTTCTCTGTTCCAGCTGATCAGGTGTCTGAAAATTAAATATTGTGACATATCGTTTATTGTGAAAATTTCGTGAAACATCGCAATATCAGATTTTGTCCACCTCTAGGCCTACCTGAGAGAAAAAATATGATACACGAATATCCTTCAGAAGCTGTCCGAGAACTCCTTTTCTGTGCTTCCTTCCCAGCCAATAAGTCCATTCAATTAACAGTAGCTGATCTTTCAGGGCTTTTTCATTTCGGTTTCCTCGAACACGCCATACCTCATGTTTATATGTCTTCCAGGCCCTCTCAATGTGTTGGGTATGGTTCCCTGTGACCGGGTCAACAAAGTTGACACTGTGGTTCACTGTATGGTGGACATATCCCACCTGACTAAGAGTGGAGTATGCACGCCATTCATCACTGATGATTACACTCTGTGGTCTCACATGTTGTTTGATGATGGGAAGAAGAGTCTGTTTGTTTCTCCTTTTGACTAGTTGGAGAACAGGTCTTCTGGAATCACCACGGATCTCCAAAATTCCAAAAACCCATGTTCTCCTCCTCCTGCCAATACGACCTCTGGCATACTAAATAAATAAAAAAAAAGAATTTATAATGCGTTATCAACATTAAAAGACCTATATCACACCAGTACACTGTAAAGAATTTACAGTGGAAATTCTGCAGTAATTCTACTTATTCCTTAAATACAGCAAAAATGGTGCACTCTGAAAGGAACCGGTCCAGCTTCTTGTCAAAAAAGTTAAAATACTGTATTTTGCAGTAATTAGCTATAATTTGCAGAGCGTGTTGAAAAAATGGCCAGTACTTTGTACAATATTGAGCAGCTTGTCTCTATATATTGTAGTAATGGTGGTGAGGCAGCCCAACATTTCATTTCCCTATATTTTCTTCTACAGTTAATTTCACATTTTGAAGTTTGTTGTTATATGTTGTTTTAACATGTTATTCCTACCTCAAATATATGTTTAAATACAATGATGTATATTTTTTACACTAATCATGATGGTTTTCTGTTTCTGTTAACTAGTACATCCTGTAATGTTATAATTAATAAATGTTTGGTTATTGCCATCTTTGTCATCTTAAAGACTGCTTTACATGCAGTAACTGCTGTAATGTGATGTTTTTGTATCTTGCTTGTTCATTTAACCTTGCATAAAAATTCAATTGTTTGCTATAAATAGAAGAACATGTTGTGCTTTGCTCTTACCTTTATATGTTATACTACGTAATGTGGTAAAACTAAGAAAATTAATATTCGTATTAGAACACAAACAAGCTGTACCTTAGAAATACAGAATTGCAGGAAAAACACTACATTGCTGGGAAAAAAAATAGTAAATTACTGTCATTTTACACTGAATTTGTTTACTGACAAAGCTGAGTCCCATAAATTGTGTATGTGAACAAGCTGTGGCCTCAGCCTGATGTTTGAAGCAGCACACTAAACTCCAACCACCACACTATAATTACAATATACATTTTAATTTTTGTATTTATGTAATTTTTGTAGTTGATTTATTTTAGTTAATCATATTGCAGATTCATGGCCTTATCATACCTGTGTATGTATTTCATCTACGTGAACAGGGTAGAATGTGATTTTGAAAAAAGGCTCACAGTTCTGACACTCTTGGTTGTTCTGCATGGCTTATTACATTTCCTATAAATAATTGTTAAAAGCTGTTAACATGGTTGCCAATTGGAGGTACACTCTGTGGCCATTTTATCAGCTACACCTGCCTTATAGGTGCACTTTGTAATTTTTTTGGGGCACTTTGTAAATGTACCCTTAAGCATTTGCCTTGAGGCTGAGGGAACTGTAATATAATTATAATACAAAATCCTAGGAATAATATGTAAGTAAAATACATAAGCTTTTTTTGTTTATCTTTGAAAAGTTTAAACTATAAATAACAATAAAAGAATCCTGATAGCATTTGGCAGTGGTGGCTGTACATTAGTATTTACATCATGATATTGCTGTTGACCCCCCATCCAATAAATAAGTAAATAAATGAATAAGTTAATTATTTAACATTAAATTAATTAATAAGTGAAATAAGAATAAATAAAATTCTATTTTCCTACCAACATGGCAGATGTGTCTAATAAATTGGCCAGTAAATGTACAGTACTGCAAACAATAATGGTTTAAAATAAATATGCATTTAACTTAACCTAAGAGTGTACAATAAATGTAGATTCACTTACCACATGTAACCATCTTTGCAATTATGAGGGACCATCTTCATTCTTTTCTTGCATTTACTGCATTTCATTTTCCTTTTCAAAAGTCGTTCCCTCTGCATCCATTCTATAAGCTTCAGTGACGTCCTCTTTGTCTCCTTAACATAAACCTCCTGAATTAGCTTATTTGGTAAATTAGTCATAACTGTTCACACAGACAATACGAGCTACCTAAAGGTGGAGTTTGATTTTAGCGGGGACTGGTGGTATGACGTCCTGTTGTTTTGGGTAAAACACTCCGATCGTCCAATCAGAAACATTAGCGGCTGTGATTGACAGGACATGCGCCAAACAGAAGCATTAACGTAAGCACGCAATCAGCCGGGCACACTGTTAACTGTTTTTCTAAAAGAAGGGATAAATGAAAGCCGCACAAGTGCAGTTTATGTGAAGATAAACAACACAAAAGGTAGGTGTGCATGTTTGGCTTGACAGTGTGATTTTAAACAATATAATTTTTTCCAGTAATATTAAAGCAACTGTAACAGTATAAACTAGCTGTCTACTTGTTTAACATTGGGCAGAGTTGTTTTTGTGATGTTTGCTGTTTTGGCTCTTATGCAGTCAGGTCGTGGTTGTAAGTGTAAAGATGTTGAATGCAAGACGATGAACAGTTATGTTTTAGAGAGATGTTTCGCTTAAATGAGCTGTAAGTTAAGATAACGGTTGTGGGTAAAACTACGTAGGTGGCTAGCTAACGTTTTTCTGAATTGGATAGCTAGCTTAAGTGTTGGTGTTGTCGTTTTGTGTATTAATTTTACTATCAGTGTAACTTTATATTATGAAGTCTTTACTGTTGGTAATACATTCATTGCTTTATAATATGGGGCGTTTAGCAAAATGAAAGCATAAACTACAGCTAACTTAACTAGCTTTAGGTAACTAGCTAACTTGCTAAGGTTAACTTAACTACCTTTACCTTTCCCACAATCTTATAAGCTTATATTTCACACATTATTAACTAGATGTCCGTGTACAACACGCGCAGAGGACGGAGCAACCCAAAGGATGTGGAAGAGAGCAGTGAAAATGTCAGTGCAGAGTAATAAGCAATTTTTAGAACTAATCAACCAACTATGACATAGTAGTGTTCTAGTAGTACAATCAAAGTTTTACCTCGTTTAACTTGTTAATTTTTCAGTGTGATTGGCTGTTAATCCCCAGCTATGTGCATCTGAGCTTGTCTTAGGATGTGGATGTGATAATATGAGATAAGGATCTGACCATTGGATGGGTTTCCATAGTTCATGACCAAAGTTGTATTGAAAAAAGCTGTTTTAATTCTGTTGCTTTCTTCAAATTCTGTTTTAGTTGGATGCAGTAAAATCCAGCCAATGAAGCAAGAGCTGCTGGTTTGGAAGAATAAAACGAAATTGCTAGAAAGCAAGGTGAAGGAGCTGGAGACACATAATGATGAGCTTTGGCAGCAACTGGAGCATCTCACTGCACAAGGAGGTAGTCTTATCAAGTCATTCACAGAACACGATGTATTTGCAAAACCCTCTGAACCATTTGTAGTATTGCATGCTGAAACCCAGCTGCTTTGTATATTGCTCTGATGGAATCCTTTATTTAGCTGTGTTGCTGCCTGATCTGTGTTCCTTGCCTGATTTGCACCAATATGCCACTGCCACACATGTAGATGAAATTACTTTAACCAACACCAGCCAGTCTTACCATTTTTACAAGTCATATGAAACAGCATAATATTTTTCACTAAATTAACAGTAAATAAACAAAGTAAATCAGACTAATATCCCCAATACTGCAATCATTAAATTTAGACCATTAATTTAAAACTAAAAAAGCTAATTAAATAAATGCAGTCAAAACTGCAGTCATTAAACGCAGACTTAGTTTAAACTAAAACTGTAATCATTAAATGTAGAATATTTAATTGTTGCAGTGTTCTCACTCGAACTTCTACAACATACATATTTATCTTTATCAATTACGAAATTACGTCGATTAGCATAACGTGCGTCAATGCGTCGCTAAGGTGGTCGCGTCTACTGAAAGCATGGATTTATCCAGAGCGCAAGCTACAATTACAAACAATCACTCACCTGCATCTAAAGTTGTGGGAGTGTTTCACACAGAAACACAACAGTGTGCTCTGTCAGCTCTGCACAGTGGAGATGATCACAACAGTACAGCTGCTATACACGAGCACTTGAAGCGCAAACATCCCGTAGAGCTTCATCAATACAGCAGGACAGCACCTGTGTACTAGTTTAACTTATTTTAGCAGATTATTTTAAGATTATTAACACGTGTATCATGTTTCTTTCCCGTATTTGAAAACTGGAATGGCGTATTTAGATTCATATAATCTGGGACATTCATCTGAATAGCTATAGATTTGTCAAAATTGATTTTATAACCTGATAACACACTATAGTTAGAGATTAAGTTTATGAGTTTAGAGCAGTTCATTATCATTTTTTAGGACTGGGCTTATGAGAGGTTTTGAAAAATCTATTAATGGTTTGAAATAGTTTTACTTACTTATTGTTATGCTTTCTGACTCTTCCTGTGTCTTTTCTGTTCGCTCGAACTCCATTTTCTAGCTCAGTGATGTCACCACCACATGCTCTTCCAGCATCGATCACAACCAACCTGTCAGTTTGGTCTACCCTGAGTTTTAGATTGCTTTCACCTGTTGCTTATTATACCTGTTTTTATTTATACCAGTCATGGTTCATTCTCCCGTTGCGAGGTATTGTTACTAGTTGACTTACTGAGCATTCCCTATCTTTATTCTGTTTTGATATCATCCACGATAATATCTTAATTGCTGCGTTAACGATGCGCGAGCTGACGTTATCGAGTACGCTACTGACTGGGGGAAAATAAACAACAATCAGAACTCCTTGACTTAATGCGCTCACTACTTCATGCTTTAGTACAGGCTGCTGCGAGTGCGCATTGAGAGTGCCCATATTGTGTGCTAGCATAGGCTAAAGCTAGCATAGCTGCCTAAACAACACATCTAAAGCTGAAAATGAGTGAACACACTGCTCCAGGGGAAGACATCGCCAGCTTTGCAGTCTACCGCCTTAGATTTAAATCTTAGTTGAGGATCTTTTTCACTCGTGGTCTGGATTTAGAAAGACTGACGTTGCTCAAAAGACAGCAGTTTGTAGACTTCTTAAGAAAGTGGTTGCCATTAAAAGATCGCTCAGCAGCTTAACTGTTCCATCATTTTCCAACACACCACCGCATAGAGTATGAAGCGCTTCGGGTGCCCACCGTTTAAAACAAACCTAAACCAGCTAAGGTGTCTGAAAAACACACACTCAGCAAACGTGTCTTTGCCCAATGACGGTTGGATGGATGGATGGATATTAACATCCTTTAAGAAGTGCAAACCAGTAAAATATAAGACTTTTACAAACACATTTTTTTTTATCAACTGTTTATTATTATATATATAAAAATAAAAAACCTACACAAAAAAAACAAAACAAAAAACAAACCCAAATAAAAAACAAAAAATAAATAAGTCAATATTCAGAGTTCGGGGTAACAGTATAATACAGACAATTAAATAAAGTTTGTGTCTCTAAATGTAAAAAGTATAAAAACAAATTTTCTTTCGCTGCTGAGTCTAGAAAAGAGAAGGGACAGAACATAATAAGGAGTTCGATTGTAGAGGTGAGTGTCTAAAAGGAAATTCAGTTGGCCTTTTCCAGATACAGTTGTAGAGGGGACCAAATTCTGATAAATCTTTCTGGTGCAACTCGTAAGTTAGTTTTTCCATAGGTAACCATTTGTCAATCTGCTTCAGCCACATCTTTTTGGAAGGAATATCTGTTTTTGAATAAAATGAATAGAATAGAATAAATAGAATAAAATTGAATAAAATTTGAATAGAATAAAATATGTAAAAGACTAATGGTATCCTTGTCCAGTGAGGGGTCCACAGCATTTAAGAGATACACTTCTGGAGACATAGCGAATTGTAAGCCAGTTATTTCTTGTATGGCCAAATGAATTTCCTTCCAGTAATTCTGTAGTTTAACACATGACCAGAAAACATGTAGAACCGTGCCCACTTCGGCAGAGCATTTAAAGCACATGTTTGAGGTGTTTGGAAATATCCTGTGCAGACGGACTGGGGTAAGATACAACCTATGAAAAAGTTTAAAGTTTTGTTCATGAACGTTAATAGAAGTACATTTAGGAAAGATCCAATTACAAATATTTGACCAGACATCATCATCAAACGTCAATCCTAGATCCTTCTCCCACGTTAGCTTGAGGCTATCATAATGTGAAGAGTCCATGTTGGATAGAGTAGTGTAAAGGTTTGAAATTCTACTTTCTGAGCTGTTCAAAGTAATCTGATTCTCCAATTCATTGAGTTGAAATCTAAACTTGCCGCTTTTCTGACAGGACTGACAAGTGTCTGATTTGAAAAAATGTGTAAAGCTCTATGTCCAAATAGTGCTTGGAGTTGTTCAAATGAGTTTAACACTCCTGCTGTAAATAAACTGGAAAAATCCTCTATGCCCCTTAATTTCCAATTGTTAAACCCAGTGTCCCTAAGCTGAGATGGTAGATCTGGATTCAGGGTGAGTGATGACCATAAAGAGATACAGTTAGGGATTTTCATATATTTTCTAGCGTCCCTCCAAGAAAGCAATGTGTTGTACACTACAAAGTTATCTGAGAGAAATGGTATTTTATCAAAATTGTAAATAAAGGGTAAAGAAATTAGGGGTCTTGGATGGCACATGGACATTTCGATACTAACCCATAAAGAGTCTGATCTGTTCGAAAACCAACTACACTGTTTCGCTTGTGCTGCCCAAAAATATAGACTTAAATTTGGTAGAGATACACCCCCTAGACTTTTAGGTTTTAGGAGGATGGAAAATTTCAATCTGGGTTTTTTATTATTATATGGGGGACAAATGGCAGGGCAGGTTTTGAAATAAATAAAGCAATCTAGGTAAGATGTTCATCTTGATCACATTAATTCTGCCAAAAAATAAGGTAAACTGGACCATTCCATTAAATTTTTCTTTATGGTTTCCAAAATAGGAGAATAATTAGACCTATACAAATTATTCAGATCAGGAGTAATTGTTATGCCAAGGTACCGAAATCCCGTATTTGAAAACTGGAATGGCGTATTTAGATTCATATAATCTGGGACGTTCATCTGAATAGCTATAGATTTGTCAAAATTGATTTTATAACCTGATAACACACTATAGTTAGAGATTAAGTTTATGATTTCAGGAACAGATGTCGCTGGATTCCTTAAGTATAGAAGTATATTGTCAGCAAATAATGAGATGCGGTGATCTGATTCTCCCACTGAAACTCCTGAAATAACGGGACTAGATCTAATATATTCAGCGAGGGGTTCTATCACTAGGGCAAAAAATAAAGGTGAGAGAGAACAACCTTGTCGGCATCCTCTTCTAACTGGAAAACTGTCAGATAAAAGATTGTTTGTGTTTATAGAGGCCATGGGGTCTGAATACAACAGTTTAACTATATTTATAAAATTATTCCCTAACCCAATTTTCTCCAATAATGCGAAAAGAAAATTCCACTCAACCCTATCGAACGCTTTCTCAGCATCTAGGGAAACAATTAAAACAGGATCTTTTCTTTTGCTAAGAAAATGTATAATATTAAGAAGACGGCGAATGTTATTGGATCCATATCTAGATTTTATGAATCCCGTCTGATCTGGATTAATGATGTATGGAAGACATTTTTCCAGTCGGCGAGACAGTGCTTTAGTTAGAATTTTATAGTCTACGTTAAGAAGACTAATTGGTCGATAGGAAGCGCAATCTGTTGGATTTTTGCCCTTTTTTAATATTAGACTAATATGGGCCATTTCCCATAAGCCAGGAATTGAATTTTCTTGAAGAATACTATTAACCATGGGCATAAAAATAACATCCCAAATCTCCTCTGGTGTAAAAGGGGCATTCAGAAAAGTCAGATTTTCCTCTGAAACTCCAGGAAGGGATATGTTATCTAAATAATTTAAAATATTGCGAACTGCTACATTCTGAGGTATAAAGCGATTTAAAAAAGCTACAGAAGGTGTCATTAATTATGCGAGGGTCGTAAGTAATGTTACCAGAAGAAGTTTTGATGGCTTTTATAGATCGTTCAGCCTGTTGTAATTTAAGCTGATGGGCTAATAACGGCTGGGTTTGTTTTCGAACTCATAGTATTTTTGCTTAGAAAAAAGTAACAACTTTTTGTGATTAATACTTTTTTATTTTGTGAACAGTGTAGAGTAGACAAGTCAAATACAACAAAACAACATTCACAATACCACTCCACACCACCCCTCCCACCCTCAACCACCCCCCTCCCCACCTGTCATCATCAGAAGAATGGAGAAAGAAGAGAGAAAAAAAAAAAAAGGGGGTTTGAATTTTGGTCTGATTGTGGACACTTGCATTCTTATTTCACAAAATGCAATAGACCTGCTGCAATGGACCATATGTTCTAATAATCAGAATATACAAATATATGTCATCAAAATCTGAGCATTAGTACCCAAATTCTCTTCTCACATTAATAAAGGATGGAACAAATATATACATAAAAAGATACACCTACACATATATCTCTGTATACATATAGACACAGCCACATATATATACATATATACATACATATACACATATACATACACCTACATACATACATATATATACACATATACATACATACATACATACATACATGTATACACACATACATATACCCACACACACACACACACATATCCATACCTACATATACATAACCACCTACATACATATATACACCCACACACACACACCACCATATCCACAGAGATGTATTAATACCCCTACCTAAAGTAGCTATTCATACAGTCCATGCCTTCTTTTAAACATAGCATATAAAAAAAAACACACAGTGCATCTCTCCACTGGTTAATTGCCTGAATCATTCAGGAAGGTTAAGTATTTGCCCCATTTCTTCCCATACTCAATCAATCTACCAAACTGTTTATAAGACATCTTTTCAAAAGCAGCCACCCTAGCAATCTCCTCTTCCCACTTCCTGACTGGCAGGATTCCTTCATATCTGTCTACCCACCATGATACTTGTTTGTATCCAACTTCTAGTGTTCTTATCTACCCCTAATAAAACTGGTTTGTCCCCCAAAACAAATAACCTGGGGCTAAATAAAATTTGGATGTCTGACACTTCACAAAGTACATCATGTATCCTGGTCCAAAAATCTTGTACTTTATCACAAGACCACAGAACATGTAACAAGTGACCTTCCTCAGATTAACATCTCCAACAAGTCGATGTATCTTTTAACCCTAACCTAAACAATCCAATAAAAGTCCAATAAAAACGGTGTATAATTTTAAATTGAATAAGCTGTATCTTTGCATCTCTGGACATTACTTTAATATTTCCACATATCTTATCCCACTCTTCATCTCCCAAAGATTGATTTAAATCCCTTTCCCATATCTTCTTGAGAGCGAGTAAAGAGTTTCTACCCAGATTTTGAATCATCATTGAGTAATACACTGAAGTTTCATGACCTTTTCCATAGTTCTTTACTATAGTGTCTAGAAAGTCTGCAGATTGGGGGGCTCTTAGATCAGATTTAAAAATCCTAAATAATAGATGACGTAGTTGTAGATATTTAAAGAATTGAGATCTTGAAATTCCAAATTGTTGCACCAGGTCTTCAAAGGATTTCAGAATACTGTTATGATAGAGATCACCCAGTATATAAATTCCCTTTTCTATCCATTCTTTCCAGCAAAATGGGGATTTACCAATACATAGCTTGGGATTCATCCAAATACTTGAAGCAACATTTAAATATGGGTCCATTCCAAACATTCGGGAAACTTTAATCCAAGTTGACTTTAGATGGGCAATTACTGGGTGTGCTTTCCCTTCTCTGGTTAAATTGGTAGAAATACTTTGCATGGGTAAAACTGGGGCCATGACAGACTGCTCAATACAAAACCATGGAAGTGCCCTCTCAGGGGGAAGTGACCAATGGAGCAAATGTCTAAGATTAAAAGCATAATAGTAAAACAGTATATTAGGGAGTCCTAACCCAGATCCGTTAGTCTTTGTAGTTTACTATGATGTAATCGCGGTCGTTTACCATTCCACATAAATGTCTTTGTTATTCTATCAAACCATTTGAAATATGACATTGGGATTTCCAGTGGGAGAGATTGGATAAGACAAATAAAAGTCACTGACAAATAAAAGTATATCGTCAGCATAAAGCATAATTTTGTGAACCCGCCTATTATAACCCCTGGAAACTCCAGCGCTTCTCTCACCGCCGCCGCCAGAGGTTCTATAGCCAAACAGTACAACAGTGGGGAAAGGGGTGACCTCTGTCTCGTTCCTCTACCAAGCTCAAAGTAATCCGAAATTAGGCCATTAGTTTGTACCGCTGCCTCTGGGTGATTATATAAAACCTGTATCCACTTTATAAATGTATCCCCAAACCCAAAAAGCTCCAAAATTTTAAATAAATAGCCCCAATCTACCATATCAAAGGCCTTTTCGGCATCCAAGGAAATTGCAGCCACTGGGGATTGAACCTCTGTCATTCACCACATGATATTAATAACGCCTTATATTATCTGTCGAATTACGACCTCTAATAAACCCTACCTGATCAGTATGAATTAAAGATGTGATTACCTGATTTAATCGATTAGCTAAGATTTTAGAAATTATTTTAACATCTGTCTGAATTAATGAAATCGGGCGATAATTTTTACATTCACAGGGGTCTTTACCCTTTTTTGGAACCAAACATATCAATGCCTGCCTCATAGTTTTTGAAAACTGACCCCTTTCCATGGCCTCTGTATACACTTCTAACAAATATGGAGCCAATTCTGATGCATAAGTCTTGAAAAACTCAGCATTAAAACCATCAGGCCTTAGCAGGCCTTACCTGCTGGGAGATCCTTAATCACATCTTTAATTTCCTCTACAGTTATGTCAGAATCTAGATATTCTTTCTGGTCCTCCGACAATTTGGGAAGCCCTAGAGGCTCTAGAAAATTACACATCTCCTCGTCTGTAGTGGTAAACTGTGAGCTATACAGATCTATATAAAATTCTTTAAAGGTTTTATTAATCTCCACATTTGCTAATACAATATCCCCGGAAGAGGATCTAACTGCTGGGATGGTAGCAGCAATTTCTTTCTGTTTTATATATCTTGCAAGTAACGTCCCTGCCTTATCTCCTGACTCAAAATAAGTATGTCTTGCCCTAAATAAGTTAAACTCCACCTTTTGGGACAGAATAGCATTATATTGATATTTTAATTTAGTCAATTCCTGAAACCCCTCATTAGATATTTGTAGTTTCTGCTCTTCTTCCCCACGTTTAATTTTATCCTGTAAATCCAACAATTCATGGGCTTTCATCCTCTTGCTAAATGAGGTGAATTGAATAATACGCCCCCTTAGAACCGCCTTCAGGGCTTCCCATGCTATCCCTCTGGACGAAACTGAAGACCAGTTAGTTTCAAAATACGCTTTAAGCTCATCTCTCAACCATTCAACATTATGGGGTTCCTGTAGAATCGATGTGTTTAGTCTCCATTGACAGGACCGCTGCCTTTCATGCTGAGATAGCAAATCCAGACTTACCATAGCATGGTTAGATATTATAATATTCCCTATAGAGCAGTTTGTTACATTAGAAATAAATGTCTTGGATATTAAATAAAAGTCAATCCTAGAGTAAATGTTATGCACTGATGAAAAGAATGTATAATCCCTACCGTGAGGATGCATTAGCCTCCAAATATCCACTAACCCAAAAGAACTACAAACTCTCTTCAACGTTAACGAGGCTTTAGGTGCCCTGTTAACCGTCCCCCAACTATGGTCAAGGATAGGGTCCATTAACAAATTAAAATCCCCACCCAAAATTATGTCATGATCCCCAGCCGCATGCAACTTACCTTCTAGATCTGCAAAAAAAGCTGAATTGTCATCGTTTGGGGCATAAATATTAGCTAAAATATTTTTTGTCCTAGTACTTCAGCCAAGACAATAATAATTCCCCCTAGAGTATCTTTAATTTGTTTAATACACTTAAATTGTAGATGTCTATTAATCAATATAATTACTCCTTTGCTTTTACTAGACCCCTGACTGCAAAACGCGTGACTAAACATGCTCGAGCAGAGTTTCTTGGATTCTTCTAGTGAAATATGCGTTTCTTGTAGAAACACCACATCATAGTTCTTACCCCTAAAGCTATTCAAAATTTTCCTTCTCTTAATCGGATTCCCCAAGCCATTAACATTTCAAGTGGAGAGACGCAGAGAACTTAAAACAGACGACATAGGTAAAGTATTAGCAAACAAAAACCAGACCCAAAAAATCTGTTCAACAAATAACACTGATGACAGTACACAATGATCTCCCTACCAACTACTCCTAAATGAAACTGTGCACTTAACCACGAACTTTGCACAGTAAAATAACCCCCAGCAACTAACCCGCGGAAACCCGACGGTCCATGAGGCATTTACGAGGTCTCGCCGAACTATCCCGCCTACTCTTCTGTAATATTAAACCACCACAACCCAAGTTCCAAAAAAAAATAAAAAAATACAAAAAACACAACAATTGCTAAGCATGAAAACGGGGATACACAAATCCAAACCATGCTGTCACCATACGGCTATGCGAGAATTTGCCTCCATCCACGCCAGAGCCTTCTTAGGACAGTCAAAAGTCTTAACACCCTCCTTAGTGTCGATTTTCAGTTTGGCTGGATAGAGCAATCGGAATCTCACCTCCCGTTCGTGCAGTTTTTTCTTGCATTCTTTGAATCTGTCCCTTTTCATCTGCGTGGCCTTGGAGTAGTCGGAAAATAGCATTATGTTGCTGTTTTCCCAGCACAACTTGCCTTTATCCTTGGCCGCTCGCAGCACCATCTCCCTGTCTGAGGACCGCAAAAATCTCGCTAGCTAGGGTCTGGGTCTGTCTCCCACTGTGGGCCGAGGACCCGAAACCCTATGAGCCTGTTCGATTTCACATTTCTTCCCTATCTCAAGTAGTTGCGGAATCAACTCCTCCACAAATTTCACCGCATCAGCTCCTTCCTTGCCTTCGGGAACTCCGATAAAGCGAACATTGTTACGCCTCGAGCGATTCTCCATGTCCTCCGTTTTCTCCCAGAGCAGGTTAATATCGGTCTTCCTAGCCAGCGGGTCGGCCTCTCTGTCTTTCTCGACCGATTCGAGAAATTCCACCCATTTCTCGACCTCCTCGATCCGCGTAATCAGAGCAGAGAGTTTTGCTTCCACTGAAGAAGTGGAGCGACGTATTTCTTCCAGGCCCTCCAGGTCGCTAGAAATCTTGGTTAATGCTGCAAAAATGTTTCCAATATCTTGACCTAGGTTGTGCGATTGTAGCGCCCCTGCCATTTCAGATGCGTCCCCGCCATCTTGATCTCTGGCAGTTACTTGGCCATGAGGGTGTATATTGTGTAGTGTGTGTTTTGTGTAGTGTGTATGTTGTGTAGGGTGTATGTTGTGTAGTTTGTGTATTGTGTAGTGTGTATGTTGTGTAGGGTGTGCATGTTGTGTAGGGTGTGCATGTTGTGTAGGGTGTGTATGTTGTGTAGTGTGTATGATGTGTAATTTGTGTGTTGTGTAAGGTGCGTATGTTGTGTAGTTTGTATGTTGTGTAGGGTGTACGTTGTGTAGTGTGTGTATTGTGAAGTGTGTATGTTGTGTAGGGTGTATATGTTGTGTAGTGTGTATGTTGTGTAGTTTGTGTGTTGTGTAGTGTGTATGTTGTGTAGGGTGTGTATGTTGTGTAGGGTGTGGGTGGTATGTAGTGTGTATGTTGTGTAGTGTGTGTAGGTTGTGTAGTGTGTGAGTTTGTGTGTACTGTTTAATGAGTGTCTGTGTGAGAGATGTGCATCGTGACATCACTGCTGGCAGTTACATTTGAATTTTCTCAACATTCCGCCATTCATTCCTATGGGGCAAAAATTCCCTGTTTGAACGCCGTTTTCCGGAAAAACGTAAGCCGGATCTCTTAGAAAAGCACAAGCATAAATCTGCGCTATAGAATCTACGATCCTGCCGAATTTCGTGGATCTAGCTCGAAAACTGTGGGACGAGAAACATTTTATATTTTGCGAATAGAATAATAATAATAACTAGAGAGGGGAAGTTCATGAACGAACTTCGAAGTTGGCTTGAAATCGCACGCTGATAGTTGTGTGTGTGTGATGTCTGTGTTTGGCGAAGGTGTGTTTTGTACCCTGTAACTCCACCTTAAATTTCTACAAGTCCACCTTACATTTCAACAATTCCACCTTAAATTCCTATAACTCCACCTTAAATTCCCACAAGTCCACCTTAAATTCATATTGTAGTTCCACCTTAAAAGCATTGTAGGTGCTGTTATAGTTGTGTTTTAGTTTGAAGGTGTGAGTACTGTGAATTTCTGTAGTTCCACCTTAAAAGCATTGTGAGTGCTGTTATAGTTGTGTTTTAGTGTGAGTATGTCATTACTGTGGATTTCTGTAGTTCCACCTTAAAAGCATTGTGACTGCTGTTATAGTTGTGTTTTAGTGTGAGTATATCATTACTGTGGATTTCTGTAGTTCCACCTTAAAAGCATTGTGACTGCTGTTATAGTTGTGTTTCAGTGTGAGTGTGAATTTCTGTAATTCCACCTTAAAAGCATTGTGACTGCTGTTAAAGTTGTGTTTCAGTGTGAGTGTGAATTTCTGTAATTCCACCTTAAAAGCACTGCTCCTACTCTCATAGCTGTGTGCGTGTGTGAGTGTGCGTGCGTGTCAGTTTGTGTCTATTATGTAGTGTGTATGTTGTGTAGTGTGTGTGTGTTGTTTAGGGTGTGTATGTTGTGTAGTGTGTGTGTTGTGTAGTGTGTTTGTTGTGTAGTGTGTATGTTGTGTAGTTTGTGTGTTGTGTATTGTGTATGTTGTGTAGTGTGTATGTTGTGTAGGGTGTATGTTGTGTAGTTTGTGTTTTGTGTAGTGTGTATGTTGTGTAGGGTGTGTATGTTGTGTATTGTGTATGTTGTGTAGTGTGTGTATTTTGTAGTGTGTATGTTGTGTAGGGTGTGTATGTTGTGTAGGGTGTATGTTGTGTAGTTTGTGTGTTGTGTAGTGTGTATGTTGTGTAGGGTGTGCATGTTGTGTAAGGTGTGTATGTTGTGTAGGGTGTATGTATTGAGTAGTGTGTATGTTGTGTAGTGTGTATGTTGTGTAGGGTGTGTATGTTGTGTAGTGTGTATGTTGTGTAGTTTGTGTGTTGTGTTGTGTGTATGTTGTGTAGGGTGTGTATGTTGTGTAATTGTGTAGTGTGTGTGTAGTGTGTATGTTGTGTAGGGTGTGTGTTGTGTAGTGTGTATGTTGTGTAGTGTGTATGTTGTGTAGTGTGTGTGTTGTGTAATCTGTATGTTGTGTAGTGTGTATGTTTTTAGGGTGTGTGTTGTGTAGTGTGTATGTTGTGTAGTTTGTATGTTGTGTAGTGTGTATGTTGTGTAGTGTGTATGTTGTGTAGTGTGTATGTTGTGTAGTGTGTGTGTTGTGTAATCTGTATGTTGTGTAGTGTGTGTATATTGTGTAGTGTGTGTGTTGTGTAGGGTGTGTGTGTGTTGTGTAGTGTGTGTATGTTGTGTAGTGTGTATGTTGTGTAGTGTGTGTGTGTGTTGTGTAGTGTGTGTATGTTGTGTAGTGTGTGTGTTGTTTAGTGTGTGTATGTTGTGTAGTGTGTGTGTGTGTTGTGTAGTGTGTGTATGTTGTGTAGTGTGTGTGTTGTGTAGGGTGTGTGTAGTGTGTGTGTTGTGTAGGGTGTGTATGTTGTGTAGTGTGTGTGTTGTTTAGTGTGTGTATGTTGTGTAGTGTGTGTGTTGTTTAGTGTGTGTAGTGTGTATGTTGTGTAGTGTGTGTGTGTGTTGTGTAGTGTGTGTATGTTGTGTAGTGTGTGTGTTGTGTAGGGTGTGTGTAGTGTGTGTGTTGTGTAGGGTGTTTGTGAGCGTGTGTGTAATTCCACCTTAAAAGAGCTGCTCCTGCTGTTCTTACTGTGTGCGTGTGTGAGCGTGCGTGTGTGTGCTGTCAGTTACATTTGAATTCTCTCAACATTCCGCCATTCATTCCTATGGGGCAAAAATTCCCTGTTTGAACGCCGTTTTCCGGAAAACCGTAGTTCGGATCGCTTAGAAAAGCACAAGCATAAATCTGCGCTATAGGACCTACGATCCCGCCGAATTTCGTGGTTCTAGCTTGAAAACTGTGGGACGAGTTAGTGATTATATTTTGCGAATAGAATAATAATAATAAGAAGAAGAAGAAGAAGATTATGAAGAACAGTAAGTTGGCTCTTTCAAGCCAACTTAATAATAATAATAATAAGAAGAAGATTATGAAGAACAGTAAGTTGGCTCTTTCAAGCCAACTTAATAATAAGAAGATTATGAAGAACAGTAAGTTGGCTCTTTCAAGCCAACTTAATAATAATAATATTATGAAGAACAGTAAGTTGGCTCTTTCAAGCCAACTTAATAATAAGAAGAAGATTATGAAGAACAGTAAGTTGGCTCTTTCAAGCCAACTTAATAATAATAATAACTAGAGAGGGGAAGTTCATGAACGAACTTCGAAGTTGGCTTGAAATCGCACGCTGATAGTTGTGTGTGTGTGATGTCTGTGTTTGGCGAAGGTGTGTTTTGTACCCTGTAACTCCACCTTAAATTCCTATAAATCCACCTTAAATTCCTACAAGTCCACCTTACATATCTAGCAATCCACCTTAAATATTTAGTACTCCACTTTAAATTTCTACAAGTCCACCTTAGATTTCTAAAAGTCCACCTTAAATTTCAACAATTCCACCTTAAATTCCTATAACTCCACCTTAAATTTCTACAAGTCCACCTTACATTTCAACAAGTCCACCTTAAATTCCCACAAGTCCACCTTAAATTCCCATAGTTCCACCTTAAATTCCCACAAGTCCACCTTAAATTCCCACAAGTCCACCTTAAATTCCCATAATTCCATCTTAAATTCCTATAACTCCACCTTAAATTTCTACAATTCCACCTTAAAATCCTATAACTCCACCTTAAATTCATATTGTAGTTCCACCTTAAAAGCATTGTAGGTGCTGTTATAGTTGTGTTTTAGTTTGAAGGTGTGAGTACTGTGAATTTCTGTAGTTCCACCTTAAAAGCATTGTGAGTGCTGTTATAGTTGTGTTTTAGTGTGAGTATGTCATTACTGTGGATTTCTGTAGTTCCACCTTAAAAGCATTGTTACTGCTTTTATAGTTGTGTTTTAGTGTGAGTGTGAATTTCTGTAATTCCACCTTAAAAGCACTGCTCCTACTCTCATAGCTGTGTGCGTGTGTGAGCGTGCGTGCGTGTCAGTTTGTGTCTATTATGTAATGTATATGTTGTGTAGTGTGTGTGTGTTTAGGGTGTGTATGTTGTGTAGTGTGTGTGTTGTGTAGTGTGTGTGTTGTGTAGTGTGTATGTTGTGTAGTTTGTGTGTTGTGTATTGTGTATGTTGTGTAGTGTGTATGTTGTGTAGTTTGTGTTTTGTGTAGTGTGTATGTTGTGTAGGGTGTGTATGTTGTGTAGGGTGTGTATGTTGTGTATTGTGTATGTTGTGTAGTGTGTTTATTGTGTAGTGTGTATGTTGTGTAGGGTGTGTATGTTGTGTATGGTGTATGTTGTGTAGTTTGTGTGTTGTGTAGTGTGTTTGTTGTGTAGTGTGTGTATCTTGTGTATTGTGTATGTTGTGTAGTGTGTATGTTGTGTAGGGTGTGTATGTTGTGTAGGGTGTGTATGTTGTGTAGTGTGTATGTTGTGTAGGGTGTGTATGTTGTGTAATTGTGTAGTGTGTGTGTAATGTGTATGTTGTGTAGTGTGTATGTTGTGTAGGGTGTGTATGTTGTGTAGGGTGTGTATGTTGTGTAGTGTGTATGTTGTGTAGGGTGTGTATGTTGTGTAATTGTGTATGTTGTGTAGTGTGTATGTTGTGTAGGGTGTGTGTTGTGTAGTGTGTATGTTGTGTAGTTTGTACGTTGTGTAGTGGTTATGTTGTGTAGTTTGTGTATGTTGTGTAGTGTGTGTGTGTTGTGCAGGTTGTGTGTGTTGTGTAGGTTATGTGTGGTGTGTAGTGTGTGTAGGTTGTGTAGGTTGTGTGTGTTGTGTAGGGTATGTGTGGTGTGTAGTGTGTGTAGGTTGTGTAGGTTGTGTGTGTTGTGTAGGGTATGTGTGGTGTGTAGTGTGTGTAGGTTGTGTAGTGTGTGTGTGGTGTGTATGTTGTGTAGTGTGTGTGTTGTGTAAGGTGTGTGTAGGTTGTGTAGTGTGTGTATGTTGTGTAGTGTGTATGTTGTGTAGTTTGTATGTTGTGTAGTGTGTGTATGTTGTGTAGGGTGTGTATGTTGTGTAATTGTGTAGTGTGTGTGTTGTGTAGGGTGTGTAGTGTGTATGTTGTGTAGCTTCTGTGTTTAGGGTGTGTGTTGTGTAGGGTGTGTGTGTTGTAATGTGTATGTTGTGTAGTGTGTATGTTGTGTAGGGTGTGTATGTTGTGTAGTGTTTGTGTAGTGTGTGTGTTGTGTAGGGTGTGTGTGGTGTGTAGTGTGTGTGTTGTGTAGTGTGTATGTTGTGTAGGGTGTGTGTGTTGTGTAGTGTGTGTGTTGTGTAGTGTGTGTGTTGTGTCGTGTGTGTGTTGTGTAGTGTGTATGTTGTGTAGGGTGTGTGTGTTGTGTAGTGTGTGTGTTGTGTACTGTGTATGTTGTGTAGTGTGTATGTTGTGTAGGGTGTGTATGGTGTGTATTGTGTGTGTTGTGTAGTGTGTGTGTTGTGTACTGTGTATGTTGTGTAGTGTGTATGTTGTGTAGGGTGTGTGTGGTGTGTAGTGTGTATGTTGTGTAGTGTGTATGTTGTGTAGGGTGTGTGTGGTGTGTAGTGTGTGTGTTGTGTAGTGTGTGTATGTTGTGTAGTGTGTGTGTGTTGTGTAGTGTGTGTGTGTGTGTTGTGTAGTGTGTGTATATTGTGTAGTGTGTGTGTTGTGTAGGGTGTGTGTGTGTTGTGTAGTGTGTGTATGTTGTGTAGTGTGTATGTTGTGTAGTGTGTGTGTGTGTTGTGTAGTGTGTGTATGTTGTGTAGTGTGTGTGTTGTTTAGTGTGTGTATGTTGTGTAGTGTGTGTGTGTTGTGTAGTGTGTGTATGTTGTGTAGTGTGTGTGTTGTGTAGGGTGTGTGTAGTGTGTGTGTTGTGTAGGGTGTGTATGTTGTGTAGTGTGTGTGTTGTTTAGTGTGTGTATGTTGTGTAGGGTGTGTATGTTGTGTAGTGTGTGTTGTTTAGTGTGTGTAGTGTGTATGTTGTGTAGTGTGTGTGTGTGTTGTGTAGTGTGTGTATGTTGTGTAGTGTGTGTGTTGTGTAGTGTGTATGTTGTGTAGGGTGTGTATGGTGTGTATTGTGTGTGTTGTGTAGTGTGTGTGTTGTGTACTGTGTATGTTGTGTAGTGTGTATGTTGTGTAGGTTGTGTGTGGTGTGTAGTGTGTATGTTGTGTAGTGTGTATGTTGTGTAGGGTGTGTGTGTTGTGTAGTGTGTGTGTTGTGTAGTGTGTGTATGTTGTGTAGTGTGTGTATATTGTGTAGTGTGTGTGTTGTGTAGGGTGTGTGTGTGTTGTGTAGTCAGGTCAAGTCAAGTCAATTTTATTTATATAGCGCTTTTTACAACGATGTTGTCTCAAAGCAGCTTTACAGAGTTTTGAAAACAGTTATAACATATATCCCCCAGTGAGCAAGCCAGAGGCAACAGTGGCAAGGAAAAACTCCCTCAACTGGAGGAAGAAACCTTGGGAGGAACCAGACTCACAAGGGGAGACCCATCCTCCTCTGGTCAAACAGTATTTACAGTTTGAACTAAATACCAAAGAAAGAAGTCTCTGTTTGAAATCTGGATAGCAAAGCTTTAGAAGCTGCACAGATAGAGGCAGTGTATGACTGAGGCAGTCTCTGGCTGAGGCAGTCTATGACAGTCTTTATGTAAAGTGGGCGTGAGCTGAAACAGTCCCATCCTATCTCAGTGCTGGTGCATCTGGATGGCACAGTGATGTAACTGAGGGTGTAGCAGTAAATGGACAGGTGAGCTGGCTGGTGATGGTGGGGTGATGGCCCGATGATCAGTCCTTCAACAGCCTTCAACAGACAGGAGGACAGTCATTTCCTCAGGAAGAGTAAAGAGAAAGAGTTAGTTGGGCTCAGGAGTAAGACTGTAGAGAATATGAATTTTCAGAATTTTAGAGTGTGGTTGGTGACTCCGGCAGATCTAACTATAACAGCCTAAACTAAAAGGAGAGAACCAGAAGGTAACATGGACATGAGAGTACCCTGAGACACTGGGGTCCCCCCACTCCACCATCAACAAACCTGTGTGATCGCGTGAAGTGTTGGAACAACAGCACCAACATCTCAGTTTACCATAAACCTCTGTGTCCAAGAACCCCCAGATCTCCTGCCTTTATCTAAAAGAGAAGCTTAATTACAAAAAGCTACACTAAACAAGTATGTTTTTAGTCTAGACTTAAATATTGAGACTGTGTCAGAGTCCCGAACATTAACTGGGAGATTATTCCACAATTTTGGGGCTTTGTAGGAAAAAGCTCTTCCCCCCATTGTAGTCTTCTGAATTTTAGGAACTATTAGAAAACCAGCATCCTGTGATCTGAGTGAACGTGGCGGTTCATAATAGGAAATTAGATCTTGCAGGTACTCCGGTGTGAGACCGTGCAGGGTTTTATACGTCAGTAATAGAATTTTATAGTCGATACGGAATTTAACAGGAAGCCAGTGTAGCGCTGATAAAACTGGACTGATGTGATCAAAATTCCTGGTTTTAGTTAGTACTCTAGCTGCAGCGTTCTGAACTAACTGGAGTTTATTCAGGTTCCTGCTGGAGCATCCTGACAATAATGCATTACAGTAATCTAGCCTTGAGGTTATAAAGGCATGTATCAACTTTTCAGCATCAGACACAGATAACGCATTTCTTAACTTTGAAATGTTTCGTAGGTGAAGAAACGCTGTTCTTGTAATATTACCGATGTGTTGATTAAATGTCAGATCTGAGTCAATTGTTACACCAAGATTTTTGGCTACTGAACCAGGAACTACAGAGAAGTCAGCAAGATTTAACATTAAATCTGAACATGTAGTCCGAGCAGCCTTTGGGCCGAGGAGGAGAACTTCCGTTTTATCTGGGTTTAAAAGAAGGAAGTTCTGTAGCATCCAAAGTCTAATATCTCTTACACAATCTTGTAACATACACACACAACATACACACACATTCTCTAGTGTGTGTATGTTGTGTAGTGTGTATGTTGTGTAGTGTGTGTGTGTGTTGTGTAGTGTGTGTATGTTGTGTAGTATGTGTGTTGTTTAGTGTGTGTATGTTGTGTAGTGTGTGTGTGTGTTGTGTAGTGTGTGTATGTTGTGTAGTGTGTGTGTTGTGTAGGGTGTGTGTAGTGTGTGTGTGTTGTGTAGGGTGTGTTTGTTGTGTAGTGTGTGTGTTGTTTAGTGTGTATGTTGTGTAGGGTGTGTGTAGTGTGTGTGTTGTGTAGGGTGTGTATGTTGTGTAGTGTGTGTGTTGTTTAGTGTGTGTAGTGTGTATGTTGTGTAGTGTGTGTGTGTTGTGTAGTGTGTGTATGTTGTGTAGTGTGTGTGTTGTGTAGGGTGTGTGTAGTGTGTGTGTTGTGTAGGGTGTGTGTGAGCGTGTGTGTAATTCCACCTTAAAAGAGCTGCTCCTGCTGTTCTTACTGTGTGCATGTGTGAGCGTGCGTGTGTGTGCTGGCAGTTACATTTGAATTCTCTCAACATTCCGCCATTCATTCCTATGGGGCAAAAATTCCCTGTTTGAACGCCGTTTTCCGGAAAACCGTAGTTCGGATCGCTTAGAAAAGCACAAGCATAAATCTGCGCTATAGGACCTACGATCCCGCCGAATTTCGTGGTTCTAGCTTGAAAACTGTGGGACGAGTTAGTGATTATATTTTGCGAATAGAATAATAATAAGAAGATTATGAAGAACAGTAAGTTGGCTCTTTCAAGCCAACTTAACTAGAGAGGGGAAGTTCATGAACGAACTTCGAAGTTGGCTTGAAATCGCACGCTGATAGTTGTGTGTGTGTGTGATGTCTGTGTTTGGCAAAGGTGTGTTTTGTACCCTGTAACTCCACCTTAAATTCCTATAAATCCACCTTAAATTCCTACAAGTCCACCTTACATATCTAGCAATCCACCTTAAATATTTAGTACTCCACTTTAAATTTCTACAATTCCACCTTAAATTTCTATAAGTCCACCTTAAATATCTACAAGTCCACCTTACATTTCAACAATTCCACCTTAAACTCCTATAACTCCACCTTAAATTCCCACAAGTCCACCTTAAATTCCCATAGTTACACCTTAAATTCCCACAAGTCCACCTTAAATTCCCCACAAGTCCACCTTAAATTCCCATAGTTCCACCTTAATTTCCTATAACTCCACCTTAAATTTCTACAATTCCACCTTAAAATCCTATAACTCCACCTTAAATTCATATTGTAGTTCCACCTTAAAAGTATTGTAGGTGCTGTTATAGTTGTGTTTTAGTTTGAAGGTGTGAGTAGTGTGAATTCCTGTAGTTCCACCTTAAAAGCATTGTGACTGCTGTTATAGTTGTGTTTTAGTGTGAGTATGTCATTACTGTGGATTTCTGTAGTTCCATCTTAAAAGCATTGTGACTGCTGTTATAGTTGTGTTTTAGTGTGAGTATGTCATTACTGTGGATTTCTGTAGTTCCACCTTAAAAGCATTGTGACTGCTGTTATAGTTGTGTTTTAGTGTGAGTATGTCATTACTGTGGATTTCTGTAGTTCCACCTTAAAAGCACTGCTCCTACTCTCATAGCTGTGTGCGTGTGAGCGTGCGTGCATGTCAGTTTGTGTCTATTATGTAGTGTGTATGTTGTGTAGTGTGTGTGTGTTGTTTAGGGTGTGTGTGAGCGTGTGTGTAATTCCACCTTAAAAGAGCTGCTCCTGCTGTTCTTACTGTGTGCGTGTGTGAGCGTGCGTGTGTGTGCTGGCAGTTACATTTGAATTCTCTCAACATTCCGCCATTCATTCCTATGGGGCAAAAATTCCCTGTTTGAACGCCGTTTTCCGGAAAACCGTACTTCGGATCGCTTAGAAAAGCACAAGCATAAATCTGCGCTATAGGACCTACGATCCCGCCGAATTTCGTGGTTCTAGCTTGAAAACTGTGGGACGAGTTAGTGATTATATTTTGCGAATAGAATAATAATAATAAGAAGATTATGAAGAACAGTAAGTTGGCTCTTTCAAGCCAACTTAACTAGAGAGGGGAAGTTCATGAACGAACTTCGAAGTTGGCTTGAAATCGCACGCTGATAGTTGTGTGTGTGTGTGATGTCTGTGTTTGGCAAAGGTGTGTTTTGTACCCTGTAACTCCACCTTAAATTCCTATAAATCCACCTTAAATTCCTACAAGTCCACCTTACATATCTAGCAATCCACCTTAAATATTTA
Organism: Megaleporinus macrocephalus; assembly: GCA_021613375.1. NCBI lineage: Eukaryota > Metazoa > Chordata > Actinopteri > Characiformes > Anostomidae > Megaleporinus > Megaleporinus macrocephalus. The sequence goes on along the minus strand of CM038727.1, from coordinate 21,826,344 downwards.
GTACTCCACTTTAAATTTCTACAATTCCACCTTAAATTTCTATAAGTCCACCTTAAATATCTACAAGTCCACCTTACATTTCAACAATTCCACCTTAAGCTCCTATAACTCCACCTTAAATTCCCACAAGTCCACCTTAAATTCCCATAGTTACACCTTAAATTCCCACAAGTCCACCTTAAATTCCCCACAAGTCCACCTTAAATTCCCATAGTTCCACCTTAATTTCCTATAACTCCACCTTAAATTTCTACAATTCCACCTTAAAATCCTATAACTCCACCTTAAATTCATATTGTAGTTCCACCTTAAAAGTATTGTAGGTGCTGTTATAGTTGTGTTTTAGTTTGAAGGTGTGAGTAGTGTGAATTCCTGTAGTTCCACCTTAAAAGCATTGTGACTGCTGTTATAGTTGTGTTTTAGTGTGAGTATGTCATTACTGTGGATTTCTGTAGTTCCACCTTAAAAGCATTGTGACTGCTGTTATAGTTGTGTTTTAGTGTGAGTGTGAATTTCTGTAATTCCACCTTAAAAGCACTGCTCCTACTCTCATAGCTGTGTGCGTGTGTGCGTGTCAGTTTGTGTCTATTATGTAGTGTATATGTTGTGTACTGTGTGTGTGTTGTTTAGGGTGTGTATGTTGTGTAGTGTGTGTGTTGTGTAGTGTGTATGTTGTGTAGTTTGTGTGTTGTGTAGTGTGTATGTTGTGTAGGGTGTGTATGTTGTGTAGGGTGTGTATGTTGTGTATTGTGTATGTTGTGTAGTGTGTATATTGTGTAGTGTGTATGTTGCGTATGTTGTGTATGTTATGTAGTTTGTGTGTTGTGTAGTGTGTTTGTTGTGTAGTGTGTGTATGTTGTGTAGTGTGTATGTTGTGTAGGGTGTGTATGTTGTGTAGGGTGTGTATGTTGTGTAGTGTGTATGTTGTGTAGGGTGTGTATGTTGTGTAATTGTGTAGTGTGTGTGTAATGTGTATGTTGTGTAGTGTGTATGTTTTGTAGTGTGTGTGTTGTGTAATGTGTATGTTGTGTAGTGTGTGTGTTGTGTAGTGTGTATGTTGTGTAGTTTGTATGTTGTGTAGCGTGTATGTTGTGTAGTTTGTGTATGCTGTGTAGTGTGTGTGTGTTGTGTAGGGTGTGTGTGTTGTGTAGGTTATGTGTGGTGTGTAGTGTGTGTAGGTTGTGTAGGTTGTGTGTGTTGTGTAGGGTGTGTGTGTTGTGTAGGGTATGTGTGGTGTGTAGTGTGTGTAGGTTGTGTAAGGTGTGTGTGTTGTGTAGTGTGTGTATGTTGTGTAGTGTGTGTGTTGTGTAGTGTGTATGTTGTGTAGTTTGTGTGTTGTGTATTGTGTATGTTGTGTAGTGTGTGTATTGTGTAGTGTGTATGTTGTGTAGTTTGTGTTTTGTGTAGTGTGTATGTTGTGTAGGGTGTGTATGTTGTGTATTGTGTATGTTGTGTAGTGTGTGCATTGTGTAGTGTGTATGTTGTGAAGGGTGTGTATGTTGTGTAGTTTGTGTGTTGTGTAGTGTGTTTGTTGTGTAGTGTGTGTATGTTGAGTATTGTGTATGTTGTGTAGTGTGTATGTTGTGTAGGGTGTGTATGTTGTGTAGGGTGTGTATGTTGTGTAGGGTGTGTATGTTGTGTAATTGTGTAGTGTGTGTGTAATGTGTATGTTGTGTAGTGTGTATGTTTTGTAGTGTGTGTGTTGTGTAATGTGTATGTTGTGTAGGGTGTGTGTTGTGTAGTGTGTATGTTGTGTAGTTTGTATGTTGTGTAGTGTGTATGTTGTGTAGTTTGTGTATGCTGTGTAGTGTGTGTGTGTTGTGTAGGGTGTGTAGGGTGTGTATGTTGTGTAGGGTGTGTATGTTGTGTAGGGTGTGTATGTTGTGTAGTGTGTATGTTGTGTAGGGTGTGTATGTTGTGTAATTGTGTAGGGTGTGTGTAATGTGTATGTTGTGTAGTGTGTATATTTTGTAGTGTGTGTGTTGTGTAATGTGTATGTTGTGTAGTGTGTGTGTTGTGTAGTGTGTATGTTGTGTAGTTTGTATGTTGTGTAGCGTGTATGTTGTGTAGTTTGTGTATGCTGTGTAGTGTGTGTGTGTTGTGTAGGGTGTGTGTGTTGTGTAGGTTATGTGTGGTGTGTAGTGTGTGTAGGTTGTGTAGGTTGTGTGTGTTGTGTAGGGTGTGTGTGTTGTGTAGGGTATGTGTGGTGTGTAGTGTGTGTAGGTTGTGTAAGGTGTGTGTGTTGTGTAGTGTGTGTATGTTGTGTAGTGTGTGTGTTGTGTAGTGTGTATGTTGTGTAGTTTGTGTGTTGTGTATTGTGTATGTTGTGTAGTGTGTGTATTGTGTAGTGTGTATGTTGTGCAGTTTGTGTTTTGTGTAGTGTGTATGTTGTGTAGGGTGTGTATGTTGTGTATTGTGTATGTTGTGTAGTGTGTGTATTGTGTAGTGTGTATGTTGTGTAGGGTGTGTATGTTGTGTAGTTTGTGTGTTGTGTAGTGTGTTTGTTGTGTAGTGTGTGTATGTTGAGTATTGTGTATGTTGTGTATTGTGTATGTTGTGTAGTGTGTATGTTGTGTAGGGTGTGTATGTTGTGTAATTGTGTAGTGTGTGTGTAATGTGTATGTTGTGTAGTGTGTATGTTTTGTAGTGTGTGTGTTGTGTAATGTGTATGTTGTGTAGGGTGTGTGTTGTGTAGTGTGTATGTTGTGTAGTTTGTATGTTGTGTAGTGTGTATGTTGTGTAGTTTGTGTATGTTGTGTAGTTTGTGTGTGTTGTGTAGGGTGTGTGTTGTGTAGGTTATGTGTGGTGTGTAGTGTGTGTAGGTTGTGTAGGTTGTGTGTGTTGTGTAGGGTGTGTGTGTTGTGTAGGGTATGTGTGGTGTGTAGTGTGTGTAGGTTGTGTAGGGTGTGTGTGTTGTGTAGTGTGTGTATGTTGTGTAGTGTGTGTGTTGTGTAGTGTGTATGTTGTGTAGTTTGTGTGTTGTGTATTGTGTATGTTGTGTAGTGTGTGTATTGTGTAGTGTGTATGTTGTGTAGTTTGTGTTTTGTGTAGTGTGTATGTTGTGTAGGGTGTGTATGTTGTGTATTGTGTATGTTGTGTAGTATGTGTGTTGTGTAGTGTGTATGTTGTGTAGTTTGTATGTTGTGTAGCGTGTATGTTGTGTAGTTTGTGTATGCTGTGTAGAGTGTTTGTGTTGTGTAGGGTGTGTGTGTTGTGTAGGTTATGTGTGGTGTGTAGTGTGTGTAGGTTGTGTAGGTTGTGTGTGTTGTGTAGGGTATGTGTGGTGTGTAGTGTGTGTAGGTTGTGTAAGGTGTGTGTGTTGTGTAGTGTGTGTATGTTGTGTAGTGTGTGTATTGTGTAGTGTGTATGTTGTGCAGTTTGTGTTTTGTGTAGTGTGTATGTTGTGTAGGGTGTGTATGTTGTGTATTGTGTATGTTGTGTAGTGTGTGTATTGTGTAGTGTGTATGTTGTGTAGGGTGTGTATGTTGTGTAGTTTGTGTGTTGTGTAGTGTGTTTGTTGTGTAGTGTGTGTATGTTGAGTATTGTGTATGTTGTGTAGTGTGTATGCTGTGTAGGGTGTGTATGTTGTGTAGGGTGTGTATGTTGTGTAGGGTGTGTATGTTGTGTAATTGTGTAGTGTGTGTGTAATGTGTATGTTGTGTAGTGTGTATGTTTTGTAGTGTGTGTGTTGTGTAATGTGTATGTTGTGTAGGGTGTGTGTTGTGTAGTGTGTATGTTGTGTAGTTTGTATGTTGTGTAGTGTGTATGTTGTGTAGTTTGTGTATGCTGTGTAGTGTGTGTGTGTTGTGTAGGGTGTGTGTGTTGTGTAGGTTATGTGTGGTGTGTAGTGTGTGTAGGTTGTGTAGGTTGTGTGTGTTGTGTAGGGTGTGTGTGTTGTGTAGGGTATGTGTGGTGTGTAGTGTGTGTAGGTTGTGTAGGGTGTGTGTGTTGTGTAGTGTGTGTATGTTGTGTAGTGTGTGTGTTGTGTAGTGTGTATGTTGTGTAGTTTGTGTGTTGTGTATTGTGTATGTTGTGTAGTGTGTGTATTGTGTAGTGTGTATGTTGTGTAGTTTGTGTTTTGTGTAGTGTGTATGTTGTGTAGGGTGTGTATGTTGTGTATTGTGTATGTTGTGTAGTGTGTGTATTGTGTAGTTTGTATGTTGTGTAGGGTGTGTATGTTGTGTAGTTTGTGTGTTGTGTAGTGTGTTTGTTGTGTAGTGTGTGTATGTTGAGTATTGTGTATGTTGTGTAGTGTGTATGTTGTGTAGGGTGTGTATGTTGTGTAGGGTGTGTATGTTGTGTAATTGTGTAGTGTGTGTGTAATGTGTATGTTGTGTAGTGTGTATGTTGTGTAGTGTGTGTGTTGTGTAATGTGTATGTTGTGTAGGGTGTGTGTTGTGTAGTTTGTGTATGTTGTGTAGTGTGTGTGTGTTGTGTAGGGTGTGTGTGTTGTGTAGGTTATGTGTGGTGTGTAGTGTGTGTAGGTTGTTTAGGTTGTGTGTGTTGTGTAGGGTATGTGTGGTGTGTAGTGTGTGTAGGTTGTGTAGGGTGTGTGTGTGTTGTGTAGTGTGTGTATGTTGTGTAGTGTGTGTGTTGTGTAGGGTGTGTGTGTGTGAGCGTGCGTGTGTGTGAGCTTGTGTGTACTGTTTAATGGGTGTCTGTGTGAGAGGTGTGCATTGTGACATCACTGCTGGCAGTTAAGTTTGAATTCTTTCAACATTCCGCCATTCATTCCTATGGGGCAAAAATTCCCTGTTTGAACGCCGTTTTCCGGAAAACCGTACTTCGGATCGCTTAGAAAAGCACAAGCATAAATCTGCGCTATAGGACCTACGATCCCGCCGAATTTCGTGGTTCTAGCTTGAAAACTGTGGGACGAGTTAGTGATTATATTTTGCGAATAGAATAATAATAAGAAGAAGATTATGAAGAACAGTAAGTTGGCTCTTTCAAGCCAACTTAACTAGAGAGGGGAAGTTCATGAACGAACTTCGAAGTTGGCTTGAAATCGCCCGCTGATAGTAGTGTGTGTGATGTGTAGCGTGTGTGTGGTGCTTGTGTGTAGTGAAGGTGTGTTTTCTATTCAGTGTTGTGAGTACTGTGAATTTCAAGAATTGCACCTCATATGTCTACAAGTCCACCTTAAATTCCTATAACCCCACCTTAAATTTCTACAAGTCCACCTTAAATTCCTATAACTCCACCTTAAATTCCCCCAAGTCCACCTTAAATTCCTATAACTCCACCTTTAATTCCCACAAGTACACCTTAAATTCCCATAGTTCCACCTTAAATTCCTATAACTCCACCTTAAATTTCTACAAGTCCACCTTAAATATCTAGTAATCCACCTTAAATTCCTATAATTCCACCTTAAATTTCTACAGGTCCACCTTAAGTATCTAGTAATCCACCTTAAATTCCTATAATTCCACCCTAAATTTCTACAGGTCCACATTAAATATCTAGTAATCCACATTAAATTTCTGTAACTCCACCTTAAAAGAGCTGCTCCTGCTGTTCTTACTGTGTGCGTGTATGACCGTGTGTGTAATTCCACCTTAAAAGAGCTGCTCCTGCTGTTCTTACTGTGTGCGTGTGTGAGCGTGTGTGTAATACCACCTTAAGCAAGATGGCCGCGCGCGGTGGTGCAGCAGCAGCTTCTCACGCTCCCAGCGAAAACCCAGCTTTCAGTTATTTTTACGTCGGTTCTGATAGCGATTTCACGCGCCTTAAGCCTGTGAGTTACAGCCGAACCGAACTTTTTAAGATTAAGGACAGCTCTGCCACAAAAGTAGCAACTATGGACAGTAGTTTCAGAGCCAAGCTGGGCAGACTACAACTTCTCCGGACACCGGCGTGGCGGGTCAGAGCGGTACGAACAAAGGGCAAAAGGAAGCGATGCAGGCGAAGACTGAAGAGAGGGAAGCGGGCCGGCGTGCTAGCCAGGCTCAAGGCTAACGCCGACAGACCCCCGATTCCATCTCTCTTCCTGTCCAATGTTCGCTCTTTGGACAACAAGCTGGACCTTCTGCGGCTGAGGATGAGTGTTTCTGATGAGATGAGGAACTGCGCTGTGATCTGTCTCACGGAAACATGGCTAAACGACAGCATGCCGGACTCAGCCTTCCAGCTCGCCGGCCGGCAGCTCTTCCGCGCGGACCGCAACCAGCTGTCCGGAAAAGCACGAGGGGGCGGCTTATGCGTCTACATAAACAAAGGTTGGTGCACAAACTGTGTGATGGTAAACGCCCTATGCTCCGAGGCAACAGAACAGCTGACCGTGAAGTGTCGGCCACACTATCTGCCTCGGGAATTTACAGCTGTGTTCGTCATTGCCGTTTACATAGCACCGGATGCTAATGCTAACAACGCACTGAAAGAGCTACATGACAACATCAGCTCGCTTCAGAACAAGCATCCGGAGGCGTTTTACGTGGTGGCGGGGGATTTTAACCACGTGAACCTGACGAACATTTTGCCGAGGTTTTACCAACACATAGACATTCCAACACGGGGAGACAACACACTCGACCGTGTTTACACCAACATCAGAGACGCGTACAGAGCCGTCCCCCACCCCCACCTCGGGCTCTCCGACCACATCTCCATTATGCTGGTCCCTGCATACCACCCCCCGCTGCGACGCTCCAGACCCACACAGAAGACCATCACTGTGTGGCCCGGTGACGCAGACGCTGTGCTGCAGGACTGTTTCGGCTGCACAGACTGGCATGTCTTTAGGGAGGCTGCTGAGAGTGAGGGGGAGCTGGATCTGGAGGATTACACATCTGCTGTCCTCGGGTACATCAGCAAGTGTGTGGAGGATGTCACCACCACAAAGACAGTGACCTGCTACCCGAACCAGAAACCCTGGCTGAATGGAGAGGTGCGTTCTCTACTGAAAGCCAGGGATGCTGCCTTCAGGTCTGGCGACGCACAGGAACTCAGGAGGGCTAGAAGAGAGCTGACCGCAGGTGTTAAGAGGGCCAAAGCTGCATATGCTCTGAAAATCCAGGGACACTTCTCCTCCCAGGATCCTAGGAGCATGTGGAGGGGAATTAAGTGCATCACAGACTATAAAACCAGAGATGCACAATGTTCCAAAGACCCCTCCCTGCCCGAGGCTCTCAACAAATTCTATGCCCGCTTTGAGGACCCTGACACCCCGCCCAGCATAAGACTCACCCCTCCACCTGGAGAAGTACCCCTCTGTGTGACACCAGCAGAGGTAAGGAGGACCCTCAGGAGGATCAACCCCCGGAAAAGTGCTGGTCCGGATAATATACCCGGACGAGTACTACGGGAGTGCGCTGATCAGATCTCCGAGGTCCTGGCAGACATTTTCAATGTCTCCCTCACCCAGGCAGCTGTTCCCACCTGCCTGAAGACCGCCACCATCATCCCGGTCCCCAAGAGCTCCACAGTGACAGGTCTGAATGACTACCGGCCGATAGCTCTCACGCCGATAGTCACTAAATGCTTTGAAAGACTGGTTATGACCCACATCAAAGCCACCATCGACGTCACTGTGGACCCACACCAGTACGCCTACAGGAGGAACCGATCCACAGACGATGCCATTTCCTCTGTGGTCCACACTGCCCTCACCCACCTGGAGCAGAAGGACTCTTATGTCCGTATGCTCTTTGTGGACTTCACTTCCGCCTTTAACACCATGATACCCCAGACACTGACAGATAAGCTCTCCTCACTTGGTCTGCGCTCTTCTCTTTGCAACTGGGTCCTGGACTTCCTGACCAACAGGCCGCAGTCTGTGAGGATCCACAACCTCTCCTCCTCCACCACAATCCTCAGCACTGGCTCCCCTCAGGGCTGTGTGTTGAGCCCCCTTTTGTTCACGCTGCTCACATATGACTGCTCACCCATCCACCCAGGCTGTCATATTGTGAAGTTTGCGGACGACACGGCAGTGGTCGGATGCATCACAAACAGTGATGAGTCTGGCTACAGACGGGAGGTAGAACACCTGGAGGGTTGGTGCAGAAAGAACAACCTCTGCATCAACATAAAGAAGACAAAGGAGATGATTGTGGACTTCAGAAGGGGCAGACATGCCCACCTCCCCCTGCATGTCGGAGGGTCTGCGGTGGAAGTGGTCTCCAGCTACAGGTACTTGGGTGTTCACCTGAGCAACAACCTCACCTGGAGCAACAACACTTCCAGCCTGGTCAGGAAGGCACATCAGCGGCTCTACTTCCTCAGGCGGTTGAGGCGAGCTGGGCTCGGGAGCTCGGTCCTCACCTCCTTCTACAGATGTGTGGTGGAGAGCGTTCTATGCTCCAGCATCAACGTGTGGCACGGAAGCTGCTCTGCTGCAGACAGGAAAGCTCTGCAGAGGGTGGTGAAGGCTGCACAGAGGTCTGTCGGAGTCAGCCTCCCCACCACCACGGACATATACACCTCCAGATGCAGGAAGAGGGCCACCTGCATCATGAAGGACCCCACTCATCCAGCACACTCACTGTTTGTCCCGCTCCCCTCAGGCAGGAGGCTGCGGAGCGTTAAGTGTAGAACGAACAGACTGAGGAACAGCTTCATTCCGGAAGCTGTAAGACTTTTAAACGCCACTTAGTGGAACCACTGCACTGACACTTTTACTGCACTGACACTTTTACGACACCAGTCACTTTAATACACTCTGCTGCTACCTTCTCCATTCCTGTTTATTTTATTTTCATATATTTTATATATTTATGTTTATTTTATTTATTTAAGTACTGCTGTCTGGGTAAAACTGGGTCCTTGGGTACCACAATTTCGTTCCACCCCATGTACCACATGTGATGCGAATGACAATAAAGTCTCCTTGAATCCTTGAATCCTTGAATCCTTGAAAAGAGCTGCTCCTGCTGTTCTTACTGTGTGCGTGTGTGAGCGTGCGTGTAATTCCACCTTAAAAGAGCTGCTCCTGCTGTTCTTACTGTGTGCGTGTGTGAGCGTGCGTGTGTGTGCTGGCAGTTACATTTGAATTCTCTCAACATTCCGCCATTCATTCCTATGGGGCCAAAATTCCCTGTTTGAACGCCGTTTTCCGGAAAACCGTAGTTCGGATCGCTTAGAAAAGCACAAGCATAAATCTGCGCTATAGGACCTACGATCCTGCTGAATTTCGTGGTTCTAGCTTAAAAACTGTGGGACGAGTTAGTGATTATATTTCGTGAATAGAATAATAATAATAAGAAGATTATGAAGAACAGTAAGTTGGCTCTTTCAAGCCAACTTAATAACTAGAGAGGGGAAGTTCATGAACGAACTTCGAAGTTGGCTTGAAATCTCCCGCTGATAGTAAATTTCTGTAATTCCACCTTAAAAGCTCTGCTCCTACTCTCATAGCTGTGTGTGTGTGTGAGTGTGTGTGCGTGTCAGTTTGTGTCTATTGTCTTGTGTGTATGTTGTGTAGTGTGTGTGTTTTGTAGGGTGTGTATGTTGTGTATTGTGTATGTTGTGTAGTGTGTGTATGTTGTGTAGTGTGTGTATGTTGTGTAGTGTGTATGTTGTGTAGTGTGTATATGTTGTGTAGGGTGTTCATGTTGTGTAGTTTGTGTTTTGTGTAGTGTGTATGTTGTGTAGGGTGTGTATTGTGTGTATTGTGTATGTTGTGTAGTGTGTGTATTGTGTAGTGTGCATGTTGTTTAGTTTGTGTTTTGTGTAGTGTGTATGTTGTGTAGGGTGTGTATGTTGTGTAGGGAGTGTATGTTGTGTAGTGTGTGTGTTGTGTAGGGTGTGTATGTTGTATAGCGTGTATGTTGTGTAGTTTGTGTGTTGTGTAGTGTGTGTACGTTGTATAGTGTTTATGTTGGGTAGTTTGTGTGTTGTGTAGTGTGTGTAATGTGTAGGGTGTGTATGTTGTGTAGTGTGTGCATGTTGTGTAGTGTGTGCATGTTGTGTATTCTGTGTATGTTGTGTAGTGTGTATGTTGTGTAGGGTGTGTATGTTGTGTAGTGTGTGTATTGTGTAGTTTGTATGTTGTGTAGGGTGTGTATGTTGTGTAGTGTGTATGTTGTGTGGTCTGTGTGTTATGTAGTGTGTGTGTTGTTGAGGGTGTGCATGTTGTGTAGTTTGTATGTTGTGTAGGGTGTGTATGCTGTGTAGTGTGTATGTTGTGTAGGGTGTGTATGTTGTTTAGGGTGTATGTTGTGTAGTGTGTGTATTGTGTAGTGTGTATGTTGTGTAGGGTGTGTATGTTGTGTAGTTTGTATGTTGTGTAGGGTGTGCATGTTGTGTAGGGTGTGTTAGTTGTGTAGTGTGTATGATGTGTAGTTTGTGTGTTGTGTAAGGTGCGTATGTTGTGTATTTTGTATGTTGTGTAGGGTGTACGTTGTGTAGTGTGTGTATTGTGAAGTGTGTATGTTGTGTATGGTGTGTATGTTGTGTAGTGTGTATGTTGTGCAGTTTGTGTGTTGTGTAGGGTGCGTATGTTGTGTAGTTTGTATGTTGTGTAGGGTGTACGTTGTGTAGTGTGTGTATTGTGTATTGTGTATGTTGTGTAGGGTGTGTATGTTGTGTAGTTTGTATGTTGTGTAGGGTGCGTATGTTGTGTAGTTTTTATGTTGTGTAGGGTCTGCATGTTGTGTAGGGTGTGTATGTTGTGTAGTGTAGGGTGTGTATATTGTGTATTGTGTATGTTGTGTAGGGTGTGTATGTTGTGTATTGTGTATGTTGTGTAGTTTGTGTGTAGTGTAGGGTGTGTATGTTGTGTATTGTGTATGTTGTGTAGGGTGTGTATGTTGTGTATTGTGTATGTTGTGTAGGGTGTGTATGTTGTGTATTGTGTATGTTGTGTAGGGTGTGTGTGTTGTGTAGTGTTTGTGTTTTGTGTAGTGTGTATGTTGTGTAGGGTGTGTATGTTGTGTATTGTGTATGTTGTGTAGGGTGTGTGTGTTGTGTAGTGTTTGTGTTTTGTGTAGTGTGTATGTTGTGTAGGGTGTGTATGTTGTGTAGTGTGTATATTGTGTAGTCTGTGTGTGTGTGAGTTTGTGTGTATGTTGTGTAGGGTGTGTGTATTGTGTAGTGTGTGTATATTGTGTAGGGTGTTCATGTTGTGTATTGTGTGTATGTTGTGTAGGGTGTGCATGTTGTGTAGGGTGTGTATGTTGTGTAGTGTGTATATTGTGTAGTCTGTGTGTGTGTGTGTATGTTGTGTAGGGTGTGTGTGGTGTGTAGTGTGTATGTTGTGTAGTGTGTGTAGGGTGTGTGTGTGTGTGTGTGTTGTGTAGTGTGTGTGTGTTGTGTAGGGTGTTTGTGTGTGTTACGACCCCATATGTGGTCTAGGGGTAAAATAGGGTCAGTAACATTGGTTTCCAGTGTAAACGTGGGTGATGTGCAGCAAGGGAGGAAAACACACAACTTTTAATGGCCTTTTAACTGTTTTTTTAATAAATAAACCAAGTACATCCACCATTTACACCGCAATGTGCCACACTATCTACAATATTTACAATAGTCTTACTTTGTAAGATAGGTGTAGTATTTAAGGGAGTCTGGACTAGGACGGCGCTAAAGAAAAGAAATAATCAAAACATACAAAAAAACCAAAGAACTACCCTAAAGCTCTATGATTAGTCTTCTCTAAACAGCACAGAAACAAAAGGCTACCTACTCTGCTCTAAACTATACCATAACGGAAATACAGAGGTTGGCGCCCGCCCCTAACCTAATGTATCTATACATAGGTTCACTACGTGCTGTACAATGTATGAGCGCGCCCGTCTTACCTGTCCAGAACCCAGAATTATCAACAGTTCAAAAAAAAGTCACCAACTGGCTGTGTGTGCGTGCTGAGCAAGATCTCTCGCGGGCTTTTGCCGGGCAGCTTCTGAAGTACAGACCTCCGCCTTGTGACCGAATCTGATTGGCCGTCAGTGATGATTGGCGTCTGCAAAATCCTATGAGAAGGATAGAAGAGAGCGCGAAGGAGAGCGCGCGGGAAAAAACAAACATGCGCGCTTGGGCGCAAGAGAGGGCGAGGGAGAGAGAGAGAGCGCGCGCGCAAGAGCGAGCAAAGGGAGAGAGAGAGAGAGAGAGAGAGAGAGAGACGTACCGGGCACGTAACAGTGTGCGTGTGTGAGCGTGCGTGTGTGAGCGTGCGTGTGTGAGTTTGTGTGTACTGTTTAATGAGTGTCTGTGTGAGAGATGTGCATCGTGACATCACTGCTGGCAGTTACATTTGAATTCTCTCAACATTCCGCCATTCATTCCTATGGGGAAAAAATTCCCTGTTTGAACGCCGTTTTCCAGAAAACCGTAAGCCGGATCTCTTAGAAGAGCACAAGCATAAATCTGCGCTATAGGACCTACGATTCCGCCGAATTTTATGGTTCTAGCTTGAAAACTGTGGGACGAGTTAGTGATTATATTTCGCGAATAGAATAATAAGAATAAGAACTAGAGAGGGGAAGTTCATGAACGAACTTGGAAGTTGGCTTGAAATCTCCCGCTGATAGTTGTGTGTGTGTGATGTCTGTGTTTGGCGAAGGTGTGTTTTGTACCCTGTAACTCCACCTTGAATTCCTATAAATCCACCTTAAATTCCTACAAGTCCACCTTACATATCTAGCAATCCACCTTAAATATTTAGTACTCCACTTTAAATTTCTACAATTCCACCTTAAATTTCTACAAGTCCACCTTACATTTCAACAATTCCACCTTAAATTCCTATAACTCCACCTTACATTTTAACAAGTCCACCTTAAATTCCCACAAGTCCACCTTAAATTCCCACAAGTCCACCTTAAATTCCTATAGTTCCACCTTAAATTCCCACAAGTCCACCTTAAATTCCCATAATTCCACCTTAAATTCCTATAACTCCACCTTAAATTTCTACAAGTCCACCTTACATTTCAACAATTCCACCTTAAATTCCTATAACTCCACCTTAAATTTCTACAATTCCACCTTAAAATCCTATAACTCTACCTTAAATTCATATTGTAGTTCCACCTTAAAAGCATTGTAGGTGCTGTTATAGTTGTGTTTTAGTTTGAAGGTGTGAGTACTGTGAATTTCTGTAGTTCCACCTTAAAAGCATTGTGAGTGCTGTTATAGTTGTGTTTTAGTGTGAGTATGTCATTACTGTGGATTTCGTGTCAGTTTGTGTCTATTATGTAGTGTATATGTTGTGTAGTGTGTGTGTGTTTAGGGTGTGTATGTTGTGTAGTGTGTGTGTTGTGTAGTGTGTATGTTGTGTAGTTTGTGTGTTGTGTATTGTGTATGTTGTGTAGTGTGTGTATTGTGTAGTATGTATGTTGTGTAGTTTGTGTTTTGTGTAGTGTGTATGTTGTGTAGGGTGTGTATGTTGTGTAGGGTGTGTATGTTGTGTATTGTGTATGTTGTGTAGTGTGTGTATTGTGTAGTGTGTATGTTGTGTAGGGTGTGTATGTTGTGTAGGGTGTATGTTGTGTAGTTTGTGTGTTGTGTAGTGTGTTTGTTGTGTAGTGTGTGTATCTTGTGTATTGTGTATGTTGTGTAGTGTGTATGTTGTGTAGGGTGTGTATGTTGTGTAGGGTATGTATGTTGTGTAGGGTGTGTATGTTGTGTAATTGTGTAGTGTGTGTGTAATGTGTATGTTGTGTAGTGTGTATGTTGTGTAGTGTGTGTGTTGTGTAATGTGTATGTTGTGTAGGGTGTGTGTTGTGTAGTGTGTACGTTGTGTAGTGTGTATGTTGTGTAGTTTGTGTATGTTGTGTAGTGTGTGTGTGTTGTGTAGGTTGTGTGTGTTGTGTAGGTTATGTGTGGTGTGTAGTGTGTGTAGGTTGTGTAGGTTGTGTGTGTTGTGTAGGGTACGTGTGGTGTGTAGGGTGTGTAGGTTGTGTAGGGTGTGTGTGTTGTGTAGTGTGTGTATGTTGTGTAGTGTGTGTATTTTGTAGTGTGTATGTTGTGTAGTTTGTGTTTTGTGTAGTGTGTATGTTGTGTAGGGTGTGTATGTTGTGTATTGTGTATGTTGTGTAGTGTGTGTATTGTGTAGTGTGTATGTTGTGTAGGGTGTGTATGTTGTGAAGTTTGTGTGTTGTGTAGTGTGTTTGTTGTGTAGTGTGTGTATGTTGAGTATTGTGTATGTTGTGTAGTGTCTATGTTGTTTAGGGTGTGTATGTTGTGTAGGGTGTGTATGTTGTGTGGGGTGTGTATGTTGTGTAATTGTGTAGTGTGTGTGTAATGTGTATGTTGTGTAGTGTGTATGTTGTGTAGTGTGTGTGTTGTGTAATGTGTATGTTGTGTAGGGTGTGTGTTGTGTAGTGTGTATGTTGTGTAGTGTGTGTGTGTTGTGTAATGTGTATGTTGTGTAGGGTGTGTGTTGTGTAGTGTGTATGTTGTGTAGTTTGTATGTTGTGTAGTGTTTATGTTGTGTAGTTTGTGTATGTTGTGTAGTGTGTGTGTGTGTGTTGTGTAGGGTTTGTGTGTTGTGTAGGTTATGTGTGGTGTGTAGTGTGTGTAGGTTGTGTGTGTTGTGTAGGGTATGTGTGGTGTGTAGTGTGTGTAGGTTGTGTAGGGTTTGTGTGTGTTGTGTAGTGTGTGTATGTGGTGTAGTGTGTGTGTTGTGTAGGGTGTGTGTGTGTGACCGTGCGTGTGTGTGAGTTTGTGTTTACTGTTTAATGGGTGTCTGTGTGAGAGGTGTGCATTGTGACATCACTGCTGGCAGTTAAGTTTGAATTCTCTCAACATTCCGCCATTCATTCCTATGGGGCAAAAATTCCCTGTTTGAACGCCGTTTTCCGGAAAACCGTAGTTCGGATCGCTTAGAAAAGCACAAACATAAATCTGCGCTATAGGACCTACGATCCCTCCGAATTTCGTGGTTCTAGCTTGAAAACTGTGGGACGAGTTAGTGATTATATTTTGCGAATAGAATAATAATAATAAGAAGATTATGAAGAACAGTAAGTTGGCTCTTTCAAGCCAACTTAATAAGAAGATTATGAAGAACAGTAAGTTGGCTCTTTCAAGCCAACTTAATAATAATACGAAGATTATGAAGAACAGTAAGTTGGCTCTTTCAAGCCAACTTAATAATTTAGAATAATAATAAGAAGAAGATTATGAAGAACAGTAAGTTGGCTCTTTCAAGCCAACTTAATAATAATAAGAATATTATGAAGAACAGTAAGTTGGCTCTTTCAAGCCAACTTAATAAGAATAAGAAGATTATGAAGAACAGTAAGTTGGCTCTTTCAAGCCAACTTAATAATAATAATTTAGAATAATAATAAGAAGATTATGAAGAACAGTAAGTTGGCTCTTTCAAGCCAACTTAATAAGAAGATTATGAAGAACAGTAAGTTGGCTCTTTCAAGCCAACTTAATAATAAGAAGATTATGAAGAACAGTAAGTTGGCTCTTTCAAGCCAACTTAATAAGTAGATTATGAAGAACAGTAAGTTGGCTCTTTCAAGCCAACTTAATAATAATTTAGAATAATAATAAGATTATGAAGAACAGTAAGTTGGCTCTTTCAAGCCAACTTAATTAAACCGAGGCGGAAAGCAAATAAAGAGAGATATAGGGACAGAACGAAAGGTCTAAGCGGCCATCTCCGACCTGATCACCGCACCCCCCCCCCTACAAACACATTTTTAAATGATGCAAAATATTGTTTATTATAATTATCGACAAAATTACAGAAAATATTTGTCAACATAATTTTTTGTCTTTATGACCTAGATTTGTTTCTCCGTTTACACCTTTTGGATATTCCTTTTTGTTCTGGTTGCCTTATTGTTAGCTTGTTTGCTTTCCGACCCTTGGACAGTTTTGTGACTTCGTCTTTGCCTGCCCCTTTTGGTATGTTTGCCTCGGTTTCAGCTTTGGAGCTGTTCTTTGTGGTGCTTGTTAACATCTCGGCACAACCTATTTAAACCAAACTCTGCTCATGTCTTACCTGTTTGTCTGTTATTACCCATATTCTAGATCGAACAATTGGTTTTAGCACAGCATATCTTCAAAGATTTTTTTTCTTTAGTAAATGAATGCTACAAATGATGTCTCAAAAGAAATCAACCTAGTAACACCTTAGCAGTCACCTGGGATACAATAGCAAAGGCCTTTTAATACATTAGCAACCCCCAGGATATCATTGTGACAGCATGTCAACATTTCAGCACCAAATATAGCATAGCAATGGCTTAACAACACCTTTGTAACACCTGGCAACGGCCTAGTTGTAGCACCTTAGCAACCTGTCTCGAGCGACAGAGAGCACGTCAGAGCGAGCGACAGAGAGCACGTCAGAGCGAGCGACAGAGAGCACGTCAGAGCGCTGTGGTTTCGTTTTAATTTTCTGGTTTTAACTCTAGTTTATTTGTTTTTACTAATTTATTTTTAATTTATTTTTATTTTTATTTTATCCTATATTTATCTTTTATTTATTTTATTTTATTTTTTCTACTTTTTATATTTTGCTCGCTCCGTGCATATTACCATGCCTCCACTCAACTCACAAACAGGGTGTGAAAGCTGCTCACTGCTAAGCCAAAAGATCTTGGAGTTGGAAGGGCGAATCTCTGTACTATACCAAATAAAAGAAGACGAGGTTCTGCTGGACTCCATGCTGGCATCGACGCAGGCAATTACCACCGGGCTGGAAAGCAGTGTCATCCAGCCGGTTAAGCAATGGCATAACAACAAGCATGAGTACCATAACCTCATAGCAACAACATAGGAACTACCTAGAATTACTGTGTACCCTCATACAAGGTTTAAAAACAATTGTCAACAGTTGTTGTAACTGCTGTGTCTTGATTGTTTATGTGCTGTTTATGCTGTGTCTTGATTGTTAATGTGTTGCTAGGCGGTTGCTATGGTATTGCAGATGGTTGCTATTGTACTGCTAGGTGGTTGATATGGTATTCCAATATTGTTCATGTTCAGACCAGTTGAAAAGGTGTTGATGCCTCAAAAACTGCAGGACAAGTTAGCGGATAAAAATTTGGCAGAAAAATATGAAAAAAGAAGTGTAAGTAATGTTACATACTATGGGGCTATCCTTAACAGTGGTCTAGAAACTCAAATTTAACAACTTTTTTTAAGTCTGACAAACTTTATATGACAGAAGGACAACAGTAGATATTCTTTAGCTCTAGCTAGCTCACTGGTTACTCATTTAGCAAACCACTTTAAAAAACACTACACAGATTATCTGATCAAATCTAGCCTCATAGTTTTTGTTCATGTCGGCAGGCATAGGTGATTTAATAATGGGGTAGAGCACTTGATAGAATAAACTGGGAACACATTCAGTAACATCGCATTGAGAGTTAGTGCTGAAAATAGAATTTCTAACAGAGAATCTTGGTAAAAATACATAGTAATGAACAGTTTTAGTTCAGTTTTCTGCTAAAGTTAATTTGGTGGCCTTGTTTCCAAGCCATTTTCTCTGGGTGCATGCCTTTTTTGTGCCACAGACGTCCTAACTAGTTATTAAAGTGTAGCTTGTTGTCAGCTTACTACGTAATGTCAGTAATGTATCAACAAAATAACTATCTAATGTAAGTAATGTATCAACAAAATATCTACTTAATTTAAATAAAGTATCAACAAACCATTTACTTAATGTAAGTAATGTTCCCACCAACCCCACAGCACGTACCTCTCCTCCAGGTGATGGAGGAGGCTTGTGGGGACGTTGATGAGGGAGCATGCCAGGGCTGGATAAGTCACTCCAGACGCTTCTTCCCTCGCTGTCTGGCTGTAGAGGACATTCCCTGTGATTCTGATGAGGTGTAGAGGTCAGACCCAAAGAGGAGATGAGATGCAGATCAGACATTAACTCCACCTCCTTCTATCTACACTCACTGTCCACTGTATTAGCTCCACTGACCATACAGGAGCTCCACTTACAGACTGTAGTTCATCTGATCCTCTGTATAGTTTATTACTCTGTTCTTTAATGATCAAGACCCCCACAGGACCACCACAGAGCAGATACTATTAGGGAGGTGGGTCATTCTCAGCATTGCAGTGACGCTGACGTGGTGTGTTAGTAGTGTGGTGTGCTGGTGTCAGTGTCACTGCTGGATCAGTGTCACTGCTGGACTGAGAATCATCCACCAACCAAAACTATCCAGGCAGCAGTGTCCTGTGGGCGGCGTCCTGTGTCCACTGATGAAGGACTAGAGAACCACAATCTATGTACCCACCTCCTTAATAATACCTGCTCTGTGGGGGTCCTGTGGGGGTCCTGATCATTAAAGAACAGGGTAATGGGGTGTCATGTGAGCTGATTGAAGATGGACGCTCCTAAACAGTTTCAAATACTCTTTTCTCAGAAGGAATGTTGTTTTTTTTCTTGATCGGGTAACACGTGCTGGTTTTGAAACATGTAGGACTCTCAAAATAACAAAGACTGTCCAATGTCTGCGCCGTCCCGCCCACAGAGAACCAAGAAGAAAGAACCTCAGGCATGGTGCTAGCGTGGATGCTAACACAGTCTCTTCTAACTCAGACTTGATCCTTGCTGAGATGAAGTCTGCTGGATCACGGTTGGACATTATAGATGGTCGGTTGAACACCAACGCTATTACCGTCCTCACTCAACGGGTCCAACAAACTGAAAGTAGGTTTGACGAAGCCGAAAACAGAATCTCGGCAGGTGAGGACGCTAGCGATGAACAAGCTGCGCTGCTCACGTCCCTGACGACGACCGTGCTCCAAGCTAAGGTTGACAACTTGGAAAATAGAGGTCGGCGAAATAACCTAAAAATCTTCGGCCTGCCTGAGAAAGCCGAGGGCTCCACACCACTCACTCAGTTTCTCCAAGAAATGCTTCCGTCCTGGGTGGGTCTCCCTGAGGATTTCCATCTCCTTGATATAGAGCGTGCCCTCCCGCTCTCTTGTTCCCCTGCCAACATCAGGTTCCCCACCAAGTAGCATTCTCGTATCCGGATAGGGAGGCTGTTCTGAGGGCTGCGGTTAAGAAGAGCAAGGTGTGTTTTTGGGGCTCGCGACTTCGTTTTTATGCAGACCATCATCAGAGCCCCTCCCCCTGAAAGCGCTGTGCCTTTAACACTGTGCTGAAACATATGCTACTGTGCTACACTGTGCTACAACCACTGGCGGTTCTAGGGGTGGGGCCACAGGGGCATCTGATTGGCCCCCTGAGGTGCCCCTGTCTTGTCACACATCTGTCCTTTCCCCGAGAGCGATGATCAGATTATAGGTGGATGCAATTCAGTCTTAGGTGGGATTCAGCAGTTGTTGATCTAAGAAGTGAGTTAGCCAGCCGCTAATGAGCAGGGGGAGAGCAGAAGGAAACTAGATCACAGGCTCATCAGGTCAGAAATCATTCAGGGAGAGCAACAACAGTAAATGCTGGAATGTATGGAATGTTTGATATTGTTATCTCATGAAGTGGCACAATGAATTCTTACACCTCAAGGTGGTCAGATTTATCATGACTTTAATTTAATAGCTTTATTTTTTATTGGTTCGTATATCACCACATCTACCACAACTCACTTTTATATTTCAAGCTTTCAAGTTGTAAGGAATCAGAGGCAGTATGAGACCAACGTTCCATTTGCAAGGCTTTTAATGCTTTCAGAGTAGTGAGTAGTGAAAAACTATAAATAATGTCCGTGAGGCAAGGAAAGTCCACTGGAATCGGGAGAGGAGGACTTCCAGGTGGAGCTGGGGAACCAGAGCCGATACCAAGGATCTCCCGGTGTGTGTGGACTTCCAGGTGGAGCTGGGGAACCAGAACCGATACCGAGGATCTCCCGGTGTGTGTGGGCGTCCAGGTGGAGCTGGGGAACCAGAACCGATACAGAGGATCTCCCGGTGTGTGTGGGCTCCAGGTGAGGCCTGTGTGGACAGATTAGAGCAGCGCGCCTAGTAGAGACTTTAAGTGACTGTGCAGAGTAAACTAAAGAGTCCTTCGTAGACGGCCGGCAGGGCCGGGGAAATGTACTGTGCAGTGAAACGTAAGAGTCTTAAATAAAGGTACCAGATGTGAGTCACGAGTCCGAGGGTCCGTGGGGACGCTGACCTCCTTCTTCGGTGTCTGCAGCCGGGAGGCTCAGCCGACTGGAGGTAAACGCGGAGGCCGGAGCTGAGGCCTGCTGGTTCTCTCGGGTTCCAGGGAGGCTGATAGGAACCCGCTGTTGGAAGGCCAAGCTTGGTGAACCTAGGAATAGACCTTGGAAAGCACACCGACCCAGAGACCACGGAACAGGTAAGAACTGACCCTCACAGTTTTCAGGATACTGAAAGTAGTCTAACTGAAAACAGTGTAACTGAAAGCAACGCCACACGCTGAGGCTTGCGTGTGCCTGGGTTATGTAATGGTGTGCTAATCACCGCCAGGTGTAGGTGAATGTGAGTGAAAGTGTGCGTGCATGTGAATGGGTGAACGCGCCCTGTGGGGCCCTGAAAGGCAGGGCTTACACAAGTCTTCCCTTCAGTTTGAAATAAATAATAATGTGGTCACATAGACAGCATGGTTTTAGCAGAATACATACTTAAAGTTTGTGACATATATTTGTGTTTAGCCACAGACCGGGTCAAGACTCTCTCTGGTTTTAAAAATGAATTTACAATTGGTGAGGAGATTTTACTGTGTAAGCTTTTTTAATTACATTCAAGTGTTTGAACATAGTGTGACTGGTGAATGTATACACCTGATCAAAATCAGAGATTGTGTGCAAGGATGTTGAACAAGTACTTGGCCCCTCTAGGAATATTGTGGCCCCTTGATGGCCCCTTACTCCGCCACTGGCTACAACAGAACATGTTTCGTGGATTTGCATACCCTGCCAGGCTTAGATGCCTCCATGATGGACAAATCCGGTTGTTAGAGGATCCAAAATCCACCATCACTTTTCTGAAATGTCTGGGGTCTGAGTGAGGGGGTCATGACGGTGTTTTTGACGAGTGTTTCTTCTGTGGCTTTTAATATTTGAAACTTTTTTCTACTATTTCTTTCTGGGAGAGACTAGATCTTTAAATCCAGAGATCTATTCTTTATGTTAGTCTTGTGGAACATAATATGCGAGGTGTATGATGTTTCTAAGTAAGAGTCCTGACAGTGAGGCTTTTCTCTGGTTCATAATGTTTATGGAGCTGTTAACGGAGTGTGCTTTCTTTCGGGAGTTTGGTTTAACTTTGTTAACTTTTGTGAAATGTTTTATTTCCGTGACCAGTTATATTTGTTTTATTCATGTGTATATATATATATATATATATATATATATATATATATATATATATATATATATATTATTGGCTATTGATTATTATGTTATTTACTGTAGTGCTTGAATTAGTTGTTTCCAAGCTGGGTCTGAGTCGGTGTGTGTGATGGGTTCTGAGAGGGTTCTAGATAATCTGTTAATAGATTTTTACAGTTCATGAGGATGATGTTCTTGGCGATGACTAGCTACATCAAGAGTATTCTTTAGTTTTCTGTTGTTGTGTTAGTGTTTGATGTGTCTCCTAACAGGCAGAGTGATGGTGTTGGGTGGATATGAGTGGTTAGAGCTCGAGATAGGAGGGTGATAACTTCATGAGAACTGGTTAACGGGTGTACAGTACCAGATAGCGTGGATATAATGATCAGTGGTGTTTTGGGTGCAGTGTGTACATATCGGTGAGCTTGTGAATCCCATTTTATACACTGTGTGTGGTGTAGTGCACTCTGTGGATGATTTTATACTGAATGAGTTGTAAGTTAGTGTTTCTGACCATGTGGTGAATATTGTTACACACATGAATCCAGAAATGGACATTGGGAGTTAATTATAAATCTTCTTCTTATGGTTTACAGGGTAGAGTATCTCAATATAATTGAGATATTATTTTATATATTTTGGATAATAATGACCCTGTTTTCAGTTATATTTGTGTATGTTGCTCTGTCATTTGGGGGCCGGCTGTACGTTTGTCTGATTTCTCGCTGCACAGTTAACTTCTTTTACATTTTACTCTATTCATTATGAATGATGCTTTGAGGTTGATCACATGGAATGTTAAGGGTATTGGCAGTGTTGTTAAAAGAAAAAAATTCTGATGTCTCTGAAAAAAGATAAAATATTGATTGGATTACTTCAAGAAACCCATCTTACTGACTCTGAACATATAAAACTTAAACACGACTGGGTAGGCCGAGTTTATTGTTCTTCTTTTGGATCCAGAAGGTCGTTTTATTTTAATAGTTGGCAAAATTCTTGGACAGTCTATTACGATAATGAGTGTTTATGCTCCTAATGAAGACTGCCCTCGTTTTATTTCTTTACTTCTAAAACTCTCAATAAACTCTGCAGTGATTCTGGATTGGTTGACGTGGAGTGAACGCATGGTTGGATTACTGACCGGGGGGCCCTGGCCCAAAACATTTTGCGATGCCTATCAACATTTATGATACAATATATTTTTATTTCTGGATCCTCTGACTTTTAGGGACTTTACCCCAGGGCCTCTTGGGGGCCCTAGCCATGCTTTTAACTGTAGCCTCACATTCCTTTACAAACAGAGACCTCCACAGAGTCTCCAGCATTCCGCTGTGATGTCACTACAGAGACTGTGTGACGTCATAGAGGTGAAGATGTACGGAGTTCTGCGCGTCTCAGCGTCAGATCAGTCTGTGCTGAAGCGTCGGAGAAAAGAGAAGCAGAAATGAGCTGGGTGAAGTTTTGGTGTTGTGGAGGAGGAGATGGAGAGGGAGAGGAGGAGCACAGACAGAAAGGAGGAGCACTGATTGAGAAGATAGAGAGAGGAAAGAGGAGGAGGAGGGAGAAAAAGTGGAGTTTCCGGAGGAAAGAGGAGAGGGAGACTCCACTAGAGGAGGAGGTAACTGTACTGATGGAGGAAGCCGAGCCAGAGCCGGTGGACATCAGCACAGAGACTGAGCAGCTTCTAAGTGAGTAGATGAGTCGACGTCACTATAATTAACAGTAGTTACTGAACGAGTCAGTGATTCTCAGTACATACTGAATAAATCAGAGTACAGCGCTGGATACACTCTCCTTTAGTGTAGGGGGACTAATACCAATTTGTAGGGTAATGTTAATGTTAATGTTAGGTAGGGTTAAGTGTAGGGTAATGTTAATGTTAATGTTAGGTAGGGTTGAGTGTAGGGTTAATGTTAATGTTAGGTAGGGTTAAGTGTAGGGTAATGTTAATGTTAGGTAGGGTTAAGTGTTAATGTTAATGTTAGGTAGGGTTGAGTGTAGGGTTAATTGTTAATGTTAATGTTAGGTAGGGTTGAGTGTAGGGTTAATGTTGGGTAGTGTTGAGTGTAGTGTTAATGTTAATGTTAAAGTTAGGTACTGTTAAGTGTAGGGTTATTGTTAATGTTAGGTAGTGTTAAGTGTAGTGTTAATGTTAACGTGAGGTTGTGTTGAGTGTAGTGCTAATGTTAATGTTAAGGTTAGGTAGTGTTGAGTGTAGTGTTAAGGTTAATGTTAATGTTAGGTAGTGTTGAGTGTAGGGTTAATGTTTTAATATTATATTAATATTATGTATTAATATTATTTAATGTTTAATAAAAACAGGAATTGAACTGATTATAAACTCTAATCTGTCTAAATGATTGAATTCTAAATTAAACAGGCGTCAATACTGAGACTGCTACTGAGCTGCTGCAGTCTGAAGATGCTGGACCACCCTCTAGCACCCCTCTGGGTAAGTAGGAGAACCTGTTTTTATGATGAACATCATTGTATCTCTACATTAATAGAACACATGCCGATATTATTCATTCTGATATGAATATTAAAGCAGGAGAACAGAGAGCTCCTGACACCAGTGAGCTCCTGGACATCCTGCAGAGGGACGTTGCTGGAGGAGCAGAGCTGGACCAGCATCTTCAAACAGAAACCCAGACCAGCGAGCACACTGAGGAGGAGACCAGGGGAGAAATGCTGCTGGAGGAACCTCCTACCAGCAGCACATCTCTGGGTAAGCAGAACAAACTATTAGTATCATGCTAACTCTGAATTGTACAGCATTGGAGAACATTACCAGAACAAAGCGACTGCGGGTGGTCCACTTTA
Organism: Megaleporinus macrocephalus; assembly: GCA_021613375.1. Lineage (NCBI taxonomy): Eukaryota > Metazoa > Chordata > Actinopteri > Characiformes > Anostomidae > Megaleporinus > Megaleporinus macrocephalus. The sequence continues at coordinate 21,802,336 of CM038727.1, read as the reverse complement.
GCACGCAGTCCAGTCCTGTTGATGTAATAAATGAACAAGTTAATGAAGACCACCTGAACTCCATCAGGCACTAGTTAAGATTTGGTGATGTCATCATTTTCTGACTTGACAAGGACCATCAGAACTGACCATAACGTTACTGAACATCTGCTGATCTTCTTAGAATCTGGCTCAGGAGCTCCGGTCCTGGAGGAGGTTGAGGACACAGGGGCAGAAACTCCTAAGACCCCTGTGTCCTCCCACGTGGATCCCACTGTCCAGTCCTTCGGTAAGTAACGGAAATGACCTGTGGAAATATATCAAGTATGAAGATAACACAGCTGGACGACTGACAGTGTTTATTAATGTGAAAGATGACGAGAAGATGATGACAGTGGTGAGGGTGGTCTCTGCAGCAGAGGCGTTCAGGTACCTGCAGGAGAACATGAAGGTATCTGACCTGCAGGTACTCGAGTTTCCTCCGGGTGAGTAAAAGAAGGACTCACTACAAAAACTACATTCATTAAAAACAGAAACATGAATATCTTAATATCTCTCAACATCTCACTCTCACTGAATATCTTCTACAAACATCAGCGAACAACACCAACGCCCTGATCGAGGCCGCCTGCCAGGTTGTGTACACTCTGCTGCGGAGACTAGCGTCCTCACCTGACCAGCACCTGAGTGAGTAAAGCACATAAACACTAAATATTAAAGATGATAATATAAAGACTTCACAGCCAGCATGTCCATGTGGGGCCCGTATGGTTCTTATCTGGCCTGTATGGCTTTCACGTGGGCTTGTAGGAGCTTTATGATTGGTGATACATGGGGCCCGGCTGGGTTATAACTTTTTACCCGATTTGGGTTACAGTTGTGAGCCCATCTTAGGCTACTGTTGGGGGTCCAGTTATGGGACTGTTCACATGGTTGATTGTTCACATGGGCCCATCTTGCAGTTCGGCTTGGCCCAAGTTACTGGTCCACGTTGACAAACACACACAGGGCCCATATGAAGGCAATGGACAAATCTTTGTGGGCCCCAATCAGTTTGCCTCAATCGGCGGCCCATCTTTGACCCATGTGGGGTCCACATGGAAATGTTGGCTGGGTCAGTAGATTTTAAAGAAGAAATATCAGATCTGATGATACTCAGAGCTTCAATATCAGGATCAGCATCTTCACCCGCTTCTGTGATGATGTAGCAGCTGAACATCTGCTGATGTTAATTTCTATTAAATCAGTTACCAAGGTGCTGAGAGTCATGGTGACTGTTCCTGAGTTTGCTGATGTAGGACTGCTGTTATCACAACACCTAAACAGCGTCCGAGTGAACAACAGCACAGCTCTGGGTGAGTAACAGAAACCAGAACCTTCTCTGACACCAGGGCAGCAGAATAGACTAGGCTGGCGTTGGTCCATTCCAGCAGATAGAACTATATCAGTTGACGATGACCACTCAAACTCAGTCAGGCAGCATTTGGTGATGTGACTTGATGATCAGAACCCACCATAATGTGACTGAACATCTGCTGATCCTTTCAGAACCAGGAACTGAGCTAGAGCCTGAGGTGGGGGTGGATGCAGAGGCTAAGAGCCTGCGTGACATCTTCTGCCCTCACCTTGACGAGACGTATAATCACCTTGGTAAGTACCGAAACGCTCAGTGCAAATATATGAAGAGTGAAAACGATGCAGCTGGAGAACTGACAGTGTGTATTGATGTGAATCCAGTGGATGAGATGCTGACGGGGCTGTTGGTCCAGCTGGCTGCCGACGCCCTGATCTACCTCCGTAAGGTGAACGGAGAACCTCCAGGTGAGTCATCAGAATAACATTCAGGTAAAAGTAGGAATCATGTTTAATGTTAACATGAACCTGTGTTCATTCATGCTTTCTAAATGAACTAGTGTGCAACAACATCTCCAGGGCTGACATCGCCACCCAGGCCTTGGACGCTATCCTGGAGGAGCAGGACCAAACAGAGAAGGTGGAGGAAGCTGGGGCTCCGGCTGACTCCACCAGAGATTGTTTCAAGAGGATGGCACCTAAAATTGAGCCGCCTCAGCCGCCTCAGCCAACTCAGCCGCGTCAGCTGCCTCAACGGCTTCAGCGGCCTCAGCTGCCTCAGCAGCCACAGCAACCTCAGCCGCCTCAATTGCCTCAGCCACCTTAACCGCTCCAGCGGCCTCAGCCACGTCAGCTGCCTCAGAAGCCTCAGCGGCCTCAGCTGTCTCGAGATGAGTAAAGAAAACAGATCTTAGATTCTGTTTACATGAACATACACTCTTACAAATAAAGGTACTTCCTCAGAACTTGACTTGGATACACGGCTCTTGAGATAAACGTTTACTGGTAGTGGAGCTTCTACAAGGTTTTTCTTGCCCACACATCTGTTTTACATAGAAGCTTCCATTAGAACGTTCTTCAGGAGACCAGAAGTTCTTCTTCTACAGTAATCAGACATTGATACTAACATGAGTGTAATTGCATTTGTAGCTCACAGAGACAGAAGGAACAACGGCTGTCCTGGGGTGAGGCCTCCTCCTTCTCCACATAGTCAACATGGACATAGTCAACATGGACAAAGTCAACGTGGACCCAGACACTGGTCCACCAGAGTTGAGTGGACATAGCAGCCCCAGGGACAGAGGACTCGTCCTCAAGTGCCGAGACACCAAATGAGGGAGGAGGCCGCTGATCAGGGGTGGCACAATACACACCGACACGGACACCAGACCCAGACCCAGAATCCCAGAGGAGCCCGTCACCGTCCACTTGATGAGTGTGCTCCTCCACGAGGAGAGGGAGAGGGTTCTGGTAGAAGACGGAGACGTGGAGGAGGACAAAGGCAGAAGAGACCTGAGTGGTGGCAACACGACGACAGATAAAAAACCCGACTTTCTACAATCATGACGACCTTCTACAATAAACACCAACCTTTTACAATCACCCCGACCTTCTACAATCATGCTGACCTTCTACAAAAAACCCCAACCTTCTACAATCACCCCGACCTTCTACAATCATGCCAACCTTCTACAATCACCCCGACCTTCTACAATCATGCCGACCTTCTACAAAAAAAACACCAACCTTCTACAATCACCCCGACCTTCTACAATCATGCCGACCTTCTGCAATCATCCCGACCTTCTACAATAAACACCAACCTCCTACAATCACCCCGACCTTCTACTATCATGCCGACCTTCTACAATCACCCCAACCTTCTACAATTATGCCGACCTTCTACAATAAATATCAACCTTCTACAATCAACCCAACCTTCTACAATCATGCCGACCTTCTACAATCATGCCGACCTTCTATAATCACGCCAACCTTCTACAATCACCCCGACCTTCTAAAATCATCCCAACCTTCTACAATTACCCCAACCTTCTACAATCATGCCGACCTTCTACAATCATGCCGACCTTCTATAATCACGCCAACCTTCTACAATCACCCCGACCTTCTAAAATCATCCCAACCTTCTACAATTACCCCAACCTTCTACAATCATGCCGACCTTCTACAATAAACATCAATCTTCTACAATCAACCCAACCTTCTACAATCATGCCGACCTTCTACAATCATGCCGACCTTCTACAATCACGCCAACCTTCTACTATCACCCCGACCTTCTACAATCACCCCAACCTTCTACAATCACCTAGACCTTCTACAATCATGGCGACCTTCTACAATCATGCGGACCTTCCAAAATCACCCCGACCTTCTACAATCATGCTGACCTTCTACAATAAACCCCAACCTTCTACAATCATACCGACCTTCTACAATCACCCCAACCTTCTACAATCATGCCGACCTTCTACAATCACACCGAACTTCTACAATCATGCCGACCTTCTACAATCACCCCAACCTTCTACAATCATGCCGACCTTCTACAATCACCCCAACCTTCTACAATCACCCCGACCTTCTACAATCATGGCGACCTTCTACAATCACCCCGACCTTCTACAATCATGCCGACCTTCTACAATCAACCCAACCTTATACAATCACCCAGACCTTCGACAATTACCCCAACCTTCTACAATTACCCCAACCTTCTACAATCACCCCAACCTTCTACAATCATGCTGACCTTCTAAAATCACCCCGAACTTCTACAATCATGCCGACCTTCTACAATCACCCCGACCTTCTACAATCATGCCGACCTTCTACAATCACCCCAGCCTTCTACAATCACCCCACCGATCTCTCCCCACACCTGCACCTCAATCAGCAAATATAATAATAATAATAAAAAAATTAGATTATTTATTAGAGTAATAAAATGTTCAGGTATGATACTGAACATTCTGCTGAGTGTCTACAAGCTTTATTAGTGTAATACAGTGTTCAGGTATGTTACTGAATGTTCTGCTGAGAGTCTACAGGCCTTATTAGTGTAATACAGTGTTCAGGTATGTTACTTAATGTTCTGCTGAGAGTCCACAAGCTTTATTAGTGTAATACAGTGTTCAGGTATGATAATGAATGTTCTTCTGAGAGTCTACAGGCTTTATTGGTGTAATACAATGTTCAGGTAAGTTACTAAACGTTCTGGGGGCTACAGGCTTTATTAGTGTTATACAGTGTTCAGGTATGTTACTGAATGCTCTGCTGAGGGTCTACAGGCTTCATTAGTGTAAAACAGTGTTCAGGTATGGTACTAAACGTTCTGCTGAGAGTCTACAGGCTTTATTCGTGTAATAAAGTGTTCAGGTATGTTACTGAACGTTCTGCTGAGGGTCTACAGGCTTTATTAGTGTAATACAGTGTTCAGGTATGTACTGAACGTTTTGCTGAGAGTGAACAGGGTTTATTAGTGTAATACAGTGTTCAGGTATGTTACTGAATGTTCTGCTGAGAGTCTACAAGCTTTATTAGTGTAATGCAGTGTTCAGGTATGATACTGAATGTTCTGCTGAGAGTCTACAAGCTTTATTAGTGTAATACAGTGTTCAGGTATGTTACTGAATGTTCTGCTGAGAGTCTACAAGCTTTATTAGTGTAATACAGTGTTCAGGTATGATACTGAATGTTCTACTGAGAGTCTACAAGCTTTATTAGTGTATTACAGTGTTCAGGTATGTTACTGAATGTTCTGCTGAGAGTCTACAGGCTTTATTAGAGTAATAAAATGTTCAGTATGTACTGAACGTTCTGCTGAGAGTCTACAGGCTTTATTAGTGTAATACAGTGTTCAGGTATGTACTGAACGTTTTTGCTGAGAGTCTACAGGCTTTATTAGTGTAATAAAATGTTCAGGTATGTTACTGAATGATCTGCTGAGAGTCTACATGCTTTATTAGTGTAATAAAATGTTCAGGTATGTTACTGAACGTTCTGCTGAGAATCTACAGGCTTTATTAGTGTAATGCAGTGTTCAGGTATGTACTGAACTTTCAGCTGAGAGTCTACAGGCTTTCTTCGTGTAATAAAATGTTCAGATATGTTACTGAACGTTCTGCTGAGAGTCTACAGGCTTTATTTGTGTAATGCAGTGTTCCGGTGTGTACTGAACTTTCTGCTGAGAGTCTACAGGCTTTATTAGTGTTATTCAGTGTTCAGGTATGTAAGGGTCTACAGGCTGTATTAATGTAATACAGTGCTCAGGTATGTACTGAACTTTCTGCTGAGAGTCTACAGGCTTTATTAGTGTAATACAGTATTCAGGTATGTACTGAACGTTCTGCTGAGAGTCTACAGGCTTTATTAGTGTAATGCAGTGTTCAATTATGTACTGAACGTTCTGCTAAGGGTCTACAGGCTTTATTAATGGAATACAGTATTCAGGTATGTACTGAACGTTCTGCTGAGAGTCTACAGGCTTTATTAGTGTAATAAAATGTTCAGGTATGTACTGAACATTCTGCTGAGAGTCTACAGGCTTTATTAGTGTAATAAAGTGTTCAGGTATGTATTGAACTTTCAGCTGAGAGTCTACAGGCTTTATTCGTGTAATAAAATGTTCAGGTATGTTACTGAACGTTCTGCTGAGATTCTACAGGCTTTATTACTGTAATACAGTGTTCCGGTGTGTACTGAACTTTCTGCTGAGAGTCTACAGGCTTTATTAGTGTAATGCATTGTTCAGGTATGTATTGAACTTTCAGCTGAGAGTCTACAGGCTTTATTAGTGTAATGCATTGTTCAGGTATGTACTGAATGTTCTGCTGAGAGTCTACAGGCTTTATTAGTGTAATGCAGTGTTCAGGTATGTATTGAACTTTCAGCTGAGAATCTACAGGCTTTATTAGTGTAATGCATTGTTCAGGTATGTATTGAACTTTCAGCTGAGAGTCTACAGGCTTTATTCGTGAAATAAAATGTTCAGGTATGTTACTGAACATTCTGCTGAGAGTCTACAGGTTTTATTAGTGTAATACAGTGTTCCGGTGTGTACTGAACTTTCAGCTGAGAGTCTACAGGCTTTATTCGTGTAATAAAATGTTCAGGTATGTTACTGAACGTTCTGCTGAGATTCTACAGGCTTTATTACTGTAATACAGTGTTCCGGTGTGTACTGAACTTTCTGCTGAGAGTCTACAGGCTTTATTAGTGTAATGCAGTGTTCAGGTATGTACTGAATGTTCTGATAAGGGTCTACAGGCTTTATTAATGTAATACAGTGTTCAGATATGTACTGAACGTTCTGCTGAGAGTCTACAGGCTTTATTAGTGTAATAAAATGTTCAGGTATGTACTGAACATTCTGCTGAGAGTCTACAGGCTTTATTAGTGTAATGCAGTGTTCAGGTATGTACTGAACTTTCAGCTGAGAGTCTACAGGCTTTATTCGTGTAATAAAATGTTCAGGTATGTTACTGAACGTTCTGCTGAGATTCTACAGGCTTTATTACTGTAATACAGTGTTCCGGTGTGTACTGAACCTTCTGCTGAGAGTCTACAGGCTTTATTAGTGTAATGCAGTGTTCAGGTATGTACTGAATGTTCTGATAAGGGTCTACAGGCTTTATTAATGTAATACAGTGTTCAGATATGTACTGAACTTTCTGCTGAGAGTCTACAGGCTTTATTAGTGTAATACTGTATTCAGGTATGTACTGAACGTTCTGCTGAGAGTCTACAGGCTTTATTAGTGTAATAAAATGT